>CM062811.1:324517246-325132171 GCA_031772625.1 Pinus tabuliformis
GAAAAACGTAATAAGGAGATTGAGGACACGCAAAATCAGCATGCTAAGGAAATTGAGGCCATGAAAACTAAACATGAAACGGAAATTGGAAACATGCAAGCGAATCATGAAGAAGAAATAAATTCCATGCAGCATTGCTTGATGAACATAAAGGAAGAAAATGTTAAAGTAATAAAAGACATGGAAGAACATCATGCCAGACAAATCAGCGCTATAAGGGATGAATGCTCTAGTCAGATGGATGCCATTAGAATACAGGTTCAAAAATTTCAGCAATTGGAAAATGAAAGAAAACAGATAACATCAATAGATCAGGAGCCTTCTGACTTGTTGCAACAAGATCCATCTTATTATGAGGAGGTTATTAGTTCAGTTGAAAGATGGTTGATCGAGGATGGACTTAAGAATGATAAAGATCAGATGCGGGCTAAAGAGAGACATATCACGCGTACTTCATCTAATAGTTTCGAGACAGAAAGTTCCAGCTCATCAGTAATTCATCCTGCCAGAAAGAAAAAGCGCAAGAGGAAGAAAATGAGAAGAAGATTTGACGCATCAGACGGCTGCGAGCTGCTTGATTTTCGGATAGGAAAAAGTCCTACCATATGCAAAATTGGACGTGGCACATCCGACAAGCAGCCGACAGATTTGCCTGAAAGCAGGCAAATGCTCAGTATGCACTATATTGAAAACATCTGATGCCGTAGGGCATCCTTTGTATCGTATTTCTAACCCTACTCCTTGTTTTTTCCGCATTTTCGTTTCTGTTTTAGATAGTTAATAAATGAAGAGCTTTTATCTTTATTGTGCTTAACGTATATGCTGATTTTTGGATGGACGCTACTTATTCTTGTGTTGTATGGATGCAGATTTTGGATTCTCACATTCCTGCAAGCAACAACGTGTCCCCAAGTAGAGCCAGATGTTGACCCCTACTGGTCAACTACCCATGCAGTGCACCCCGTTTTTCTTGACAGAAAGAAGCAGCACCTGATCAGCATGTCCGTGCCATCCTGCCATCATCAGCAGTTTGATCTTTTTGAATGTAAACCCAGTCTGCATGTATTAACTGTAAATAATCTTAGCAGACATGAAGTCATGTATGTAATTTGCCTAGGTGGACCTAACTTTCTGATGATAATCTACGTCCCGGAAAGTTTTTTGTCTCATCGATCCACGGATCGGCAGAGTTTTCCTTCAAACTTGACCCCAAAGCCGGGATTGATTTTGTCATCAGAACTTTAGGAGAATCTTATATGTTGATCTGCTAGATTATCGTTGTGTCGCAGAGCTGGGTGTTTTGTGAGGGTCTGTATTAAATGGGTTTGTCCCTTAAGATATAATTTTGTAAAAGTCATGATGTAATGTGTCCTGAGGGTCGAAAAATGTTTAAATCCCCTCATGAGTCCTAAGTCCTAGGTCCTAGGTGATGTTTCCGAAAGGGCTTAGTTCAGTGATCCATTTTAAAATGAATTAAAAAATTAAAAAATGAATAAAAATAATAAAATAATAAAAAATAATAAAAAATTAAAAAAATGAAGCAAAAACCCTAACTAATAAAATAATAATATTTTAAGTTAATAAATCGACGGATGAGATCAAGAGATGTCTTGATCCTCATCAACGGTCGAGATCATTTCTACATGGATCACTCGAACTAGCCGTTAGGATCATTTCCTTTATATAGGGTCTTAGGGAGTCATTTGAGATCATCTGATCTGTGAGTCTGTACTGAAAGCTCTCTTGTAATCTGATTTCTGATTAATAAAGAAGACTTTGGGGTTCAAACTGGCTGGTGTTACTCTCTGGGATTGTTGTGAGATCTTTAATTTTCTGCATATTTCAGTTTTCAGCCATTAATCATAGCTTGTTTTTTTTAGAGTAGTGTGAGCACATGTATCTTGTTCACCTGCTAGGGTTTGAGGGCTGCTAGGGTTTCTGAAATAATGGCAGGTATCTCCATTATTTCCTGAGATCTAGCAGCTTTCTCCCTCTCTTTGCTGATGGTTGCTTGAGATGTGCAGGAAAACATTTTTTGAAGGAAATTTTGTGGGCATTCGGGGAAGTTCTCGGCTGAACCAGCCAACTCCCGCAGGCTCTTCTGTGCAGAGCCCAGCTGATTGTGCCCTGGGTTAATCATTAGGAGTTTCTTTTCTGTTTTACATTGAGAGATTTTCTTTCTGTTCACAGTGAAGTTCAAAATTGCTGATATATTGAAAACATTACTGCTGTTATTGCTAAATCTGGCATTTCAGGGGCCACAATTTGTATATTAGTCAGCTGTCTAGGGTTTCAAAATTTTCTGATCTAGGGTTTCATTTTCAGTTTTGCTTAGGTCAGGTTTATTTAGGGTTTTGATTTTGGTTTTATGTACATATTATTTTTGGGTGATTTCAGGTGGCAGAAGCAAACACCACATATTGATCTGAGGGCCAAGCCAGGTCCAAGCAGCGAAGTATTTACATCTGCTCCCAGCATTCAAGTGAATAGATGATGGCATTTACGCATTAAATCTCGCGGCATCAAACCGTATTCACGCCAATCATCCAGGATTCTGCGATCGTCAAACGGAGTAAGGGCTGACTGAGAATGACAGATGGAGTTTTGGTGACTTTCATCGAAACTTCTACACTACACTAAGCCGGAATTCTTTCAATACGCTTCAGCTCAGCGTGCAGCATCCAAGGAGATCCACGTCATTGCAGAAATCGCATTTTTTGGCATGAAACGTTTGCCATCCAGCGGTAATATCTTCCGAATGCCGTCCTCACACCTGCGTTCCTCCATTGAAACCTCGCAGATCTGCATACGTCCACGTAAAATAATAAAGGGAAAACGCGAAATCGATACCAGGTAATTCGTTGGGTGAAAACATGTCATTTTGGTGGACGGTTCAGGTAACTGCGTCTTCAGGCAAATTTTTCTTTTGTTTATGCTTTCGCGTAGCAGGTGAATCGAACGTTTTATGGTCATATAGCACGCGTTAGAGTTCTGTGTGTACGTAGGGATAGGGTTACGATTTTATATTTTTCTTTTTCAGCGTTTGTGCATCGTAGGTTTAGTTTAGTTTTCTTTTTGTTACGCATTTTGATTTGGTTATCGTTTAGATTAGCGTTTCATTTAATTAGATTTAAATTCATCAAAAATAACGAAAATATATCTATGTTTTAGATCTTAATGTATTTTGTATTGCGTAAATCTTTAGAAGCGTTTAGCATAGTTACGATTTTAACTTTAGATTTTTTTTAGTTTTTATAATCGTTTTCTTTTTTATAGATTTTTTTTATGAAAACAAAAAAAAAAAGGATTTATTTGAATTAATTTAGGTTTAGTTTATGTTTTAGATTTTTGTTTAGTTAGATTTTATTTTGTTAATTTAGATTTGTTTTAATTAACTTTTAATGTGTTAGTTTTATAATTAGAATTTAGAATGTTTTAAATTAGATTTGTACATACTTTAATATTAAATTTTTTGAGGGTTAGATTTTTATTTTTATTTTTCATTTTCATAAAAAATAAAAAGGGTTTTAGTTTAGATTTAGAATTTTTGTTTTAGTATAAAAAAAAAAAAAAAATAAAAAAATTCGAAAAAAGTATAAAAAATAAAAATTTCGTGGAAAATTTATTTTTGCCTGATTCAGTTGTTTTCATGTTATATCTTTCATGCCGAATTTTTCAAGTCGAGATGCGAAATTGATATCTGGTTAATGGTTTACGATTCGTGGTGGTTTAGAGCATTCATTCTTTCAGTTGCTGGATATCGTTTTTGGTCATTCTAAGAGCATTGTGAATTAGCTGATGATAGATGATTGTTGTTCATGGTCCATATTTTTATATCATCTAACAAGTAATCGTTTTAACCATAATCTCTTAAGGCACTAGTCTGCAATTTATCAAAATCCATCGAGCCCTTTTATCATCGTATCTCGTGTCTCCCAACCAACTGGTCGACAGTTGGTCTCATCACCTCACAGGGTCTACCCCCCTTAGCCGCGGGAGACAGGCTTAAACGGAGGGATCGGGGATCAGAGTGACAGCCCCCGGTCCGAGCGTTGTCGTGCCAATCTGCGCGACAACAGGAGTTTAATGTCAGATTTGACAAAGTTGTGTGGGATATTCAATAGATACATAGACCACTTGCACCCACTCTTATTACATGCTATATGAATGCGTTCTAGTGCACTTTCAGTTTCATTTTACATCTCCAAACCAACTAGTCTAGCAGATGCAAATTAAAAAGCTAAAACAACCAATGCTAGTTGAGCATTATCAGGTTAGACAGAGATCATACAGAATCCCGGAGCTAAACCTGAACCAAAGGGCAAAGAAAGAGCATCTAGTTCAATAGAACAGGCATATCCCATAAGGCTTCTAAGACAACAAATGAAAGAGTTTCAAATAGCTGTGCGGAAATCAATAAATAAAGATCAGCAAGCCATGCAGCAGAATCAACAGATGATGCAGGACAGGATACTAAGGTTGCAAAGGAATTATCAACAGCCACAACAACAGTGTGATACGAGCCAAGGGGAGTATTCAATTGACCATTGCAGAATCAAAAGGCCACTAATAATTTGGAAACAAGTAATGTAGTGGATCAGCCACTACCCTTTTGGTGTAGATCATGTTAGGCAGGTCATTCAGAGAAAGCTTGTGCTATTGCAATGAGCCTTAGCAGAGTGAATGCAGAGAACTTTTGTGAATGTTTGGGCTAGGATACTTGAAAGTTGAAGAATTCTTGAGATTGTAGGGGAAAATATTGAATTATAGCCTTACATTGCTCCAACAACCAGCATGGTATCCTCAATTACTGGAATGTTATGATGGTTTTGGATAGATAGGAGAGTAAGACCTTGCCAAACAGCTGATGGCTCTACATAGTTATTCATAGCTGTGAGTAAGTCCCATGCAAAGGAGACTATTTGGTATCCTTCTGGGTTGATGATGAACTGCCCTCACACCTGTTGCACATCAAAGGACTCTTTTTCTTAAAGAGAACTAGCCCTGCTGTATTTGCTGGAGAAATAATTTAAGGCTCCTCTCAAATGTGCATGCTTCTTAAAATACCAACAATTTTATTTGGATATGGATTTTGATGGATCTGAGACAGGTCAAAGTAGATATAGGGGAAGGGAAGATTCATTTGCTATCGTAGTTACTTTTGCAATGTTTAGATCATAGTCAAGTCACCAAGTACTGTTGAATTTTAAGGGAATATTTTTATTTTTCGTACTTTTGGTTGGCTTTATATTAGACTATTAGTATAACATATATTAACACCTTGATGAATAGCCTTCAGTGCAAATATCCTTTAATGATTAAAAGGGTAAATTTAATTAACCTTGAATTTTCCTTCACTTCATTAATTTTGTTTTTGAGATTATTTCAGATTTTGCACTTTTTTACTTTAATTTATATGCTGCCATAATTCTTTGCATACTTTCTGTTCCTCTTTCAAATGGGGGATTCTTGGTCTCTTTGGGTACCATGTACATTTTGTTTTAATTTTATGGCTATGATTATGAAATTTTGTTTTATATGACTTGTTCATATCTGGGAAGCTTTATGGTTCACGATGGTGCATCATGTCTCGGTCCTCATTGTGTGATAAACCATTGTTGTTGACAAGGTGCCCACTGTAAATATCTTTTTAGTCATCTTGCAGTGGGTCCTGTCCTGGTAATGACGTTGAATTTCTATGTCAAGTGGTCCCAAAATAGGCACCATTCAACCAAAAGGATCTTTTTTGATCATGAGTTGAGGGCAATATATTGATTATAATATGAATCTACAGGGTTATATCATCGAAATAAGTTAACATATATAAATTGAGACCTTTACCATGATACATCTCACATAAATTTATAGAGCTTTTGACTTGTTGTCTGTTTATGCAGGGTGATCTGTCTGCATATTTGAAGCGAAAAGGATCATTGAAACCACTGAAGGCAGTGAGATTTGCCCTTGATATTGCAAGGTCTGTTGTAGCTCATTGTTAGATGCATTTGGTCCATTTCAAGATTTAAATGTTTCTTATCATCTAAATTTCCTTGCACTTGTTCTCAGTTTCTCAAGAAAGCACAAACTAAGGCCTTCTGTTATAAGTCTGAATATAGTGTTGCACCAGCTTTTTAGTTTGTGAATTCTGCAAAAGTGCAATATAGATTTTTTTTGTCTCTTTGGTTGCATATGCTGGTATTGTTATTGGCAATGAAAAAATCAAAATGATGAATAAAGAGTTTTTGATGCTAGGAGGGCACCTATCTACTTGGATTACCAATATAGGCCCTGTCAAGTGTGTTGAGAGTGTGGGCAAAGTGTTGCCTACCAACCTTGAAGGAATTATAATCTTAATAGAAGGCCAGCTGCACTGAACCTGCTTGAACCTATAAAAGACCTGAGCAGATCTCTTTAGGTCTTGAAAGACAATCATTTCTCCACAACCACAATGACTAGCCAACTATAAAAGACCTGAGCAGATCTCTTTAGGTCTTGAAAGACAATCATTTCTCCACAACCACAATGACTAGCCAACTACGAAGGGAATTATCTGGAGATCTTCTTCTTTATGATTATCAAGCCAAGAATTTATGGGTCCCTCATTGAACACTCCATTCCATTCTCCAATCCCTGTATCTAGAGACATTACCAGAGTCTGTGGTATCTTGATGAAAAGACAATGAATAAAAAAGTGGGTGTTATAATCCTCCTCTTGGCATAAGCCATCTCCCAGGACCCTACCAACTTCTCTTCCATGTTATTTTTCCGGACAAACCTAGCACCTGACGAACCATTAACCTAGCAGATTACAGGTTTACTGAATGAATTGCACAGTTAGGTTCCTAACATTAATTAGCAGAAGCAAAACAGAACCAATCTCATAAAATAAATGACACAACAAATTCTGCCCAACCAAATCAGTTCAACATCAAATTGATTTAGAACATACTTGGTTTCTCGTCCTGGGATATTGGCCCAATTGAGAAAATACATGTACAACACTGGATCTGATCTAGCTGATCATGCGCTCCTTGGCTGATCTGGATCTTCTTGTTGTCACCTTCCTTGGACCCAACATGCTAGGTTACCCCATTTTGTGATTTGCCCGCGGGGGTGGATACGGCTATTGAAATATTGTAGCTGCGGTCGGTATTTATGTCAACAAAATCAAAAGGAATTAAATGGATATTTTATCATTCATGTAGGCTCCAAACTGGACATGTCAAACCCACCAAGAGAAGGGGTTCGACCCTTGGTCAAAACCCACTTGATAAGACACATATAAATTGACAAAGAGACCTCCTCATTTGGCATCATCAACTCGACTTCTCTCTAGCGAATTTGATCTTCTGTTCACACGTGCAAAGGAGGAAGAAATCTGAAATTTGACCAGCGAACCTTTACTCTGACTAACGAGATTTGACTAGTGTTGACTTTGACTACTTCTAGGTTGCGTTGACCGAGTCTTTGACTATCCTTTAGAGCAAATATTCTGGCATCTTTGACTGAAGAAGTTGACTGAATTTCTGGGCATTGACTTTTTGTTTTGACTCTCTTTGACTTTCTGTGTTTGACTCTTTGACATGTGAGCATACATTTGACTTTTTCTCTCTCCTTTGACTAGTTTAACTTGGAATTTGGTTTGGTCAATGGAATGATATTTTGATTGGGAATTCAGATGTACATATTGATTGAATTGGACAATTTTTCCTAAGAAAAGATTTGCTGGGTTTTTCCCTTGTTTGGGTTTTCCTAGGATAAAATTGTGTCACTTGTGCATCATTGTTTTACTGTGATCTCTACTGCCCTATTGTACTTATGGTTGAAATTTTTTGAAGTGTGATTGCTTTATGATCTGAAGTAAAGAAGTAATTGTATTGTTGGAAGAAAATTATTTGGTAGACAATTTGTGCTTGTTTTTAATTGCACTATAAAATATCAACATCGTATCAGACGAGTGTCCTGAAAACATCTTTTCGGCAATATCGGTGAAATCTCGACAAAATATAGGAAAATATCAACAAACATAAAAAATCATATTTTTCTTAGCTGAGATTTTCAAAATATCGCAATATTTAGCTGAGATTTTCAAAATATCGTGATATTTAGCTGAGATTTTTCAAATATCATGATATTTACCTGCGGAAATGTCGTTTTCGTGAAAATCGCATGATATTTGCGATATTTCGCGAAATATCGCCAATATTATCAACACTGCTCAAGATAATGAAGGAAAAGTAAGGTACAAGAAGAGTGAAATCACAACCATGAGGATTATTGTTGAATCTTTCAGAGATCATCTAATTCCTTATGTTTCAAGTTTGTACACTTCAAAGATGTATGATGCCCTAGTTGGATTGTGTACCATGAATAATGAACTTAGTGATATCAAAATGACAATGGTTGATACTGTAGAAAATTATGCAAGTGTTGTAGCCCAACCCAGTTTCAAGTTTTGCATGGTTTAATGCCCAACTAATCATAAAACATATAACTGATATATACATCAGATTTGCATTTAGCTTGAAACAAAAAACTATTCTACCACATTTTATTTTTCAGCTAATACAAGAGAAAATAAGCAAGCACACATACAAAATTTTACACACTTGTTTTTGGTCTAATGACCTTGGAAAAACCCACAAGGGGAAAACCAGACTTCAAGGAGGATTTTATTTGCTTCTTGGGAATTTCTTACAACATTAAACACAACAAGAAATTCAACTTATCTCTTCCTTTGAAGAAGCTTCACTGAGGTCATCTTTTTAATGAGATCTGATATCTTCTGACACAGACTCCTCTGTTTAGTGAAAAATTCGACCTCTTTTACAGCTTCTTGCACATAGGAAATCTGACCACAGAACAGTCAACATCTCAGCCTGAAAACTTGGTCATCTTCAGCAGGAAATACACACATCTAAAGCAGCCTACTCCTCTCTTAAACTACACACTGAATCCCTGTTAAAACACTGGCCTGTGAAGCTCGCAGATTACACTCAGAACTGGCCCGAAAAACAAAAATAACATGCCCGAGAAACACACATAACAGGCCCGAGAAACTCGGGATCGGTTGTGGCTGACAGTAGGAGCGTTTCTGGTTGCCTGTATGCTGAATCTGGTAAATTTCAGACCTGAAAATAACTTGACCTGTGAGCCGATGATTACTTGACCGTTCTCCTTGAAAACCGGCCTCTATTCTTGCTTCTAATGTGGCCTCCAGGAGATTTGATCTACTGTGGCATTGTTCCTTGTTCTCTGCTGTGAGATTTCACACAAATTCTCTTCCTCCTCTCAAGCTCCTCTCTTCTCAATAGCTTCTCATGAGAATGACTGAGATAATTTTCTGCTTTTCCCTCTTTTGTTTCTCCAAAGTGTAGAGAACCCTAACCCTTAGATCTAATGGCTGAGATTAAATCTCAGCTCATTAGATCAAGGGTGGAGATCAATCCCTCTCTTGACCCCCTCCCTCATGTGGTTCCCCTTATTTAATGAGCCTCGTACTTTTTAATGTTTTAGTACCATGGTCACTTTTTCTCTCATAGAATATAAAAGTCACTTTAATGATATAAAGTGTACTTTGGACTTTTTACATAAAGTGACTTTTAGAAACACATGTGACTTTAATAACTTAAAGTACACAGTACAAGTCTCATAAAAAGTTCTTTAGCTCCTTGATATTAATAAACTCATAATATCACCTAGATAAAAGATAATTAATGCATCTCCCTAGGCCAAAAGGAGAAATGCCTAGGAAACACCTCCTTGGTATCCCTATTTTCAACACTCCCTCTTACCGAGGAAGGTGTTTCTCACCACTCCCATCCTGTCTATGAAGAATACGTGCTTGCCTTTTGGCAATGACTTGGTGAGAATGTCTGCTACCTGTTCATCAATGGATATATACTCAAACTTCATAGCTCCCCTTTGAACCCAGTGTTTGATGAAGTGGTATCTGATCTCAATATACTTTGACCGGTCATGAAATATTGGATTCTCAGAGAGTTTGATACAACTCTGATTATCACAGTATATTGAAGTTGGTCTCAGCCTTTTGACCAAATAAACCAAATAGCATCTTGCGAAGCTAAATTGCCTTGCAACGTGCTTGACTAGCTGCCATATACTTTACCTCTGCGCTGTTCAATGCCACTGACCTCTGTTTCCTGCTGAACCATGACACAACTGTTGATGCCAACGAGAAACAACACCCAGAAGTACTCTTCATGTCATTAGCACTGTCAACCCAATCTGAGTTTGCGCAACCAATCAATTTGACTCCATCTCCCTTGACATAGTCCAGACCATAGTCCACTGTGCCCTATAGGTACTTCAACACATGTTTTGTAGCCACCGAGTGCACTCTCTTAGGCTCCATCATAAGCTGCCTCAATCTGTTGACTACAAAACAAATCTCTGGTCTAGTGTTGACTAAATACATCAAAGAACTGGTCAGCTGATGATACAAGGTGGGGTTCACTAACTCGCAATGTGAAGTATGCAACTTCTTCCAGTTGGTGATGATAGGAGTAGCCATAGGCCTGCATCCCTCCATATGAAATATCCTCAAGATATCACCTGCATACCTGCCCTGGCGAATGAAGATATGCCTATCCTCCTGCCAAACCTCCAAACCCAAAAAGTAATGCATAAGTCCCATATCGGTCATATCAAACTTTGAATTAAAGGTCCCTCTTGCATTTCTGGATGAGTCTGTCCTCTCCTGTAATAAACAAATCATCCACATATAGAACGAGAATGAGTGGATCGTCACCAACAATAATGAAATAGAGGTTCAGATCTGCATCACTCTTTTGGAAACCCATTTGCTGCAAGTAGGCATTTATTCTCTTACCATGCCCTCAATGCCTAAGTCAGTCCATACAAGGCTTGCTTAAGCCTACACACGTGAGACTCCCTCCCATGCACCTCAAAGCCCCATCGCTGTGCAATGTACACCTCCTCTTGAACAAGGCTTCTTGGAAATGGGAGCGGAAGCGGAAGCGAGAGCGAGGAGCGTTTAGAAGATTTCACGTCGGGATTGAATTTTATATAATATATATTTTTACATATTTTGATGCATATATGTCGACAAAATCATGTAGAATGATGAATTAATTATAAAAAGCATAAAAAAATGAATTAAACCATATAACATCAATCATTTAGTAGACATGGGATCCCACTACATGGGATCATCAACATGAGCTACATAAACATCATTTGGCTGAGTGTCCAAGGACACCTCAGAAGCCTCTGCAATCTCAATAGTAGTAGTGGTGGCAACAAAACTAGACATCAAAACTACAAATCACTGATCAACATGATCACTCATGAAACTCATCATTGATTTAGCGCTACAAGAAATGGGATCATCAACAAGAGCTACATAAACATCATCTAGCTCAAAGTCTTCAGACTTGGATTGCTCAACCTTATAATATGGTAGAAATTGAAAAAAATTAACATGCCTAACCAATGATTTTGGTTTGAGTGAAGGGTTCATCTCCTCAACCTTATAACATGGTAGAAAATGCTTGGCATGCATAGCCAATTATTTTGCTGTGAGTGAAGGGTACATTTTAGTTAAGGCCATGGTAGAGTAGTTCAATAAGCAATACCACGAACATCAACGAAGTTCAACAATCAATGAAGCCAACATCAAGGCACTTAAGTCTTAAAGGGCTTCATGCCCTTGATTAAATGCTATTCTCATACCCTCACACATGACAAAATTAATTGGAAACATTGCAATCCCCTAAATCTTGAAATCCTAAAAACCCTATGTTGCACGGGTTTCCGAACCCGGGGATGGGGTTCTCGAACCCGTCCTGGGTTCCCGTCCCTAAGTACCGGATTCGGGTATGGGTTCTTCTTAGAAGAACCCATAAGAACCGGGTTCTTCTATGAAGAACCATGTTCTCCAAAAAAAAATCGGGTTCTTTTCCTTTAACGGGTTCTTTGGGTTCTTGGGTTCTTCGGATTGGGTTGTTTGGGTTCTTCAAAAAAAAATTATACTACAAATTTAATTTTCAAGTAATTTTTTTTATTGAAATTTAAAAAATAAAAAATAAAAATTAATAATATGATATTTATTATTAACAAATGTCAAAAACTTAAAAGTTAAAATCTAAACTTTTTACTAACCCATAACCATCGAATTTCATTTTTGTTTTTGGTTGAGCTGTTCTGATTTACCCATTTCACGTGGCCGAGGTGTCTTTGGTTCACATGCATCTTTGGCAGATACATGCAAGAAGAAGGATCCAATTAATTGGTGGTGGCCTCATGGTGTTGATGCTCCTGAGTTGCAGCAATTTGCCATACGGTTACTTGGATAGGTAGCTTGTTTGGAGTTCCTCATCTTATTCAAAATTTGAAAAATTCTCAATTAAATATAGGAAATTAATTTTAATTTTTAAATTTTAAATTTTAAATTTTCATTTTAGTTTTAATTTCTATTTTTAAATTTTAAATTAATTTAATGGGCTTCCCCTAATATTTCAGGTAGCTAGTTCATATTGTGAGAGGAATTGGAGTACTTATGCCTTTATTCATTTAGTAAAGAGAAATAGGTTGGGCTCAAAGAAGGCAGAGAACATAGTGTACATTCATAGCACTCTTCGTCTCATATCTCGAAAAGACCTGGGGTACAAGGAGGGTCCTTTCAAGAGATGAGACCAACACATAGATGATGTTATGTGTGTGGAAGAGGAGATACAACCAGATGGCCTTATTGAGCTACCTCCATTTGTTATGGATGAGCAAGAGCCTCAAGATGAGAGTGATTCCTACCTAGAGAGCATGCTATTTGAAGATCTAAGTGATGTTGGTGACATGGATGTTGATGACATGGCTTGAGGAAGCCATTGTTCATTAGGCTTTAGCTATCCGAGCTATGACAATGGCTTCCTCAAGCCACGTCATCAGCATCCATGTCACCAACATCACTTAGTAAAAACCATTATGTCTGCTGGATTTTGAGTGATATCTAAAAATCTATTTTCTCCATATGAAATCCAATGAGGTCGAAACCACTCTCAAACATCCTGAGTCATTTCATGGTAATTTTAAAAATTTAAGTAAAATGATGAAAATGAAAGATAAAGGAAATGCCACTTTTACTTTAAGAATTTAAGATTACTATTGATTGCTAACATTGCTAGGGTTGAGAATCTTAACCATCTGTGAAAGTACTAGGGAGGGAGCGATTTTTTCTTAGCAGGAGCGACCAAGGAGCAATTTTTTTTCGGTGGGAGTGCGCTCCCAAAAATATCTCGGGAGCGCGCTCCCTGGGTCACTCCCTAAGTGCTTTCGTTCAGAGCGTGCTTCAGGAGCAAGGGGGAGGGGCTCTCCTGCAACCCTGCGCCTGAATAACACCATTGAGAAAGGCGGTCTTCACATCCATCTGGTGAATCCTGCAACCCATCTCAGCTGCTATAGATATGACTGCTCTAATGGAAGTGTAACGAGCAATTGGTGTGAAGGTCTCCTCATAGTCAACTCCCTCTACCTGTGAGAACCCTCGCGCCACATAATGAGCTTTGAACTTCTCCATTCTGCCATCTGCAACATGCTTGATCTTATAGAGCCACTTGGAAGTCACCACTGACTTCCCCTCAAGTCTTGGCACTACCTCCCAAACATCATTTTTCAAGATGGAGGCATACTCCTCTACCATGGCATCCCTCCAGATCTACTGACTAGCAGCCTCCTCATAGCTATCTGGCTCTATCTCCACAACATCTGCCACAAAGCCACCCAACCTCTCTGGTGTTCTACTCTTTCTCATTGACCACTTGGGTTTCTGCACTGCCTCCTGGGCTTCCTTCATGGTGTCATGAAGTCATCTTGGCTTCCTCTTCCCCGTAATAGCCTCCTCATCTGGTATGGGAAAATCCACAACTAGAGCCTCTCCTCTTGACGAAGAAGGCTCTCCTATGATCAATGGAGATCTTGGACTCTGAGATCCTGCACCTGACGATCTTGCACTCTGTGAACCTGTCACCCCTGAAATAGATGATCCTCTTGATCCTGACATACCACCTGATGCTCCTGAAACCTGTGGTGTGGCCCCTTGCTGAGGAGCCTACTTCTCTCCTTGATCAACTTCTTGAGACCTCCTCAAGGTCCTCTCCTCCTCAAATCTCACATCTTGCCTTTGGAAAAATTTCCTCGATGCAAGAATATATATGCGGTAGGTCCTGCTGTTCTCACTGTAACCCATAAAAATACCCTTCTTTACAGTGGGTTCCAACTTTGTCTTCTTCTCCTCGGGGACTTGTGAATATGTAAAGCACCCAAAGATGCTAATGTGCCCAACCTCCGATTTCTTGCCACTAAACACCTCCTCAGGAGTCTTGTTCCCAAAGACTCTATGTGGGCTCCTGTTCTGCAAATACATTGCAGTGTTACACACCTCGACCCACAAGAAGAAAGGTAATCTCTGATCATGCAACATGGCTCTAGCTGCACCCACTATGGCCTTGTTCTTCCTCTCTTCCACCCCATTCTGTTGGGGGTTATAAGGCACTACATACTCCCTCTTGATGCCAACACTCCTACAAAATTCCATCTCCATGGAGGTATACCCAACCCCATTATCTGATCTCAACACCTTGATCTTCCTCCTTGTCTGGTTCTCCACACGAGCCTTAAACTCTTGGAACCTCTTGAAGACCTCATCCTTGATCATCAAAAGGAACATGCAAGTGGTCATCAATAAAGGTCATATAGTACTCTCATCCGCTAAGTGATACATGAGACATAGGACCACAAACATCACAGGGTACCAAGGCAAAGATACCTGTAACTCTGTTGTCATTGCTCAGGAAAGGTGTCTTCATGTACTTTCCTAAAGCACACCCACTGCACACATCATGGTGACCAGTGCTGCTGTAATCCTGTAACCATCTCCCTCAACATCTTGAAAGCTCCATGGTGGAAGTGGGCCATCCTCCTGTGCCATAGCTCGGATAACTCACTGTCGTTGGTCTATGCCACCAAGGCTCTAATAGGCTGAAACCTAAACCTTTATAGCCTCCCACTCTGAACTCCATTAGGTCTAGTATGTTTGACACTAGATTCCTGGGATATATCAACACCTGTCCTTTGCGGAACACAACCTCATATCCCCTGTCCTTCGATAGGCACTGATATCAAGTTCTTCTTCAGCCTTGGAACATAAAAAACATTTGTCACCATCAAAGGAGGTAATGACTCCCTCTGAAATGATACTACCCCCACTCTTGCTGCTCTGACCTTGGAGTTATCTCCAAGCACAACCTCCAAGTCAATATCATCCTTTGAGAGACTCGTGAAGTGCTCTCTCACTCTAGTCATATGGTAGGATGCTCCACTGTCAACAAACCATGCACAGGAAGATGTAACATGAGTGGCTAAACTCACCACCAAGGAAAACTCATCCACTTTTGCTGATAAGGGAAACTCAGTGTCAAATCTGGAAGTGAACTCGTCCATCTCACTGAAGCTGAAACCCCCTGCTTCTTCTTATTCTTCTTGTTGGGACACCGAACAACATAATGATCCATCTTCCCACAAGAAAATCATTTCACTTTGCTCATGTCCTCCTTCGCCTTTTGCTACCCCTTCTCCTTCTTTGCTCCACTAGAAGACCCCTTCTTGGCCTTCTTATTGCCCTTCACTGCAAGGACGACATTCTACCACCATTATGACTGCCAACCTTAGCACTCCTGATCTCCTCTTGGATGAAATCGTGCTACATCCTCCTCCAATCTAGAAAGTGCTCTTTGGCCACAATGCCATGTATGAATCCATCTTATTTCTGGGTGAACCCATCTAATGCAATCCTGACCAACTGGTTTTCTGGGATAGCCTCTCCCACGACAACCAACCCATCCTTCACTTGTGAGATCCTGGTGAGGTATGAGGTCACACTGTCTGTCTTGGGCATCTTGGTGTTTCTTAGCTTTTGCCTCAAGACCATCTTCCTTTTCTCATTGGAACTTTGGTGTAATGTGACCAAGGACTCCCACATCTGATAGGCAAACTTCATCCTAGTCACATGAGAGACTAAATGGTCTTTAGTGGCATCTAGAAGGATCCTCTTAGCCTTCACATTCTTCTTGTTGAAGTCCACCAACTGAGATGGATAAGTAGGTGGTTGCACAAGAGCCTCAACAATGTCCCACACTTGAACTTCCTCCAATAAAAGCATCATCCTCTCCTTCCAGGGGCCAAAGTTATCAGCCCCACTCATTTTATTCTCTACCCTCAACCCAGTAGCCATGACCCTCACAACCAACAAAATTGAGCAAATCTGATACTAGGCAGTGTCCTCCCTCTTAACCAACAACTCTTTGTGTTTCTGACTGAGGTTTAGCGACTGCTATTCATTGAGCTAGAAAATATTTGCTTGTTGGTCTTTGTATCAACTGATGTAGACTTTCCGATCTGATTGCTCTCACGCTCTAATTGTGAAATTTTTATCTATTGCAGTCATTGGAAATTATTCTTCTAACTGTAAATTTAATTATGCAATTTATTTGCTATGACAAACAACGAATAAAATCACAACTGCAATTTTCAACATAAAAATATTGTAGAGAATAAAACATTGAAAACTGAGAAATTCTAGCGCATGCAAGAATTTTGAAACTGGTATTTTTGGACGATTGTCCCCGGAAAAATCCAATGCGGGAAAACAGGTGCAACAAATGAGGGTTTTATTATTATTCTTCAGCGTCAATTCATAGCACAATAATTTAGATGCTCAACTAACAATCTAATCTGAGGAAAATACTGGCAAAATTATTGTGAGAATTTTCTCTCACCCCACAGCTAATTTCCGCCTCCAAAATTACATCCCTAGCCTTTGCGCTGAGCCTCCTACGTCACCCTTTGCGTAGTGCTTATGTAGACGCTGTGGGGATTTCAACCTTCCTTCCTTTGCCTCTTCCAGGAACTGGAAAACTTCCTCCCGGAATGTTGTTACCCTCCTCTTCCACATGCTACTCACTCTCTGGCTCTATCGTCTCTGTTGAATTATTGCCACTGAGAAAATCGAACTGCCTAGGCAACTAAGTATCTGCACTGGTCTGCTCTCCATCAACACATCGATCTCCTCTTATAATCCACTGTTGGAGCACCAACGACCAAGATTAAAACTTAATCAATGGCTAGGATCATATCTAGATCGATTCGTGTAAGTTTCTAGATGATTCTCACATTATCTCAATTAATACTGATTAATTAACCATATTCCCTAAGTTTAGACTTAGGAAATATTTAAAAATTGGTTAATAATCTAATTAAGACACTTCTAGGTGGAATTTCCATAAACGATTTCTGGGTTTTGGAGATCTCATGCATTCTAGCCTCTCCACCGAATTTCGTGGCTAGAACACATCTGATGCTACCAAAACTAACACTCCCTCTTAGCAAGGAATGTGTTCTAGTGCTGCACACCCTGCCACAACACTGTCTCTGGATAATCTCCTATCACACTGCTGATGTTTGGTTGTTGCTGCCCACCAACCATTGCGCAACTCTGATATACGTTGCATCTGTGCTGCTGCTGACTCTCACATATTGTTGCCAACACTGAATCTGCATTGCAACTTCCTCTCATCTATTGCTGCTGCAACTAAGAATCATCCAAGGTAATTTGCCTCTGCTACTGAAATAGGTTCTCAACCATACCCATTTGTTCTCTGAAATAGACGAACTTAGCTCTTCCTAGAGCTTTCGTGAGTATATCTGAACTTGCACTTCTATGGGAACATACTGTAGATAGTTTTCTCCACATTGTACACAATCTTTGATGAAATGACATCAAATATCTATGTGTTTCGACCTGTCATGAAACACTGCATTCTTAAAGAGATTTATGCAACTCTGATTATCATAGTAAACACTGGTTGCCTCCATCCTTTGCCTGAACAAGCTCACTAGTAGCTTCTGAAACCATATAGCTTCGCACATAGCTATGCTTGCTGCCATATACTATGCTTATGCAGAGCTTAGTGCTACTGATTTCTGCTTCTTGCTACACCAAGAAACCATCCCTGATCCAACATTGAAGCAATATCCAGGGGTACTTTTCTTGTCCACTAAACTGCCAGCCGAATCTGCATCTGTGAATCCACATAATCTGACATCATCTCTTCGGGTATATATCAACCCATACTCAACTGTACCACGCACATACCTCAGAATGTGCCTCACTGTTTCCTAATGTACCCTCTTCAGCTCTACCATGAAGCGATTGAGGGTATTGACTGCAAAGCAAATATCTGACCTAGTATTGAATAGATACATGAGAGATCCAATAAGCTGTCTATACAAGGTGGCGTCGACATCCTTGACATTTGATGCATCTATCTTCTCGTAGTTGGTGATCATGGGTGTAGACATGGGTTTGCAATCCTGCATTCTGAATCTTTTCAGAATATTTGTAGCATATCTTCCTTGCCCAAGGAAGATCTTCACATCCTTCTGCCACACTTCCAATCCTAGGAAATAGGGCATCAACCCCAAATCCTTCACATCGAACTCTGCTGCCAGATTCCTCTTGTAGTCCTCTATGAGCCCTGATTATCCTGTCAAAAAGAGATCATCCATATACAAAACTAGGATGAGTGGCTCACCCGCTACCATCAAATAGTAAAGCTTGGGATCTACGTCATTCTTTACGACTCCCATCTGCTGCAAGTAGCTGTCAATCCTACCATACCATGCCTTGGGAGCCTGCTTGAGTCCGTATAGAGCTTTCTTCAGTTTGCACACATGAGTGCGCCTCTCATGAGTCTTGAAGCCCTCTCGTTGTTCTATGTACACTTCTTTCTCTATCACCCCATTCAAGAAGGTTGTCTTGACGTCCATCTGGTGAATCTACTATCCCATATGAGCTGCTAGGGATATAATTGACCAAATGAAAGTGTATCTGGAAACTGGGGCAAAGCTCTCCTCATAATCTATCCCTTATTTCTTTGCATACCCCTTTGCCACGAAGCTAGCCTTGTATTTTTCCACACTATCATCTGCAACATATTTGATCTTGTAGATCCATCTAGAACCTACAACTGATCTGTCTTTTGGCCTTGGCACTACCTCCTAAACATCATTCGTCTGGATAGAGCTATACTCTTCTACCATGGAATCTACCCATACTTGATGATATGCGACCTCTTGAAAGCTGGAAGGTTCTGCAACCTGAGCCACCAATGCTTGGTACCTGTCAGGCTGTCTGCGCTCTCTTTTGTTCGTCCTACGAGTTCCAATAAACTACTCTGTATCTCTGAATGTCTGACGAACCTCTCTGCTAGCTCGGCCACTAGCTGTGGGAGGTTCAACCAGCTCCTCATCTTGTCTCTGTTGCTCCATCGACTGAGAACTCTCCGGATTTCCTGCACCTGAGGAAATACTGGTACTGGTCACAATACTCGATCCTTGTGACTGTCCTCCTGCTTGCCCCACTAGTTGCCCTGTTGCTGGACCAAATGAGCTTCTGTTGACTGATTTTGATCACCTGTGGGCATCTCACGAGATCTCCTGAAAGCTTGGTCCTCCATGAACTTCATGTCTCACCTCACTACAATCTTCCTATTACTAGGAATGTAGATCTTGTATGCCTTTGAGATTTCACTGTACCCAACGAAGAACCCCTTCTCTACAGTTTGATCCAGTTTGGTACATTTCTCATCTGGCACGTGGTAATAAGCAATACTGCCAAAAATTAAGAAGTGATTAACTTCTGGCTTCTTCCTGTGAAGACTCCTTCTGGCGTTTTTCCCCCAATGCTTTATGAGGAGTCATGTTTTGAATATATATTGCTGTGTTACATGCCTTTGCCCATAAAAATCTGGGTAAATCCTGGTCATATAACATAGCCTTTGCAACTCCAACAATGGTTCTGTTTTTCCGCTCCGCTACACCATTCTATTGTGGATTATATGGAGCTGTTGATTCTCTCTTCATGCATTCCTTCGCACAAAAATCTGTGAAGTCTTTATCAATATATTCTCCACCATTATCTGAGCGAAGCACCTTTATCTTCATCCCTGTCGCATTTGCCACCAGAGCTTTAAACTCTCTGAAACGATCGAAGACCTCATCTTTGGTCTTCAAGAAGTAGATCCAAGTTTTCCTAGAATGGTCATCAATGAAGGTGACGAAATATTCGGCACCGCTGAGAGCTCTAGTGGACATCGGGCTGCAAATATCTGAATGTATGAGTCCTAACACACCATCAGCTCTGTTGTCACTTCTTGGAAATGCTGCCTTAGCATACTTCCCAAGTACGCATCCTCTGCACACATCATCGTGTTCTGTGCCAAGTTCTGGAACCCCTGTTACTGTTTCTCTGAGCATCTTGAGTGCTCCATGGTGTAGATGTCCCATTCTCCTATGCCATAGCTCATTTACCTCCTTCCATCTCTGCCTCCTTGTACCTAGAGAAATATTTTCTAACCCCTGTCATGTGAGCTGATGCTCCACTGTCTATATACTAGACACCCTATGACGCTGATCTTGATAAGCAAGAAAATTCGTCCTCCAACGTGGAAGACAAATTTGAAGTCTCCCGAATGTCACTTCTGTCCATGGTTATGCTGAAGAATTTGTAGTGTTCTATTCCTCTTTCACTTGACACTGTTTCTACATTAGAAATCTGTTGCAAAACCTTCTATGTCTAGCTAGAGATTTGCCCAACGAAATAATTGAGCTACTCCCTCTGCCTTTCGAATCACTTGAATTGGAAGAATCAAAATTTTCTGCCCCTTTCTCAGAAAAATCAAACTTTCTCAAGCAACTTGACCTCCGGGCAAAAAAACTGCATTGCCCTTGGGCATTTTGGCTTGTTGCTCTTGCTGAGCAGTGAAATTCCTTTTCTTCGTTTCTAAGCTCTCCAACTGATTAACTATGCTCTGATACCATGTGAAATTTTTATCTATTGTAGTAACTGGAAATTATTCTTCTAACTGTTAATTAAATTATGCAGTTTATTTGCTACGACAAACAACGAATAAAATCACAACTGCAATTTTCACTGCGGAAAATAAAATACTAAAAACTAAGAAATTTTAGCACACACACAAGAATTTTGACACAGTTATTTTTGGACAATTGTCTCCGGAAAAATCCAATGCGAGAAACCCAGTGCAACAAATGAGGGTTTTATTATTATTCTTTAGCAACAATTTTGAGTACAATAATTTAGATGCTCAATTGACAATCTAATATGAGGAAAATATTGGCAAAATTATTGTGAGAATTTTCTCTCACCCCACAACTAATTTCTGCCTCTGAAATTACCTCCATAGTCTCTGCCCTGAGCCTCCTGCGTCACCCTCTGTGTAGTGCTTACACAGATCCTATGGGGATTTTGGTCTTCCTTCCTTTGCCTCTTCTAGGAAGCACGCATAACAGACCTGAGAAACTCGCGATTGGTTATGGATGACTGTAGGAGAGTTACCAACTTCCTGTACACTGGTTTTGGTAAGTTTCAAACTTGAAAATAACTCGACATGTGAGCTAATGATTACTTCAGTGTTCTCCTTGAAAATCGACCTCTATTCTTGCTTGTAACTCAACCTCTAGGAGATTCGATCTACTATGGCATTGTTCCTTATCCTTTGTTGTGAGGTTTCCCTCACAAATTCTCTTCCTCCCCTCAAGCTCCTCTCTTCTCCTCAATAGCTTCTTATGAGAATGAATGAGAATTTTTTTTCCTTTTCCCTCTTTTGTCTCTCTAAAGTGTAGAGAACCCTAACCCTAACCCTTAGATCTAATGGCTGAAATTAAATCTCAGCTCATTAGATCAAGGGTGGAGATCAATCCCTCTTTTGACTGCCTCCCTCATGTGGTCCCCCTTATTTGATGAGCCTCCTAGTATTTTTTAATGTTTTAGTACCATGGTCACTTTTTCTCTCATAAAGTTTGTTATGCCCTACGTTTGATAATTAACAGAATTTAATGAAGCTTAATCAAACAATGATTTTTAACCCGAATTTAACAATTTACATGCAGAAAAATACCTGAAATTCTGTTTGAAGGTGTTTTTGGTCTGTAGTTGCTCCCACTCTTGCTACCAAACCAACCCTTATGGTCTCAGCCTATCTGGGATCAACCTATCCGGTTCCCAGATCCAAAAGACTTTAAAGGTCTCCTGGCCCCTGTGCCCAAAGCTCCAAGAACAATGAAGACTCAATCTTCCTCTCTGTTTCGGTTTTCCTCGAAATTTCCTCTCTTTGTGAAATGCTCCAAAGCTCCTCCCTTCACTTCACTCCCAAGGCAAAAACAATCCCATTGTTTCCCCAACAAATTTGACCCATGATTTTTTCTCTAATTCAAATTGAGTCCAAGGTGGAATGTGACGCTAGGCTACACACAACTTTGTGCTTGCTTGGACATTTACATATATTTCAATACTCTCTCATTCCTTCTTGAGTTTTCCTCTAGAATCTATTAAGGAAAAGGTATCTTTCCGAAAAAAATTACAAAATCTAGATCTACAGGAGTCGATGGATGATATCTGTAAATTGCTTTGAATTGAATTATACTTGTGGCATTATATTTGCTTTTTTATGAAACTCTACATGTAAATATAAAGCTGTAAACGGTGAGAATGATATGTTTAAGTTTATTTATCTTTACACTGACCTTTATGGTTCACAACTTTGTAGGCCCAAAGGGTTTCTGCCTTGCAGGTTTTGCTATGTTACCGGATCCATGGATCCACATTTCAGATCTACATATGGATACAGATCGACTTAGATTCGCTTAGGATTTGCCATGTAAACGGATCTTTCTGTTGAGAAATCCATTAGGGAAACTTATTCTTGATTTCTCTTACTTGACATTTACTAGTGATATTATATTTTTCTTCTATTGATTATGTCAGTGTTCTTATCATCAAAGTAAATGCCAAAAACATGAAGATCATAACCATACAAAATGAATACAAGATGTAGGCACTCAACTGGGGCAAAACTCATTTCTAGGGGAAAACCCAAAGACATTCTTCTCTTCTTTAGAATTAGATCAAATGAGACAACCTAGTCCTTTTGACTAGACCATAGACTCCCTTCATCCACCAAGTCAGCCATGAACAAAAATTCTTGAAGTCAATTAGAATCTTGACTCTTCTTCTCTGCAACTTCTGAAATTCATCCTCCATCCTCGACCCCTGCAACTAGCTTCAAATTCCTCGCACGTGTGGCAGAAGACAAAGATTTCGGTTCTTTTAGCTTGATATTCTTCTCTTCCTTCTTCGGTTGAGTTGCCTCTTCTTTTCTCGACCTTCGCATCCTTTTCTTAACTCCGTTAGCACTTCTAATTGTAGATTGAGCTCCTTTTCCCAATAGGTTGAGTGCTTCTCTTATATATAGTCTTGACGAGGTGGATAGATCCCTTCATGAGGCCGACTAAACATTTGAAGGAGTCGACTTGGTGGAGAGGGGACAAGACACATTTTTATTACATAAATCTTTTTCTTTCTCGACAAAAAAATCCCAAGAAGGGTCTTGAATATAATGACAATGACAATGACTCAAGACATGAACCTAGAAGCCTTCAATGGAGGCTTGACCTAGAATACAAATAAATGAAGCATGAAACTCGTGCTTATAAATATTTTTCTTTTACAATAAATTTTATTTTTCTTTCTTTTTGACAAATACATTACATCATGGTTCAAATAAAATGATGAAGACCTATACTAGTTACATTTCTCAACACTCCCTCTAAACTAGAGAGGTATTCATAATTGTTCAACCGGAACAAGGCTGACCTGAATTTGAAATATTCTTAAGAAGAGTAGAACAACATATGCAATGCTTAGGATACCCTCACTGCCAAGGTGTCCAACACATCGAATATCCAAGTGTCATGACAATATTGTCATACACTCATGCATGGATCTAAGGTACTAATAGGGACTAAGGCGTCATCTAGGCATTTTCCACTGTAGGTACCATCATGCTAGAACCCTGGTATCCATCCAATAGGATAGCATCTAGGCCTCCATGCCTTGACACCATCCCTTACAGGGATCCAAGTACTAAACCGAAGCTCCAACCGATACCCTCCCTCTGGGATCTAGACATCCACTGAGATCTCATGACTAACTCGGCCACGATGTCCTCCCAAGTACCATCACACAGACAATTTTATGGTACTTCATCTTTCCCTCTGAACCAAGACAGAGACGTTTATCAATACACTAACCTTTCAGGAGGAGAGCAACACATCCATCAATCCGAGCATGCTCCTAAAATTAACTTCTTATGGGGAAGAGATTTTGTCAACACATCAACTACTTGTTCATCTGTTGGCATGTACTGTAGCTTCTCAACCCCAACCAGTGTTCAAACATCCAATGTATATGTTCTTGTATGCTAGCACAATCTTTGGGCCTTGAACTATTCTAATGTTGCTTAGGTCATCACAATATCCAAACACATCTTGATGGAAACTATCTTCTTCAACTTCTCCAGCAGCACAAAGCTTAGCCTCAACACTTTCCAAAACATTCAATTCTTGTTCACAACTTCATCAATCACAAATAACCATCTGTAGTACTTTATCCTCTCTCTGATCTTACTCATTCTTCAAGGTCTTTACTATAGCTGTCACAATATGCCCTTCCTCTTAACTAGAGTGATACACTTTCTTTATCGAAGCTTCTTCTCTACAAGGAAACAAGTACATCGACAACTCAACCACAAATATTAGATCTTTCCACAAGGATCTCATCTCCTTCAAAGATTATCGTGACTGTGGCTACTATAATGCCTCTAAGCACATAGATCTTGGCTCTTTTGTCAAGTAGACACTTTGCTTGATGTTAGGACTTCTTCTAGTCCACAAAGGATATTCTAATCTTGTGATACGACTACCTTTGCAACAATACACAAAACCTTTGTAATTTGAGGTAACTTTAGACCCTCAATTCTATACACAGGGTTTCGATCTTCCTTACAATTTCTTGGTCTTGACTAGGCAAATAACCATCTATAGTACTTTATCCTTTCTCTGATCTTACTCTTTCTTCAAGGTCTTTACTATAGCTGTCACAATATGCCCTTCCTCTTAAGGAGAGATATACGCTTTCTTTATCTAAGCTTCTTCTCTACAAGGGGACAAGTACATCGACAACTCAACCATAGATATCTGATCTTTCCACAAGCATCTTGTCTCCTTCAAAGATTATCGTGATTGTGGCTTCTATAATGCCTCTAAGCAGATTGATCTTGGTTCTTTTGTCAAGTAGACACTTTGCTTGATATTGGAACTTCTTCTAGTACACAAAGGATATTCTTATCTTGTGATACGACTACCTTTGCAACAATACACAAAACCTTTGTAATTGGAGGTAAATTTAGACCCTCAATTCTATACATAGGGCTTCGATCTTCCTTACAATATTCTCGGTTTTGACTAGGCTAGTTGCCTAGGTTTTCAGCTCTCTAAATGCTATTCGACTCCTCTCACTGTTGTGGCTTCCAAGTACTTCTCTTTGGATCTAATCATTCAGGTCTGTGGGTTAATTGTAGAGGTAAAGTTTCATAATCATGCCCAGAAAGGTGATATATTAGTTCAGTTCTCCTATTAGATGATTCGGCCTTCAAAGGTAATTTGAAACCCTTTTTCTTTGGCACAGAAGTGATCTTCTAGCTGCCTTTCTTTACTGACCTTAGTTCTGATACCATGTTGAGAAATCCAATAGGGCAACATTAGGGCAACTTATTCTTGATTTCTCTTACCTGACATTTATCCCTGATATTTTGTTTTTCGTCTATTGATTATTTTAGTGTTTTTATCATCAAAGTAAATGCCAAAAACACAGCCATACAAAATGAACACAAGATGTAGGTACTCAGCGAGTGCAAAACCTCTCTCTAGGGAAAACCCAAAGAAATTCTTCTCTTCTTTAGAATCAGATCAAATGAGACTACCTAGACCTTTTGACCAGAACACTTTGCTTGATATTGGGACTTCTTTTAGTACACAAAGGATATTCTAATCTTGTGATACGACTACCTTTGCAACAATACACAAAACCTTTGTAATTGGAGGTAAATTTAGATCCTCAATTCTATACATAGGGCTTCTATCTTCCTTACAATATTCTCGGTCTTGACTAGGCTAGTTGCCTAGGTTTTCGGCTCTCTAAAATGCTATTAGACTCCTCTCATTGTTGTGGCTTCCAAGTACTGCTCTTTGGCTCTAATCATTCAGGTCTGTGGCTTAATTGTAGAGAAAAAGTTTCATAATCATGCCCAAAAAGGTGATATATTAGTTCAGTTCTCCTATTAGATGATTCGGCCTTCAAAGGTAAATTTGAAACCCTTTTTCTTTGGCAAGTGATCTTCTAGCTCCCTTGCTTTACTGACCTTAGTTCTAATACCATGTTGAGAAATCCATTAGGGCAACATTAGGGCAGCTTATTCTTGATTTCTCTTACTTGACATTTATCCGTGATATTATATTTTTTGTCTATTGATTATGTTAGTGTTTTTATCATCAAAGTAAATGCCAAAAACATGAAGATCACAGCCATGCAAAATGAACACAAGATGTAGGCACTCAGCGAGGGCAAAAACCTCTCTCTAGGGGAAAACCCAAAGAAATTCTTCTCTTCTTTAGAATCAGATCAAATGAGACAACCTAGATCTTTTCACCAGAACATAGACTCCCTTCATTCACCAAGTCAACCCTCAACACAAATTTTTGAAGTCAATTAGAATCTTGACTCTTCTTCTCTGCAACTTCTGAAATTCGTCCTCCATCCTCGGCCCCTGCAACTAGCGTCAAATTCCTCGCAGTGTGGCAAAAGAAATAAAGATTTCGGTTCTTTTAGCTTGATATTTTTCTTTTCCTTCTTCACTTGAGTCGTCTCTTCTTTTCTTGAACTTCACATCCTTTTCTTAACTCCTTTAGCACTTCTAATTGCAGATCGAACTCCTTTTCCCAATAGGTTGAGTGCTCCTTTTATTTATAGTCTTTACAAGGTGGATAGATCCTTATGAGGCCGACTTAGTGGAGATTGGACAAGATACATTTTTATTACATAAATCTTTTTCTTTCTTGACACAAAAAGCCCAAGAAGGGTCTAGAATATAATGACAATGACAGTGACCCAAGACACAAACCTAGAAGCCTTCAATGGAGGCTTGACCTTGAATAAAAATAAATGAAGCATGAAACTCATGCTTATAAATAATTTTCTTTTTGCAATAAATTTTCTTTTTCTTTCTTTTTGACAAATACATTATATCATGACTCGAACACAACTATGATGACCTATACTAGTTTCATTTCACAACTCTTTCAAACCTGAAAATGGATTCGATGCCGCTGAAATGGACCATGTGCTGATTAGAGTTTTACTTTTTTTAAATGATATTTGCCACCTGTTTGAAACCCTAAAAAAAAAATATTCTATTTAGACTTTCAGTTAAATTACTCATTATTAATCAATATGCTGCATAACTGTATAAGTAGGTTTATTAATTGTTAATTTTTCATCAAGAATTGTCCTATGCTGCAACTATCACTTTAACAATTTCCAATAGCATCCAAATTACAATTTCCACTTTTTCAGTTGATCAATAATAGTAGAGCAATGGTAGATAGAACAATTATACAATGTGCACAATGAAAGACGTCCAAGAGAGAACAGACACAATATTTGGTCAATGACCAGGGAAAAACCCCACAAGGGGGAAACCCTTTGCAATTCTTCTTTTGATAGAGATTGTCTTCAAATGTTCAGCAGCGAGAGTACATCATCTATGAGTCAAAGTCAAGCTTTGTCTATCCAATATCCAATATTCAACCAAGTCAATATGCCAAGAAACTTATTCAAAAATAGTGACGAGAGAAAAAGTCAACAAAAGTCAACTCTTGTGGAAATCTGTCCAATCAACAGCAGTCAACAGCGGCAATGTGTGCCCTAACCAGTCAACAAAATAGTCCTCCAAGAGCTCGGTCAAAGGTCAATGAATTTGGCCTTCTTTGCTGGTCAACCAGGAGTCAAAACAGTCCAAATCTGAGCGGTCAAACTTGGTCAAAACAATGATGTAGCCTGCGGTCAAAGTCTGCAATAGGTCTGTGGTCAAAGTGCCCAAACTTCCTCAGTTTTTGTGCCAAAGAATGCGGCTTGCCCAAACAGAGATACCCTCAAAAGATCAAACCAAGATTCAGCCCAGAAAGTCAAAGTCAATGTGGGTCAAAGTCGTAGTCTGCTTCAGATTTCGGACCTGTAATTTCTTCCTCTTTCTCCTTCGCACATGTGAAAGAAGCCCTGCAATTTTCAGATAGATCGAACCCGAGAAGAGAGAGAAGATGTGTGTGTGTCTAAATGAGCTTGAGGTGACCTTGATTTTTAGGTGTTGGAGGAGGGCTGACCTGAACAAATGTGCCAATGTGGGTTTCATCATCAAAGATATACTTTTCCTAAATTGAGTGCTTCAAAAGTCAATTTTGGTCCTCTCGGAAAGAGGAATTTAGTCCAATGGTTGGAATTTGTCACCGAGCTACCAAATTAATATTAATTACCTGTAGGCTGTATAAAACATTTTAACACTAGCAGGAAAGTTCTCAGACATTAAATTTTAATTTTCAATTTTGATAATACTAGCACAGAAGCTTTGAGACAATATATAGATAATAATATATAGTATATATTTAGTTTTCAGATTTCCTTGTGTACAGAGGATGGCTATGTCTTCAATAATTTAACTAGATTGATCCCATCCGACTCAAGTGAATGCTCTTAGAACAATATGATACGTAGACTATAGCATGTTCGCAAACAGTGTATGGTATTCATTCACCATCATAACTTGTTGGGAATTTTCAGATTTTAATGCAGAGTTCAAGGAAGATGACTGGTCGATCATGATGTAGAATTGGTATATTCAAATGATGAGGATGTAGACCCATTTCTGTATATGTAGTTAGACCTACTCTACATCATCATATCAATAGAGTGATAATTGTTGAGACACTCAATTTTATATTTACCGTTATAATTTTTGTATAAAGTATGATGCATTATGATTTCAGTCTTCAAATTTATAAATTATCTAATGTTTTTACTTCTAAGTTCTAATGTTGTGATTTTTTTTTTCCCAAAGAAAAATCATAATTTCATTCATGAAAACAGAATTACATGTTGCGGATGCACTATAGTGCATTCAGAAAAAAACCCATTAAGGGTCCATCACAAAACATCATAAAAAATTACTGATTGGAAAAATTATAAGGATATTCCAATTTCCCTTTTTTCTGCTTCTTTTTTACTTCCTTCCATACCCTAGAGGCTGGTTGGATGATAGCTAAAGCCGACTCCCTAGGAGTTCCAAAAAATTTCTCCTTTTCTGATTTAGAGCTCTCAGAGACGTGGGATCTTTTAGTTCCTTGAATCCCTTCATTCTTTGTTGCTGCTATTTCATTTTCTGCAGAAATATGTGAAACTACCATATTGACGTTCTGTTTGAGTTCTGTTGAATTCGGAGGTTGTTCTGCCGATATTGTTGTTTGATTTGCTTCTTCTTTGTCTTTCCATGGTGGGTCCTTTAGATCCACCTCTTCTTCCTCGTCAGGAGAAGGGGGCTCATACGTTTGCCAATGCTTTCATTTGGGCTTCTGTCCCTTCCTCTTATTTGCTGAATTTTTAGCCAATGGGCAGCTATCTTGTAGATGCCTTGTTTGATTGCATACATGACATCTAAAGGCTGTATATTCATAATCTAAGCTTTGTGTCCATTGGAATCGCCCATTGATTAGATGTATACAATCTGGTAGCCCCTTGCTAAGGTCGACTCCACACAAATGAGAACATATGTGAAGAGCCCCATTTTTATTCTTCTTCATAGTATAGCCAGGGTGGATTTCTAGGGCAGGGGATGGCTAGGTTAGTGGAGCAGGTTTATGTCATCAGGGGTCCCAGTGGAGTTTTGAGGAGTTTGTATGGGATTTGATGGCATTCGCTTGGCATATTCCATCATCCGCACAATTTGCCTTTCGTTTTGTCGCATTCCAACAACTTTAAAAAATTAGCATTATTATGGAGCCTAACTTAATTAATCTTGCTAGAGGTGGCGTTCTGGGGAGATTAATTGACGGAACACCTCAGTGTAAGAGGTCGTTGGAACCAGAATGAGAAGATCTACAGGATGGGATGCTGAGAAGTGACTTCTAGTGGCTGAAGAGAGTATGGTGAGTGATTTTCCATTTTCCTTAATTAAAAATGACTTTAACTAGTCATTTAATTAAGGAAAAATAATTAAGTGGGGAAAAGGGGCCAAAATTGACTTAAGTGAAATAAAATAAAATTAAAGGGGTCACTTGATAAAGTCAATGGAGGAGCTTCTAGAATAATAATAAAATAATAAAATAATAAAATAAGATTTTTCTAGAGGCTTGAAAATCAATCCATTATATCTATAAAAGAGGAGGAGGAGGACATTTGGAGACATCTTGGTTTTGATATCGTTTCTTGTATGTGAGGTTGAGAACCCGGTTCTTTACTCTAGCAGTAGCCCCAGGACAGAAACCTTTGGGTGATTCAGTGAGAGTGGGCAAGCACCCCTCTCTTCCCTTGGTGAATCCATTCAGGGTTCGCAGGTTGCAGTGTATTGGTCTTTCAGTTTGTTTTGGAGGCTGATTGCGGCATTATTGTAGATCTGTTTGAGGCCATTGATCTCAGCTATATGGGTTGTATTTGAATGTAAACCCCAGTTCTTCTAATCTAATAAAGATGAGAATTTCCTGTTCGTTGTGTTATGAGATTGCAATGCTTTATTTTCTTATTTTTACATGGAAATCTTATGTGAAATGCATAATTAGTTTTATGTTAAGTGCCTGTTCCAACTTTTCTGTATTTGAGATATTACAGTGGTATCAGAGCCTTGGTCTTGGCTCAGCCTGAGGGTTTTATCGAAATCAAGTTATCTTGTTGGAGTCAAATTATGAGAAGGCCAAATCTATAGTCAAAGGGGGTCAATTTTATTTGTTGGAAACCCTATATAGGGCCAAAATATTGCTATTGATTTCTTGATACATGTTGAAATTGTAGAAGGCTAAGATTATATGTCCTTATTTTAAAGAGGACCGAATGATAAATTTTTGAGGCCGTGAGAATTTTTTTAATAAGAGAGGCGACTCATATTTGCTTAAGTCCAGGGGAAATATTTCAAGTCTACAGATCGTGAGGGCCATTATTGACGTCTACGCAGTGTCTGAGAGCAATTGCCAACTACTTAAGCCGCATTGAGGAGCCTTTGTTGCCAGTGATCGATCTTACCCAGCCCCGGGTTCAATTCGACAATTTTGCAGCAATTCGAATCACCTTGGAGAGGCCATGATTTATTCCAGTGCTGGAGGACCGAGTAATTTGTGCATTATTAGTGAGTCTATAAAGCCGAATTTGTTTTGGAAAAATTGTGCACAAATTTAACGTAGAGTAGCCGCCGTCTCCAAGGTGGAGATCGTGACCAAACTCCAAATCGAGGCCACATCTTAGTTTCCAAGGCCGCAATCTCTTGACATCTGAATTCCTGGTGATAGAAAGGAGTCAAGTACCATTCAAACTATTTTGAAGGAGGAGCCGAGTTGTCTTTTTCTCTCAGACCAAATTTGACGCTGATTTCTTTAAAAGTCAGATTATGCTTGTGAAATTGAGCCGATTTTTGTGGAAGCCTATAATTATTCTGGGGGCGAGTCTATGGGACCGAAAATTGAGATTCCATGTGATTGAAACAGAGTGTCAATAGCAGGTGGAGGAGTTGAAGCAAAGGTTGAGCTAGTGCGAGAATAAATATAAGCCAGAGTTTTGATCTGAGTGAAGGGAAAACGCCAACATTGCAGAAATTGTGATTGGAGCCATGAGGGACGAGCTGCCATTTGCATGCAAACCCTGCGAATTGAAGTTAGCCAAACTACCGTGTGATGTATCAATTTGTACTTCTAGTGGCAGATAACTGTTATATGCAGATTGAGGGCCCCCATTGATCCGGCGTGGCTCTTCAGTTGAAAAGGTCGTGGCATATTAATTGAAAGGGAAGGCTGAGTCCAAAGTCGATTAACACCACGGTTCAATTTGAGCTCAATTTTTTTTTGAGCCGTTAGTCAAGCAGCCGACAGTCAAGCAAACTTGTGATGTGAACGTCAAATTGGTTGCAAGTGATCGCAACACAATGCGCTCTGTTCAATTGAAGTAAATTTCTAGAGGCCGCATCCAAATAACCATTCTGAGGATCGGTTTGTGAAGGCCAAATATTTCAATTGGAAATTGTATTTGTTACACCTCCCGAGCAACTATCTGAGGAACTTTTCTCAATTTTGAACAGAAGAGCATGCAAGATCTGAAGCCATTCATACAGCGGAAGAATGACAAGAATTTCTCCCAGTTTTTTTTGGGCAAAACAAGTTCAGGAGATCTGGGGCGGGAGTTTCATCCTTGTGGAGGAGGTTGTGTCTACTGCAGGTGCCTGTGCAAGTATCTATTACTCGGTGGTTAAAACTGTCAGCCCTCCTTGTGTTTGTTAGTGTGTTGAATAGGAAGTTAGGACCGATAACAGTGCAGAATAGACTTCAAAAAGAGGTCAGCGCTCACCCATTGGAGACAAAGCAAGCACAAGATGCCTGGTGCTATTGACAACATACTGTGGCACGTTGGTGGTGAAATTGTAGAGGCTGAGCAATACATTGCACCGTAAACAGGGTTTGCTTGAAGATGTTTAGGGATATTACAGTGGATTTGAAGGCACTCCTTATTCTTGCTTACTGCAGCTCACTAAAAAGAGATTGAATTCGTTATAATGCTGGTTGTATTACTGTCCCTTTTGATCTGAGCGTTTTCTGGGCTTGAGACAGTGTATTAACTTTCACTACGTTGAGGGAGCATGCAGAGGACTTATCCCCATCGGTGTAGAAGCAATACAACAAGGGCCATATCACTTCTGAAGGCTGAGTTTTCTATTGGAGGACGAATGTTGAATATATTGGGTTATTTCACTCATGTAGCTGATCCCAACCAACGACATCTACACAACATATTTTGCCCACTCCCATATCAGGTCCTATCTCTCTATTTACATTGTATAATTCTTGGATTGAAATGTGATGGATCTGATGCATATATATTAGCCAGTTTTGCTTGAAAAAAAACATTTATAGCAGTCTGCAAATTATCCTCATGAGTAAAACAGTTAGTGGATAGCCCCATAAATTAAGAAAAACTTTGAAAATTTTACAGACCATGTAAGCTTATTGTTGTTAAGCATTATTGAAGACTATTGGGCAGAGGATAAGTTGAGTGGAGTTTTTCAACCAAGTCATCCTTATATACATTGCTACAAAAACAAATTGTCTTGTTTGTCAGTATAGATCTGGCTGAATATTGCCTTGTTAGTACATGCCAAAGAACCTTGCCATGCTAATAATGAGGCCCTATATTATTGTCAGCTAACATACTGTTGCAGAGAAGAGGAGAAATTGTAGAAGATTAGGAAGAATGGATGAATCATTGAGGCAGTTTGTAGCCCATTGTGCTGAACCTCTCGTCAGAAGAAATCTGATGAGGAGGATTTTTGAAGGGCTCAAATCTGAAGGGGATGAGGAGCCAAACCGAAAGCAGTCTCCAAGACTGCCAAGAAAAAGCAAAAATCAAATGAGAAGGGAACAAATTTGTTTCACATGTTAGGGAGCATGGACACTAGATCACAGGTGTAAAGCTAAGGGAGAAATGATAGAGGTAGAGCAGGGGGAGACTCATTTTGTCCATTCAGATGAGGATTCTTCTGAAGAGCATCAACAAGCATGTGGGGATGATGGCAGCAGTTGTGGTATGCATAACTATCTGGTGGATCGGTTTAATGAGCAACAAATTATTCCCATGCAGAGAGGAGATCAGAGAGGTGAGCTATCAATGGCGATCCAGCATGGTGAGCTCATAGGGGAGCTTGAGCAGACATGTAGAGATGCTGACGATGGCCCAAATTTATACTCTGGTGTGTATGATGAACTGCGAGCAGACCCTATGGGAGACATTCAGGATGATGACTCACCAGTGATGATTCAACATGAGTAGCATATGGTGGAGCATGAGTTAGCTCAGGAGGATGCTATGCACAGTATGCATGATGAGCCTTTTAGGGAGAGTCAGTTGGAGGATAATGTTGAGCCCATGATGGAGGAGGATGAGCAACCATCCTTAGGGTTAGCCATTGATGAGGAGCAAACAGATATATAGACAGTTGGCAGGGTGACAGTATTCGCTGACACAGGAAATGCTAGAGTATGACATGACAATTTGGTAGGAAATTGGTGGATTGGAGGAGTGTGGAGTTTCCTAACATGCGAGGAAGATGGCAGTGCATCCATCATTGGGTCCACCCAATGATGAGGTGCAAACCGATGTAGTGGTAGCTAACCGAGTTGCAACATTTTCAGGCAGCAACCCTCTCCAGGAGTACATAGACGGGGCTTGCAACATAGTTTGCTCACTTTTCCCCATTTAGAGGGAGAGAAGCAGGATTTCTTGGACATATTTTGATTGACCGGGTAGAGCCTCAGGAATTGAGCATGAACCAATTTCAGCATAGCAGACGTATCCCTTGCACAAGTGTCCATACATTAGATTGGTGGGAGATCATGAGTTGGTATCCTTTTTATGGAGTATCAACGTTAGTTCGGTGCATAGTACAGCAGGGGCACTTAGACGAGGAGGTTACTATATGTTTCAATAAGCAAGGGAGGTGGATCGACAATTCACTAGTGTTTCCATAGGATTAACTTTGCATCAGTAGAGTGGGGATGACCTTGGCCTGCGCCTGAGGTTGGATTGGAGAGAGGTGATGAGCTGGTGCGTAGTTGGTGGGCAACATTCACAGCTAGAGCTATAACACAACAGGACCCATGGAGCATCGATGCTCCTTCTTGGTGGCATTGGGATCCAGGTGGATCTACTAGTAGCAAGTTGAGTTAGAGATGGACACGGGATCCAGGGGTTGGAGGATCTAGTCATGTTTTGATAGCTTGGAGGCGTGACATGTACCATTTGTTCGTATGGGATCCGGGCATTGGGTCTTAGTTGCATTGGGCCACCAGATTGGTCCACAAATTTGGATTGCTTGAGGGCAAGCAATCTTAGGGCGGGAGGACTGTCATGTCCCCATTTTTATTCTTTTTCATAGTACAACCAGGGTGGGTTTCCAGGGCAGGGGATGACCAGGTCAATGGAGCAGGTTTATGTCATCAGGGGTCTCGATGGAGTTTTGAGGATTTTTTATGGGATTTGATGGCATTCGCTTGGCATATTCCATCATCCGAATAGTTTCCCTTTCATTCCGTCGCATTCCGACAACTTTCAAAATTAGCATTGTTATGGAGCCTAACTTAATTAATCAGGCTCAAGATGGCGTTCCGTGGAGATTCTGACAACTTTCAAAATTAGCATTGTTATGGAGCCTAACTTAATTAATCAGGCTCAAGGTGGCGTTCCGTGGAGATTAATTGACGAAATGCCTCAATGTAATAGCTCGTTGGAGGAACGAGAAGATCTACAGAATGGGATGCTGAGAAGTGACTTCCAATGGCTGAAGAGAGTATGTTGGGCGATTTTCCATTTTCCTTGATTAAAAATGACTTTAATTAGTCATTTAATTAAGGAAAAATAATTAATTGGGGAAAAGGGGCCAAAGTGACTTAAGTGAAATAAAATAAAATTAAAGGGGTCACTTGATAAAGTCAATGGAGGAGCTTCTAGAATAATAATAAAATAATAAAATAATAAAATAAGATGCTTCTAGAGGCTTGGAAATCTATCCATTAGATATATAAAAGAGGAGGAGGAGGACATTTGGAGACATCTTGGTTTTGATATTGTTTCCTGTATGTGAGGTTGAGAACTCGGTTCTGTACTCCAACAGTAGCCCCACGATGGAAACCCTTGGGTGATTCAGTGAGAGTGGGCCAGCACCCCTCTCTTCCCTTGGTGAATCCATTCAGGGTTCACAGGTTGCAATGTATTGGTCTTTCAGTTTGTTTTGGAGGCTGATTGCAGCATTATTGTAGGTCTATCTGAGGCCATTGATCTCAGCTATATGGATTGTACTTGCATGTAAACCCCAGTTTTTCTAATATAATAAAGCTGAGAATTTCCTGTTCATTGTGTTATGAGATTGCAGTGCTTTATTTGCTTATTTTTACATGGCAATCTTCTGTGAAATGCATGATTAGTTTTATGTGAAGTGCCTGTTCCAAATTTTCTGCATTTGGGACATTACATTATCTCATATCTATTTTTATAAAATATCCCAGAGCATTCCCAATTTCTCTGAGAACTTGATGGTGCCAAAAAGGAAGTGGGAGATTCGGTAGTCCAACCTAGACGAGTATTTTTGTTACCTCCATTGTTGATGCATCAAATTCTGGGAACTAGGGTGTGATGAATAACCTTGATCTGCCCCTGTATCACAGTCCTTCCTCAAATATTTTCTGATAATCTTTTTTTGAGGTAGGGTGTGATATTCCCACTTAGCAATATTGCTAAGAGAAATATCAATCTTGCCCAATTTTGTCTTATTTCATGTTTGCACTTAAGAGATGTGGGTTTAGAGGTCTCACATCAATTTTGGGATTAAGTGGGGGCCCAAACCTTAGGAAGGAAGGGAAATATTGTGACTGTAGTGGAGCGTGGGGGGGCACCCCAGGGAGAATTACAACCCACATGTGGAAGACACTCTCATTGGAGCAAAGTTGGTGGGGAAAGTTGAGTTGGGCCCACATGGGCATCTTGGAGGCTCTTTAATAAATAGAGCAAGAGGCACTCATTTGGTCATTCATTCATCTATTTAGAATTGTGTCTTTGACATAGCACGCTTGAGCTGAAGTCAAGTCTGTCGTGCTGTTTAGCACACGAGTGTCTTCGAGTGGAGATCTCAACCCTTGCTTTAGTGGACTTTGAGTGCCAGCCCAAGGAGGGAGTCCTACCTATACCAGTTCGTACCAACAACAGGGAGTGCGAGTTTGTGGAGAGGATTGGCAACAACAGTATAGGGACTGCGCAACTCTTGGAGGAGGCACACTTGGAGGTTTAAGAGTGAAGGGAGTTAGGGGCTGAAACTTGAGGTGGAGTCCGGGGAAGTGTTGTGGGGGATTTTCCATCATTTTGGCGGAGCAACAAACGCAACATATGCTACATGTTATATCTTCTAGTTGTGGATGAGGGCTAAGCATTTGGGGGCCAATTTTGGAAGGACAAACCCTTTTTGGTTTTATTGAGGAGAGGTCAAGATTAATTTGGCCAATTTTTTTGGGCAGATTTGAGAGGTCAAATAGGGGTTCCAACTCAGCCAACAACTAGAGGAGCTAGGGGAAATTGGCCTGAAATTCTAAGGTCAACATTTGACTGATTCCTTCGTGGGTTTTTGTGGGTTATTGGTGGAGAGCCCGAGGTTAATTTCCCAGAAATTTTTGAGCATCCGAGGAGGCCCTAGTAACATATTTTATGGGTAGTTTCAGCGTAGAGTGAGGAGAGAGCAACAACATATTTGAGAGGGATTTCTTATTGTTCATTTGGGCTTAGCTAGCTTGCCTTGAGCAAGCCCAGGTGCACTCTTTCCAGCACCACATTGTACCCTCTTATTTATTAATAAAATGGCTTAGATCAACATAGTTCATGGAGATTTCTGGTTGTTAAATGTGTTGTTAATTTTTGTATGTGTTTCTGCCAGTGTTGTGAAAAGCGTGATTAAATCGCGCTTTTTACATGAAAAAATCGGCTATTTTTTTGCCGATTTTTTCCGGAAAAAAGCGCGCTTTTTTTCGAAAAAAGCGCGATTTTTTTCCGAAAAAAGCGCGGGGTTGCCGGGACAGCACGATTTTATAATTTTTTTTTTGGTTTTTCATTTGGTCATTTGGGTTTTTTCATGCAATTTTTTTTGAAAGAAACAAATAATTTTTGAGTGGGGCAGCTTAATGATCAAGTCTAGGCCCTAGTATGGATATGCTATTCATGGTAATGTTAAATTCTTAAAGTAAAAGTGACATTCTCCTTAATCTTCATTTTCATCCTTTTACTTAAATTTTTAACATTACCATGAAATGACTCAGGATGTTTGAGAGGGGTTCCAGCGTCATTGGATTTCATATGGAGAAAGTAGAATTTTAGATTTCATTTAAAATCCAGCAGACTTATCAGTTTTTCAGGATTTCAGGATTGGGAGATTGTAATGTTTCCAGGTGACACCACCTGCTCGGGCTACCCCTGCCACCAGTAGAGGACGTGGTCTACCTCCTATAGCTCCTACTTCTAGTTCTTCAGCTTCTAGAGCACATCAGACTCCACTGCCATCTCCACCAGCACAGGCACCAACATCTACATCTAGAGGGAAAGGGAAAGCTGTGGCATTTTCTCGCAAGAGGGGCAGAGGAAATCAATAGGATTAGACCTAATTTTATTGTATATGACATTATGACATGATGAGATACATTATCATATCTTTTGTTGATATTTTGAGGTTGAGTTGGGACTCAAGAGTCATGACTTACTATTCAGGACATGATTCAATGTTATGTGTGATTTTAGCGCTAGAAATGATATTAAACATATTATATATTAGTTTTTTTATCATATTTATGTGTCAATGTATTTATTTTATGTTGTAGATGGTTTAGATATTAAAAAAGTTGAAAAAAAATGAAAAAAAATGAATATTTTTGTACCAAACGATTTTTTTCCCGCTTTTTTCCGATTTTTTCCCGATTTTTCCGATTGTTTCCGATTCGTTCCCCACGCCGATTTAATCCCGCTCGCGCTTTTCACAACATTGGTTTCTGCTACGTTTGCTTTGATTAACATTGAATATTTCCATTAGGAATATTACATAGGGTGAAAAATAAAAACCCCTTCGAGCATAAGTAAACATCACATTCATTTGTCCAATTTGACTAGATCTATTGGTATAGATCTTCCGGCTTAGGCTAGAATCCGTTAAAACGACAAATAATTGCCTATGCATAGAAATATGGGAGCATGTCATTTACCTAAGGATTCCAGATTTCGATCCTTAGGTGTTTCTCCATCCTTTCCATTATGTAAGGCTGGGGGAATAACTCAGCAGGAGGTGTTTCCTTCGCATGCTCTGCATTCTTTTTGACAACTTCTTTATTGGAAACTAAAGGCCCAGATCCTGATCCTCCAAGCAAAATGAACACCAAGAATAGGGTGGAACCTCTATTGATGTTGTATTCCTTGAGAGACCTCCTGTCCTGAAGGATTTCACGTCATGAAATGAGCTTTTGAGCAGTTGTTGGGATTCCCTCTGGCTGCTGTATCTTGTATTTGATATTCTCCACTAAATCCTCGTCGTTTACCCATAGTAAAATAGATTTACCAGCCAATGTTTTTATGAAAATGATTAAATTTTTCTTCGTTCGTTGTATTTCCAAAAGATATGCCAGATTTAAGGTATTTTCGATCAAATCTATAATTGACAGATCTAGATATGGGCATTGAGAACTCCTCTCTACATAATTTTCCTCCGGATCTGGACCCACATTACAAATATGAAATCAAGGGGAAAAGAAATGATCAGAGAGATCCCTATGCTGTAGGTTTTGCTCCCTTGCGTAGCTCCCCTCCTCTACGGTCAGATCTATGGTGAAATTCGATGAATCCGTTGTGTCATCTGGATCTAGTCCAATCAGATGCAAATCATTGTAGAGGGAGGCAACATAAGCTTCTGTGGAAGGCTGGAGCTCTATGATTGCTACCATAAATATCTTGCAAAGAAGATTGCATAACTCAAAGGTTTCTTTGATATGTTCCTTGAGAGCAAAGGAAAGGTCCATGATCTCCTTCATCCTAATTATATCTGTCCCATGCAGCAAAAAATCTCCCCAATGGTGAGTGCCATGATCCTCTATGAGTTTTGATGTACCCGTAAAAAAGAGATCATCCACTTACAAAACTGGGATGAGTGGCTCACCCTCTACCTGTTTGAAAATCAGAAAGATAGAAAGATTTTCTTATCCTTGATAATATGCCCCCACAAAAAGGAGACTTGAACTCAAGACCTCTACTCTCATAAATTAGCTTTGGACCAAGTGAGCTAAACTAAAAGTTTGAGAGAGAGATAGAGGGGGGGGGGTGCTTTGGATTGTGTGCTTGCTTGAGAAAGCTCTTCTTTCCCTACAAAACAAAATAACACAAACCCAACACGGACATACAAAAAAAAAAACGAACCTTACGGCTTGAAGTTAGCATTAGCCGGAAACCAAATATTTTTCTCAATGTTTCTGATTTTCCGAGATCACACTAAGGCGTAGCGGAAAAGAGCATACGCATGAGAAAAATCCTTCCTTTTTGTTTCTGATTTGCCTAGATCGCACAGAGTCGCGGGGCAAAGAGCATACACAGAAATGAAGGTATAGATCCGGTAATAAAAAAAACAACAAAAATCTAAATATACCGAAACCGAAATAAACAGAGAGAAAATAACTGTAAACTGCAAATAAACACTGTATACCTCCAGATTTTAAAAATGATGTAGCTAGGGCTACCAGAAACCTTTTCGCGTGAAATGAAAGGGGTTCCTCACTGGAACAGATGCTCCTAACACAACAGAGCAGTCCTTTCGGCCAGAAAGCAGTCAGAAACAGTAGATCTAGGAAACGGTAGTCGGATGCAGTTCTACCGGCTTCAGATTTGGATCACTAACAGACGCGGCCTTCAAATGGCTCTGATACCCTGTAGGAATTTACAGGGTAAGTTCCTCAGACAGAACACCAAAGGACACCGCTCACACACAGATCACAGATCAATACACCAGTATTTTGCCGTGGTTAAAACCCTCAAAGAGGGAAACAGTCCACGGCCTGAGCCAACGCGGCCACTTCAGGCAATTTATTAATAAAAGAATGAAATTTTACATAGGCTTCTCTCATGAACAGTTAACTTACAGATGACTGTCCATGCTCTTTAAATAGAGATCATGGACCAATCAGGTGTTAAGCCATGGATCAAGTGTCAGTAATACCCAGGAGAGAATGAACTGTCGGAGCACTACATATCGTGACCATTGGATTGTAAGTTACAAAATGTACATAGTAAAGAAACACACTTTACCTAACTCTATACTAGACCAAGTTATACTTAACTATTTCCTATGTGTCGGAATATCCTAACAGGGCTTGAGCTTCTCAGCCTCCTTTTGCTTAAGTGACGACTGTTGGTATGGCTGTAATCGTAGGTAGACCAAGTCCCCTACCTCAAACTGTCTCTCCACCCGACCCCTGTCAGCATACAGCTTCTGCTGGTTCTGCGCTGTAGCCATATTCTCCTTGAGAGCTCGGAGAATATCCTGACTCTCTTGGATCCACATCTTGGCTCTCGGAGCCTTGCTAGCACAAAACATCACGTCAGCAAAAGATAAAGGATGATATCCATATAAAGCATAGAATGGTGACATACCGATAGACATGTGATGTGTAGTGTTGTAGCAGTACTCCCCCAGATGCAGCCACTTTAGTTATGCTCTTTGTTGCCCACTGACATAGTTACACAAGTAGCCCTCCAGCCACTTGTTAACTATCTCTGTCTGCCTGTCTGTCTGTGGGTGATAGCTGGTACTCGGTGTCAACTCCGTCCCCACTAGCCGAAAAATCTCTTGACAAAACTCGCCCATGAAACGACTGTCCCCGTCACTGGTGATGGTCTTAGGAAGACCATGTAGCCTGAAGACCTCTCTAAAGAATAGCTCAGCCACCTGCGCTGCTGTGTAGTGTGCGGATATGGCGAAAAAATGTGCGTACTTTGTCAGTCGATCAACGATGACAAAGATGCAATCCTTGCCCTATACCATGGGAAACCCTGTGATGAATTCCATCGAAATACACTCCCATTTGCCCTCCGGGATGGAAAGAGGTTGCAATAATCCTGCGGGATGGCTCATCTCCCCCTTGTTCCTCTGGCAAACATCGCACTCCCTGACATGCTGGAGTACGTCCTCCTTGAGGCCCTTCCATGAGAACCTCTCTCTAATGGCCCTGTAGGTTTTGGTAAACCCTTGATGGCCGGCCAATGGTGAATCATGTGACGCCTGAAGTATCTTCTTCTTGAGTTGAGATCTCTCAGTCAAGAAGATCCGGTCCCTGTAGTAGATGATCTCATCAACCACCCTGTACCTGTCATCCGCCACCTGCCCATCCAGAACCTCACATGCAAATCGATCCTTGGAGTACTCTACTAAGAGTCGAGCCCTCCAGTCTGCGTCTAAGCTCATAAGAGACAATGTGGCTGGTCTACGTGAAAGGGCATCTGCTACCACGATGTTCTTACCCTTGACATACACAATGTCAAAGTCATATGCTTGGATCTTACTGATCCACTTTTGCTGTCTCTCCTGAAGCTGCTTCTGCTCCAAAAAGAACCTGAGGCTGTTGTGATCAGTCCTCACCCTGAACTTGTTAACCACTAAATACTGCCGAAACATGGCCAATGCATGCATGATGGCTAGCATCTCCTTGTCGTATATAGAATACAACCTCTCGTGCGGAAGGAGCTTCCGGCTCTCAAATGCTATAGGGTGACCTCCTTGCATCAATACTGCACCGATCCCCTCTCCCGAAGCATCACACTCCAAAACAAATGGTTGCGTGAAAGTCGACAATGCAAGCATTGGGCAACTGCTCATAACCTCCTTGAGCCTGGCAAAGGCTCGCTGCGCTGTATCCGACCGATTGAATGCCCCCTTCCTCGTCAAATCTGTCAGGGGTGCAGCAAGCTGTGAGAAACTCTTGACGAACTTCCGGTAGTAAGTACAAATGCCAATGAACCCTCGAAGTTCTGTCACGTTCCTCGGCTCCGGCCAATCTCTGATGGTCCTTATCTTCTCCTCGTGGACCCTCACTCTGTCCACCCCTATGATGTGTCCCAAGTATAACACCTCCGTCAACCCAAACTCACACTTGGAGAGCTTGGCGTAGAACTACTGCTCCTCCAAGATGCGCAATACTGTCTCAATGTGCTAGAGATGCTCCTTCCAAGTCCTGCTGTAAATGAGGATATCATCAAGCTGTAAATGAGGATATCATCAAAGAACACCAACACAAACTTTCTTAAGTGACTGTGGAAGATGTGATTCATGCAAGATTGGAATGTAGCTGGGGCGTTGGTTAGCTCGAAGGGCATCAACAAAAACTCAAAGTGCCCATAGTGACACCTGAAGGTGGTCTTGGGAATGTCCTGTTCTCTCACGCGAATCTGATGGTACCCAGATCTCAAATCAGTCTTTGAGAAGAACCGTGCTCCTCTCAACTCATCCATCAACTCATCGATCCTGGGTATGGGGTACTTGTTCTTCAGTGTCTTCTTGTTCAGAGCCCTGTAGTCAACGCACATCCTCAATGTGCCATCCTTCTTCTTCACCAACACCATGGAAGAAGCAAAAGGACTCGTGCTCGGCCGAATGTGCCCAAGAGCCAGTAACTCCTGAATGGCCCGCTCAATCTCATCCCAATAGGCCTTGGGATGCCTATAGGGGGTAGTAATCACTATCTGTATGCCCTGCTCAAGCTCAATGGTGTGCTCAAACCCCGGGTTTGGTGGCTATCCCAGCGGAATCTCCCCAAATACTGTGGCATACCGGTCAAGGATGGACTCTATCTCTGGGTGCATCGTCCGCCTTGTAGTCCCTGCCTCTGATGCACGCAGCTCCACTGCCCACTCTACGTCTCCCTTCCGGAAGACTGCCTCCATCTGATGAGTTGAAACAGTTTGAGGCAGGTATGTGTGCTGTCCCCGTATCTTCTCATGCCTCCCTGTCTTCTCATCATCCCACTCCATCTCTAGGGCCTTCCAATTTGTTGTGACCTTCCCTGGAGTGATAAGCCACTGAACGCCCAGTACTATGTTGGTGTCTAGAATATTGACCATGAAAAAGTGGTTAGTTAGTGTGTAGGTGCCCATCGTCACTGATAACTCTGGGACATAATGAGCACACACCATGGTCTGATCTCCTGGGACCAAAACTGAAAATCCATCGAAGCTCTCTGTCGGTATACCTCTTCGCTCGACCATCTGTGCATCGATGAAGTTGTGGGTTGCCCCACTGTTAACCAAAACTGATACTCGCTGGCCACGTATTGTCCCCCGTAAGCGCAACGTCAAATACTTGGGAACTCCTTGCAATGCTGCAAGGGCCCCTCTGGTAGGTGCAAAAGCTGCACCACCTGCTGCTGGTAGTGGAGGTGGCAAAGGACCCTGCACGACATGACTATCTCCTGCCTCCACATCATCCTCCTCATCTTATTCCCCGCTACTCTTGGAGAAGACCTCAATAAAGTGTGCCTTGCCAACAGCACATCTATGTCCTGGTTCCCACGGCTCCTGACAGGTAAAGCACAACCGCTTCTTCTTCAACTCCCTCTTGGCGTCATCATCCACCTGTGCTTGTCCTGGATTCCCCTTTGGAGGTAGAATCCCCACATCCTTCCCTTTAGGCTGGAAAGCCTGTCTCTGGGGGTAAGGTGTCTGGGTCCTGGGTAAGGCACCCTGTAAGTCCCGGGTCCTGCTAATAGCATCCTGGAGTGTGGCTGGTCTAGTGGATTTGACTAGACCTCGAAGTGGCTCTGCTAACCCCTCAACAAACATGTAGATCCTCCGTGCCATGGATAGATCTGGCACCATCACTGAAACCCTCAAGAAGTCTGCAATGTAGGTCTCAAGGCTCTCGGTCTGTTTAAGCCTCGTCAGCTCAACAAAATGCTGTTCCGGATCCCTTTGGTCAAACCTCTCCATCAATCTCCTGGTGAACTCGACATATGTCGTCACTGTGGAATGTCCGAGTGTAACCATCCCATGGAACCACCAATCCTGGGCCTCACCATCCAAATGTAATGTTGCCACCTTGATGGCCTCTGCCTCCGACATCTGGTTAAGCTGGAAATAGATATCCAGCTTCTCCACCCAAGACCTTGCTGAACTGTTTGATGAACCATCAAACGTAGGCAAGTGGAATCTACTAGCTGTGCGGCGGGTGTCTCCATTGTGATAATGTCGGTGTCCTCTGTGATGGTCGCGGGGTCTACTATCCCGCTGGAGCTGAACAAAGTCTCTGAATGAGAGAGCATCCCTGAACTCCTGCCCATAGGCCTCGTACTCTGCAAAATAATCGCCCATATGACCGAGCTTTGCCTCCTGCTGGGCTCCAGCCGTCGTGTCTGCTCCTATGAAAGTGGGCATGGTAGAGCATGTAGGGCCATGTGAGGCCATCTGCTGAGTAGCATCACACTGAGTGGCACCTTGCTCTGGAAAATGGTGGGATGTACCCGATCCCTCACCACCCTGGAAAACCCGTGGGTTCTCACGCTGTCTAGTCTCCACTGCCGTGAATCTCTGCCTCATCACCTCGATCTACCTCGATAGATCCTGCACTGATTTGAGGAGCATGTCCGCAAATCTCTTCCCGTCCTCATCTGCCATCAGATCCTCCTGCTTTGCGTCCACCACAGGCTCCTCTTGTTCTCCGTCCACCACAGGAACACAGTCTCCCTCTCTGTAGGTATTCTCCAACCTACGCTTAGTATCTCTGTATTTCCAACCTCTGTAACATATGTAGGGTTTCTCCCTCGGTGTCATAGACTGCTAGCTCCACAGGCTGAGCCAGATCTATGCTCTGATACCACTGTAATATCCCGTTTCAAGGATATTCCTCAAACCTTAGTAAACTCCAACCAAATACGTACAATGATATAGTAACCGGGGAGCTCAAAGAGATACAAAATAATAGTGGCGCAACATATAATAATGTAAACCTAAAATATAAGCAAATACTCAAGAAATGCAGAGAGAAATGCTAAGCCATTTTATTATACTGAGTAATGGAAAGAGTACAGGAGGTGATTAGGAAGATAGCACCTTGACTTGCGCTAGGCAAGTGAAGAAATACACCCAGAATAGTAAAGAAATGGCTTCACTCTGAACTGCGTCCAAGCTGCTGTGCTGCTGCTACTGCATGGAATCAAGTGAGGATTTGGGGTTGTTCACCTCCTTAGAAAATGCTGAAACTCTGGAATCGGCCTTTTCTCAATAAACCCAGAAAAACCCAGAAAGCTTGTCTGAAATAACCGACCCCCGAAAGTCACCCCCTTGAGGATCTACGCAATCCCTCAAGGCTTTGTGCTGCCCCTAAATAGAACCCTCCAAAACTCTGCCAAAATCCTCCAAGATGCAAGGGTTGATCCCTTGCTTAATCTCCCCGCTCAAACCCTCCGCAAAAACCCCAATCCGGAACTCCCACCAAAAGAACTGCGTCCCTCTCTCAAGGCTGCGCAGTTATCCAAAAATGCTCAGTTCCTTCTCACTCCAAAGATCAATCTTCCTGCAAAAGACTGCTGAAAACTACCTTGCCCGAGCAGGCACTTGAAGTCCCCTGGGGCTAAGGGTGAGATCTCCTAACGGAGACACTCAATGCACTAAACAGTGCTGCAAACAGGCTAAACAGCCAGCGTGCTCTAAGTCGAAGTGACTAGCTCAAATGCACATAATCAAATGCCAAAATGAGGAGGCTCCTCTCTCCTTTATAGCGTTGGCCTATCTCAACCCTAAGGCCCACCTCCTCCAACGTAGCCTCGCTCTTGCCACGTGCTCCTATCCATTTGCGCAGTCCCTCCAAGTGTCTACGTGGGCCCCTCCTCTACATGGTCCTTTGGCCCCCTTGGCTCCCCCTTTAAGTCACAACGTTGTGCTACTAGGGAGTGACTTTATTTAAAAAGTGAGTTATGTCCCCCCCTTTTTCTCACCTTTTTATTTATTAATAACTATAGAAGGCAAAATTTGAGCAAAATCGAATATTCCAATTAGCTATGGCTAATTAGGAATATTACACTGCTAAAATTAGGGCTACTTGCTGCATTGTCGAAATGTGGAATTGAGCATGGTTTATCTAATTTAATGTATGTGCTAATGTTATATGAATGAAATGTCCTAGTGTAACAAATAAATATATATAAATAATGTAAAATAATATAAATGATAAAAAGCATACATAATAGTTAGTTAAGCTAGTAATTAGGTTGAAGAGGCATGTGTAATAGGACATGACTCTTCATGAAGAGACATTTGTTTGGTATATAAGCAAGCCTCTCGTTCTCATTTGTAATTCATTCATTCTTATTCTTATTCATATATTTAATATAATATTTATATTCTCAATGGATAACTTCATATTCCAAGTTTTATGGAGTAATTATTTATAGAAGGAACTTTGCTTGCTTCATTTGGTATAAGAGGAGTTCAGTGCTCTAGGTTGCTTAACGAGTGCTGCTTAACCAGTGCATAGAGCTCGTTCTCTGATCTAGGTCCTTGGCTATCAAAATTCATCAACCTTGTTGCCATACAATTGAAGCATTTTGCTCAGAATTTGGGAGTTTCTCCTTTTCTCCGTTTTTCTAGGCCTTTGGCCATTAAAATTAAAATTAAAAGAAAATTCGCTAGTTGACCTTTAGCCATAAAAAAAATTAACAAAAAAAAAATATAAGTAAATAAATTAAAAGAAGAAGAAGAAGAAGAAAAAGTAAAAAAATAAATATAAAAGAACATAAAAAAATCAAGTTATATAAAAAAAATAATTTTTTTTTTAAATCACCTGGTAGAAGCTCGTGGTTTTAGAAACAACCCATGGTATTTTAAAAGTAAAAGTAAAAACAAAAGGGATACAAAATCTCATACCAAGTGATATTTAAAACTTTTTACGTGGAGAAGCCCGTGGTTTTAGAAACAACCCATGGTAATTGCCCATGGTATTTTAAAAGTAAAGGAAAAAAACAAAAGGGATACAAAATCTCTTTACGTCCTTGTCATATGAAAAGACGTGACCTTTATATTTATTAAGTGTGGTGATATTGTAAAAGTTTATATTAAGTCTGACTTTTATATTAAGTGTGACTTTTATATTAAGTGTGGTGACATCATAAAAATTTATAATATTAAAAAAAAATTAATATACAAAGTCCAAATTCAAAAGTCAGGAAGTGCCATATTCAAGTCAAAAGAGGTGAGATATATAGTATATATAGTAATTTAATATAAATTCTATATATACTTAAAAGGATTATTAAATCAATTAAAAAAAGGTGGGGGAAGGTAAAAAACGTGAAAAAATGGAATTTCTAAGTAATGAACAAAAACAATTACAAAGAGAGGTAAAACAAGAAATCACAATACTTAAGCGACAATATGCTGAATTTGTGGATATGCATCACAAAGAAATAATGGAAAAGGACGAAGAAAATTCTAGTATCAAGGACCACATTGAAAGATTACTTGCGCAAGTGAAGAAGACTAAGGTCACAAAGAAAGAACTCGAGAAGCACTTATCAGAACAAGAAGATAAAACTTTGCGTTTAAAGAACCTTAATAAAAATTTATTAGAACAAATCAAAGATTTAAAAGATGAAAATCTTAAAATTCAAAACATTGAAAATAAGGTCGATAAATCAGAAATCAAAGGACTTTTACGACTGAAAAACCATAATCAAAGTCTACTCACTCAAATTAAGAAACTTAAGAAGGATAAGAAGTTATTAGAAAACAAGGTACAACAATTTATTGAGAAAGAAGTATTAAATGTAGGAATTCAAGTTGATGACAGAACAACAAATACCGATCCAGTGAATATGACAATTCAAGAAGTCAAGTCAGTCGAAGAAACGACACACGTAGATGTTGCAGTTAAGACAATGGACATCCCAAGTGAATGTTCCATAACCAATTCAACAACATCTTTGCTAGAAGAAAATCTAAAAACTTAATATCGACATCCGAATCATGAGAATAGAAAAATCAACCAAGCTGTGTATCAGGACCATTCAAACCGTAGACTACAAATTAATGTTTCAGAGAATAATGACGTAACATCAATTCCATCTTATGCTGACAAGTCGTTACAAAATTCCAGTGATCAGAATACTATACAGAAGATTAATCTGGGATGGTCTGATCCCTTCTCAGTGCGACAATTCAGTTTGTCACTAAGAAGATCATATCAGCTTGTATCGACAAAGATGACTGTTCCAAGACAGAAAGACGTTCGAAGCTGAAAAAGGGATCAAGCCTTTTGTCATCGACAAGCTTTGAGGACAAAGCTCTTTGAGGAAGGAGGCAATGTAACGAATAAAATATATATAAATAATGTAAAATAATATAAATGATAATAAGCAGAAATAATAGTTAGTTAAGCTAGTAATTAGGTTGAAGAGGCATGTTTAATAGGACATGACTCTTCATGAAGAGATACTTGCTTGGTATATAAGCAAGCCTCTCGTTCTCATTTGTAATTCATTCATTCTTATTTTTAGTCATATATTTAATATAATATTTATATTCTCAATGGATAACTTCATATTCCAAGTCTTCTGGAGTAATTAATTTATAGAAGGAACTTTGTTCGTTTCACCTAGAGATTTATTTTTCTCGAGAAGCTTGCATCATTTCCTTTGAAGTATAAATGCTTGCAAGGTCACTTTTCTTTTCTTTTTCTCAACATACGACGAAGTTGACTTTTTGGGCCTCCTTGATCAAGAAACCAAGTTTTTACTCATCACCATACTTGACTCCATATCCCCAAGTGAATTAGGCACTGATCCCTTAAAAGGGTGATCATTTTATCCATCTTTTTACCATTTCCCCCCTTTTCCCCATGTCTAGCCCCATTAGGTCACCTAGGGCATCAATTTCCCAGGTATTGACCCAAGGAAAAACTTCGATCTCCTATAGGCTACTGCATTGGTGGGTTCCCTCCCTCCAAATTTCAGGCAATTCTAATGGTGGAATCTTCGGGAATCCCAAACCCTAGCTCTAGGATCGAATTTTGCCTAGGCATACCCAAGCCTAGACCTCAATAGGATCAGTTCAACCTTTTGACGCAAATATTCTTGTTTGGTTCTTTCCCCTCACCTTGTCCAAGATAGGAACATCATTGGTTGTTGCATTCCATCCCCGAACCTAGGCTGGGTCCACTTGGCCCCGTGTGGTCCCACTTCTCAATAAAGATTATTTGTCAAGGACCATTTGGGAATCCAAGTTTCCCAAGGATTATAGGGATTGAGAACCTTGTTTATAAGCCTATCCTTTCTCCCTCAACCCTCCAATCCTCACCCCTTACCCCTGGTGGACCAAGTCCCTTGCTTAAAGAGCAAGCAAGTTCCATTCTTCACTCCATCCTTGGGAAAGGGTTTTCAGGGTCACTTCTCACCTATCCATTGACATATACTTTACAAGTGATCCCTACACTATCGGGACTCCTCCCATTGGTGAAAGTCCGTAAAGAGCAGGGAGACTTAGCTGTGGTGATAGTGGGCTAAGCCTCCATCGTTGCCCTTAACCTAGCAATTGCCCTCTTAGGAAGCCCTCTAGGTCCCTAGATGGTTTGAGTGGTAACATGGTGAACAATAAAGAGCCCTTCGAGCATAAGTAAATATCACATTCGGTAGTCCAATTTGAGTAGATCCATTAGTATAGATCTTCTGGCTTTGGCCGGAATCTGTTAAAATGAAAAATAACTGCCTCTGCATGGAAATATGAGAACATGTCATTTACTTGAGGATTTTGGAACTCGATCTTTAGTTGTTTCTTCATCCTTTCCACTATGTAAGGCCCGGGAATAACCTCGCAGGAGGTGTTTCCTTTGCATTCCTTTTGACAACTTTTTTAGAGGAAACTAAAGGCCCAGATCTTGATCCTCCAACCAAAACAAATACCAAAAATAGGGTGGAACCTCTACTGATGTTGTATTCTTTGAGAGACTTCCTGTCTTGAAGGATTTTGCTTCCTGAAATGAGATTTTGAGCAACTGTTGGGATTCCCTCCCACTGCTGTATCTTGTATTTGATATTCTCCACTAAATCCTCATCGTTTACCCAGATTAATATAAATTTACTAGCCAATGTTTTTATGAAGATCTGGAACTTCCTCTCTTTTGATTTTCCATTTAGGTTTTAAATAAAAATCTGAAAATTTTCCTTCCTCCGTTGTATTGCCAAAAGGTCTGCCAGATCTAAGGTATTTTCGATCAAATCCATAATTGATAGATCCAGATTTGGGCATTGAGAACTTCTCTCTACATAGTTTTCCTCCGGATCTGTACCCAAGTTACAAATTTGAAATTGAGGGGCAAAGAAATGATCAAAGAGATCCCTACGCTGTAGGTTTTGCTCCCTTACGCAGGCCTCCTCCTTCTCTATGGTTAGATCTATGGTGAAATTCAATGAATCCGTTGTATTATCTGGATCTAGTCCAATTAGACGCAAATCATCGTAGAGGGAGGCAACATATGCTTTTGCGGTAGGCTGGAGCTCTATCGTTGCTACCAGTGTTGGAAAAAGTAACTATGTTCGGTCTTCAATAATGTACTCGAGTCATCATGTAATGTACTTGTCAAATGAATAAAGAAATTAATTATTATTATTATTGTTGTGACCTATTAAAGCATGGGTTTCATGCTTGGGTCACCATGTTTTAGGTCAAAGTCCCCATTGAGGACTTCTAGGATTTATTATGAGTCTATAGAATTATTGTACATTTACAGAGACCCTTCTTGGGCTTACGAATCAAGTCAATTGGTTTAGTAATTAGTATTGAGTCAAATATGAATTATGTAACCTCCACACCATGTCGGCCTAAGAGAAGATCAAGTCAGCCTAAGGATCCATTTTACCTCTCAAGAAGCCTATAAAAGGAAGGACTACGAATTCATTTGGAGCATCACGTCTCATTCTCTCTCTTTTGGGCAGAAGTACGAAAATCTGTTCGCTGGGCAAAAGTGTGAAGTAGGAAGCTGGGAAAGTCTATTGCCGGGAAGCCGAAGTGAATGCGAGATTAGGGGTGTCTAAGGATTCAAGGAAAATCAAAATTTTGGTGGTGGTCTCTCTCTGTTTCGTGTTCTGGATTGGGAGAACAAAGTCTTCCAAGTTGGATTTCTGCTGGAAGCCGTGAGCTGCCGCAAGCTGCTACATAGTCGAAGTTGTTGGAAAGAGATCAATCTTTTGGAGGTTGACTTGGTGTGGAGGGAAGGTCTGGTCAACGTCTAGGGTGAAAAGTCTCAAAGAATACTATTGAAAGGAAGAATTACTTCGACTGAGTTTTCCCCTCGAGGGAGGTTTTGTCCTGCCATGTGCCTATGTCTTTTGTTCATTGTTTTATGTGCTGCTGCTTTGTGTAATTGCTTGATGAACTAAAGAAGAAGATATAAATAATCATAATAACAAGTATCATCACAAGTAATTATCAATATCAAGAAAATATTTACTGCCTTTCTGATTTTCCAACAACGAGAAATCTCCTGCAAAGAAGAGTCCATAACTCAGAGGTTTCTTTGATATGCTCCTTGAGAGCAAAGGAAAGGTCCATGATCTTCTTCACACTAATTAGATCTGGCCCATGCAGCAGCAGATCTCCCCAGTGGTGAGTGCCATGATCCTCTAGAGCGATCCAGGACTCATCAACAGTGACCAGAAAACTCCTGCAAGCGAGAAACTGTTGGAAATAATACTGAGAGGGGGGGGGTGAATCAGTATTATCACATTAGTAAAACTTTTTCATTTCCATAATCAGATTCATATATGCTACTTCCACAACTTCTTATGATTAAGTTAATTAATCTTCAATGAGTGCATTAGAACTTTATCAACCATATTATCAGTTAACAAATGCAGTAACATAGAATAGATCATCACACATAAGGCACACACATGAACACCATGATATAAGGTGGAAACCCAATGCGGGAGAAAACCACCTGCTGCAAGTCATCTCAATCTTCTTTAATAAGAAAATCCTTTTACAATATTTTGCACTGGTGCAGTCTTATACCAGCACGGGAGCTACAACCCCCTTTGCTCTTGTACTAGCCGATCCATTTACTAGTACGCAGGCTACTACCTGCTACAATGCTCCAAAGATTTCCTTTAGCTCTTGTACTAGCTTAGATACTAGTACGTAGGTGCTGACCTACAATCTTCTCTCCTCCAGGTACCACGTTTCATCAATTTTCAGACTGGATACACTGAAGCACAACACATAATCTGAAAGGCCACATTTCATCCAATTTTCATACTGAACCCAACAACAACTTTGAAGCTCATAATCAAACAACCTTCTGAATCACCCAATCACCAGATCCATACATATACAATGATATTATGAGAGTTATCAACCAGATCTAGTACATCAGATCACATGAAGATAAGTCATTTTAAACCGATCCAAAACTGAAGTTAATCATAATCATTCACTCAATTACTGCTGTTATTTGAACATAATATCAGAACCAAACCTCACTTCAACAACCCAGATCATAAAAATGATAAACAGAGATTTTAAGCGAAGTAAGCAGCTTCACCCATGTACTGCCTGCTTACGTAAGCACCTTGCTCAACTGCTCGCCTGCTTACGTACGCACCCTGCTCAACTGCTCGCCTGCTTATGTACGCACCCTGCTCAACTGCTCGCCTGCTTACTCCGCTCTGTGTCCATTGAACTGCCTGCGGACCTCCGCACCTGCAACCCTTCTGTGCCTGCGTACCAGCGCACCTGAAACGCTTCGTTCCTGCGTATGTACACACTTTTCTTTCACTGTATCTGCGTACCTTCGGGCATAGATGATTTCAAGACTTCAAGAATAACCCAGACAGTCAGATCTACAGATCTGATCATGCGCCGAAGAGATCTCAATCCATCAGTAGATTCGCCTTATTTAGATCTAGACATTACTCCCAAGGGATCATCATATTTCAGATCTAGCTCTCATAAGATGTTCAACCCCAGCACATATATGAGCCAAATGATCTCCTTTGCTTTATATAGGCAAGCTCCTCCTAAAATCATGGATCAATACCACGAGCCAAAACCATAGAAACACAAATACCGTCGGCTAGTGAAACATAAGAAACCCCACGTGTGCTTTTCTTTGCCTTGAAATGTGTGCACTGGGGGTACGCACCTCCTGAACGGGATAACTGCGGGTATGTACGCACTTTATGTAACATTGGCCTGCGTGTACGCACCTTCTGTAAGGTGTACCTGCGTACCCCTTATTTTCTTCAATATTTGATAGCTGATCATCAATCTCTGCTGTTGTGATCTATCACCTGAATGGGTTGCCATCAAGGACAACACTTTAGCCATAATGCCAACAATCTCCCCCTTTGGACTTGATGGCAAAGCTTACTAAGAACTTGCCATTTGATTCCTTTGAGCTGTCTATCATCTATGTATTATGTCACATCTGATATCTCTTCTGTAGATTCATCTGAATGTATATAAGTGAGATGATCTTCTATGAGAGGGTTGCCATCAAGTACAACACATGCATCATAATGCCAACAATCTCCCCCTTTGGACTTGATGGCAACAACACCAAATCACTCTCCCCCTTTGACATCGAGGGAAAGGGGTATGCTCCCCCTAAGAACATGCTCCCCTTGACTATAAACCAGATCTGCTGAAGTCTCTGAATGAGCTCCCCCTTTGTATATGCCATGGTGCTCCAATCTGATAATGATCTTTCTGAGAACAAGCTGAGATGTCTGCTCTGCAATATAGTGCTGTTCATGCTCAAGCTCCCCCTGACTGTAAGCAAGGTCTGCAAAAAGATGTTCTACAAGAAGAACATGACTCTATATATCATAAATGACCTTCCTATCACCAAAAGACTCAATGCATACATTCATCACAATGGTGATACATCAAAAAAATTTACATATGATAACATCATTCATCCCAGGCATAGTGGGGAAACATAGGCCGTTACATGACCTGAAGAGATAACTACAATAGAGACCCACTATTACATCATGAGTAAAGACCAATCACCCAAGATAAACATCAGCAACAACACTGTATGATCTGCTTCATAGTATCTGTCAACAGCAAGGTACTTCTGCATCAACTCATTCATAACCATCTTGATCTACATGAACCAAGAGCCATCAAAAGGAAGCATCTGCATCAATCAACATATGTACGAAACAACCTATCATCATATAGGTAAGATCTCATCATCATCATGTCTCCAACAATGCAACTTTGAATAATCATCTAGCCAACAATCCTCATCCATATATGTGCTAAGAATAATAAAGACTCTATGCAAACACCATCTGATCCAAGAACCATGTGAACAACTCATAACCATAGCAAGATGAATCATAAGCATCAGCACCAAGGACCATAATGCCAACAATGCATTAAGAACATATGCTCCCCCTAAACTGGTGCCATCTGTCAGATCTGATCAATAAGAAGAGTCAGCCAATAAATGCCTTAAGACAGGTACGCAGTTTTTCTTTATCTGCCCTGCGTAGCCACGCACTTCACCTTCTGCTCCCCTGCGTACACCCGCAGAGATCCTTTTGCTGCACTGCGCATGTACGCAGACAGTCTTCTACTACAGCGCGTACCCACGCAGCTGTTCCATCAGATGCGCCGCGTACTTTTATGTACCTACGCAGGTTATCCTTCTGTCGCGCCGCGTACCACGGATCATGATACGCACCTTTTCTTCTGTCTCGCCGCGCTCGTCCGCATATGCTCTTCTGATAAGCCGCGTACCTCCGCACAGGGACTGTGCCTTCACTTGCGTACATCCGCACCCAGTCTTACGCTCTGCTGCGTACGCCCACACTTTCACAGTTAATGATCTACGTACTTCTGATTAGGGCCAAATTAACAGTCCTCCTTTGTGCCACTGACAGTCAGATTCCCAGATCTGATAGATTCACTTCCAACTTCACTTGCCTACTGCCTTCAAACAAGCATATACGCGATTGTGCAGTATCCAACTCGCGTATATATGCGACTTCCCTTTATGAAGTTTGCATATGAGATTTAGGACACTGAAGTTTTGTACTTTCAGCTCCCTCTGATTCTGGTATGTCTGTACATTGTGCTGTGCCACCTTTTTCTGACTGTACTTCCTTTTTCCTCCATATCTTCAAGCGTGATGATGACATTTTCTCCTTTTGATATGGTGCCCACACTTTGTTCCTGCATTCCTTAGCTATATGTCCAAGCTTGTTACATGCATAACATCTTACATGTTTCATATTCCTCCAGTAACAATCAGCAGCTTTGTGACCAAACATATTGCAAGCAAAGCAATATCCATAAAAATACCTTGATTGAGATGACTTGTCTGCATAATGGTCTTGAACTCTTCTTCTTCTACATCTAGCTGCAACATGTCCAAGATTATGACATACATAACATTCAACATTATTCATAGGAGGAGTAAAAGATTTTCTTTGAGGAATCTCTTTCCTTGGTTGATGATGAGATTGACCTTTCATTTCTTCTTTGATCACTTTAGTTTTCTCTTTAGAGTTCCTTGCCTCACCTTGTGAACTAGATTCACCTTCAACAGATTCATGGAAACCAAGACCAGTCTTTATAGCAGGAGACCTTTGACTACTAAGAATATCATCCAAGACTTTAGAACTACCTTGAAATCGTAAAAGCTTATCCTTTTCTTCTAATTTACCTTTCAAGATATTTACCTCAACCTGAAGCTGTGCTTCCTTTTCAAGAGATTGCTTTTTCAAATCTTCTTCAGCTTTCCTTCCTTCTTCCATTTGTTCCTTTAGTTTAAGAATCTCCTTTTCTTGTTCTTCATTCAGATCCTGCTGCATTTGACGAACTCTGAAGGCACTTTCCAGCTGGGATTTTAAGCTGATGACTTCGTTGTCTTGTTTTTCAATTGCTTGGTGTAGGTCTTCATTCTGCTTCTTTGATTCTTCAAGTTCTTCCTTTAGTGAGAGGATTGTGGCTTCAAGACTTTCATAATAACTGGATCGATCTCTGAGCTCCTTGATTGTTGTGTTCTTTTCAATGACTTCATTTCTTAGAGATGTTGCTTCATCCTGCAACTTTTGATACCTTTCCTTGCATAACTTGAGGGCACCACTCTTTACGTCAAAACGTTTTTCTTGTTCAATAATTTTGTTTGTCAGCCTGTTAAATTCTGCCTCTATTTGACATCTTTCTTGCTCACCCATAAGAGCAAGTTCAGTAGTCTCACTATCACTTTCATCTCTTTCACAGGGAAATATAGCTGGAACATCAGAGGATAACACATTCATACCTGATAATGATTCTGAATCTGATTCTGAATCTGAAGAGCTTCTTATACCTAATCCCCAATCGATTCTCCCACTGTCATAGTTCTTCTGAGATGACTTCTTTTTCTTAGGTGCTTTCTTCTTAAGCTTCTTTCCCATTGTTCCACGGATCTCCTTCAAGCGATCAAGCTTCTATCAAAGGACCTGCTCTGATACCAATTGTTGGAAATAATACTGAGAGGGGGGGGGGTGAATCAGTATTATCACATTAATAAAACTTTTTCATTTCCATAATCAGATTCATATATGCTACTTCCACAACTTCTTATGATTAAGTTAATTAATCTTCAATGAGTGCATTAGAACTTTATCAACCATATTATCAGTTAAAAAATGCAGTAACATAGAATAGATCATCACACATAAGGCACACACATGAACACCATGATATAAGGTGGAAACCCAATGCGGGAGAAAACCACCTGCTGCAAGTCATCTCAATTTTCTTTAATAAGAAAATCCTTTTACAATATTTTGTACTGGTGCAGTCTTATACCAGCACGGGAGCTACAACCCCCTTTGCTCTTGTACTAGCCGATCCATTTACTAGTACGCAGGCTACTACCTGCTACAATGCTCCAAAGATTTCCTTTAGCTCTTGTACTAGCTTAGATACTAGTACGTAGGTGCTGACCTACAATCTTCTCTCCTCCAGGTACCACGTTTCATCAATTTTCAGACTGGATACACTGAAGCACAACACATAATCTGAAAGGCCACATTTCATCCAATTTTCATACTGAACCCAACAACAACTTTGAAGCTCATAATCAAACAACCTTCTGAATCACCCAATCACCAGATCCATACATATACAATGATATTATGAGAGTTATCAACCAGATCTAGTACATCAGATCACATGAAGATAAGTCATTTTAAACCGATCCAAAACTGAAGTTAATCATAATCATTCATTCAATTACTGCTGTTATCTGAACATAATATCAGAACCAAACCTCACTTCAACAACCCAGATCATAAAAATGATAAACAGAGATTTTAAGCGAAATAAGCAGCTTCACCCATGTACTGCCTGCTTACGTAAGCACCCTGCTCAATTGCTCGCCTGCTTACGTACGCACCCTGCTCAACTGCTCGCCTGCTTATGTACGCACCCTGCTCAACTGCTCGCCTGCTTACTCCGCTCTGTGTCCATTGAACTGCCTGCGGACCTCCGCACCTGCAACCCTTCTGTGCCTGCGTACCGGCGCACCTGAAACGCTTCGTTCCTGCGTATGTACGCACTTTTCTTTCACTGTACCTGCGTACCTTCGGGCATAGATGATTTCAAGACTTCAAGAATAACCCAGACAGTCAGATCTACAGATCTGATCATGCGCCGAAGAGATCTCAATCCATCAGTAGATTCGCCTTATTTAGATCTAGACATTACTCCCAAGAGATCATCATATTTCAGATCTAGCTCTCATAAGATGTTCAACCCCAGCACATATATGAGCCAAATGATCTCCTTTGCTTTATATAGGCAAGCTCCTCCTAAAATCATAGATCAATACCACGAGCCAAAACCATAGAAACACAAATACCGTCGGCTAGTGAAACATAAGAAACCCCACGTGTGCTTTTCTTTGCCTTGAAATGTGTGCACTGGGGGTACGCACCTCCTGAACGGGATAACTGCGGGTATGTACGCACTTTATGTAACATTGGCCTGCGTGTACGCACCTTCTGTAAGGTGTACCTGCGTACCCCTTATTTTCTTCAATATTTGATAGCTGATCATCAATCTCTGCTGCTGTGATCTATCACCTGAATGGGTTGCCATCAAGGACAACACTTTAGCCATAATGCCAACAATCTCCCCCTTTGGACTTGATGGCAAAGCTTACTAAGAACTTGCCATTTGATTCCTTTGAGCTGTCCTGCATCTATGTATTATGTCACATCTGATATCTCTTCTGTAGATTCATCTGAATGTATATAAGTGAGACGATCTTCTATGAGAGGGTTGCCATCAAGTACAACACATGCATCATAATGCCAACAGAAACCCATCCAGATAGATGTCTTTCAGAGAAACAACATCGGCAAAAATAAACAAGCCTGGATCAAAAGCCCTTTCGACTGCAGAGGCTTCATGCAAAAAACAACACAACGGTCCAGCAAAAACTCCAGGAAATTCAACACTTTCCTTGCTCCATGCTGAAAACGTGTTGAAATCAGTTTTTTTGATCCATAGGATTCTCGGTCCACTTACTGCATAACAAAATCCAAGGTGGCAGCAGAGCTCATTTCACTGGGGTGCTGCAGAGCCCCATCGGTCTCCATATCATCCTCCTAAATCTCTACTTCTAGTGTTGTGATTCATGAATGGTTTTTACTTTGAATGTGTTCTTAAAAAAAAATATTATTGCATTTTTTGTATGTGGAGTTTCCCCACTGTATCCACATCCTCGCTTTTCAAAAATCTGGTGTATCTATATTCATCACCTGGCAACTTAGCAGATTTGAAGTCTCTCATACATTTATGTACAATTGCAAAAAAAAATATTATAGTGTATGATTTTAATGTTTGATGATATTCACTTTAATGTCCTTGTACCTTTATATTGAGGACATTATGATAATAAACCTGAGACATGTATATTTCTAAAAAATTATATATAGAATTTTGGGAAAGTAATGTATTGTTTAATACCTGAATTCTAATGGTGAAGATAAACAGCACCTACACATGATTCCATCTGCAACTGCGCCCAAACTCAGACTTATTAGTATCTTAGACTTGACACACATTTAAGTCTGTAATTGTGTAGTTCTAGGCAATGGACAATGCACTTGACAATATGTGTAGCTGTAGCATTAATATGATGCAGTTATTGTCATGGCTGTAAGGGATGTTAACTTCAATCTGATTAGATGACCATTCTTGTTGATATTACTATTAGGTTTGGGTTAAATAATGTATCACTGTATACCTGAATTCTAATATTGAAAATTGACTGCAGCTACACATGATTCCATCTGGAACTGCTCCCAAACTGAGACATTTTGGTAACTTAGGCTTGATAGTTGAGTCTGTATAGTCCTAGGCAATGGACAATGCACTTGAGATGGAGGTGTATCTGTGACATTAATATGGTGTAGTTTTTATCATTGCTGCGAACCATTTTTACTTGTCTGTGATTGGATGACTGTTTGTTGACATTACTTTTAGATTTGGATTAGATATGGTTTGAGTTTTATATATTCTTGCCATTGTGAACACATGTTATTTATAGACATTCGATGTATATCTTTCTTCGGATATTTATATTTTTCCTTGATTTCGATTATCTCTTTTGAATCTGGCAATATGCTTCTTTAACTTAGAGATTTCTATGACATTCAAAGGTGCTGTATTTTCCTCACATGCTTCGTTATTACATATTTATAGTTGGCTGCTTATAAGTTGTATTGTTTCATCTAATATGATTTTGAATTTTTATTCTTTGTAGGGGCCTTAGCTGTTTTGGTTAACTTGCTAGTTTGTTTTCTTTAAGCTGGGGATTTGACATACATCCTGACATGAATTGGAATTCTGAATGTTAAAATTTTTAACTTTTTGGATAACGATATATGAGTAAAAATAAATTGAAGCACAGCAAGAATTCTAGATGCTTGCTTTTTGTAGAATACATGTTTTCTAAGTGGTTTAGACAGTGACAAGAGTGGTTTTGGGTCAATTTCTTTTCAATTCATTTAATTTGTTCTTTTGTCAGGGGAATGAATTATTTACATGAGAATAAACCAGCACCTATTATCCATCGTGATCTCAAGCCTCCGTAAGTAGCGAGCCTAAGCCTCTATTAGATTGTTTGCATAGATAATTTTTAAGACTTAGGCTCTTTATACAATGAACTTTTCTTCTTAAACCACATCATTAAACATATTAGAAGATAAATGTTGGATTTATTTATCTCTAAGCTAAAAACTCTTCATGGAGAGCTTCTTACATTTCTGCTGCCAGTGAGGTACCAGAAATATACTTCGGGATGATTCAGGGCATCTGAAAGTTGCAGATTTTGGAATAAGCAAACTGCTTAAGGTGCCATCTGAAACTGTTCGAGAAGATGGGTTATCAAAATTCGGTGAAACTTCTTGTAAGTTGCATTATTCCATTTGCCCAGATTTGGTATGAATTTATCATGATAGTTCCTAATTGTTTTGTTCTTTTAAGAAACAGTATAATTCGACACTACAAACTTCGTTGCATTTTATGTTCTTGGATGTTTATCTAAAGATTTTTGAGAAAGTGAAATAATCAGCTCCTCTAAGGTAACTCACTGATAGTCTGATTAGACCTTTTAGATTATAAGTGGTAGAGTTTGATGGCCCATGTTCCTGTGCTCAGAGGAACATTTTTCCAAAACTAAACTTCATTTCATTATTAGAAAAATTGTAGACTTTTAAACTCTATTGGAAGTAAAACCCCATTTTTCACTACTAGGTAGATTTGTGTTATAGTCTGTAAATTTTTTGAATGGTGGATTCTATAGTTTTTCATTTCAAATTCATTCCTTTGAAACCCAATTTTTTATTTTGTTAAACCATAGCAAAGGCAAAGCAATCAGATAACTGTGCATTTGTTGCAATTTATAGATCTCCTTTTTTATACTTATAATGGTTATATTGTACCTTTGTATTCTATTGTACATAAAATTAGTATAGCTTAGGTAGTAAATACACAGGCAGGTTTAGTAAGAAAATCTCAATGACAATTAACACAAAACTTATCATCAGTTTTTAAGTAAATAAGTTAGTCATCATTCTACCTTAAGTTATTAAACTCATGAGAGAAGATGGACTCCTCATTAGACATGGTGTTTTTTGGAAAACATGTCTTATAGTAAATTCTCTTGCCCGTCGTCGAGCTCTATTGAGTGTTCTCTTGCCATTGTCGAGCTCTGCTCTCCTGCCCTCAACCGAGCTGTGTTCTCATGCCATTGTCGAGCTGTGCTCTCATGCTGTTGTCGAGCTCTACTCTCTTGGCGTCGAGCTCTTCTAGAATGAATAATGATGAATTTAATATTTAAATCAATGTAGATTATAGAATGATGAATGATATGGATCAATGTAGTTGAATATTTCATTATTGGATTTTATTATTGAATCTCATGGTGCGGATGAATGATGAGTATGTTGTATAAATGATGTATGTATCAAAATGAATGATGAGGATGGATCAATGTATGTCATTATTTCATTCAATTATGAATTTAAATTTTATGTGTGAATCAATGTATTACTATTAGTATATTTATGCTTTCATTAATGAATATGAACTTGATATATATATATATATATATATATATATATATATATATTATATTTATTTATTTATTTTTTTCCGAGGAGAAAATCCGTAATTTCCATTAATTTCAGAAAATTACATGTTGTAGATGCTAAACGCATATGCAGAAGTGTGGTCAGAGCCACGTACAATAACAATACTTCAAAAGAAGTATTCCAGTAAAGCCCACAGACTGGGCAGCAAGTAATGGGTATGTAAACCCCAAACCAGTCTGCAGAAAACAGGACTGTGGAGGATACCCATACCCAACACAACAAAAACAACAAAGAAAGCAAAATAAAGCTCTTGAGGAGATAAAATGAAACAGTAAAACTCTAAATCTGGCCGCCCATACAAGGAGAGGCACGAAATGAGGAAAGATCAGCCAGGGTAGCCACTCCTCCCCCGCCCCCTCAAACTCTCCTCTTGAAACCGACGAAACCAGAGGTAAAAGCCAAGCTGCCCCAAGCTTCCTCAGCCGCCTGCAGAAACCCCAACAAATAAACAGCCATGATGAAGCGGCACGAAACAATGCAGAGAATAACACCTCCACACCCCTGTTCCCTCAACGCTTCAAAAAACCGCAATGGTATGCCAGCGAGTCACCAAAAAAAGCACCATCTGCCACTGTAAAGGAACCCATCCGGTCCCAACCCGAGCAGAGGCGAGTCCGGGGGCAGACGTGGCTAGGATAGCCACCTCGCCCCCACGAAGAGTAAACAGTAGACCAAAAAAAAAATCCTCTCCCGCTTCGCAGTCCAGTTCAAAAACACCAAAAACCTGCTCCTTTGTTGACCGCCAAGCAGAGCGGCACGGTAGGGTCGAGCAGTGGGCCGCCTAAACCTTCAGGGCACAGACACTCACCGTAGCTGCTCGACACTAAACGATGCAAGATGCCCCAGGTACTCTACCGTTTAGAGCCCAAGACGAGCGGACCTTCAATCCGGAATCACAGAGCCGAAGCCGAGGAAAGGATACAGGTCAGCAGGAATGGGGGAAATAGGGGCCGAAGATGTGCTCCGCCTCAGGCTGCAAGAACCAGATGAAAACCCCAACTGAAAACTTCGAAACCCGTTCAGAGCTACGGCAGCTCGGCTGTGTCAACGAAACTTTGAACCAATTATATATATATATATATATATATATATATATATAGTTAATTAATTAATCAATTAATTAATTAAAAATTATATACCCTGCTTTCCCCCCATACCTCCGAAATTTCCCTAAAATGTGAGGGTACTCCCACATGTCCCCCCTATGCATCTCCCCGCTCCCACGTCTCCCCGCACCGGAGTCTTGGTGGAACATTGCTAAAAAGTGCAGCTCTCCAATGAACACTCCCCTGAAATACAGCTGAATGCTAATCCTGAATGTACTGCCAACGGTGCCTTACCAATCTTCAATCCCAAATATGTGTTTAAGAATAAAAGGTTTGCCAAATTGCCACACACTAAACAAAGGCCATCCGTGAGCCCACATTTTTCCAATCAGGCCTTGGTTGGCAGTCCCTGGTATATGACCAGCCAGGCAAAGACTTATCATTTGTAAGAGGCGTGAATGGACCATACACAACACAATCTGTAAATGTCACAAAGAGAGTCTTGACATCAGATAGTGCATGTAAGATGGGTGAATGGACTATGCACCACAATCTGTAAATGTCACAAAGAGAGTCTTGACATCACATAGTGCATTTTAAGCCGCAGATGTTTTAAGTATGAAAGCATTGATTTGAAGTACTAACCAGAATGATATTAATGGGCATCAATGCTTAGAACAAGAGGCAATGGTGTTTAGTGCCAATGTTATGCAAAATAGATGAAGTACTCAAGAATTTTAGAGATCGTTTGAACCATAGAAGGGATCAACGCTGGTCCATATACTTAGCATGAATGACATTTTAGATCAGAGTTATAATTTCAACATGAAACCCCTACGTGCAAATATATGAGAGTAGAATCAAATGATGTATTTCAAGCAAATGAAACTTATTATAGATATGCCACAAAATGCTGAATTGTAAACAAAATCAGAGTTAGGTTCAAGGTAAAACTGTTTGAAACCCCGTTATGCTAAGACACAATAATAAGTCAGTGAAGAATAACTGGCATATGAAATTTAAACATGAAATAGATCCCTCTAATATATGTGAAGTTCGGTACGTCGGGGCATAGATGTTATTATGTTTGGATCCATGGAATAGGTAAATCAAGCATTATCCATTACAAAATATTGCTAATCCAAAGATTGACCATGAAAGTATAGACCAGAAACAGAAAGATCTACAAATGGTACAACATGAAATCAAGTAGATCCAACAACCTAGATTAAGTATTCAGCAATGAAACCCTAGGTTGTGTATACAAAACAGAAAAGAAGGAAAAAATGAAGAAGATTTTTTCTTTTCTTTTTGGTTGAACAAAAGTGATAGATCAGTGCCTTAGGGGCCATGAAATATCTAGTCAAGTATCTAAGTAAGATCTAGGGTTTTAAGATGAGCTAGTATTGATGGTACCAAGAGGATTGCCCCTCAAGCACAATCTAGGGTGAGTAGGCCTTCTACAAGGATGGATGGGGTATTGATCCATGAAGAATCCTCTACACAAAGGTGATCTGAAAGGATGGCCAAAGCAAGAGGTGAAAGCCCTGTTACCCATCTTTCCAGCAGGGTACCTATAGCAGATTGTTCAACACCACTGGATATGTTCCGGTTACTGATGCAAAAGATAACTCATACTCCAGCAATGTTTCGACCAATCTAACATTTAGTTGACATAATATGGCTATGACTGTGCATGCTGCATTGTTCGACAACACCCATATAGCCTTGGTAAATTTATGGTTGCAACAGTAGCCAAATACCCAGACTATGTCCTGCTAATGGTGAGCTGCAGACATCAATTTGCTATTATCAGCCATTCACAAGGTGCCTTGTAGTAGTATCTGGAGGCAATAAAGCATTTATATTGGAGGAAGTTCTGGGGATCATATTTCATCTGCAAATGAAGCTGCTAATGGAGGGGCAGCTGCATTTGATCTGGAGCATGCACACTGGGTTGAAGAAAAAAACCGACAAATTTATGATCTCAGGGATGCTTTAACAGATATTGACCTCTGTATTCTTGTTGAGGGTTGCATGGCTCACCAGGATGCGTGCTGTCACAAGGCATGGAGGTGCTTCAGCGGTCTCTTGCAGACACTTTGGCAGCAGGATCACTGGGTGCATCAAATGTGGGAAATTATGTGGGGCATAGGGTGATGGTGATGGGCAAGCTAGCAATACTTGAGAGCTGTATTTATTAGGCAGACAATTTATGCCAGCGGACACTGCAAGAGATGTCAGATGTCCATAAATTTACGTTGGTTCTTGAGGACGCATCACCCAGAAAGAACTGAGTGCTTGAAGGCGGCTAAAATAATCCCCTATAGCAAGAAGAGCCCATGCAGCTTGATGAGTTGTAAGAATGTGAGTTCAAGCAGCCTCAGTTTGATAGCTAGGGCCCCTTCCACCGGCCATTGTCTAAGAAGCTTTCAGAAGCTAGCCATGGCATTTGGGGTGAGCCAGGGGGGCAAGTTAATGTCATTCTAATAGAAAATGGATCACACCCCTAATCAGGCGAGCCATGGTGGTTTCTTGAGCCATAACACAATCCAGCAAGTCGAATCATGATAGCCATGGGCCATATCCAACCAGCTGTTGCAAAGCGTGTTGATTTTGTCAAAGGATTTTTTCGAAGGGGGTTAGGCATGCCTTAAAAATTATTTTCTTAAGGCTGTGGATATTAGAGGCATTCTTACAAGTGTTGACTTCTCCTTCAGTTTGTTCAAAAGACCTCAAAGCATGAAGTGAATGTGGATAATTGGACTGAGGCCTTTAAAAGTATGATATTACATCCTTTTCTTGTATTGTTTTCTTCCCGCAGTCGGTGTTTGACATCTCACTAAATATTCCATAATTGAAGTTTCAAATCACTTTTGAAACCAAAGGTGAAACCTGCATGAGGAGATAATGTAAAATTAGTACAATTCCTACCAAGTATGTAATCTCTATATCTGTTTATATTTATTATCTTTTTCATGAAACCAAATTCTCTTTGAAAAAATATACCTAAACATAAAATCCATAAAACATGAGTAACTTAGTGCAATCATTTCTTTCCTTTGTTCTTTATTCCATGAATAAGTTAGGGTTTGAAGCATGCAAAGTAGACTTAGGGTTTGGTTTTCAAACTCTACAATTCATTCTTTTATGAACATAAATATATTAGGATAATTAATAATTATGAAAAGACATATCTGTTAGTTGGGACATGACTATTCATGTAAGGACATCACACTTAGTATTTATACGAGGCCCTCATCCTTTTCTTGTATTGTTTTCTTCGCACAGTCCGTGTTTGACATCTCACTAAATATTCCATAATTGAAATTTCAAATCAATTTTGAAACCAAAGGTGAAATCTGCATGAGAGAAATAATATAAAATTAGTACAATTCCTACCAAGTATGGAATCTCTATATCTATTTATATTTATTATCTTTTTCATGAAACCAAATTCTCTTTGAAAAAATATACCTAACATAAAATCCATAAAACATGAGTAACTTAATGCAATCATTTCTTTCCTTCGTTCTTTATTCCATGAATAACTTAGGGTTTGAAGCATACAAAGTAGACTTAGGGTTTGGTTTTCAAAATCTACAATTCATTTTGCTATGAACATAAAATATTAATATCAGACTATAGATTCCCTTAATATTTGAAATATTATTAATAATATATCTATTTATCCTTAAACTAACAAATGAAATCAATTATTTAATAATATATCTATTTATTATTAAATAGATATATTATTAAAATTATTTAATAATATAATTGAATAATAATAAATCATTATATAATGACCATTATAATTAAATTATTAATATTATACTAGGGATTTGAAATAATTTTAATAATATATATATATTTTTAAATTAATTTAATATTATTCAATTATTTAAATAATAAATAATAATAAATCATTTAACATATAATGACCATTACAATTAAAATATTCGTATTATAATATAGATAATAATATATCTATTCCTTTATTTACCAATTTTAACTATTTCTAGAAATAGTAATTACTATTTTAAGGATTTGACCAGGTTCCTTAGGTCAAATTAGCCGTTAGCATTATAGCCGTTGGAGTCTCTGCACACTCTGTTTAATCGAGCTGAGCCGGATTGGTTCTTCAACTTGTCCTGACGATGAACCACACTGGTTGGTTCGAAACGCGTCAACAAAAGATTGGTTATGTGATTTTGCCGAAGACTATCTTAACTATATCAGGATAATTAATAATTATGAAAAGACATATCTGTTAGTTGGGACATGACTATTCATGTAAGGACATCACACCTAGTATTTATACGGGGCCCTCATTTGTTTTTTTCATTTGTGTGTGTGTCTTATCCACGGTGGATACCTTTAATATTTCAAGTCTTCTAGATTATTTAATTGTGAGTCAGGTTTGGCTATCACATTTGGTGTCAAGAGTTGTTCCTTGTCTTAAGATTCCGGTGCTAGTTTGACTGCCATACATTCACGTTGTTTTGCTCACTTTTTTTTTGTTTTCATGTTGCTCGCCATCAATTCATTTCTCCCCTGTTCTACTACTTTCCTGTTCCACATCATGGTTCCCCTGCACTATGCACCAACTGCGCTACCACCATTCCTGACCATCACTGCCTTGTTTCCTTTGTTGGTCGCCGTCTCTTGTCCACTGCCTGTAGCTTTCCTTGGACGTTCTAACTGTTGCCAACATCGTCATATCATTCTGAAGGTTTTAGTACTCCACGCCCTAAAAAAGTTTTATGGATGCAACTATCCGCATGTACGGGTAACTGCAATTTTTAATATTGATTTATATTCAGTAGTAATTAATAATGATTTATTACTACTCAAAAATTAATTATTTATTTAGTATAAAATTGCTTTATAAATTAAATAAATAACTAATTAAAAAATTTATATTATATTTTATATAAAGTCAAAAATAAAAAGGGGAAAATTAAAATAAAACTAAGAATAAAAAAGTGGGGTCTACAAAGAAAAACGACAAAACTAAAATTGTTAGCGACAACGAATTACATGTCCAAGTCAACCGATATAGAGATGAGGTCAATAGCATGATGTCGTCTCAACAACCTTGAGAAGGCGTAGATAGAGTTGGGAGAAGGACAAAAAGAGAACTAATAAAATCAATAAATTAGTAGAAAAAGGAGACAGAATTGACAAGTTGATAGAAGATGCCAAGAATTGATGGCAAACCGCATTAAGAATGAGAAATGATGACAAGGATGAAAGAACAAGAATACTTAACTTCCAAGGCGAAAGAATTGACCAGCTATCTGAAAGGGTAGACACATTAATTTTAGAACTCTTAGCTTATTGGAAACCAACATCAAGTCAAGAATTACAAAATAAAAATGATCAAGGACATCAAGCAACACTTGAAACAATCTTTTCAGGCAATGAGTATCAAATAAGAGTTCCAGATAGAGATTATCAATGAATTAAACAGGAATTACCATAATATGATGGTAAAGACCATAGAGGTGCAGTTGTCCAAGTCAACAAAATGGAAGGAATTTTGAATTGAGCCCCCATTGAGTGAAAGATATAAAATAATGATGGCCTCCAATAACTTAGAAGGCGAAGCTTATGCTTGGTTCATCTCGTGGACCAGAAATTGTGATGCTGATTCTTTTTATTGTTAGAGTTTCACGATTGCCTTATTTTGGCATTTTGATGTTCGCTGATTTTTACCGATTTTTTTCCTATTTTTTTCATTTTTCAGATCCTCATTGATTTTATGCCAATTCTGATGTTTGCAATGCTGATCCTGACTACTACTAAAAATATTATTGTTAATTAAATTAAAATTCTGGAAGCCCTATCCAAAATAGACACACTTATTGACTTAATAACATTTTTTATTTAATAATATCCAAATTTAAGAAAAAAACATATTTCTCATTTCTCTAGAAATGGAGTTTAATTGAGAAAAAAGTCACTAAAAATTGATTAATACTTTAGAGGAGAAAAAATGAATTATTACCCCGATAAGCGTATATATGTTGGAATTGGAAGGGGGCTTCCTAATTGATCGTGGGTTTGCATTTAATCGTCATCCTCCTTTTTAATCCTCACCATCCAATTTCAAAGTTGTAGGAAAATTAAAATTATTAATAATCCTCCTACCTAAATTTTGTGCAACCGACTTGCATAAATTTTGGTAGGCACTAACCTTGGTAAATATGCATATTTACATTTTTACTTCTACCTTAATTTATGCAAAAACTTGCATAAATTATGGTTGGTAGTAAGTTTGTAACTTTTGGTAAATATTTTTATTTACATTTTTACTCTTACCTAAATTTATATAAAGAATTGCGTAAATTATGGTGGGTAGTAATTCTTTCTAAATATGTTTATTTCACCGAATATAAAGAATGTCAAAAGTAACATTTGGATGCCTATTGATGTTTATCAGTGATTGAATTTATATGGATGTGTTACTATATATTATGTCTAAGAAGCTTCCTAACTTTAATAACCCTTCAAATTTAAATTAGTATGACTATAAACCAAAACCAATTACAATTAACAATGCGTACAAAGTAGATGCAGAATCATAGTCTATCTCTCCAACAACAGACGACATACCTATTCCCCTAGATTGCATTTATCAGATAACGATCTTGCAAATGTAGGCATAGAACAATTGACTTCCACAAATATCTCCATCTTAGTAGTCTAGGATATGAGTTTGTTATGTTGGCCATTTCGTTTAATGTAGAGTGATTTTGTTGAATGATGGAGCTCATTCTACCAATGGAATTAGGTTTTGAATATCATTTAAATTGGACTAACATGTTCTGGACGAATTACATGTTCTGACAGACTAATTGACTCGGGATAGTGATATTGGCATTATTGTGAAAATGCTTCTTGATGCTGCTAGAAGATTTCTAAATACAAATTTGGGCAGTTGTAGGTCACTTTTTCTAGGGAGCTATATTTTATAACATATTTTACATTTACCATCGCACATGGCACCACATATCAAAGACCTCATTGCAGCTAGTGCATTTTGAGTGTTTAAAATGTTGGACAATTTATTGATTTACCTGTAACTAAGTAGTCATTTTGGATACATAAAAAGATGGTGCAACAGCTACTTGCTAATAAAAAGTTTTGGTGATCATCCCTATTATTAGAATAAGCAAAACTCACAATTGTTTAGCTCAAAATAAATTTTCTGTGTTAGGTATAGGTAAAAAATTAAGGTAAAATTTTTGTAATCATAACCATATTTCTATGCAAAAGAATTTCTTCATTTGAACATCCAAAAAAAGGGGACGTGGGTGCTTACCAAATTAAAATGTAGAAGGTTAAAGAGATGCATGCTCGCTAGATGTTGAATACGCCAGGAAGAATTGAAAAACTGATCTAATTTATTGCTCAACCCCCATTTCCACGGTCATTTAAACAGGGATGGAACTACTCCCCTATAAACCCTCGATTCCATTAAAGTGTGGCTAACTTTTACCAGAAAAAAACACATTCAACCAAATCTGGGGCCAATGGAAAAATAAAATAAATTTGAATTACACATCATGAAATAACTCCAAATAAGTGGCATTCCTATAAAATTAGGGTGAAATATATCTTGATAATTGCTATTACCAGAAAAATGGGGTGAATGGGAGGATCTAGTGTGCAGCTAAGAGAAGAAGGTAAATACTAAATAGTGTAGCAGCAAGAAGAAATTTTGATTCAAGGAATAAAGTGGAGGCAATTTAGCAAGGAGGTTGTAATGATTTTCTAAACACCTAATTTGCAGCAAGAGGACATGCAGGTCATGCAAGTCAGGCTTGTACAAGCATGGTAAGGGCCACAAATGTTGTAGAAAAGAGAGATCAAGTCACACATGTGCAGGTCATGCGAGTGCAATTCACACATGTCGTGTAGGTATAAGCTCAAGCAAGAAGTGTGACCTAGATCCTACAATAGATAGTCTGCAGGTGTGCAGATTGGCCTATACAAAGACCATACAGTTTGCAGGTGTGTAGATAGGGATTCTTAAGGGGCAGATTTGCATATTTCCTAGGTTTTTTATTTGCTGTAATTTTCCAGTACAATTGTTCTGTGGGACATTTTCCTAGGAAGGGAGCCCTTGTATGCTAAGAATTTAATTAGTGAACATCATATTTGAAGGGAAAAATATGTGTGCATGTGCATGAGATTGGCTAATTTTTTCTTCTGCTGGCTTCTTTTTATTACCGTTAAAATCCCGAAAGTGGTGTTTATTTAGTAAGATGCAATTTTTAATTAATTTACATCAAGGAAATTTACTAGAAAATAAATTTGCCAGTTGCTAGTGTTGAGGAAAATTAACATGGTATCATAGCTCACACTCCGAAAGGGAGACCAATATCAAGGTTTTGCACAGATCAACCAACCGTGGGATTCGTGGAGGCCATACTTCAGATGGAGAGAGGGAGGTTGTATGAGTTAATGGTTTAACAAAAAATAAATTTTTGTGGGTAAGGACCAAAACACAGATACACAGAAATTTGCAGTAAGTCTATTAGATCTGCAAGGAGATTTTAGTAGATCTATAAACCAACAATATTTTCTATTATTGTGCGTGCTTGAAGGAATAAACACACGACAAATTTTTATTAGATCTAGAAATGACAATAGCTAGTCTCAAGTTTGAAGAGTGGTTGGGTGGAGCATCTAACCTCCTATCCTGGAAGGCAAAAGTAACCTTGCTTTTGAAGGATCGTGACCTTTGGCAGATCAAAGAAAATGTTGTTCCTGCACCGGCAGATGCAACACTCAAGGTGACTCATGTAAAGGAAGACATCAAATCCTAGAGAGTGATACTGGATGCTGTGAAGGATCGCTCGATCCCTCGCTTGGTAGAGAAATAGTGAGTCGTAGAGATGTTCAAGGCTCTAATGGACTGGTTCCAGAGTGACAACATGAATAGCAAGATGATCTTGAGGAACAAGCTTAGATGTGTCCAATTGTGATGGCATGATAACGTTACCAACTACTTCACGAGGATCAATCAGACAAGTGATTGGCTTGGAGCTATTGGGGAGAAAGCGGAGGATGTAGAACTTGTAAATGTGGCACAAAATGGTTTAACCAAGCCATGTGAACCATTTGTCAAGGGATTCTGCGCTTGGGAGGTGTTGGAAAACCAAGTGTAATGTATATCATCTTCTGGATAAATACTTCTGAATATTAGATTTCTTCTTTATTACTTCTTATATCTTCTTCATCAAGCAATTTATACAAATGTTGAATCTTTTAGGAATATATATATCACAAAGAGACAATAGACCAAAAATTAGACTACTAGCCAGGGCAAAACCAACAAGGGGAAAACCCAACAATCCTTCTCTTATAGAATCAGATCAAATGAGATATCCAAGACCAAGACCAAGATCAAATTGCCACCAAGAGACCAAGTCCAAACCTTCCTCCAAGTCACCTCCAAATTCATGGTCAATGCTGGTCAAACCTACTCCAAATTGGTCAAACTTTAGGGATTTCGGAACTATGACTAGGGCCGAATTTCGACTTGCAACCACTTCAGAAAAATTCAGCCTCTTTCACAAAAATTACAATCCACACATGTGAGTTGCTCCAAGGTCAAATTTCGGTCAACTTGGAATATTCTTGTCTTTTGACTTCGTTCTTCTCTCTCCTTTGACTCAGTTTCTATTACTCCTTCACTTACTTTAGATGTTCTTCGTGTTGGTCGAATGAATGAGCTTCAAGTAGGTCGAACTTGTTTCTTATTTATAGCTATCCAGGAAGGTTGGATATGTGTCTTTTGGAAGACTAGGCCAACTTGGTCATCTTGTTGACTTATGACTCAACATAAAATTCAAATTTCTTTTTCTTACAAATGTCCAAATGGGACATGACTCAAGTACATTTTCTTTTGATTCATAATAAATTCTTTTTGACTCACTAAGCATGAAGAACATGCTTTGACAATATAATAAATATTGTAAATACGCAATGATAAATTTACATTATGAAGATCGAAACTAGTTACAAGCTCCAAAAGGAGGAACTTCTAGTTGGGAGAGGCTTTGGGATGATTGCATCCAAGAAGAGGCTAGGGAGAAGTCTAAACGTGACAAACAAGGAGATGGAGAGGAGAATTTGGCCTTAGTTGGTTAGGCCAAGAAGGGAAAAGGGAAGGGTTCGAAATTTCGAAGGGTAACAGTGTGGGGGCAACCTCTCAGTTAGGGAAGAAGAAAGGCTTGAGCAAGCTGAAGTGTTTTGTTTGCCACAAGAATGGGCACCATGAATCACAGTGTCTAGAAAAGAGTAAGGGGAAGGGGAAGTCACAACAAACAACAACATCAACAAAGACGCATCTAGATGAGTTTGCAATGAAGTTTGAGAAGGATTTTTCAGTAGTCTCCTATCTTTCTAATAGCACCATCGTTAGGAGTGTGTGGTACTTGGGAAATGGTGCATCTTGCCATATGACAAAAGCATGAGAGTTGTTTAGTAGTTTGATGGAAAAAGATTCAAGGATTCATGTGGAGCTTGGTGATGATGGCAAGTATGCAGTGAAGGTAGAGGGAATTGTCTTGTTCCTGTTTTCGCAAAATATAGTAGGCTTAGTGTAAAACCTCACTAGGTGGATCTAGAGTGCAACAAAGTTTTGATGATAGTTTCTAGGGTTTGTGACAAAAACCCTAGCTAAAGGTTATTGTAAGAGTCTAGGGCATGGAAATGTAACCATAGTAACCCTAACTAGGTTTAGTGTTAAAATTGGCAACCAGGGAAAAACTTCATGTGGGTCATCTTATTCATGGCTAATAATATTTTTATTAGATTCCTCTCGTCGAGAGGTGTAGGATTGATATAAAGATCATCCAATTCCGATAAGTATTCATGGAGATATGAATTTATTTTGATTATGGAATTATTATCAAGCCGACCTACAACTCATGTAGGCTCAGAAGCCCAACAGTCGCATCTATTCACCCACCAACGTTGTGTATAAATATAAGAGGACTTTTCCTCATTTAGACTCACTCATCTCATCACATCTCTCTCTCTCTACTGCGCAGATATGAGTCTCTTCTCTACTGCGCTGAAATGGGTCTCTCTCTCTCACACATGTGAAGCCGGAAACTGCTGAAACTGAAGCTGCAACTGCAGAAGTAAAGATTGACTTGCGTGGCCTAGAAGATCTTCTCTTTGGAACTGCGTTGTAGGTTCATCTGAACCTCCTTTGAAAGCTGCAACTTTTGGTGGTGGAATGAAGTCAATCCGACGAACGGTTTGCAAGATATCGACTGCCCTAGTTTGAAGCCAGAAACTACTGAAACTGAAGCTGCAACTGCAGAAGTAAAGATTGACTTGCGTGGCCTAGAAGATCTCCTCATCTGAACTGCGCTGTAGGTTCATCTGAACCTCCTTTGAAAGCCGAAACTTTTGGTGGTGGAATGAAGTCAATCCGACTGTCGGTTTGTGAGATATGGTCTGCCCTAGTTTGATCATGAAGCCGCTAATGCTGATGCTGCTGATCTAGGGTTTGCTACTGCTGATATGAATCAGATTTATTGTACTATTTCTCTCTGCTGAATTATTGAAGATAAAAGAAGATTTGATCAAAGGGTTTCCCCACACATTGTGGGGTTTGTCCCTGGCTAGCCGCCACATCTTGTGTCTCTTGTCTTGGCTTGTTTTCTGTCGATCGTTTAATGTTCTATCTGCACTTTACTTTATGTACATGTGATTGCTAATCGGTGGAATATAATAAGAAAAATAAGTAAACTGTTATAAGCATAGAATATACCATAACTTAACATGGTATCAGAGCTGAGGTGAAGACAAAGCCCGAGCAAGAGCAAGAGCAATCATTGAAGAGAAGATTGGCAAGGCTATTCTAAAAGAACTATGGGGTCCTCAACACTCTTCCCTGCCGAAGACAAGCTCCGTGAAGTCTATCACGGATGGAAGATGTCTATCGATCTATCCCCTTGAGAATCAAGGAGTGTTGGAGACAATATTATTGAGCCTCCATCAAATGCATCCGCTGCTGCTTGGTACAAATGGAAGAACGAAGAAATTAAAGCGAAAAAGATCATTCGGGACTCTATCGACAAGCACTTGGTGGCCTACATCTCTGATCTAGACACCTCCAAGGATATCTACGATAGACTGGTGAGTTTATTTAAATTTAATGATGCAAATCATGTTTTGTTTCTTAGAAATAAGCTGAGGGAAATCAAGAAGGGTAAAGATGAAAGTATGCAAGCATACTTCTTAAGAATTACCGAGATCAAGAACGATCTCCTATATATTGGGGAAACTATTACTGGCAGAGAAATGGCACTCTCAACTCTCAGAGGATTACCATCTGAATGGTATGTGTTCAAGACTACTCTTTTGAACTATAATGTAATTCTTGGTTTCGAGGAATTAATGGCTAGATGCATTCAAGAAGAAACAAGGGAAGAAGTGCAAGAAATGCCGATGCCTAAAGGTCCTCCTGCTGCCTTTTCTTCTCATGCAAAGAAAAGAAATAATTCCGGGACTAAATCAAAAGGAAAGGCTGGACCTAAGGCTAGAAGAAAATGATGATGTTACATTTGCAATAAAGCAAGTCACTATGTATGAGATCATGAGCATCATGATGAATGAGATCATGGACATAAAGGGCAACATGAGATCATGGACATATAGGATAGCATGATGATGATGCACACTAGTTTGAGCAGCATTATGATGGATAAAATCATGGACATGGGCAGCATGATGATAATCATGATTAGAGAAGCATGGTACAGTATGCAATGGTGCAACTCGAAATCCCTCTGATGGCAATCAAAGGAATGACAAATTCAACAACAAAGGTAAGAGGAGAGCTGGGAATCAAGGAAGAGGACAAGCATTCAAGAAGGCTAGAATTTCTAGGATGTATTAAATGCACCTGACCTCAAAAGGAACCTAGTTTCCATCTTGGCAATGGAAGACAAAGGCTACAAGGTAACCTTCAGCAATGGCAAGGTATGCATATGGAAAAATAATGTTAAAGATGTCTTTACTCTTGGCAAGGTAAGCTAAGAAAGGAGGAAGAAGACCAAAGTTTTTGGGGTTGTTCTAAAGGTCAAACATGGTCACACGTGTGAGAAAAGGAGGCCTCTTTGCGGTCATATCAGCAGCAACATATCAGTCCCATATCTCTCATTGTTTGGGCTAGATCTTAGGCCTACAAGGCCTCTCACTCAAGCGAAGGAGTCCCTTCCTCAAGCGAAGATAAAAGGAGCCTATACTACAAGCTAACCTATCACATGTGTGAGATTTTAGGGCTGTTGTACAGTCATATCAATTTGCATAGATATCTCAAGAAGTATTTCATTGGAGCAAGAAAAGGGTGTCTCCATAAGCAAAGGACATCACCAAGTATTAAAGAAGGAACATCTCATCGAGAAGCTCACATAAGCAAGGTCTATCACTAGTTGCTGAAAGGAGGAGGAGGACGGAGTGCCAGGGAACAAAGTGCTGGAAGAAGGAGGACGAAGTGTCGGGAAAAAAAAGTGTTGGAAGAAGGAAGGACTTGACTTGACTTGTGCTTGGAGGATATTCTAGTCAGGGGTCTAGGGTTTGGTATTGATCAATAAGAAGCTTCAATAAGAGAAACTTACTAAAGGGCTTTCTTCTCAAGAGAAGAGAGGTTTTGGCCCTTGCAGAGAGCCAACATCTTGTGTTCTTGTTCTTATGTTTTTTTGGTAGCATTTTGATGAAGTACACACACATGCATTAATAATAAGAAGCAGGAGAAAAAGCTAACAAGAAAAAGTAAAAAGACTCCACAAATTGTTATCAAGTAAGGAAGAATCTACACCTACTTGCCCTAGATTCTTCAACACCTTGCACCCATTGAACAATTATGAATACCTCCCTAGTTAAGAGGGAGTGTTGAAAATGTAACTAGTTTCAGTCTTCATAATTGTTGTCTAGCTTATAACATGATGTAATTCATATGTACTTGTAAAAGGAAGAAAAATAAAATTTATTGTAAAAGAAAAAATATTTATAAGCATGGGTTTCATGCTTTATTTATTTTGTTTCTAGGTCAAAGCACCCATTGAGTGCTTCTAGGGTTTGTGTCATGAGTCATTGTCCATGTCATCTTGTCCTAGACCCTTCTTGGGCTTATTATGTCAAAGAAAGAAATTTTTGTTTATGTAATTTGGTCTTTTATACCTCCTCCACCAAGTCGGTCTCATTGAAGGAATTCGACCACACAGAAAGACTATAAAAGCAATGCAATTTGACCTATTTGAGCATCTATCCAAGCAAGAAGTTTGATCTGCAATTTGAAGTGGAATAGAAGGTGTGAAGAGGCTAGAAAGAAAGAGGAAACTAAAGCAAAGAAGGAAGAAACACTTGACAAGCAAAAGGAGCCAAATTTCTCTCTTGTTCTCCCACATGTGCGAAGATTCTGAGTTGCAAAAGGGGCCAAAATTGCAGGTCTGCAGTAAGGCCGAAATTCTGATGCAGTAGGGCCGAAATTTATGGTTGATGCAGTATTGAAGAAGGTTGACTATTGTTGATTAGAAGCTGATTGGAAGGACTATCTTGGGAGGCTGACTTGGTGGATTGGAGGAGGTCTTTGTCTTGGTCAAGGGTCTTGGTTGTCTCATTTGATTGGTTCTAAAGGAAGAGAAGATAATTTTGGGCTTTCCCTTAGAAGAGTGGTTCTTCCCTGGCTGAGAGCCTACATCCTGTGTCCTTATTGTTTTGATCTTCATGCATTTATGTTTTGGTAGTTGCTTGATGATAAGAAGATAAAAGAAGACATAAAAGAAGATAATAAGAATACAAAGAAATCACGAGTAATTATCAAGATAAAAAAATCTTTCTGCCTTTTTGATTTGCTAACATATGGCACTTAATAGATAGTAGATCTAAGAAATATGAAATGTGGAAATTCATAACTATTGTGTTTGAAAGAGAAATTATGTCTGCAACTATGTAACCCATTGGCTTGAAACTTATATTGTCTAGCTAGAACTATGAAGTGCTCTCTATCTTTATAATGTCCCCCTTTTTGAGCATTGGGATCAGGGACCATCTCAGTAGCCTAGCCAATTCCCCTAGGCTACAGTTCATAACTGATAGCTGAATATTAGGAAATAATTAATTAAAAAAGTGACCAAGGAGAAAGGAAAACCATAAAGTCACTTTATTAAAAGAGGAAAAAGCAACCCATGGTATTCAGATAGCCATCTCAATAAAAAGAGAGGACCTCATTTGAGGAGATATTTGGATATTTGGTGAATTGTTTCCTTGTGGCTCTTAGAGCCTTACATAAGGGTTAGTAACCCTGAGCTTAGATCTACTTCGGTGGATCTAGTTTGGTTTGGTGTTGCAACAATACACCTTAGCCAGTGAAGAAGAGAACATCTCATATCTCTCATTAGCACTTCAACTGATTGAAGGAGGAATCACTGCGGATTTATCACCGGAGCGTATTGATTGGCAAGATTGGTTTGCCAGACTTTGAGGTTTTTAACCTAGTATTGGCATGGCCAAATTATTGCATCCCAAAGAAGCCAAATTTCTACTCCTAGAGGGCCAAATTGCATATATTGTTGTGACCAAATTTTTGTTTTGCAGGGGCTGAAATTATACTCTCCAAACTGGCATAAATTATTTTGCCAACTAGAATGTCGTATTGTGAACTGGGGAAGCTGAATTCCAATCTTGAAGGAAGTACGAATTTCATATTTCCAATGGGTCAAATTCACTATTTATAGTGACGAATCTATCTTCATTCAATGACCAAATTATGTTGCGGGGGCTGAGTTGCATATTGAGTTGAAGCCAAGTTCATGGATCGCTGGGGACGAGATGGGGTATTTTCCTAGTGTGGCTGAATTTGTTATCTTCTAGGGCTAAATCTTGTCTTTATCTAGGGTCGAATTAATTGGTGTATTGCAGGAGCTATCACTTGGGCTGAATCACCATTGAAGGAGGCCGAGCTGTTTATTTTATGGGTCAAGTGTTCCATTTTAGAGGGGCCAATTTATCAGTAATAAAGAGGCCAATTCTTCTTGTGCTCCAAGGGGACGAGCTGCAAAATTATTGGGAGGTCAAAGTCAACATTTTTGAGGGCCAATTTGGGTAACCCTAAACAAGTTATAAGGGGTCAACTTGCTATATCTAAGGCCAAATTGTTCCACTTTCAGAAAGGCTGAATTGACAATAATAGAGGGTTTGATTTCACTGTACTTTGGGGAGTAGACTACCAAATTATTGGAGGACGACTTGCACACTATTGAAGAGGCCAAAACCACTAATTTTTGGAGGTTCGAAATTGCTAGTTTCACGGGTGCTGAATTGAGGGATGAATTACTTCAACTTGGAGTTTTGGGGCTAATAATATTTTGAGGGTTGAATTGTAAACGACAGTGCCAAAAGTCACTGCATCAGTGTTGGCTTGTATGGGCTTGACCCAGGTTCGGAAGAATTATTTAGCCAAACAAATCCTGCAGCTACCGGCCCTTTCGGCAACAGCCCGCGAAGCGCGGACTGAGGTCTCACTCGAGGTAGCAGGGGAGGGTGCTGGAACCAGGTTTCTGCACCCTGGGGATGTCTTGGATGTGGGTTGGGGCTTCCACGCTATTCTGCAGCCTCGCGTTGCGCCAAATCCGTGCAGATCGGGGGCTTGACCCAGGTTCAGAAGAATTATTTAGCTAAACAAATCCCGCAGCTACCGGCCCTTTCAGCAACAGTGTGCGAAGCGCGGACTGAGGTCTCACCCGAGGTAGCAGGGGAGGGTGCTGGAACCAGGTTTCCACACCCTAGGGATGTCTTGGATGTGGGTTGGGGCTCGCGCGCTATTCTGCAGCCTCGCGCTGCACCAGATTTGCGTAGATAAGAATATCCTTATCGCGCTTATTACAGATTGAATCACTTATTACTGGTTTGATCTAGTTATTACAAATTGAATCACTTATTACTGGTTTGATCTAGTTAAGCAAACATTTATTACTTTTGGTTACTTCGCGCACCAAGATTAACCCAGTTCACATGTATTCAACTGTAGCAAATGCAGAAATCATAACAGTTCATTTATCATAAAAGAGTAAAGTCGCAATTAACACAAAATTTAGAAGAAACTTATCTTTATAACCAATCCTCAACAATACATCCATATCCACCCTGCGCACTCAGCTGCAGGGGTCTGCCCACACAGCTGCGGACTTTCCAGGCCATTGCGCACTCAGCTGCAGAGCCTCTACCTTCTATCCTACTCCCTCGACTCGGACTTACAGATGCTTTTAGGCTATTTCCTTTAAGGACCCATTACATTACATCTTCCAAAAGAACTGTTTTCCCTCATAGAGCCCCGCTCTATTTATACCTTCCCTTGGCTCGCGATCCCTCCGCGGGCCGACTCTATTACTATTTCCTTACATTATTTTTGGGCGGACTACCCTTTGACTCAACCTACTATAGTTCGTGCTTCGCGCTTTCCCCGTAGTCTTTTACCCTAATATTTTACCCAAAATTTTAGGCTTCGCACCCTATACTCGTTTCGTGGGGTTTGTGCTACCCAACAGTCCCCTAACACAATCATCGTGACTTGTCCCGAGTCACTGAACTGGTTCATCCATTTTTGCGCGAAGGTCATTTAACAGTTTCTGCGCCATGCGTGTCTCTTCAACGAATTCTGCGGTGGTCCATTGTACCAGTGCCACTCGGGTCGCTGATGTATCTGTTTCTAATGGGTTCGCTTGCTCATAATCTCAGACTGCCTGCATCTGTGCTATCTTGCCCTCCATCATTGTAGAAATGGTAAACGCTTCCTCGATCCATGGCTGAATGTGGTCTTTAAGCTCTGCCTCCTTTTGCCAGGCAACGTCCATTTGGGCCTTGAGGGCCTGAGCTTCCCTCATCTTAGCTAGCCGTTGTGTGATAGTGACCATTTGCGCATCTCTACGAGCTGTATCATAGGCTTGTTGCAACGTGCGTACCTCATCTTCGACGCACTGAATAGCGGGGTCCTCTTAGAGAGATGTAAGTAAGCCAATAGACTGATCCAAAAGTCCTAAATATTCTTGGACTGCGCTTCGCATGGTTTCCATGCCTTCTTGAATTTCCACGCGACGGTGTCCATCATCGGGTCGGGGTTGCTGTGCCTGGAGCCGAAGCTCTGCAATCTGTAGGGCAAGCTCCCCTTGTGCTCTTGCAGCCTCTTCCTGGATCGTGCGGACTTCTGCAGCCATGTGTTGAACCTTGGTCAGAGTTAGAAGATCCTCAGCGATAGCTACCCTCAGAATTGTGCGGCATGCTTTTGTGACGACTTGTTCAACGTTCCTGTAACGCTCGACCCAGACAGCATGCTGAAGATTGACCTGTTCGATCTCAGCTTTCTGCTCTCGTAAAGTGTGGAGGGCGTGACCTTCCCTAGCACGGAGTTCATTAGTGAGCCCCCTATAATTGAAAAAGTATGCTATTAGGTAGGGCGGCCAAATCTAAATCCCAATTACCCTCATCGCCAGGTCGTGTAATAGTAGCGGCTGGCAATGTTACAGTGTTTGGTGTGGGTGCGCCCATCAGTGGCTCAGTCATACCTGTGTTGTTGGCGAGGTGAACCTTGCCCAGAGATTGTGCCTGCAATGTTTCCAACTGCTTCTGGATTTCCCCCAACACAGTTGTCTGTTCTGTAAGTAGAGCAGGCAATGCAGGGCTTGTTGTGAATTCGTTCTCCAACCCTGTTATTACTTTGGACTTTTTCCTGATACTTGGTGGGTCCTCCCACCGCGATCGTTTGACCTGTTCTCCGGGAGCCTGAGTGTTTGTCTCCTGTGCTGGTTCCAATTCCTGCGCTACCGTAGTGTCTTCGACTGACGGGTTTTGGGGAACCGCTTGTTGCAAAGCGAGCTGTTGTTCTTGTCGTGATTTTTCTACCAGACGCTGGAATCGCTGCTGTTGTTCTTTCTCCTGTTGTTTGGCAACGAGTTGGTCTAGGATGGCCTTGTCCAAAGCGCGCCATTCGAGAGGCCAGTTTGCCAAAACCCCATAGATTGCTTCGTCCGTTGTAATGAACAGAAGTGTGGTCCAAGATTGGTTCGGGTTCTTTCGCGCCCGGATGTACACATGATGCATGTCAGCTTTAAACTTGGCCATGCTTTGGAGATTATTGTAGATTGTGGGACACAGCGTGTCCGACGAGCAATCCGGATTCGTATTTGTTCTGCCATGGAAGTCCAAAATGATCGAATTGCAGAAACCCTTGTCACGTCCCTTGTTGCACATAGTGCCATAAACCGTATGGCCTCAGGTAGGTCATCTGTAATGCTAGGGAACTGGCTATCCAATGGCAGTGCGGTTGTTACCAAAAATATTGACAGAAGCAACCAAGTGTAATGAAATGTCTTACCTTTGTCTTGTGCTTCTCGGCAGTTGGTCAAGAACTCTGTGCATAAGAACTGTGCGCAATTAAACTGCACCCCTTAGGCGCACTGCCTGGCCAGTGCAATGACAGAGGCGGGTACCTCGTCTGCACGACACTTCCTCATGAGTTTTCCCTCGAGGAGCTGTGTAGCCACTCGGACGGCCCGATTGTTGATGCTAGCTATGACATATCTGTGCTTTCCTTTCACCAGCTTGTACCGCGTCTTCATTGTTTCGGGGAGGCCGACCTTGCTGCTGGTTCCTGTGGCATTAGCGGGGTCATCTCCTTTCAGTGGTAGGTGCGTTATGCGGTGGATTAAGTCAGCTGTGAGCGGAATCGACTCTTCCAACCATAAGAATCCATCATGTACAAGACAGAGGAGTTGCCGGATCACAAAGGCCGTAATAGCCGCGTGGTGGTAGTGAGGTAGCCATCGGAGGTTGAGGATCCCGACCCTCTCTATACCCAGTAGCCACACCCGTGGTAACAATTTGTCTGTGGCAAATTCAGGGAAGTTCTCACTGTTGGCCAGATCCCTATCTTAAAATTTGAGGGTCGGAACGTGTCCCCATGGCGAGCCTTCAAACTTTATATCATCTATAAGAAGTGGGGTCTGAAGTTCGGCTTTTGCTCCGTCTAAGTCCTTTGGTATCTTTGTTGACCTTGTCCATGGAGGCAGATATGGGGGAAATGACGGGATTTGGAATGCATATACTTCGTCCTCATCAATCTGGTCAACGAGCTCCTGAAGAGCCTCGTCCTCTTCCTCGTTGTCTGTTGAAATGACTTTTCCCTTATCGGCTGCAGCTTGTTTAGTGAGCCGTGGTGAGGCTCGGACTGTGCGGGGCTTCTGCTTCGTCGTTTGCCTTCGTGGTGTTCGTGGGGATTTTGGAACTTGCTGTTCCCGGCTCGCGCCTGCTAACTCTTCCTGATTCAGTTGCATTTCTTCATCGAATCGTGCTCGGGTTCTGGCCATAGTACGCATGGGTTGATTTGTGGCCAGATGTATACTGATTGATTCTGGTATATAGGGCCAATGGGCCTGTATACTCCCATAGTCATAAATTAAGACCGTCACTTTGAAAAACGTCGTTCCTTTGTGTTTCAGTATCGTACCAACGTTCCCTCGGTTGATTTTAATGAATCCACCTCGGAACTTTCGTCTTAATGATTCGCCGCCCGCTCCTTCCTGTCGTACCCTAACGTCTCTGTTATGGAAAGGAGTGCTAACGATTATCTTTCGAATGGGCTGTGCGGTAGTGTAACCCATCACTCGCTGTTGCGATCGAGGAGACAGGGTAATGTAGGCAGAATTTGGTATGCCAAATCGGCTTCCTGCAGACTTGTTTATAGTCTCGCGCCCTCTTTCAGCTGCTTGGGGTGCTGAGACAATGGCCTTAACGACTAGTCAGGTGTCCGCACCGTCAGTGTGGATCAGTATGATCCTCCCTCTTGGTGCTTCGAGCATCGTCCGAGCGCTTGGTCAGCCAGGGTTTTGCGCCACGGATGTGTGTGATGTCTTGATAGCCTGGTCCCCTCTGGGTTATTTCTAGCAATATTTTGTGAGGGTTTGAGTCGTCTTAGGTGAAAAAGCGCTGAGCTTCTGTAAGCATTGCGGAGTGATATTCTCCTGAATTTAGTCCTTTCTACCATGCTTCGATCTCCAGATCGTGCCTTAAGGGTGTTGTCAACGTAGGGTCGGTAGCTACCCAGCTTCTTCTGATTTTCCTTCCATTGCCTAATGTAGAGCCCTCTAGGTTGCAGTATCCGTAGCCTCCAACAAAGTCGTGTTAACTTAGTGCCGTGATGTATGCTGTCCCATGGGCCTCCGCGGAACCTGTGGTCAGCTTTTGGCAATTCGTGTTGCTACGAGTTGCTCTTCTTAGTTTGTCTAGATACCGGTATTAACATGTGATCGCGACCTCCGCACTTTAGTTTATGCTTAGTCGTGCTTGCCTCTTTTGTCGATGCCAGAGTTTTTCGGAATGCAAACACCTTCGACGCACCGGGTTTTGATTTCACCGAGATAACTGGTTCTTTGGCATCTTTTGTGAACGATGCGACGGTTCCTACTGCGACCATTCTGTTACAATTCAATGTGGTTACTTCGTGCAGTCGATTTTGCCATCGTTCAACCTCTTCATCTGAATCTGACGTGCAAGAGCTATCGCGGTCCCATGAGAGTTGTCCATCCATAGTTGGGTTCACTCGGTCCCCATTTTGCGCGGTGAGTTGGTAGATGCAGTCTAGTTCCCTGTCACTACATCGTCGCGCACGGGTTCAGTATAGTGGGTACCTGCAGCTGGATTCAAAGGAATGACTAGTCGGAGTGCATTCTTTTCGAAGATTATTTTCCGCTTTTTGAGGTTGATGATTCCATTCACGTCTATTGCCTAGTTTATTCCTAGTAGTGCCAGATAGGGGTTACTATCGTCCATGATTTCTATGACTTCAAAATCAGCATGCGTGCGGGCACTGTTGATAGCTACGATAACCCCTTGCAGTCTTCCCATTGGCAGGATCTTTTGTTGGTTTGCCAATCGCAATTGGATTGGGGACCATTGCAGTGTAGGCCTGCCCATGCGTTCCCAAGTCTGTTTTGGTAGGACATTCGCGTCGGAACGTAGATCTAAGATGATTTGGTCCATCTCGTAATCGCTAATCTGAGCAGTCAGCTGCATCTCCCGTCTGGTGCGTAAGACGTGTTTGCCCAATTTTCGGATCATGCGCGGTTCGTCTGCCCCCGCACATCTAGCTATTAATTCTTGTAACCCTTTCACAGCGTTGGCATCCTGCAGGAGCTTCATACAGGTTTCTAAAAAGGCAGTTAACAAGGCATTATCGTGTTGCAGGTCCGTTGCTCCTTATTACCCGAAGTCGACGCTTTTGCAAAATTTTTCTTAACCTCCAAAAAGGTTTCCTTTGCTTGCGCCAAATCAAATTCTGGTTGTTTTGCAGGAGCCTTACGAACCCACGTATCCCCTTCTAGCTTCTTCCCCTTATCTTCCCTGGTAGTTGCATTGCTTCTGAGCATCATGTTTATGTTGGGGCCTTCAGTGCGGGGTTCAACCTTCATCATCTGGACATTCTGGGCGGGACTAGCTGGGAGCACTCCTTTCTCCCTTAGTTGTGCGAGCAACGTGGGGCAATTAACTGCATCGTGATCAAATTGGTAGCATGACAAACAACAGGCTCTAGTAGGATTCATACAATCCCGCGCGTAATGTCCCTGTCCACCACAATTATAACAGATCAACTGTCCACGGCCCCGTCCGGGCCCCCATCCTCCACGTCCTCGTTCGCGTATCGGAAATTCCCCGCGCACGAATGGTGCAGCCGGGTCCTATCTGTGCGTCTTTATTTGCATTCTATACATAGGGGGTCGATCCATCAACATGCGATAATCTCTTTCCTCGTGACCCATTGTTCTGCAAAAGTTACAAAATAAGTGTTGAGGAGGTTGTCGTACGTTTGGCAATAGGTAGCAGCTGTCTGTCGCATGCTTTCCCCCTACCTGGCAAATCACGCACCAAAGTGGGGAAATCGCACTCGGTCTCGTCTGTACCGCTGGTCGCAAGGTTGTTGGCCCCCCTGTTACCGCAAACTTCATTGCAACCGGACAATGATCTTTATCGTGTCCTTGGCTTCTACACGTCCTACACCATAATTCTTCCCGGACTTCTGAGCGCGATGCTTGGTCTTGTTTTAATTTTTGTATTTCTAAACATAGATTTTGGACCTGTGCTTGGATTTGCTGAACTCCCAACCCTGGGTCCTGTGTCGGGGTCTCGTACAACCGCATTGCTGTCTCCAGCGCTTCCGCTTGGGTTGAGATCTTCTGTTGTGACAACGCCGACTTCAGATATGGCGTTAGTGATGCGATGAACCAAGCGCGATGCTGTGCATTCGTCAGGGTCATGTTGGCCTCGCAAATACCGCTTTTCAACCTCTGATCTAGATCCCACGAGGTCTCACTAGGCATCATCGTGATTTCTTTGAATCCTATGACCGACTGCGATTTCGATTTTGGTTGGCTGAACTCCTTTTTTAGTTCAGTGTGGATGTCTGCTATCCCCGCCGTCGGGTTGATGCTTGAATACTTAATATACCATGTTAACGCTTGGTCCTGCAGTGTGCTGACTAATATGACTTTCTTGATATTATCATCTGTGATCTGTTGTGCATCCCATACTGAATTGAATACAAACCAAAACTTTTCCGGATCTTCACTTCCTGCTCCTTTGAATACTGGTAACTGGATGGCACTCGCCATTACTGTCGTCCTGATCTTTTTGTCGCTCTTTTCTCTAGCATTCCTGCATTTCACACCAGACACCCCTTAGGCAGATCCTGGTCCCGGCAACGGAACCATTTGTTGGCTTATATGAGCTTGACCCAGGTTCGGAAGAATTATTTAGCCAAAGAAATCCCGCAGCTACTGGCCCTTTCGGCAACAGCCCGCGAAGTGTGGACTGAGGTCTCACCCGAGGTAGCAGGGGAGGGTGCTGGAACCAGGTTTCCGCACCTTGGGGATGTCTTGGATGTGGCTTGGGACTCGCGCGCTATTTTGCAGCTTCGTGCTACCCCAGATTCGCGTAGATCAGAATACCCTTATTGCGCTTATTACAGATTGAATCACTTATTACTGGTTTGATCCATTTAAAGTGGTCTTTAAGCAAACATTTATTACTTTTGGTTACTTCGCGCACCAAGATTAACCCAGTTCACATGTATTCAACCGTAGCAAATGCAAAAATCATAATAGTTCATTTATCATAAAAGAGTAAAGTCACAATTAACACAGAATTCAGAAGAAACTTATCTTTATTACCAATCCTCAACAATACATCGAGATCCACCTTGCGCACTCAGCTGCAAGGGTTCGTGCACAGCTGCGGACTTTTCAGGCCTCTGCGCACTCAGCTGTAGAGCCTCTACCTTCTATCCTACTCCCTCGACTCGGACTTACAGACGCTTTCAGGCTATTTCCTTTAACGACCCATTACATTACATCTTCCAAAAGAACTGCTTTCCCTCATAGAGCCCCGCTCTATTTATACTTTCCCTTGGCCCGCGATCCCTTCGTGGGCCAACTGTATTACTATTTCCTTACATTACTTTTGGGCGGACTACCCTTTGACTCACCCCATACTCGTTCCGTGGGGCTTGCGCTACCCAACAATCAGGTTTCCAACCAATATCCATGTAAATTTCCTCCATAATGCTTGTTAATAAATGAGTTGGGGTTTTGCGTTATTTTCTCTCCAATTTTCTGGGTTGCAATTGCAAGATTTATTTAAGTACTAACAATTTTTAGTGTACAAATGTATTGTGTTTTTGGTAAATTTTCATGGTTTATTTCTTTGCGAAATTTTTTTGGAACATTTAATCAATTAAATTAAAAGGGGATATTACAGTCTCTTTTATAGAAGAAGAGACAAAAGGGCTACAATGAATCTAGACACCCCCAATGAAATCCCTCCTTTAGGTCTTTAGGTTAAACCCTAATGTGTCTTGGATAATACATCCTCATGCATAGATAATTTTACCTGCAATAGTGTGCCTTATTGAAGAGAGCTCACTATTTGTAAACATACATGCATCATGAAAATATCTCTTATGCATGTGCCTCCCTTACCTTGAGAAATGTGCCCTCCTAGATTAGAAAATCCTCATGTGCAATGTGCCCTCATGCATTTGGATCTGCACCATCTGAAAATAAATATGCATGCATGAGCGCACACTCACCTAGATGTCTACAAAACTAATGTGGCCCATTAGGCTCTCTGTAATGTACCCTCTCTTCATCAATAAACAACTCTCCATAGGAATCAAGGGTTGGAATGGGTATGTCAATCACCCATTTTTGATAGAAAATCCACTTGGAGCAAAATGTAAAACTAACATATATCTATGCATAGAGTGAATGATGTGTTGCGACCAAGAAAGGGGAAACTTTGATCAAACAACCTCGTTGAAAAGAGGTGCTGTTGCTGCACAAACTAGCAGGCCTTGTAAAGAGGCAAGAGCTAGAGGGCACACCAACACCTTGGGACAGAGGCCCATGGTCACCACAGCCCAAGTCCCCTTCTCTTCTCGGATTTTCACTGACGGGAGGAGTCCCATTATCCCTCACTCGTGATGGATGAGTCTATAATAGGTTTCAAAGTGAGGCAAGGATGGCTTATTCATTGGAAAGGTTCAATAAATATGCAAGCTTTGGGAGAAGCTAGTAAGACTTTCCAAAAAATCCCCTTCAAAAAGATCTTGCACGAGACCTAGGGTTGAGATATATAACAATATATTGGCACATGCAAGGTCAAGGTAGGCAAAAGAAAAGGCTATGAATGATATACTTCAACAAGTACTAAAGAGCAAACCTTCAAATAATCCCCAAGTTGAAGGATTAACTTCTAGGGTTTCCACTTGGTTTGATAGCTAGGGCATCAATTATATTGAAATTTCACCATCAGAATTTATTCAAAACTTGAGGACTCCTAGAGGAGACAAAAAGGAAGAAATTTGTCCAAACAGAGTTCAAAATTCCTCCTCCCTAGAATTTTGCACCAAGCCCTGGGTGGGCTTCCTTATCCTTAAAGGGACAAGAAAGAAATATAATTTTATGGAGAAAATTTAAGGGTGACCACCAAGGGACGAGATTAGTGCCTAGACAATTGGGAGGTTGGAGTCATGGGAACTTTGATTTGATCAAAACATCCTTCAAGGCGGCTTAAAGAGGAAGCCCTAACTACCCCTTTAAGCATTTACCCTCTTCAATCAAGTTAATGGAGATTCATGGATTAAATGCAATCAATATCCAATAGGAACATTCATTTCACAGTATCGATGAGTAACACATTCAAAGATTTCCCAAGATTACGATTTTAAATCCACATCTAATAACTAGGGAACAAAATTTCATCAAGAGACGATATTCCATGCATTAGACAACGAAAATCAGAAATATATCATTAAAGAGCACTTACAAGACAATGTGAAGTATATCTATCCATCAACAAGACATTTGAGGCTCCAAGAAAGATAACAAAGAGATCCAAACATCAAAATTCATCCATACACATCCAAATCTCTCACCAAATTGCAGGTCTAAAATCTCTAATAGCTTATGCGAAGATCCCAAGTGACACAAGACTATCAATTCAAATTTCTAATGAAGAAGCCCCTAAAATGCAAAAGTAAAGTGACCAACCCTTGGTTACAAGCCAACAAAGATAGCTTAACCATTAAACATTATTTTATGTCTCTTTTATCCCATGTGGGAATGGGGTCATCCATGCAAAGTGCTCCCTAAGGCTTGCATTGAGGCCTCATGTGCTACAAGTGAGAGAGAGGGCCTCATAAATCATAGTGAAAAGGGGCATGCCCTCAATATGCTGCAAAACATCCTTAAACCCCTGTTTGGGCTTTGTGGGCGCCAAATTGGTTGCATGGGTCTATGTATGGCTCAAGATCAAGTCAATACTCCATCAATGAGGTTTAGAAGATGACACATGCCCTCCCATGTCTCCCCAGACAAAACATAACCTCTTATGGGCCCTAGATCAACTCCCAATTGTCGGGTGCAATGTGTAACCTACTGGGCAAAGTGGTCCAAGTGCATCATCATCTCTAAATAATTGGGGCACGAACAAGCAATGTGGTGGTGTCCTTATAACCCTTTGGAGGGCTTGGAACCCATATAGGGAGGTTAAGTCCAAGAGCAAGACCCACTTGCAATCTTGTATAAGATCCAATGCGTCTCCTCACCTTCGAATACAACAATTCATTCATGTAATCGAGTAAGTAAGCTTGCCAATGAAGGGTAGAAATGGACACTTCATAATGGCATGCCCTTCCAAATGGGGGCTTTGAACATGTACTAGTGTTACCGTCCTAGGTAGGAGTGGTTAATGAAGGACCCTATTCGGTGGTTTCAACTTCTAAGGGAGTGATAGGTCAATGGTACATCCATCAAATGGTAGGTGTCATGTGAAGTAGTGATGGAACAAAGTGGAGGTAAAGGGAAGGCTCCAAGCCACATGCCGTGGTACAAGGGTAGCTCTGATGAAGGAGGCCCACACCATGGGTATATGAATGTGGGAGGGAACAATCGTGGTGCATGAGTTACCTCGACCTCTGTTTTTGCACCCTTCTTCATATGTCTTTTGCCGTTTATTGATTTTTCTTCATTTTACTGCTCGGGGCTCAGGGGTTGAGAGCATGATGCATATGGTCTAACAACAATTACCCCCTTAAGGTGGGGTTGTTCATTACCCACCAGGGGTTGGGACAATCATGGGTTCCTTAATGATGAAAGGGGCACACATAGGGGCCCTAAGAACCAAGGTGATGGCCATAATGATGAAGAGGTAGAGCTCACGCTTGCTTTTGCCATGTGCTAAATTTTAATGTCCCGACCATATTTTGCATTTTGTTGTACATTTCCTGTTGTATGTGGCCATATTATGCTTTTATCTTTCTTTTTAGTTGCATCAACCTCCTGGGCATCGATCCAGGCCCGCCCCAAGGTTTGGACAAGGGGAGGGGGTTGGCTGATTTTTTTTCTTTCTAAAATGAAATCTAACCTAAATGCATCTAATTTAATATGAGAACATGAGATGAGATTAAATTCTAATGCAAAAATCAATATGCAATGCATCCTATTCTAAGATGCATATTACATTAGATCAATATAAGAATACCTATTACTCACACAATAAATCCAAAAGCCAATAAAATCATATGGAACTTGACGTTGGTGGGAGATGGGAAAATATGACATCCATATGTTGTAGAAGGGAGTCATGGATGAGTGAAAGGACACTAATCTAGAGATCTAGACCCTTTCCTGCAAATCGAGAATGGAGGATTAAACGACCAAGCTCAAGAACTCCCTATCACGATCCTTCTTAATGATGTCATGCTTCATGGTTATCCTAAGGCCATGATGGGAAGGAAAAAATATCAATGACACAGAGAAACCCAACACACAGGTTGCTCAATATGATTACATTGAAAAGGGGCAACCAATGTGTGCTTATGACCCTGAAAGTATGGTTGGGAAGAAGTGATAGACATAATAAGTGGCTTTTCCTCAATATCATATTCAGGAGGGGGAAATGGCCCATCAATATCAGTGAGGCAATGATTCATGGAAGACTTAGCTACACTCTTGGGATCATAAAGAAGGTAAGGAGAAGCAAGGTCCCTATCGATATCATCATCGGTATCATAAATGGGGCCTTTGTTTAAATGACAGTCAATTGCTTCCAACAACCCTTCTTCATGGGGGGGAAAATAATGATCCTCTCTTTCAAGGTTGTGAATAGAAATATCATTATGAGTTGTGCCTTGAAGAAAGGGAAAACCAACCTCAACCTCATCTTCCTTGTCAGTGTCGTAAATAGGGTTAGTATCAAATTGATAGCCAATGATCTCCCATTCCCCTTTTCGACATGTAAGTGATCTCCAATGTCAACTTCCAAGGGATTAATGGGATAACCTTCTCCAAGGTCCTCAAAGAGTACATCAGTAGAAACAATATCCTTGGAAAAGGTAGGGCTATCCTCAAGTTTGATTTGATCATAACGTCATTCAAGGTGGCCTAAAAAGGAAGCCCTAACTATCCCTTCAAGCATTTATCCTCTTCAATCAAGTTAATGGAATTTCATGGATTAAATGTAATAATATCCACTAGGAACATTCTTTTCACATTATCAATGAGTAACACATGCAAAGATTTCCCAAGATTACAATTTTAGAACCACATTTAATAACTAGGGCATAAAATTTCACCAAGAGACTATATTCCATGCATTAGACAGCGAAAATCAGAAATATATCATTAAAGAGCACTTATAAGACAATGTGAAGTATATCCATCCATCGACAAGATATTTGAGGCTCCAAGAAAGATAACAAAGAGATCCAAACATCAAAATTCATCCATACACATCCAAATCCCTCTCCAAATTGTAGGTCCGAAATCTCTAATATCTTATGCGAAAATCCCAAGTGTGATGATATGAAATGAGAGTGAGTCTCTCCTATTCATACAAGACTATCAATTTAATTTTGTAATGAAGAAGCCCCTAAGATGCAAAAGTAAAGCAACCAATCCTTGGTTACAGGCCAACCGAGATTGCTTAACCATTAAGAAATATTTTATTTCTCTTTTAGCTCATGTGGGACTGCCGCCATCCATGCAAAGTGCTCTTTAAGGCTTGCGTTGAGGCCTCATATTCTACACGTGAGAGAGAGGGCCTCATAAATCATAGTGAAAAGGGGCATGCCCTCAATATGGTGCAAAACATCCTCAAACCCGTGTTTGTGCTTTGTGGGCTCCAAATGGATCTCATGGGTCTCCACATGGCTCAAGATCAAGTTGATGCTCCATCAATGAGGGTTAGAAGATGACACATGCCCTCCCATGTCTCCCAAGGCAAGACATAACTGCTTCTTGCCCTAGATCAATTGCCAAGTGTCGGGTGCAATTTGTAACTAGCTAGACATCAAAGTCCAAGTGGATCATTATCTCTGAATAGTTGGGGCACGAACAAACAATGTGGTGGTGCCGAAGAAGCCTATGGTATGGCAATCAATGCTCTGCATGGATGGAGGCCCAAGGCTCTCAACGCTCACACTACAAGTGCCGTTACCCTACAAGTGCCATTATGACCCTCTAGAGGGCTTGGATCCCATATAGGGAGGCCAAGTCCAAGATGAAGATCCACCCGCAATTCTCTATAAGATCCAATGCGTCTCCTTACCTTCCAATACAACAATTCATTAGTATAATTGAGTAAGCTTGCCAATCAAGGGCAGAAATGGACACTTCATAGTGGCATGCCCTTCCAAATGGGGGCTTTGAACATGTACTAGTGTTACCTTCCTAGGTAGGTGTGTTTAATGAAGGATCCGATTAGGTGGTTTCAAACTTTAAGCGAGTGGCAGGTCCATGGTACATCCATCAAAAGGCAAGCGTCATGTAAAGTAGTGATGGAACAGAGTGGGGGCGAAGGGAAGGCTCCAAGCCACATGGCATGGTACAAGGGTAACTGTGATGAAGGAGGCCCACACCATGTGTGTATGAATGTAGGATGGACCAATCGTGGTGCATGAGTTACGCTGATCTCTTTTTTTCCACCCTTCTTCATATGCCTTTTGTGTTTTATTGATTTTTTCTTCATTTTATTGCTTGGGGCTCAAGGGAATGAGGGCATGATGCATATGATATAGCAACGATTACCCCCTTAAGGTGGGGCAGTTCATTGCCCACCAGTGGTTGGGACAATCATGGGTTCCTTGATGAAAGGGGCACACATAGGGGCCCTAAGAACCAAGGTGATGGCCATAATGATGAAAAGGTAGAGCTCATGCTTGGCTTCTACCCACGCGCTAAATTTTAATGTCTCGGCCATATTTTGCATTTTGTGGTACATATCATGTTGTATGTGGCCATGTTATGCTTTTATCTTTCCTTTTAGTTGCATCAACCTCCGACGCATCGTTCTAGGCCCAACCCAAGGTGTGGACAAGGGGAGGGGGTGGATAACACCTTGTGGATCTAATGGACAAATGTGGACCTAGATAGGATAATGTGAAATGGGGCTTGTAATGAGCAGAGGGGAGTGTGATATATGGTATCGGGAAGTGGGACCATGCAACGAAGATGTAGTGCTACTCCTAAAGCTAGTAGCCAATAAAGGAGATCCTATGAGACTAGGATATCGGATTAACCCCCCTAGTTGAGGTAAGGGAACAAGAGTACAGTCAAAGCCCTTTCTTTCCACCAAATCCCCCCACTAATCCATGCCCAAATGTGCCCAAGGAAAGCAAGCATAAACACCCAATTACATAATGAAAAATCATACCTTTGGGGTTGGAAGGCCCACTTTCAAACATATGATCATAAGAGATGAGCGAGGGCAGAATGGCTAGCTCAGGTGGTGGAGAATAGTCACTGTTATGAATAAATAATTCATAAAAATAATTAATAATAATTATAAATAAAATATAATAATAATAAATAATTATTTATTTAATCATTATTAATTATGAAAGGTTTTTATGCTCAAAGGACATGACTGATCACCTTTGTGACCAATGAATGCCTATATAAGCAACCGTCATGAAGGCAATTGTATCATCATTCAAGTTTTTTATTAATAAAAATTACTATTTGCAACTTACTTGTTCTGCAATTCAGTTTGAGTCACCATAGTGGTATCACAGCCATTTCGATTCTCAGGCCGTTCCGTTGCATACATCATCGTTTACCTCACCCTTTATCCAACCACTGTCATACCTTGGTTGCCTTTGTGCTATTACCATGTTTCTTGTCTGCTGCCGTCATTCGTCTTCCTATGTCTGTGTTTTCTGTCCGCTACTGTACTTTCCAACATTGTGTGACCACATTAGACCATCGCATCACTGTTTCTTACCATCCACCTTAACCCTCGCATTCCCTGTCCATTGCCGTCACTCTTTCGACTCTCCCGTGTTCCTGCCCGCTGCTGCACTTTTCGACACTGGTTGGCCACGTCTGACATCGCATTAGTGTCCCTACCATCCACCGTAGTCCCATGGCCATCGTGCAGTTGTCCGTCACGACCTTTCCCTTTACCCCTACAATTCAAAGCCATATTGTATAGTCAATAAAATTATTAATCAAGTTATATTAATTAATTAATTAATTATATAACTATACATAAGTTAATTGATCATATAGTTTTATAATTATATAATTAATTAGTAGTTATATAATTTAATTATATCTATAGTTTAGTTATTAATATAGTAATTAATAATTTTATTTTTATTAGTATTATTAACTTGTGTGTATATATATATATAATTTTTTGTTTTAAAGGAGGGTTTTTCCAAGAATAATAAAAATTCTTAGTGGGAATAATGATGAAGCCGACATTAATAACTATCGAGAAAAACTTGATAAGGTATGTCATCGCCTTGACAATGTCAAAAAAAGACTAATCGAGTTAGGAAAAGGACTGAAGAAAATGATTAAAACTCAAGAGGAATTAGCCACTGATATAAAAGGGAGGGACAATATTGAAAAAATGTTGGAAGGGATGTAGAACCAAGAAAAGAAAGATCTTGATTATCATTGACAAGACTTCTTAAAATTGAGGGATGAAGATAATCGTGAAGCAACCCATAAGGTTAAAGAATAAGAAGAAAGAATGGATCAGTTAATAGGAAGGGTGGATTCATTTTTTGTAAATCCCTTAAACGCTCAAGAGCCAACACAAAGTCCCAAATCCCAAGAAATCATGAGATTCTACAAATACACTTCTCAGGTAGTTAGTGCTATATAAAAATTCCAAAAGAAGAGTATTAGTGAATTTAAAAAGAGGTACTCAAGTACGATGGTAAAGACCATAGAGGTGCTATTATTTGGGTTAATAAAATGGAAGCCATTTTTGAATCAAACCCACCATTAGGTGAACGTGAGAAAATCATGATGACATCCAACAATTTGGAAGCAGAGGCATATGATTGGTTCCTATGGTGGTCTGACAAATGTGATGCCCATTCCTTTCATTGGAAGAATTTTGTGGATGCTTTGCTAAAAAGATTCTTCGATGAAGAAGAAGATGATGTCTACAACAAATTTGTTCATCTCAAGCAAAAAGGTTTTGTAAACAAATATACCCACGAATGGGAAGCTAAGTTGCACGAAGCACCGAAACGTTTCAAAGTTTCCAAAATGGGTATGTTTAGAAACATCCCGTTTCAGAAACGTCACCTCCCAAAAATGGAAACGTCAGCTGAAACATCATATCTGTGTGTGTGTGTGTGTGTGTATATATATATATATATATATATATAAAAGAAATCTATAAATAAGTGAATAGCACATCATCTTGAAAGAAAAAGGGGAATAAGACCCATAGATGACAATTTAGAAGGAAAGGCAAGTCTATATTAGTTCTCATAGATGATCACATGATGGTCGAGTTTTGGCCAAGTTTCAGGTACGGGTACGGCCCAAAACATCAGGTTCCTAGAAGTTTTGTGCAACATAGATGGGAAGTATTGGCTAAAAGACAGACACTTATGAACACCTACTTAAAATTTATAGGTGTGGACTTAAAGATTATATTTGTGCAAAATTGAAATCGTACAATCCCCAAACTATCGAAGAAGCCAAACATGCAACAAAGCTTATTGAACTAAAGAATAAATTCAATAAGTCATCATATATTAGTTCCAAAAAGTCAAGCAATTACTCGAAGGGAAAATAAAGTAAGAATTCTCTGGATAAGCCTAACAAGTATATTCCACCTCAGTTGCGAGAAGAAGGGAACCAATATTCAAGCTTGGAAAAGCTAAGTTTCACTGAAACAGATACGAGAACGGATACGGAAACGGGGTTTGAAACGGATACGACAAATTTAAAAAAAAAATGGGTACGATATGGCGAGGAAACGACACACACACACACACACATAGATATACGACAAAATAAAACTTTCATATTACCATTCATCTTTTAGAATCTAGATTCTATATTTAAAAATACATAATCATCATCATGAAATCCACATAAACAAATCATCATCATCAATTCGACATAAACATTGTCATCACCATTAGTGATTATCGTAACATTCAACATATCATCAAGTTTCTGTTTACAATTTCAATCATCAACATCATCACCAAATTTAATAATGCTATATGCACACTGCATAGTGCGAACTACAAAATGAACTATGGCTGACAGTCTACTATCATATGGCATGTTATGGTATTTAATGTTCATTGTTCAAAAGTTTAAAACATCATCATAAATTACATTTACATATCATCAAATATGTCTTCATTCATGTAATTAAGATCCACATCATCATTTGGATCCTCTCTATGAGTGGGATCATTGTTGCCATGTCCACTTGAAGATGCAGTGATTGGTGCCTGCTCATCAAACAGAGTCATAAGGGTCATGGCATTCAACGTCATATCCATGTCAGGAAACTTTGGAAACGGATCCAAAGCCCTTAAAAATGCCTGAGACGTTTTAGAAACAGGATTCTGCATTTCCAAAAAAATGGAAACGTTTCAGAAATAGGATCTTACATTTCCAAAAAATGAAACATTTCCATGCCGTTTCCGTGTCGTATCATATCCATTTCCGTTTCCGAAATGTCAAACGACATTTCTCGGGGTTTTGGAGGGACGTTTCTGGTAACTTAGTGGAAAAAAAGAAGGATGGCAAATGTTGGAAGTGTGGAGACAATTTTTCACCAGGACATAAATGCAACACCCAAAAACTTTACAATTGTGAAGCCGAACAGGAAGGAAACTCATCAAGTAGTAACTCAGATGAGGAGACTAACGAGGAAAATGAAGTTCCAAACGTAGAACTAGAAGAGGAAGCCATGCCTAGAATTTGCCTAGCTGCAATAATAGGAATAACACAACCACAACCCCTAAAATTAATGGGGCACCTTAAAAAGGAGAAAGTTATTGTGCTAATAGACACAGGAAGCACTCATAACTTTATAGATGTCAATGTTGCAAGGAGACTAAACTTATTTGTATACCCTGCGACAAATATAAGAGTCATGGTAGCAGATGGCAAGAAAGTAGATGGAGTTGGAAAATGTCATAAGGCTAAATTTCAATTAAATGATTGTCAGTTAGAATCCAGTTTCTACACTGTACCCCTGGGTGGAGTAGACGTTGTTTTGGGAATATAGTGGCTACAAACATTAGGAACATAGAGAAATTCATTAAGTTCAAATGGGCTGGAAGGAAATATAAATTGTTCGGTTTTCAACCATCTCCTACCCAAATCGTATCTACGCAACAAATGAAGAAACTTATTTGAAAAGGAGCACCTAAATTCGTTACACAATGTCAATAGTTAGAATTGTTCTCTACGAAAGGAATTCACAAACAACCTGAGGTTACAACTTTGATCCAAAAATATAATAAGGTATTTCAAGAGTTGCCTATGAAATTACCTCCATAAAGCATGATAAAGCATATCATTGAAGTCAAACCAGATGTGACACCCGTAAATGTCAAACTGTATCACTATCCTCAACATCACAAAACAAAGATAAAAAGGCTAATTCAAGACTTGCTAAAATGTGGAGTTATTACAAAGAGTAGAAGTCCATATGCTGCTCTAGTAGTACTAGTTGGAAAAAAGGATGGGTCTTTTAGACTCTGCATAGATTATTGCGGATTGAACAAAATAACTATTTAAAACAAATTTCCAATTCTATTAGTAGATGAATTGTTAGATGATCTCCATGGCGTAGAGTATTTCTCAAAGTTAGATGTAAGATCAGGTTATTACCATATTCGATTAAGGTTGGAAGATATCAAGAAAACTGCGTTCAAAACTCATGTAGGACGTTATGAGTTGAAAGTAATGCCATTCAGGTTAACCAATGCACCAACCACCTTTCAATCAACAATGAATGAGCTTTTTCTCACATACATATGGAAGTTTGTACTGGTTTTCTTTGACGACATTCTTATCTACAACAAAGCATGGAAAGAGAATCTCAAGCATCTGGAAGAGGTACTTTCCTTACTAGAAGAGAATCAATTTTATGCCAAACTATCTAAGTGTACCTTTGGTAAAAAAAGAAGTTGAATACCCCAAATACATGATATCCAAGGAAGGAGTCAGAGTAAAGCCTAGTAAGATTAAGGCAATTAGGGAATGGCCAAAGCCAAAAAATATGTCGACACTATGAGCGTTTCTTAGATTAATAGGATATTACAAGAGGTTTATAAAAAACTATGCGCAATTAACTGCACCCCTAACAAACCTGTTAAAGAAAAATGCCTTTCAATGGGATAACAAGGCAGATGAGTGTTTTGAGTCATTAAAAGAAGTGATGTCATCTACTTTGGTGCTAGCAACCCTAAACTTCTCTAAACCCTTTGTGGTAGAATGCGATGCTTCAAGATTCAAGATTGGAGCAATATTAATGCAAGATAATCACCCCATAAATTTCGAGAGTTGGAAGCTCAACAAAAGAGAAAGCTTGAAGTCTACTTACCACAAGGAGATGCTTGCCATCATACATGCACTAAATAAGTGGTGTCATTTTCTATTAGGAAGCAAATTCTAAATTCATACAGATCACAACAGTCTTCAATTCTTGCTGCAACAAAAGACCTTATCAATAGAACAACAAAAGTGGATGGAGAAACTTTCCGCATTTGACATGGAAATTTTACATAAAAAGGGGAAGGATAATGTAGTCGTTGGCACTATCTCATGAAAAGACAAAGATGTCACAACATGCGCCACATTGGTAGTCATTCTGGATTAGCTGGACGAGATTCAGACCGAATATGCCAAGGATCCAGATTCTTGTTCAATAATCGAAAATATTAATCAATACCCCAACTTCAAATGGAAAAATGACATATTGTGGTATAAAGGTAGAATTTATTTAAGTTCGTCATCCAAATTTAAAATTAAGGCTCTAAAAGAATCACACAGTTCCCCTGCAACTGGGCATGTTGGGTTCTTCAAGACATACTACAACACACATCAATCATTCTATTGGAAGGGAATGAGAAAAGAAATTCAAAAGTATGTGCTGAATGCGGCATTTGTTAAAGAAATAAAAGTGAAAATGTCCTAGCCCCTGGGTTGCTACATCCTCTACGTATTCCAAATAAAAAATGGGAGGAAATCTCAATGGATTTCATCAAAGGGTTACATATGTCTGACGGTAAGGACAAGATATTTGTTGTGGTGGATAGACTCACTAAATATGCACATTTCATGGCAGTTAAGAAAACAGATTCAACCAAGCAAATTGCATAAGTCTTTTGTAAAAACATCTACAAGTTACATGGTCTTCCGAAGGTCATTGTTAGTGATAGAGATGTAAGATTTAAGGGAATTTTTTGGAAAGAATTTTGCAATCAAGCTGGAATAACCCTTAACATGAGTTCAACATATCATCCATAAACAGATGGTCAAACAGAAATAGTGAATAAGTGCTTGGAAACATATCTTTGATGCTTCGTAACTGATAAGCAAAACAAATGGTCTCAGTGGTTGCACCTAGCAGAATGGTGGTACAATACCACCTATCATACCTCAGCTAAAATGACCCCATTCCAAGCTCTGTATGGTTATGAACCTCCGAAATGGAAGGATTTTGCATTAAATGACTCCAAGGTTCAAGCAATGAAGAATCATTTGGAGGAAAGTCAAAGGATTATTAGAATATTAAAGGAAAACTTAACAACCACTAGTAATCGAATGAAACAAGAAGCCGACCAACACCGTACAAAAAGAGAATTCGAGGAAGGCGACTGGGTCTTCGTAAGACTGCAACCCTATAAGCAATTATCTTTGAAACAACAAGGGAAGAACAAGTTGGCTCCGAAATTTTATGGACCTTTCCAAATAATCAGAAAGATCAATGACGTTGCTTATGAACTGAAGCTACCAAATAATTGTCGAATCCACAACGTATTCCATGTTTCATGTCTCAAAAGAATGTTGGGACAAAACCAATTAGCTCAAACCGAGATTCCTGAAGTTGATGAAGAAGGAAAGATCATTTTAGAACCCGAAGGCATCCTCGCTACTCGAGAGAAGGTATTACGTTCCAAAACTATTAGAGAATACCTCATCAAGTGGAAAAAACTTCCAGAAGAAGATTCCTCATGGGAAACCGAGAAGTTCCAACAACAATATCGCTCGTTACCTCTGACTTGGGGACAAAGCATTTTGAAGGGAGGGGCAATGTTAAGAATAAATAATTCATAAAAATAATTAAATAATAATAAATAAATAAATAATTATGAAAGGTTTTTATGGTCAAAAGACATGACCAATCACCTTTGTGACCAGTCAATGCCTATATAGGCAACCGTCACAAAGGCAATTGTATCATCATTCAAGTTATTCATTAATAAAAATTACTGTTTGCAACTTGTTCTGCAATTTAGTTTGAGTCACCACAGTAGCACATCGAGTTGTCAGGGGGTTGCAAGGGGTTGCTGGTTGAAGACAAATATGGGAGAAACATTCTCCTATAGGGGCCGCCCACTGGTGGTGGGTAACATTTGGCTCCAACTGGGACATGAACTCTTAGTAGAGTGCACGAACCATGTACTTGAACAGGGAGGTCATGAGAACACCAACAATCTCTTGGGATCGTAGACCTGTTACCTGCACATCAAAGGCAAGCAAATGGGGCAACATGTGTTGATGGCGTACTATGATCGCCCATGCTTTTGTTAGCCAATAAAACCAAACAAGAAATAAAATCTATTCTAAAATGAAATTTAACCTAAATGCATCTAATCTAATATGAGAACGTGAGATGAGATTAAATTCTAATGCAAAAATCAATGTGCAACGCATCCTATTCTAACATGAATACTACATTGTGCAAGTGCTAAGTGTAATCATAAAGCCAATACAACCAACATATCATTAGATCAATATAAGAATCCCTTCCCATATGATTGCTCAAACAATAAATCCAAAAGCCAATATAGAAACAAGCGTATGGAAGGTGACGTGGGTGGGAGGTGGGAAAATATGATATCCATGTGTTGTAGAAGGGAGTCATGGATGAGGGGAAGGGCACTAACCTGGAGATCCAGACACTTTCCTGCAAACAAAGAATGGAGGATTGGACGACCAAGCTTAGGAAATCCTTATCATGATCCTTCTTAATGATGTCATGCTTCATGATTATCCTAAGGTCAGGATGGGAAGGAAAAAGGGACTGATGGCACAGAGAGACATAGCATGTAGGTTGCTCAATATGATTACATTGAAAAGGGGCAACCATTGTGTGCTTATGATCTTGAAAGTATGGCTGGGAAGAAGTGATACACATAATAAGTGGAAAGGGCCCATCAACATCAGTGAGGCAATGGTTCACGAAAGACTTAGCTACACTCGTGGGATCATAAAGAAGGCAAGGAGAAGCAAGGCCCTTGTCGATGTCATCATCAGTTTCATAGATGGGGCCTTCGTTTAAATGATAGTCAATTGCTTCCAACAAGCCTTCTTCATGCAGGGGAAAATAATGATCCTCTCTTTCAAGGTTGTGAATAGATATATCATTATGGGTGATGCCCTGAAGAAGGGAAATCCAACCTCAACCTCATCTTCCTTGTCAGTATCATAAATAGGGTCACTATCAAATTGATGGCCAATGATCTCCCATTTACCCTTTTCAACATGTAAGTGATCTCCAATGTCAACTTCTGACGAATTAATGGGATCACCTTCTCCAAGGTCCTCAAAGAGTACATCATTAGAAACAATACCCTTGGAAAAGGTAGGGCTATCCTCAACTTTACTTCCCATAGATGCATTTTCATCATCAATGTCGTAAATTAGATCATCCTCGAAATGATGGTTGCGTCCATCCCACTTCCCCTCGTTAATATCCAAGATCTTTGGGGAATTAAAGGGATCCCTATTTTCAAGATCTTTAGAGGGTATGCCATCCCATATGACTTCTTGTGTCAAAGAACCATTTTCATCATGTTCTTCAACATGGATAAGGGTCTTCATAGAGATTTCCTCTTCTTTGCTATCATAGTCAATTCGCCAATTTGTAGTCCAAAATTCTTCCATATATCCTTCATCTGCTTGACGATCTTCTATATTTGTGGCTTCCCCAAGATCATCCCAATCCTCCTCTGGTATATCTAGCTCTTGGACCTTTGATGGATTCTTTGCATTTTTAGAAAGATGAAGACAAAATTGGTTAATGGCCACGATGTTGCGTGCATCTTCATTAGTCATGAATTGTGACCTCCAATACCGATTTTTTTTGTCAATCAAAACTTCAAATCAAGAGGTGCTGGATGGGTTACAGAGATCATTGATTTGACCCGTTCTAAGAGACTCAATGAATAAATTCACCTTGGCAAGTGACGCCCTCTCTCGAAACATATGAGACAAATTCGTCTATATGATCAAGTACGAATAATGGATTACCATTGAATTTTGGAATATCGGGGAATATATCACACAATTTCCAAGGAGCAATTCTTTTGTTTGCATAACAGTCGGGGATAAATTTGCCAGTGTAAATTCAAAGATGCCTAGAAAGATGCTTGCTTCACCATACAAGCATTGATTTTGAAGTTCAATTAAGAACTAGGGCTTCGTTCTTCCAATGGAGTCACCAAAAGGATACATCAATGATGTCGTATGGGAACAAGGCACACGTCTCCTGTCCTCGACAACGGTGCCGAAAATGTTGCTGCACAAAGTAGCAGGCCTTGTAAAGAGGGAAGAACTAGAGGGCACAACAACACCTTAGGACAAAGGCCCACTGCCACCACAAACTAAGTCCCCTTATCTTCTCGGATTTTCACCAGTAGGAGGAGTCCCAATATCCCTCACTCCTGATTGATTAGTCTATAATAGGTTTCAAAGTGAGGCAAGAATGGCTCATTCAATGGGAAGGTTCAATAAATATGCAAGCTTTGGGAGAATCTAGTAAGACTTTACAAGAAAAACCCTTGAAAAAGATCTTGCACGAGACCTAGGTTTGAGTTATATGATTATACATTGGCACATCCAAGTTGAAGGTAGGAAAAAGAAAAGGCTATGAATGATATACTTCAACAAGTACTAAAGTGCAAAATTTCAAAAAATCCCCAAGTTGAAGGATTAACTTCCTTGATGTGTTAATTATATTGAAATTCCACTGTCGGATTTCGTTCAAAACTTGAGGACTCCTAGAGAAGACACAAAGGAAGAAATTTGTTCAAACAAAGTTCAAAAATTTCTCCTCCTTGAAATTTTGCACTAAGCCCTAGATGGGCTTCCTTATCCTTAAAGGGACAAGAAAGAAAGAGAATGGAAAAAATTTAAGGGTGACCACCAATGGACGAGATTAGTGCCTAGACCATTGGGAGGTTGGAGTCATGCCAACTTTCTTTTGATCAAAATGTCCTTCAAGGAGGCCTAAAGAGGAAGCCCTAACTACCCCTTCAAGCATTTACAATCTTCAATCAGGTTAATGGAGTTTCATGGATTAAATGCTATTAATATCCACTAGGAACATTCTTTTTTCATTATCAATGAGTAACACATGCAAAGATTTCCTAAGATTACAATTTTAGAACCAGATTTAATAACTAGGGCACAAAATTTCATCAAGAGATGATATTCCATGCATTAGTCATAGTGAAAATCAGAAATATATCATTAAAGAGCACTTATAAGACAATGTGAAGTATATCAATCCATCAACAAGACATTTGAGGCTCCAAGAAAGATAACAAAGGGATCCAAACATCAAAATTCATCCATACACATCCAAATCCCTCACCAAATTGCAGGTCCGAAATATCTAATATCTTATGCGAAAATCCGAAGTGTGATGATTTGAAATGAGAGTGATTCTCTCCTATTTATACAAGACTATCAATTCGAATTTCTAATGAAGAAGCCCCTAAAATGCAAATGTAAAGTGCCCAACCCTTGGTTACAAGGCAACCAAGATAGCTTAACCATTAAACATTATTTTATCTCTTTTAGCCCATGTGGGAATGATGTCATCCATGCGAAGTGCTCCCCAAGGCTTTCGTTGAGGCCTCATATGCTACAAGTGAGAGAGAGGGCCTCATAAATCATAGTCAAAAGGGGCATGTCCTCAATATGCTGCAAAACATCCCCAAACCACTGTTTGGGCTTTGTGGGCATCTAAATGGGTCTCCATATGGCTCAAGATCAAGTCGATGCTCCATTAATGAGAGTTAGAAGATGACACATGCCCTCCCATGTCTCCTCAGGCAAAACATAACCTCTTATGGGCCTTGCATGAACTGCCAAGTGTCGGGTGCAATGTGTAATCGACTAGGCAACATGGTCCAAGTGCATCATCATCTCTGAATAATTGGGTCATGAATAAGCAATGTGGCGATGTCTAAGAAGCCCATGGTGTGGCAATCAATGCTCTACATGGTTGGAGCCCCATGGCTCTCAACGCTCACCCTACAAGTGCCATTATGACCCTTTGGAGGCCTTGGCTTCCGTATAGGGAGGCCAATTCCAAGATGAAGACCCACCTACAATCCTATATAAGATCCATTGCGTCTCCTCACCTTCCAATACAACACTTCATTAGTGTAATCGAGTAAGTAAGCTTGCCAAACAAGGGCAAAAATGGACACTTTAGAGTGGCATGCCCTTCCAAATGGGGGCTTTGAACATGTACTAGTGTTATGTTCCTGGGTAGGAGTGGTTAATGAAAGACCCTATTCGGTGGTTTCAAACTCAAGGGAGCTATACGTCCATAGTACATCCATGAAATGGCAGGTGTCATGTGAAGTAGTGATGGAACAGAGCGGGGGCAAAGGGAAGGCTCCAAGCTACATGCCATGGTACAAGGGCCCACACCATGGGTGTATGAATGTATGAGGGAGAAATCGTGGTGCATGAGTTACCCCTACCTCTGTTTTTCCACCCTTCTTCATATGCCTTTAGCCTTCTATTGATTTTTCTTCCTTTTACTGCTTGGGGCTCAAGGGGATGAGAGCATGATGCGTATGATATAGCAGCGATTACCCCCTTAAGGTGGGGAAGTTCATTGCCCACCAGGGATTGGGACATTCATGAGTTCCTTAATGATGAAAGGGGTGCACATAGGGGCCCTAGGAACTAGGGTGATGGTCATATTGATGAAGAGTTAGAGCTCATGCATTGCTTTTATTCACATGCTAAATTTTAATGCCCCGACCATCTTTTGCATTTCGTGGTACTTATCCTGCTGTATATGGCCATATTATGCTTTTATCTTTCTTTTTAGCTGCATTGACCTCCGAGGCATCGTTCCAAGCCCGAACCAAGGTGTGGACAAGGGGAGGGGGTGGCTAACACCTTGTGGGACCAATGGACAAATGTGGACCCAGATGGGAAAATGTGAAATAGGGCTTGTAATGAGCATAATGGAGTGTGATATATGGTTTTGGGAAGTGGGACCACACAACCAAAATCAAGGTTTCTCATGTAACGCCACTCCTAAAGCTAGTAGCCAATAAAGGAGATGCCATCAAACTAGGATATAGGATTAACCTTGCTAGCTAAGGTAAGGGAACAAGAGTACAATAAAAGCCCTTTCTTTCTGCCGAATCCCCCCACTAATCCATGCCCAAATGTGCCCAAGGAATGGAAGCATAAACACCCAATTACATAATGAAAAATCATACCTTCAGGGTTGGATGGCCCACCTTCAAACATACGTTCTTAACAGATGAGCGAGGGCATGCAATGCCTGGCTCAGGTGGCAGAGAATAGTAGTAGATCGAGTGAAACATAAAACTTCTGGAGAGACAGAAATATATATAGAAATATTTTATTAATAAGATGAATTACAGATGATGGTTATTACAATTGTGGGTGCCTGGCTTATATACCGCCATGGACACCCTTTGGGGAAAGGGCATGATCTTATGATCGTGCCCTTTCATCTAATTTAACTGAAAATTAAATAATAACCTAATCTAACTAATTTTTACATAACATTGCCTTCCTCTCGAAAGAATGCTTTGTCCTCAAAGCATACATAACGACGGATGTTGTTGACAAAACACTTCATTCTCCTAAGAAGCTTCTTCTTCGGGCAAGTCCTTCCACTTGATCAGATATTCCTTGATAGTACGATATCGAAGCTTTCTTTCTCTAGTAGACAAAATACCTTTTGGTTCTAAAATGACTCTTCCCTCATCATCTAGGGATGGAAGTGTTGTTTGCGCTGTTTGATTGTTACCTAGTGCCCTTTTAAGGCAAGATATGTGGAAGACGTTGTGAACACGACTTGTCTCTGGAAGGCTTAAACCATACACAACTTGGCTAATCTTTTTGTTGATCTGATAAGGTCCATAAAACTTTGGTGCCAATTTGTTTTTTCCTTTCTATTTTAAGGATAATTGTTTGTATGGTTGGAGCTTAACAAATACCCATTCTCCAACTTCAAACTCTTTTTCGGTACTGTTACGGTCCGCTTGTTGCTTCATACGATTCCTTGCATTATTCAGGTTTTCTTTTAATATTTGGACGATTTTTTGAGTTTCTTCTAGTTGATCTTTAACAGCGGATAGATTTGTCTGGACAATAGCTAGATCCTTCCATTTTGGGGGTTCATACCCATATAGAGCTTGAAATGGCATCATTTTTGCTGATGTATGATAAGTGGAATTATACCACCACTCAGCAAGATGTAGCGATTGAGCCCATTTATTTTGTTTTTCTGTAGCGTAGCAACGTAGGTAGGCCTCCAAACATTTATTGAAAACCTCTGTTTGGCCATCTGTTTGAGGGTGATAAGCGGAACTCATATTTAGGTAGGTTCCTATATGGCTGAATAATTCCTTCCAAAAATCACCCTTGAACTTGGCATCTCTATCACTCACAATGACTTTCGGAAAACCGTGTAACTTATATATATTTTTGCAAAATATTTCAGCGATTTCTTTTGCTGAGTATGACTTCTTTATTGCCATAAAGTGGGCATATTTGGTGAGTCTGTCGACTACTACGAAAATCTTGTCCTTGCCTTCAGATACTGGTAATCCTTCGATAAAGTCCATCGAGATTTCTTCCCATTTCTGATTTGGAATGTTTAAGGGGTGAAGTAATCCTGGTGTTGTAATATTTTCACTTTTATTCCTTTGACATGTGTCACATTCTGCTACATACTTCTGAATATCACGATTCATTCCCTTCCAAAAGAAGGATTGACGTGCATTGTAGTAAGTCTTAAAGAATCCCACATGTCCAGCTGATGGTGAGTCATGTAATTCCTTGAGTATCTTAAACTTAAACTTGGAATTTGTATTTAGATAGATTCTTCCCTTATACCATAGGATATCATTCTTCCACTCAAATTTTGAGTTGTTGGGAAGGTTATTGATTATTGTCGTTATTTCTGGATCCTTGGCATACTCACTTCGAATTTCGTTAAGCCACTCAGGGACAACAACTGAAATTGCAAGTAGTGTTGGTTCTTCATCTTTCCTGGATAAGGCATCTGCTACTACATTGTCTTTACCTCTTTTATGTAGTATTTCCAAGTCAAAAGCAACAATTTTTTCAATCCATTTTTGTTGTTCTTCGGAAAGTGTTTTTTGTTGAAGGAGATGCTGGAGACTGTTATGGTCTGTTCGAATAGAAAACTTACTTCCCAAAAGATACTGCCTCCACTTAGCTAGTGCGTTCATGATAGCGAGCATTTCTTTGTTGTATGTGGATTTGAGGCGTTCTCTTTTGTTGAGCTTCCTACTTTCAAAAGCTATTGGATGTCCTTGTTGCATTAATACTGCACCTATACCGAATCTGGAAGCATCACACTCAATGATAAATGGCTTAGAAAAATCTGGTGTTGCTAATACGGGAGCATTAGACATAATTTCCTTTAATTTTTCAAAACACCTTCCTGCTTCCTCATCCCATAGAAACGAATTCTTCTTTAAAAGATTTGTTAGAGGTGTAGTTATATGTGCATAGTTTTTAATAAATCTTCGGTAATATCCAGTCAAACCTAAGAACCCTCTTAGCTTGGATATATTAGTAGGTTTGCTCCATTCTTTTATAGCTTTGATTTTGTTAGGGTCCACCTTTACACCTTCGTGGGATATAATGTGTCCAAGGTATTCTACTTCTTCCTTTCCGAAGGTGCATTTGGATTTTTTTGCGTAAAATTGGTGTTCTTTAAGTAGTGTAAGAACTTTGTCCAAATGTTGCAAGTGCTCCTTCCAAGTTTTACTGTAAATTAGAATGTCATCAAAAAATACTAATACAAACTTTCTAAGATGTGGGTGAAATAATTCGTTCATAGTTGCTTGAAATGTTGCTGGTGCATTGGTTAATCCAAATGGCATTACTTTAAATTCATAGTGACCTTCGTGTGTTCGGAATGCCGTTTTTGGTATGTCCTCTAGTCTTATTCTAATTTGATAGTAGCCTGATCTTAAGTCCAATTTTGAGAAATACCTTGCGCCATGTAGCTCATCCAACATTTCGTCCTTAAAGGGGATTGGGAACTTGTTTTTGATTGTTATTTTGTTTAATCCTCTATAATCAATACATAGCCTGAATGAACCATCTTTCTTCCTTACCAACACCACTGGAGCAGCGTAAGGACTTTTACTTTTCGAGATGATCCCACACTTTAAGAGATCTTGGATTAACCTTTCGATTTCTGTTTTTTGGTGATGTGGATATCGGTATGGCTTGATGTTGACAGGGTCTGATCCTGCCTTGACTTCTATTGTGTGCTCAATTTCCCTATTAGGCGGCATCTTCATAGGTAGGTCTTGAAATACTTTTTCATGCTTCTGAATTAGATCTTGTATCTCTGGTGACTCTTCACTGGTCATATTTGCAGATAACATTTCTAACTGATGACATTGTACTACATAAGCAGGTGCTCCCTTTCGAATCATCTTCATCATCTGCGATGATGATACAATTTGATTTTCTGGTGCTTGAAATCCATGTAATTTGTACTTCTGACCTCCCCATTTGAATTTTATGAACTGTACTTGGTGGTTGGCGGCATAAGTACCTAAAGTTCGTAACCACTGGATACCTAAGACTACATCTACTCCTCCTAATGGTACTGTGAAAAACAGAGACTCTAAACTAAAGTCTTGAATCTGCAATTTAACCTTATGGCATTTTCCCACTTTTTCAATCTTCTTACCGTCTGCTACCATCACCTTCATGTTTGGTAAGGGAAATGAAAAAATATTGAGTCTCCTTGCAACAGTTGCATCCAAAAAATTGTGTGTGCTACCAGAGTCAATGAGAACCACCACGTTGTTCTTCTTTATGTGTCCTTTTAACTTTAACGTCTAAGGTTGTGATATACCTATCATAGCTGATAATGACACTTGCGGAATACTTTTGTCATCTAATTATGGTGAGAATTCTGGAGCATCTTCTGTTTCTTCAATATCAAAATCTTCACTGTTTGAATCATTGGTTGCTTCACAATTATATAGGTTCTTTGGTTCTTTTCCTTTGGCACACCTATGTTTGGGGTCCCACTTCTCACCAATGTTTGGGGTCCCACTTCTCACCACAGCGCTTGCATTTACCCTCCTTTATCCTTTGCACTTCTACATTAGATTTTTCATCTTCACAATGATGTGGTGGAACATATCTTGTATTTTTTGCGTCCGCATACTGAGGTGTTCTTCGTCTTGAATATGTTTTTTCGGATTTTGACCAAAATATTTGTTCGAATTTCTTTTCCGCTGTTTTTGCTTTTCGTCTTGCTACTTCTATTGATGAAATGTCATGCATTTCAAGTTCTACTTGTAAATGGGTTTTGAGTCCCGAGATGTATGACTGAATTAGACGAGATTCTGATAACCCAGGTACTCATGTTACTAAGGTCTCCCATTCTTGAGTGTATTCGTCCACAATTCCTTTTTGTCGTAGTTTGATGAGTTTTGAAAAGAACTCTTCTTCCCTTACACCTTGGAATCTTTTAAAGAATGCATCTTTAAATTTCCTCCAGCTAATGACGTGTGTTGTCTTTTTCCACCACATATACCAGTTATATGCTTCTCCCTCCATTTTCATGGATGCATGCCTGAGCTTTTCGTCATCGTTATTGATGTCATATATCTCAAAGTATTCTTCTGCGTTATTTATCTATGCAACATTGTTTTTTTCATTTCCATCGAATTTAGGCATCTCGACTTTTGCCCTTCGCTGGTATGTTGCTAATGGTTGAGCGAAAAAAGGGTGTTGATTGGTAAAGTTATCCCAGAGTTGCTTGTTTGTAAAAGCTGTGTTACTCACTTCTTGGTGGGGTGTTGCTGATTTCCTTGGGGATTCAACTTTTTCATGAGAGTCAGTGGACGTTGTTGAATTTGATGAGATGTGTTCTTGATTCTCTTCATTTTCTTTTAGTAGTTGTTCGGGTGTACAATTCATCTTTTTACACAGAAGTTTCAACATTGTTACAGCATCTCCGATATGTACTTCTGTTTGGACATGTTGATTTTCCATCTTTGTTTCTATTCGATTTGTCGTATCGTGAAGACTTTTGATTTCGTCAGCTTGCTCCCCAAGCTTGATCTGGAATTCATTTAATTCTTTACTGACCTTGTCGTGGTTGTTATTTATCTTATGCTCCGAATCCAACAATTTTTTCTGAAAATCCGCCATTGTCATTGTCGACATCGAACGGGTTTGCGGGGGTGTGTATTTATCTGCCAGCTTAATTTTTTTTTTCTTTTAAATAATTAAATTAAATTAATTTAATAGTTTAATTTAATTAATTAATTATTTTTTTAAAATAATGTTATATATAACTTTATAACTTATAATTAAATTATAGTTATGTATTATATATAACTTACATATATAATTATATTATAATATATATATATATATATATATATATATATATATATATATATATAAATTAACCGTTATATATATATAATTCGTTGTTATATATATATATATATATATATTTCTAAACCGAACAGTCACCTTGATTGACGGAACCCTTTGACTATTCAAAAAAAAATACCTCGAATATCACCGCAGTCTTTAACGGATGGCTACGGTCGATGGTGGGTGTATGGGACAGACGCAGCGGGGACGGGGGAGGCGGACAGCAGGGATAGCGAAAGGCTGTCGGCAGCGGACGGACGACCGTGGGCAGCGGACGGATGGCCGTGGGCAGCGGACGTGAGCTGAGAATACCCACGGTTGTGGCTGTAAGAGCAGTGGATAGGCGGACAACGGAATGGAAATTAGATGGTGGACATAGTTGGATGGCAGAGAACACGGGGCACAGGTAGACGGTAAGTGTTGGGCGTTAGAAAGAAACAACGGAAGCAGTGGGGCTGTCGAATAGTGTGGGGATGAGCAGATGACAGGGAAGTCGAACAAAAACAATAGAACTGCGACCAAAATGAAACCGGACTGTGTAGCTCCAGACCAAGAACGAACTACTCCGATACCAGATGAAACATAAAACTTCTGGAGAGACAGAAATATATATAGAAATATTTTATTAATAAGATGAATTACATATGATGGTTATTACAATTGCGGGTGCTTGGCTTATATACTGCCATGGACGCCCTTTGGGGAAAGGGCATGATCTTATGAGCGTGCCCTTTCATCAAATTTAACTGAATATTAAATAATAACCTAATCTAACTAATTTTTACATAAAAGGAGTAGTAGCCAATAAAGGAGATGCCATCAAACTAGGATATAGGATTAACCCTGCTAGCTAAGGTAAGGGAACAAGAGTACAATCAAAGCCCTTTCTTTCCGCCGAATCCCCCCACTAAGCCATGCCCAAATGTGCCCAAGGAATGCAAGCATAAACACCCAATTACATAATGAAAAATCATACCTTCAGGGTTGGATGGCCCACCTTCAAACATACGTTCTTAATAGATGAGCGAGGGCATGCAATGCCTGGCTCAGGTGGCAGAGAATAGTAGTACATCGAGCTATCAGGTGGCTACAAGGGGCTGCTGGCTGCCGGTTGAAGAGTAATCTAGGAGAAGAATTCTCCTATAGGGGTCACCCATTGGTGGTGAGTAACAGGTCCATAGGTCGTTAGTAAGTAACCACGTTTGTTTGAGTATCTTTAATGATCGAGATGAGTCTAATAATGATTTTGAGGGGCTTGACACACATGATGTTGAAGAGCTATTTACAATAGTTCAAAGCATAAGAGCCAACATGGGCTACTTAAGCCTTGCCAATGGTTAATGATGTCCTTGACCCTTGTAATCTTATCATGTTCATATTATATCCTATGAAAGATTATCATTTATTTTTTAATGTTACAGACATGCTCTTATTTTGATGATTAATGAGAAAAGAAATGGTTCGTATTGTGTTACTTTTTTTTTTCCGAAAGAAATGCTTGCAGTATCCTACCCTCTTTCCTAGAATATTCAGATGGAGGGTATGTCAATTGCCAACCACAAAAGTGGTTGGTAACCGCAAAGGACTTGACCAGATTTGAATCTTTGACATATGGCCTATGCCTTGGGCAGATAGTTCAACCAATTGAACTAATCCTTGGCCTTGTTTTTTTTTTCAAATTGATGGACACAGGTGTGGGTTTTGAACCATTTAGGTGTTGTCCGTTGTGTTGTCTGTTGAAGTTTGGGGGTCTCTCCATTATTCCTTGCCCCTTGTTCCAAACTCAGTGGAACATAGCATGAAATCCAAGATGTGAAATGTTAGATTTCTTTTGTGTACTTTGTATTGAAAATTCAATATGTATCTGTTATCTGCAATAACACAGTTACACAATAGTAAAGTTATCTGTTACTTCTATGTTCCAAATTTCATAACAATTTATTGCTTATTGAACAGTGAGGTATATGGCACCAGAAGTTCTTCGAAATGAAGCATATGACAACAAAGTGGATGTCTTTTCCTTTGCTTTGATTGTGCAAGAGGTATGGTTTTTTCCCTTGGGAAAAGTGGACTAAAGTCAAATAAATTGCAGTAAAGAGAATGAAACATTTATATGCATATGAATACATGATATTATCATATTTAGTTTTGTACCATTGACTATATTCCCTTACATAACAGATTCAAGAAGTCATGTACAACTTTATGCAAGAAATAAGGAATGTGACAAAATGGTTATATCTTTAGCATATTTATTAGTTGAGGAAAATTGCCAGGCTAACTTACATTGTTCTTGTTTGATGAATATATGCATTCTCAAGAATATAAAAATTACAAGTACAAATTGTAGCACAATGAGTACAATCGCTTTGAGGTACAAACAACTAAGATGCAATGGAAAATGCAGAAGATAAATTACCTTGTCCATCATCTGTCATTATAAAATCACTTAGGCTTTCTTAATGATAATATCTATAGAGTACTAAAGGGAGCAAATATAATGGGACCTCGTTGATTGATTTGGAGAAGTGCCTATAATTTTTTCTTTTCTATGACCATGACAAGATGCCTAAAGATATGTTTACTCACAACATCTATAGATGATACATTCTAGAGATTTTCATGCAAAGGAACCTCTTTCAAGGATCTAGAGAAGTTGCTTGAAACTTTAGAGTGAATCACTTACATCTGGATAATCATGAGGCTTGTTAATAGTATTACTGAAATAGGATTTGTCTGAAGGAGGCAAGGGTTGGTTCTCCAAGAGGGATCTTTTTGGCCACCTTTTATGAAATTGTATTTTTTTTCATCGTGATACAACCATTTTGCAAGAAAAGCAAGTGGCATGTTGACACAAGCTAGGCCTTATGGCCTATGGCCATATGATCTAAATTGTCATGGATATTCCACTGGAACAGTCAATTACAACAGATCTTACAATATTTTGAAAATTTTATTATACAATTTATTACCTTAGATCTCAGATTTAAAATTGCTAGCATGGTGCTGAAGATCAGGAAAAAAATGAAACCAGAATGAAAGAAACTAGCAAATTAATACACAATCCACACAAATAAACACAAGATGTGAACAAGGAAACCCAATATAGGGGAAAACCTACCGTAGAAGGTGAGGCCTCTGCTCTTCTCTTGTTTTCTTAGTTATGAAATGCAAGTGGAAAGAAGGGGGCTCTCATTATGGAGTTACCATGGATTTTGTGGCCTGAATGGCTGCTACAAAATCTTCCACCTCTTTTGTTATGCTTCAATATTCCACTCTTAGATGCTTTGCTCAAGTATGGACTTTATGAGATTGTAACTATCAAATTAGTGTAATTACATTGAAGGTTATTTTTCCAAAAAAGATAAAGAAATAAAAAATTACAATGGAGGTGTTGTTTAAGGCTATGACACCCCTTGAAAATGTTTGTTGTTGAATCTTGTTGACACAATCCTTTCGGTTTTGGTCTTGATTTTGAACTACTTGTGTCTTTTCCTTTGACTTCAAAATGGTTTAGTTCATCCATCATCATCATCATCATCCCCTTTGGCTTATTCGTTATCACCTCCTGGTTCCTCATTGTTGCTAGGTGGACATGAACTTGTGATTGGTGTACTACAACACTTATGTGTGATAGCTTTATGAATATGATATCTGATGCATTGCTTATTTGGAGGTCACTGATAATTCCGACACCACATTAGATTCATTGGAATCTAGGGAGGTTGTCATGCTCAAAATATTAAGCATACTTTGTGAATATATTACGAATACCCTTTTAGTGCTCTGATAAGTGTTTTTCTTTGATGGGAGAGTAGAGAATATTAGGAGAGAAAATGTTTGAGAAGATTTGTAGCACTAGATTTGTTTCATTTGTTCAAGTTATGATAAAGTGGGTTTGCATCTTTTGTTGTTTTGTTTATTAGATCACATATGCGTGGTATTTGTTGTTAGGTATTGTTATCGCTCGGATTCTTGCTAGGGAAAAGTCTCAACCTCACCAGGGGGAGAATCTAAGGAAACTAACATGCAAGCCGACCACCGTCACCTTGGAAGCCTTGTTGCTTACTTCTAGGCTTTTGTGTATGATTTCCTAGCTTAAGGGGGGATTCCCTATGTTTGATTGTAAGGTTATCATGCAATATTAGCAGAAGTTTTACTTAGCTTAGATATTGGCCTCTTCTTAGGATTATGGTATGATTGCAAAGTTATATTAAGCAATGCCAACATTCATTCAATCCCTGTGTTCCACGTGGACTTGTCCCCCAAGGTGGGGTCCACGTAGCTCATGCTTTCGACACACTTGGGATGGGGGATGCTTGGGGACACATTTTCCCACAACCCCCTTTTGGGGAGACACGAGGAGACGTAGGGGGAAACGTTTCGTCAGTGTGGGGGACATGTTTCCCCAAAATGTGTGCTTGTGGGCGTTCCCCCTCCAAGAGGGCTAGGCGTCCCCCTTTAATTTTGCTTGAAAACAATAATTTATGAGTGGGGAAGCTTAATAATCAACCCTAGGGCCCCACTAATGATATGTACTAATTGGTAATGTCGAATTCTTAAAGTAAAAGGATGAAGATGAAAGATATTTCATCTTCATCCTTTTACTTGAATTTTTAACATTACCATTCATTGACTCAGGATGTTTGAGAGTGGTTTTGACCTCATTGGATTTCATATGGAGAAAGTAGAATTCCAGATCCCACTCAAAATGCATCAGGCATAACAGTTTTCAGGATTTCATGATTGGGGGGATTGCAATGTTTACATTGGACTATATCATGTATGAGGGTTTGGCACTATCATTTAATCAAGAGCACCAAGTCCATAAGCACCCCTTTTGAGGGGAGATGCACTCCCCTTAATTTTGTCTAACAACCCTTGAAATTTAAAAAGTTATAAAAACACAAAAATTAAAAAGAAATAAAATTAAAGCTAAAAATAAAAATACATAACAATATCAAAACCTAAACTAACTTGCAATCCCTAATTCACTCATTCAGCTTACCAAGCTTACCCCTACTCGGTGTACGCCGTGGCACTATCTGACTTACAAGTTATTTGTTGCGACTCCTCCCCCGCGATTCTCCTTCAATGCTCGTTGTCCATTTTTAAATCTTCAATTTTAAATTATGAGCCTTGACTCTAGATATAAATGACCTTAGGCTAATTCTTTGACCGATCACTCTATACTACTTTTGAGTTTGAGTTATATCAATTTACTTTCCTGTATTTAGACTTCGGTATCTACTATATTCTATTTTGCTTAGTACTAATCATATTCTAGAATGATGAGTGATGAATTTAAATTTTAAGTCAATTTAGAGTCTAGAATGATGAATGATGAATTTAATTTTTAAATCAATGTAGATTCTAGAATGATGAATAATTTGTTAGTTTTCCCTAAGGGCTACATTGTTCCTTGCTTTGATAATTGCATTGCATTATTTATACATTAAATTCACCTCACATTATAACATTATTACAACATATGCAACTATGTAGAAAGAACAACATCATCAACAGTGCGTTGGAATAGTAAAAGCAACATCAGAAGAAAAGCAACCGCACATAGAGACACCGAGATTGTTCAGAGACCAGGGAAAAACCCCACAAGGGGGAAATCCTGGAATTCAATTCTACTTCTTATATTAGATTTCATCAATTGTTCAATTGAGATACAAAGCACAATTATCAACAGGTTTCCCAGGGCCTATACATATCTTGTTCACAACTTCGATTGTGAACAATATTCATCGATACTGCTGTTACATAAATTGTCATCAATAACCTGACATACTTGACATTATACAAATATGACCGACTAGACTGAACTGAGAAGTCGCACACCCACACACATATATATATTGCTGAACTTTGAAGCTAATGATGCCATATCTGTAACCTAAACTGATATACCAATCAAACCATACCCTAAACTGATATATCACAATGGTGCCATACATCTCTAATGCTATCTATAATTGTGATGCCAAATGCATATACAATGGTGGTGCCATACATCTACTATGATGCCAAAGATGTCATACTTATAACAGGATTATGATGCTTCAATAATGAAATTGTGCCAACGCCATTCATATATTGCCAAATTCAAACATATAACGCTGAAAATGAAACTGAGTCAAAATTGATCATACTATCATACATGCGATGCCATTTCTATTACAAAGATGAGATCAACCATAACAAAGAGAAGATAGATGCCAAATAAGGCAACACACTGATGCCATATCTAATTGCAGAGGAATGTGTAGTGATGTCATATATAGACAACTTGTTCATTGAGCAAGTTGTTCTAAGCCATGGTGCACGGTAAACAAGTTGCTCTGAGTCATTGTGTGATGTTTGAGACAAACGTGAGGTATTGAGTCACTGTGTGTTTCCATAAGGCTGAGCGATGATATATACAAAGAAAATACACCATGAGACTACACAATGCCATATATCGAGAGACCATACCATATGTTGGGTGATGCCAAGACTATAATATTGACGCCAAGACTACAAGTGCAATGCCAAGACTGTAATACATGAGTGATGCCAATACTGTAATACATGTGCGATGTCGAGACTGTAATACATGTGATTAGCCAAGACTATAATGTGATATTCCCATGCAACACGTTAATGTGATGCCCATTCAACAAGTTAATGCGATGTGATCATAACTAGTGCAAAAAGCAAAAATTCAGAATAGAATAACTAAGACTAAAAGTGAAGCACTATTGGGAATCACGATTACCGTTAGACCAAAACCCACATGTGTTAGTTAACGATTGCATCACTAGAGATAAGGATCCCCAATAGGTGGTTAGTCCATGTCGTGAAGCACACGTGGAGCGTTGGTTTATCCAATGTCCAACAATCTCCCCACCAACGCGAGTTGGGTGTGTTTTGAACTTGTGACCTACACTCTGATACCACTTGTTGGGAATCACAATTGCCTTTAGACCAAAACCCGCAGGTGTTAGCTAACGATCACATCGCCAAAGATAAGGATCCACAAGAGGCAGTTAGTCCATGTTGCGAAACACACGGTGAACCTTCTTATGACATTGATAGCATTCTACCTTGGACATGCCAACTTTCTTCATTGGTACTTTCGATTTCTTTCCTTTATGTTGAGCAATGTAGGCATTTGAAACATCTTCAGAATTGGCAACTAATAAGATCCTCAATTCTTCTCGACTGCAGGCAGTCCACAGTTCTTGAAAAGTGGGAGCTTCCTTCCAACTGTTAAGTCCTACAACAAATGCACCCTAAGTAGGTGGCAATCCTAATAGAGCAGTGATCACGAGCTCTTTGTCTGGAACAATTTCATCAATGTCCGAAAGATCATCTCTGATTCTTGCTATCTTCACAAATAAGGATGCCACTCTATCTTCTTTAGTCGGCTTTGTGGTCCTTGCCTCATTCTTCAAGCTTGCCACTTGACCAATGTTCTTAATAGTGAATAACTTTGACAAGGCTTCATACATTTCCTGCGAATGATTGATGTTGGCTATGAATGCAACAAGGTTGCCCTTTATTCCTTCTACCATTAGAGTCATGAACACTAATTCTAGTTCCCTGAACTTTACTTTGTCAACATCACTGGAATCTTCTGTAGGCTTCTTTACTTTTCCTTTGACCAAGTCTAGAACCTTATTCTTTTCGAGGATGAGGTCAATCCTCTTCTTCCAAAACCTGTAGTTTGAGGCTCCTTCAAGTTTGTTCTCTCCCTTGATTGTGTTAGACATCTTCCTTGAATATAGTGGACTTCTTCCCTGAAATAATACTTTTGAATGGTTCCTTGATTAAGTGCCTAGGACTGCCTTTTTCTTCTTTCTTCACCAAAGCTCTGATACCATGTTAGAAAATCAGAGATGCAGAAATATTTTCTTATACTTGATAATTACTTTTGATGTTCTTGACTTCTTATTAAGTTTTCTTTATATCTTATTTCTTTGTTTCATCATGCAATTACCAAAGCCAAAGTAGATAAAACAATGGACGCCAGATATTGTTAGAAAATAAGAAAAGTAGAAAGTTTTTCTTATTCTTGATAATTACTTGTGATGTTCTTGATTTGTTATTACGATTCTTTATATCTTCTTTCTTTTAGTTCATCAAGCGATTACCAAAGAGAAAACACATAAAACAATGGACACCAGATGTAGGCAGTATGCTAGGGAAAACCCCCTCTCGAGCGGAAAACCCAATCAAAATTCTCTTCCTTTCAATAGTATTATTTGAGACTCTTCACCCTAGACACAAACTAGACCTTCCCTCCACACCAAGTCAGCCTCCTAGATCTTCGACCTCTCTTCCAACAACTTTGACTATGTAGTAGCTTCCGGCATCAACGAAACTTGGAAGACTTTGATCTCCCAAACTAGGGCACAAAACAAAGAGAGAGATGCACCAAAATTTCATTTTTCTTCTTCTCCTTAGACTCCACCCAACTTGCACTTCCTTTGGCTTCCCAACTTCGTACTTCGCACTTCTTTTGACTTCAAGAGATATCGAACTTCTTGTGTGAGAGAGTGCTCCAAATGAATTCGATTTGCTTGTATTTATAGGCTCCATGTGAGGTTGAATTAGTGTCCTTAGGTCGACTTGATCTCTTCTAGGCCAACTTGGTGTGGAGGATTCATAAATTATATTTGAATCAATACTTAACCTTTCCACATGATTCAAAAGCCCAAGAAGGGTCTCTTTAGAAGTACAATGGCTCTATTGACTCAGATTAAATCCTAGAAGTCCTCAATGGGGACTTTGACCTAAAACATGGTTACCCACGCATGAAACCCATGCTTTAATAAGTCATAATAAAATTTCTTTTCTTTATACTTTTGACAAGTACATTACAAGATGACTCAAATACATTAAATGAAGACCGAACCTAGTTACATTTGCCAACACTCCCTCTTAACTAGGGAGGTATTCATCATATACAAGTACAAGGAAGATCTCAACTATATGAACCATGAAGAACTTTAGGCACCACAATGCCATGGACTAGATTCCTGACCAGGGCAATGTGTCCATTAGTCTCTTAACAATTTAGGCACCACAATGCCACAGACTAGATTCTTGACTAGGGCAATCTATCGAAGTGGGAATAAGGTGGACTCAAGCTTTCAGCCCCTCTAGGTACCATTAGACTTACTTGCTAACCATAAACCCAAAGATCCAGGTGTGTATCCAAAAACAAATCTCTATAATCAATACCACCTTTCCCAACTTTGGGACCTAGATATCAACACAAAGTGCTGGCTAGATGTCCTCCCAAGCAATGCTTCACTCACAAAGCCTCAACAGTCGTAGATCCAACAGGTCAAGGATAACGAATCTCTCCCAATCAAAACTAATTAGTAAGTAGCATGCTATCAACACCTTCGAGAGATTCACCTATACAAATACAACCCCAATCAATAATTTACTTTCATATGTACATAATCAAATACAAACCTCCGTGGTCTTGATGTTGCTTCTCAACTTTTCATAGTAGGACTATCAACTGAATCTCTGACAGAAGATTCGTTAATCATACACTTTCCTTTCCTACTTCTCATTCAACAACATATCCTCCGAAATTTATTCTTCAATCAAAACCAAGCTATGTCCTCCCTCTCAACCAGGGAGCATCTCTTTATCCAGGCTCCCTTTTAATCTTAGGGAGATCTCTTCTATTCAGATTTCTTCAGGGAGACCAACTTCTTCTTTTTGTCATCGAAGAATCTTTCGTGGCTTCCAACTATTTCATCTGAGTTATTATCATCCCCATCATGCTTATCACATCAACGAACATCTTCACCATATTGAAGATTGTGTACTTGCACATCCTAGATAACAAGTACAACCAAATCTATAGAAGCATGAAGTTAGCCATATCAGAATCGCGGAAGCATTTCAACTTTATACATATTAGATACCCAAACTTAATTACAAACAAGAGACATATACTCTTCAACATCTTGGTAAGGACTTTGTCATAAACCCTAGACTACTTCATAACAACTTTCATTCCATCTAGAGTTTCAAAGTTTCTTTCAAAGGGTGTAACATACCCTACTATAACATATAACAAACCCTAGAAACAATTCAAACAAATATAGATCTACAAGACATCTAACAACTTTCAGAAGTCATATGTTAGACTTACCACTAGGGTTTCATACAAATCCTAAATTTTATACAAGAGAATCAGTCAAAACCAATCACAACTTAGTCATTAACATGGCCAACTTCCACTAGGGTTAGTTGCAAAACCTAGATTTTCAATCAACCATTAATTTCAACTAAAGACTCTAATTTCAACAATCTTACACAAATCTCAAATTATCATATTGTCATCATTCATTAGAGATTTTTACTTCGACTAAGGGTTAACTCCAAAACCTTAGAATGTCATTTTCACAATCTCAACAATCGTTATATAAATAGATCTCAGATTGTTATATCACACATACTAGAGGATTTAACAACTACTAGGGTTTAGCTGTAAAACCCTAGATTTCCCAAACAACATCATCTTAGAATATTAAACTCAAATAAGGGCTTATATTAAACCCTAAGACTTATGACCATCAATAATTAGGTCAACACACATCTAGGAATTCATCATCACACATAAGCATATCATATGTCAGTCAACATTAACAGATTAGACATATATTGACCTAGACCAAGCTAGGGTTTCATCCAAATATACACATATATACCTAGGGTTTCATTCCTAGGAGTTTAAATAAATATGAAGGGTTTTTCTTATAGATCCAACCAAAACCTAAAATATAGGGTTTGATAACATAGCAAAGCAAACCCTACTATTCCAAAAATTTCAAAGGTTCGAGATCTCAGACACACATCATTCAATCCTAACATTTTAAGATTTCATGATCACATCGAAATCCCAATCATGACATCATCAACAAAAACTTTAAATAGCATTCACAATAACCCTAAGCATGCTAGGGTTTCATACGTTGACATTAGCATACCCTTAGATTAGGGTTTTCTAGAGAACCTGACTAAGGTTCTATCAAATCAGTTAAGAATAGGAGTGGGTTAGATTTATCAAGTGATGAGTCACCCAAAATAAGAATCAACATGATTCAATATAGCTAGACACAACAATTTCAGTAACAAATTGTCAAATGAATAAACATTTACTAAAGAAGTCAATGTTTTTGTAGTTTAAGACATACCTTTGTTTCTTGACAAACCATATCTTGGGTGGCTTTCTTCCATACTCCTTGAGGATATAGCAGTTATCTTCCTAATCAAGACAATAAAGGGAGAATGGTGATTAGTATTTAATATAATGAAAACTAAATGAGTACATGAAACCAAAAACTAAAAGGAAATGAGATACTTATCTTTGGGAGTTGTTGGGGGCTCCCTCCAAAGCTTGAGGGATACCTATAAACTTACAAAAGAAAATGTCTTTTCCAAAAACATGTTAAAACCTATAAATTCTAAATATCAAAAATATAAAATAGAATAACTAAGACTAAAAGAAAAGGACTTAGTAGTGTAAGTCCCTTATGTCAGATTCTTCGGGTTTGACTTTCTTTGGGTCTCCTTCTTCAACAATGTTGGCTTGATCTCTTTCTCTCTTCTTGTTTCTTGGATTGTCGGGACAATCACTCTTGTAGTGACCCTTCTTATGACATTGATAGCATTCTACCTTGGACATGTCAACTTTCTTCCTTGGTCCTTTCAATTTCTTTCCTTTATGTTGAGAAATGTAGGCATTTGATACTCCTTCAGGATTGGCAACTAGAGAGATCCTCAATTCTTCTTGACTGTAGGTAGTCCATAGTTCTTCAAAAGTGGGAGCTTCCTTCCAACTGTTAAGTCCTACAGCAAATGCACCCCAAGTAGGTGGCAATCCTAATAGAGCAATGATCACAAGTTCTTTGTCTAGAACAATTTCATCAATGGCGAGAAGATCATCCTTGATTCTTGCTATCTTCACAAAGAAGGAGGCCACTGTATCTTCTTTAGTCATCTTTGTGGTCCTTAGTTCATTCTTCAAGCTTGCCACTTGACCATTGTACTTAATAGTGAATAACTTTGACAAGGATTCATAAATTTCCTGAGCATGATTGATGTTGGCTATGAATGGGACAAGGTTGTCCTTTATTCCTTCTACCATTAGAGTCATGGCCACCAATTCTAGTTCCCTGAATTTTACTTTGTCAACATCACTGGAGGCTTCTGTAGGCTTCTTTACTTTTCCTTTGACTAAGTCTAGAACCTTGTTCTTTTCAAGGATGAGGTCAATCCTCTTCTTCCAAGACTTGTAGTTTGAGGCTCCTTCAAGTTTGTTCTCTCCCTTGATTTTGTTAGACATCTTCCTTGAATATCGTGGAATTCTTCCCTGAATAATCCTTTTGAATGGTTTCTTGATTAAGTGCTTGAGACTGCCTATTTCTTCTTTCTTCACCAAAGCTCTGATACCATGTTAAAAAATTAGAAAGGCAGAAAGATTTTCTTATTCTTGATAATTACTTGTGATGTTCTTGATTTGTTATTGCGATTCTTTATATCTTCTTTCTTTTAATTCATCAAGCAATTACCAATGCGAAAGCACATAAAACAATGGACACTAGATATAGGCACTATGCTAGGGAAAAACCCCCCTCGAGGGGAAAACCCATTCAAATTCTCTTCTTTTCAATAGTATTCTTTGAGACTCTTCACGCTAGACACAGACCAAACCTTCCCTCCACACTAAGTCAGCCTCCCAGATCTTCGACCTCTCTTCTGACAAATTTGACTATGTAGCAACTTCGGACATCAGACAGCTTCTGACATCAACGAAACTTGGAAGACTTCGATCTCCCAAACTAGGGCACGAAACAAAAAGATAGAGGCACCAAAATTTCGTTTTTTCTTCTTCTCCTTAGACTCCACCCATCTCGCCCTTCCTTTGGCTTATTGACTTCATACTTCGCACTTCGTCTGGCTTCAAGAGAAATCGAACTTCTTGTGTGAGAGAGTGCTCCCAATGAATTTGACTTCCTTGTATTTATAGGCTCCATGTGAGGTTGAATTAGTGTCCTTAGGCCGACTTGGTGTGGAGGATACATAAATTATATTTGACTCAATACTTAAATTATATTTGACTCAATACTTAACCTTTTCACATGATTCAAAAGCCCAAGAAGGGTCTATTTAAAAGTACAATGACTATTGACTCAGAATAAATATTAGAATTCCTCAAGGGGGGCTTTGACCTAAAACAGGGCGACCCAAGCATGAAACCCATGCTTTAATAAGTCACAATAATAATAATAAAAGTTCTTTTCTTTATTCTTTTGACAAGTACATTACAAGATGACTCAAATACATTTAATTGAAGACCAAACCTAGTTACATTTTCCAACATCTACAGGCACTATGCTAGGGCAACCCCCCTCGAGGGGAAATCCCAGCGAAAATTCTCTTCCTTTCAATAGTATTCTTTGAGACTTTTTACCCTAGACAAAGACCAAACCTTCCCTCCACACCAAGTCAGCCTCCCAGATTTTCGACCTCTCTTCTAGCAACTTCAACTATGTAGCAACTTTGGGCATCAGGTAGTTTCCAACATCAACAAAACTTGGAAGACTTTGATCTCGCAAACTAGGGCACGAAAAAGAGAGAGAGAGCCACCAAAATTTTGTTTTTCTTCTTCTCCTTAGACTCCACCCAACTCGCCCTTCCTTTGTCTTCCTTAGGTCCATTTTGCACTTCTCCGGATTCCTTAGAGATATTGAACTTGCTTGAGATGAGATGATCCAAATGAATTCGACTTGCTTCTATTTATAGGCTTCAAGGGATGTCAAATTGATGTCCTTAGGCCGACTTGATCTCTTCTAGACCGACTTGATGTGGATGATACATAAATTATATTTGACTCAATGTTTAACCTTTTTATATGAGTCAAAAGCCCAATAAGTGTCTCTTTAAAAGTACAATGACTCTATTGACTTAGAATAAATCCAAGAAGTCCTCAATGGGGACTTTGACCTAAAACATGGTGATTCAAGCTTGAACCTATGCTTTAATAAGTCACAATAATAATAATAATAAAAATTCTTTTCTTTATACTTTTGACAAGTACATTACAATATGATTCAAATACATTTAATGAAGACCGAACCTAGTTACATTTTCCAACAGGGAATCACTAAATGAATGAGTCAATGAAGAGATACAGAGCGATTCCTAAAGGCCTATTCACTAGGGAGACTCGAATGTATGGTTTGCTTGCGTGAAAAGCAAGGTGTAAGGCTCTCTAAAAAGGGCCAAGGGATTGTCAAGGGTTAGAGTTTGCAAATAAGATTTGTAATGGAGGGACCTAGTCCTAAAAATCCTTGTGAAAACTTGGTTTCGAAATGGTCTTTATGGAATTATCTTCAAAAAATTGCGGGACCACACGGGACCAAGTGAACCCAAAATTAGGTCAAGTAAGAGGAATTGGTCACTCAAGGAGGGGCTTGACCTAATTGTGGAAGAGATAAGGATCAATGGACAAATCTTCTTGGAATAGAATGAAATGATCCAAGTGAGGTCACTAGCCCTCGGGCAAAAACCAATCCTCGAGCTAGGGCTCGTAATATCTTGAGATCCCACCATTGGATTTGCTTCAAATTTGGAGGGCCTCTAGAGAAAACTCCAGTGCAGTTGTGGACTAGAACTTGAAGTGTTTGTATGGCTAGATTGTGAGATAAGTGATGCCCTAGGTGACCTATGTAGGTTAGGCCTAGACAGAAAGAGAGAAAGGTGAGAAAAATATGCTTTTAGGTGATTACCAATGGAGGATCAGTGCCTAATCATTTGGGAGGAATGGAGTCAAGGTGATTCCAATGCTTGGGATGATTTCACATAGTCAAGGAGGCCTGTAGAACAATTTTGCATGGCAATTAGGGCATGGGACAATTGCTTCAAGTTCTTTACACTTCGATATGCAAGACTTATCAAGATAAAATTTCAACAAAATATCTCTAGGAACATTCACTTATTCATACAGGGCCCATGACATAATGCAACATTATAAAAGGACAAATTTCCACAATTTCACATAAGAAAAGCAGAAAATTTTAGCTTAGTATAGCAAAAATCCGCAACAACATACATGTGACATAAAAAAAATGACAAAATAGGATTAAAGGAGTACTTGCATGTATGAAAAAGTATATCCCATCACCATTATATGCCAATGGTGAAGCTCCAAGACAAAAATGAAGAGATCCAAACATCAAAATTCATCCATTCATCCAATTATGTCCTCCAAAAAGAATAGCGAAAATTTGACAAGAGAGAATGGTCCAATCCAAGTGATGATAATCAAGTTTTCATCACACTTCTATTTATACACTTCCTAATGAATTCTATTTAGCTAATTAGGCCTAATTTAGCCCCTAAAATAAAATTATGTGCATAATAACAAAACTTTTGTTGACAAGCCCACCAAATAGCTCAATAATGTAAAGATAAGCCTCTTAAGAGGGTCGAATGATCAACAAAGTGAGTCATTGGGCCTTTGAGGAGGCCTGATGAAGTTGAAGGGGTGCCATGATGAAGAAATGGACTCCAAACATAGTGGACAAGGGGTTGGCCCCTTGTTATCCAATCAAGAACCTGTGGTGCTCCCAAGTGGGTGTGGGGGCACAAGGACATCCTCATGGGTCTCCAAATGGATCAAATATGCTTGTAGACCATCTGTAAGGGCTGGAGTGATGACATAAACCCTTCATCTGCAGCAGGAGGCATCCTGGAACATCTACCAAGTGTATGGTGCAACTGTGGAGCCAATTGGAAATGGTGGACCAGATGCATCATCCTCATCCAAAGGTGGAAGATGAGCAATCAATGAACATTGTTGGAGATCCATGAAGTAATATTTGCTATGGTGGAGATCCATGGCTCTCAACGTTCACCTTACAAGTGCCAATGTGTCCCTATGGAGGGCGAGGACCCCGTATAGGGAGACCAAAACCTTAATGAAGACCCACCTGCAATCCTGCATAAGGTTCGATCCGTCCCCTTACCCTCCAATATAACAAATCATCAAAATAATCAAGTAATAATGCTTATAAGTTATGGGATCAATGGGACACTTCTTGGTGGCATGCCCTTCCATAGTGGGCTTTGGCAAGTAAAAGTGTCTCCAAGCTCAAAGGGGGTTAACCACAAACCCTCTCAGGTGGGTTTTGTTGAGAAATCTAGGGCATCAATAGTTAGGTGATTTTTCTTTAATTAGTAATTGCTTGTGAGTGCTTTTTACAACTTTAGATTAGGATCTTCTTCACTTAAGTTATTACATGTTCTTCTTCATCAAACAATTACCAATGCATGAACATAAATGGACAAGAGACACAGAATGTAGGCCGTGAGCCAGGGCCAAAACCCCTCTCTCTTTGAGAGGAAAACCCACACAAATTCTTCTTATAGAGATTCCAATTGACGAATACCAAGACCAAGACCCTCGACCTATTTGCCACTCCAAGACCAAGACGCAAGTTCTCTTTGACAATCTTCTTCTCTTTTCTTCTTCTTGATTCCTCTTTCGATTTGACGTTCTTAGCTTCAAGGCATAGCATTAACACGAATAAAGATCATATCCTATCTGAGCATAGTAACAAACTGTAGACACATTTGAGATGGCATCAAAAGCATGTCATTGTAATGTCACCGAATCAATGTGATATAGCGCCGAATCTATGGTCTCCATTACCGAACCGTGGCTTCTTCATAGCACCGAGACTCTCTCATAGAAGTCAAAACTTCTTGACTGTAATGATATCCGAACTTGACTGTAATTATCCATCCGAATTCAGAGAAATCTGAACTTCTGTCTCTGTGTTTTGTCACCCTAATTTCAGAGATCCAAACTTGATGACTGTCATCAGCCCTAAACAAATCTTCACATCACTTCTCCGAGTTCCATTTGAACTAGTCTCCTTTCTGTGATTCGAACTTGTGTCCTTTCTGTGATCTGAACTTCAGAGAGATTCGAGCTTGACTAACTGTGTCAATGCAAATACCCTACACACCTATTTATAGTTTTTGTCTCATATAAATAAGCCAACTTGTGCTATCCGAATAGGTGTGTCTCCATTAGTTGAGCCGACATGATTTCTCTCATTTCATATTGAAGTCGACATGAAGAAGGATACCTTGTGCTTGTCTTGGAGGGCTACTAGACCATTGTATTGACTCATGTACATTTGTAACATGCCCAAGAAGGTTTTTTCATACATGACATTGACTTTTTGACTTTTATGACTAGATGACAAATCCTAAAGGCTCATAATGGGAGCTATCTGAAAATAAAATCCTTGCTCATGAAACCCATGAGTCAAGTATAGAATCATTTTATTTTTCTTCTTTACATCAACTACATCAAAATCACAATTACATGTCATTATGAAGACCGAACCCAGTTACACTTTTCAACACTCCCTTTTAACTAGGGAGGTATTCATAATGGTACTTGGTCATTCTCAATATGAAGAATTTCTCATAAGAAGAATAAGATTGGTAACCCATTTGTTTAGCATCATATCAACCAACATTGTTATATAGCAAGGCCTTGACTAACAACTCTATCTGTCCACAAGATTTGAGCTCAATGCTGGCGAGACCAATGATTTATAGACACTCTCATCATTGCCTCTCCCAGAACATACCCCACTTGGGTTCTCAGGGTGTGTTCCATCAAGACTATTATTATCTTGGACTCCCCAGTCCTCAAAGAATATCAGTTCTCTACGACTACTCTTATCTTGGATACCCTATCTCATCCTCAAAGAGCATCGGATGCCAAATGATTACCCAATTTTCCATTCCGTCTTCCCAGATGAAGACCAAAATGATGTGTCTATCTCTCCCTCTTAATTAGGGAGGACATATCTATTCCAATAAAGGAATGTACTCATTCCTACAAAAGGAATGTACCTAAGCTCCCTCTTGGCTTAGGAATTTCCAAGTTTCTTCCAAGTAAGAAACTTGTTTCCAAGCTCCCTCTTAATTAGGGGCCTACAACAGCTCCTCAGGTGGAGATGATGGGACAACCAACTGCTTGAAGAACTCCTTCCTTCGATGCCATGAATTTCTTTGCCATGAAGTCTTGATCTTTTGGGACTTCTACATAGGGAACAAACCATCCATCACTTTCATTCATGAGACAGTCATGTCATTATTCCTTTCATTAGAAAGTGATCCATCAGTCTACATCTGGCCTTGCTTCATGTCATGTTGGCTTCTTCATGCCATGTTTCTCGGAAGGATCTTACATCCTTCTATATGGTCCTCTGGTAAGATATCCATAGTTCTTCCTTTGGCAGTCTTGCATAAGCCCATCCAGATATTTGTTCAAAAATAAGAAATGAACACTTAAATCAAAATTACCTTTGTGATGGTCTTTCATCATGACATCTTCCAATTTGCATCAACATCCTACATACATGTTGACATATCTCCTAAAGATATCCATTGTCAAGGGCCTCTTTCTTTTCAGACTCCATCAAAGTCTTCAGATCTTTCATGGAGATATCCTAGTCAAATCTTCTTGGTCTTCCCGATGTTGATTGCCTTTACCATGGTTGCATATCTCATGATCTCTTCCTTTCTTTTTTCACACATTTCATCCCTAGGAGCTTCCAATTAGAGTTCCTCAATTGTAGTCAACCAACTCATACTTCATATGAGGACATATTATGTTGATTTCATTTAGCGTGACCCATGCCTTTCAACTTTTTTTCATAAGAGAAGATTCCTTTCCTTTGATCATGCTTCTCAAGATAGAACAATGATCCATGTTACTTGCAACCATACAACATGACCTTATAATATTGAATACAAGCATACATACCTCATTTACCTTTAGGTCATCTAGGCTTCTTTCAACAACTTCCTTGATTGAAAAGAGCTTCAACCCCTTGATCTGCTTCATTTTCTTATGTCATCATACCATCATCCCATGAGTTCCACAAGTTGGAGTTTTTAATGAAACACTTTCTTCCTCTCTAGATCAATGATCCTTGCGATGAGGATTCCATCAGAGAATCTTGAGGATCTTGCATATCCCTATCCAGTAGATGTTTTGTTTTGACTGATGTATGATGAGACTTGTCTTTGGATGACTTCTTCCTTTTCTTAAGTTTCCAATGAGGTTCTCAAGAGCTATATCCTTCGTAGTTGACTGTTATAGATTTTGTTCCAGACATCCTTCATGTTTCCTATAATGATGTCACGAGTTCTTACTTCTTTCTTCTTCCTTTTTATTGCCATGTTTTAGCTTAGGATAATCTTTCTTGAAATGCTCATAGCATTAAATCTTAGCTATGTTCTTCTTTCCTTTCGACAAATGTCTGAATACTCTTTTCCCTCAACCTGTCTTCTTCTATCTTTCATAGAAGCCACAAGTTGTTGAATGGAATAACTTCCTTATCCTCATAGACATTTGTTACCTTTTCCATCAGTTAGTGAATTTAGAACAAAGGAGATCATTTCCTTATCTAAAATCATCTCTCCCAGATCTCGCAGTTGAGATCTTATGAAGATATCCCTTCATCCTTCGATACCTTTAATTTGTGTAGATCAGATCTGAATGATATGACCTTTCTTATGGCATCTTCAAAGAATAGTTCTACCAGCTTTATCATATATCTCTTTTGATGTCTCCAATCTTGCTATATGGGGAATGGGGGGACCTTTGACTGATTTCATAAGAATCCCTTGAGCCCTTTGGTCCCTTTCCATGTATTCAAAGGATATTTTTCCATTGATATGACCAATGACTTCATTTCCTTCGAGCACTGTGTCTATCCTCCTTTTCCATGCAAGAAAGTTCGATGAGCCAACCAACTTATAGATCTCCTTGCAAAACAAAGTCATTTTACTAGATTTAGATTATAGAATAAAGATACTTACTTGTAAAGTGAAGATGGAATCTTCAACTTGATTTCTTCGTTGATGATGATCGATGAAGATGACTTGATGCTTCTCGGATGGTCCTTTTTAAGGATAAGGAGGTCCTTGCTTCAACGAGGCAGAGTCTACCTTCTTTTGGGTGATCTTCTTCCAAATGAAATCCTTGCTTCAATAAAGAGAAGTTTGCCCTTTTTATGACAATGCCTTTCGATCTTGATTCAGGTGGATATTGGTGGCCACCCGCCAATTCCACTTGAACCCCCACCATTGTTTCTTTCAGCTTTTCAATTTCCTCAATTGTATCACAATTTACTATTTTTAGCAGTTTTTCGGGTCCTAAACTTTCGGAGCTGTTTTGAGGCCCTAAACGACGTTTTTTTTGGCAATCTACCGCCAGTGACTTTTTGTCTAAAATCGTATTTTTCGTCATAGTCCTCGGAGAGATCTTTCCAACGGGTTATCATGCGCTGCGCGTGAAATGGAGACAATATGACCAAGTCGTGACCCCGAGAAGTTCGCTGTCTAACTCACCCCAACGGGGCCCATAAACTCTTGGTGTTACATCTCCTCGGGTTAGGGTTTTGGTTGTTTAGGGTTTGCTCTTATTGTTCAATAATAAAAAGGCCCTTGAGCTTCAGTGTAATGCAGTTCAGAGGCATGTAGCCGCCACATCTCTTCTCAGAGATAAGCTACCATCGCCCGAGCTAGTCTTATTTCCATTCTGTGTGTAGGCATATTTCAGTGTTTGATATTAATGAAATGAAGTGTTATTTCTACTGCATCTTCGTATTTACGGTTATATCTGTAATTCGTTGCGTTCCTGTTTAAATCCGGATCAGGGGTATCAGAGCGGTCTGCTCTTTCTTTGTTTTTCATTGCATGTCCCCAACAAGTTTGGGATATAAGGAGTTAGGGTTTGAACTTGTCGAATCTTTGCAAGACCAACCTCGCAAATCCTGACAGTCTCCCATGGCGGATGAAAAGAAAGACGAGGGGGTAGGAGATCTTATCAAAATCTTGCTCGAGGAAGCCCTCGAGCGACAAAGGAATGCGATGATGGACAACTTTGCCCAGATCCTTCAACGACTACCTAGGGGCGACGCATCTACTTCCGGCAGCTACTCTGGAAGTGCCACACCCTTTAAGGTACAAGTTAACTTTGACATTACCATATTTGAGGGTCAGATAGATGCAGACGCTGTAGATAAATGGTTAAATCTGCTAGAAGGATATTTTTCCTTTCATGATTTTTCCAGCTGGGAAAAGATCACCTTTGCATTTCTCAAAACAGCCCCCCACGTCAAGGACTGGTGGGAAACCTACTGTGAGCAGAAGGATGAAAATATGAAATCATTGTTTTCAGCCGCACCCACTTGGAACTCGTTCCGGAATGCCATCAAGGAGCAGTACTACCCTGTCAGGAACTATGAGGATAAATACATAAAGTGGACAACGTTGCGACAGGGAAGGGACCAAGATGTGTCGGAATTTACCAATGTTTTTAATACCCTTCGCACGAAGTTGGGTATCAAGGATTCTGAGAAGCATTTGGTTCTCAAGTACCTTGGTTGCCCACACAGGTACATCCAGGACGAGATGGAATTCTTGGACATCTCCTCACTCGGTAAGGCATATCAATATGCAGTCAAGATCGAGCAAAAGTTTAAACAGAAGAAGCGATACTTTCGATTTGCGAATCTGAAGCAAGGGAAAGGTTCCCCCAAATCGCAGAACAAAGGACAAAGCCAAGGCGGGGCGACGCAGGACAACCCGCCAAAGCCGCAAGCAAAGTACAACGCCGCGAAGCCGAAGAAGGACACGAGAAAGTGGTGTGAGTTCCATAAGAGCTCCACTCACAACACAAGTGAGTGTTGGGCCAAGCAGTCATTGGTGGCCGAGCTAAAGGCTTCAGAATCAGATGCATGTTACAACAATGAGTCAGAACCTGACAAGGGGAATGACAAAGGGAAGCAGATTATTGATGCGGAGCTCAACGCCACCGTTGACACCACGAAGATCTAGAAGGAGGAACCCAAAGATCCAGAGGAGGAGTGCCTCTGCCACTCCCAGATGTGGGTAAAGGGTTCCTCGCTACAGTTCATTGTCAATAGCGGGAGCCAAAAGAACCTCATTTCGATAGAGGTTGTGAAGCGGCTGGGCTTATCGACCACAACACATCCACAACCGTGTACATTGGGTGGTGTCACCAAGGACGACATCTTCGTGTGAGCCAACAGTGCCGCCTTCCATACAACATCAAGCCCTTCACGGATGAGGTATTATGTGACGTTGCTCCCCTTGATGTTTGTGATGTATTATTAGGCCAACCATACTTATGGAAGCGACATGCTGTGTATGAGTCAAGGCCTTGTGCTGTTATTTTTAGTTTGGGAAATAAGTTGTACAGGATACCAGAGGTAGCACCGTCTACCACCATCTCTTTGGTTACTGCAAAACAATGCAATAAGCTCATTTCCAAAATCGGGAAATTTGTTTTCCTGATGATATGCCCTTAGGGAAAGAAGAAGACAGTGGCCGCGACCTCCAGACAGGGCCCCTCCGCACGACAACAACAGATGGACAAGGTCGTGGAGGAGTACGAGGACATCTTCACCTCCACCATAGGGGTGCCTTTGCATTGTCAGGTCAAGCACTCCATCAATCTGACCTCAGGTGCGTCACTACCCAATGGACCAATCTATCGGCGCTCTGTTCTGGAGAACGACGAAATCAAGAGGCAGATTCAGGAGCTGCTACAGAAAGGTTACATCCGTCCTAGTTCATCGCCCTGTGGAAGCCCGATCGTGTTGGTACAGAAGAAGGATGGGACTTGGAGACTCTATATTGACTACCAGGCACTAAACAAGATCACTGTCCGAAATAGTTACTTGATCCCACGGATTGATGACCTTCTGGACCAACTGAAGGGGGCAAAATATTTCAGCAAGATCGACTTGAAGTCCGACTATCACCAGGTACCAATCGAACCCTCCAATGTGTGGAAGACTTCCTTGCTAAGGAGGGCCTTTTCGAATGGTCAGTTATGCCTTTTGGGTTGACGAATGCTCCTGCAACCTTCATGATGCTGACAGATGACATCTTGCGGCCATTCACCAACTCATTTGTAGTGGTATACTTGGATGACATCCTGATCTTCATCCAGAGTTGGGAAGAGCACCTCCACCACATCCGATAGGTTCTCCAAACACTGCAACAACACAAGCTATGTGCCAATTTGGAGAAATGCACGTTTGGCATGACCCAGGTTTAGTATCCGGGATACATTATTGATGAATGAGGGATGCATGTGGATCTAGCTAAGATCTAAGTCATTCGGGATTGGCCAGCCCCAACCACTCTGACAGAGCTCCGTAGCTTTCTGGATCTTGCCAATTTCAACTACAGGTTCTTTTTGGGATTCTCTCATATCACTTGGCCCTTGAGTCAAGTCACCAAGGGAGGAGCGAAAACAAAATTATTTTGGTCTGAATCTCAACAGAAGGCATTCGCAGAGTTGAAACATTGCCTCTGATCTGCACCAGTGCTCACTTTACCAGATCTGCAACAACCATTTGAGATTGAGACAGATGCCTTTGACTATGCTATTGGGCAGTCCTTACTCAACAGGGGCATCCAATGGCATATCATAGTGAGACACTTTTAGACATAGTCCGGAAGTATCCCACTTATGACAAAGAGATGTATTCCATTGTGCAGGCTTGCCGACAATGGAAGCATTACATTTTGTGGAAGGAAACGATCATCCACACAGACCACCGGCCCCTACAGTTCGTATAGACACAAGGGAAGTTGCAGAATGATCGCCATGAAAAGTGGTCCACATACTTGCAACAGTTCCATTTGAATATCAAGTATAAGAAGGGTAGCACCAATAATGTTGCAGACTGTGTCAGCCGACCATTGATCATGGCGTTAACCACCGTGCTCAACACACCGCTAAGCATGGCAACAACTGTGTTTTTGTGGTTGTCGACAGATTCTCGAAGATGGTCATTCTGGCGGCCTGCAAGAAGAATATCACAACAGAAGCCACTGCTAAACTCTTCTTTGAACGAATGTGGGTACACTTTGGGATCCCACAGTTTATCATCTTAGATTGGGACAACAGGTTCCTCAGTACATTTTGGTCTAGTTTTTGGTTGATGTTGGACACCAAGCTCACTTAGTCCACAACTTTCCATCCCCAATTTGATGGCTAGACAGAGGTCGTCAACAAGATGATCGTACACATTCTGTGCATGTACAATTCAAAGCATCCACGCACATGGGATGAGAGCCTTCCCTAGTCCAACACAGCTATAACCGGGCTCTCCACAGCTCGATTGGCCACAACCCTTTTCAGGTGGGCTTGGGATTCCAGCCAATGTCCCATTGATGTGGCCATACCATTTGCAGCTACTCAGGCAGATTCGGCGCATGTCCAGTTAGAAGCCGATAAGGCAAATGACTTCATTGAGCACATCCAACATATCTGCCAGCATGACATTTTGGAGAAATCAAATGCCAAGTACAAGCAGTGACCCGATCAGCATCGAGTGCCACACAAGTTTCGGGTGGGCGACAAAGTCTGGTTGCATTTGCAGAAGGAACCCCTTATCGGAGCCTATCGTAAACTTAGACCACTCTGATATGGTCCTTACACCATTACCAAGGCTGTGGGCGACAATGCATTTGAGCTCAGCATTCCCCCATTCCTTGGCCTGCACCTAGTGTTCAATGTGGACCGCCTTCGACCATACTTCGCACCATTGCTGGACACATCAAACATTGCAGAACAACTCACACCTATAGAGTTAAATCCAGATTGCATGGAGCAAGCCACAACTGCTTGTATCATGGACACGCAGATCAAGAACACTTGCCAACAGAAGATCCAACTATATCGAGTTGTCAAAGCAGGCCAACTCCTTCACCAGGGCAAGTGGCTCACTAGGGACCAAGTTTAGCAGAAGTTTCCTCATCTCATGGAGGAACTCAATGCAATGGGGACCATTGCTTCCTAAGGGGGGAGGAATGATCTAGGTGGATATTGGTGGCCATCTGCCAATTCCACTTAGACCCCCACCATTGTTTCTTTTAGCTTTTCAGTTTCGTCAATTGTAGCACAGTTTACCATTTTTAGCAGTTTTTCGGGTCCTAAACTTCTGGATCCGTTTTGAGGCCCTAAACGACGTTTTTTTTTGCAATCTACCGCCAATGATTTTGTATCTAATATCGTCTCTTTTGTCGTAGTCGGAGGGATCTTTCCAACAGGTTATCATGCGCGTCAAACAGAGATAATATGACCAAGTCGTGACCTCGGGAAGTTGGTTGTCCAACTCACCCCAACGGGGCCCATAAACTCTTGGTGTTACATCTCCTCGGGTTAGGGTTTTGGTTGTTTAGGGTTTGCTCTTATTGTTCAATAATAAAAAGGCCCTTGAGCCTCATTGTAACACAGTTCAAAGGCATGTAGCTGCCACATCTCTTCTCAGAGATAAGCTACCATCGCCCGAGCTAGTCTTATTTCCATTCTGTTTGTAAGCATATTTCAGTATTTGATATTAATGAAATGAAGTGTTATTTCTACTGCATCTTTGTATTTATGTTTATATCTGTAATTTTTTGTGTTCCTATTTAAATCCGGATCAGATCTAGCCTTTTATGGATGAACAACCTTCAAGATCCTTCAACTTCAAATTGATTGAGATTGGATCCCAGGAATGCTTCCTTGATTGAGCTAGGGCTTTTTCTTTCTTTAAGACGATGATGTAATCTTGATCTTAAAGTGCTATTCTTGGATAAATAAACTTCAAGCTACCTTGACTCGTAGATCTCTTCAACTTGATTAGATGTAGGGTCTTTATGGTCTCTTGATATGGCTTGAGGGTTCCACCAACTTCTTTGTAGATTTCTTCTTCGATCTAGGGTTATGATGCTTCCTTGAAGATATTTTAACTTTCACTTTGATATCCTTCGACTTGCTTTGATGCCTATCTTGAAACTCAATCCTTGAGTGTCTCTTTGATTAGATGCCCTTCATTTGAATTAGTCACCTTAGCTCTGATACCATATTGTGAAATCTAGGGCATCAATAGTTAGGTGATTTCTCTTTAATTAGTAACTGCTTGTGAGTGCTTTTTACAACTTTAGTTCAAGATCTTCTTCACTTAAGTTATTTAATGTTCTTCTTCATCAAACAACTACCAATGCATGAACATAAATGGACAACAGACACAGAATGTAGGCTATGAGATAGGGCCAAAACCTCTCACTCTTTGAGAGGAAAACCCACACAAATTCTTCTTATAGAGATTCCAATTGACGAATACCAAGACCAAGATCCTTGACCTATTTTCCAGTCCAAGACCAAGACACAAGTTCTCTTTGACAATCTTCTTCTCTTTTCTTCTTCTTGACTCCTCTTCTGATTTGACCTTCTTAGCTTTGAGACATAACATTAACACAAACAAAGATCATGTCCTATCTGAGCATAGTAAAGAACTATAGACACACATTACATGGCACCAAAAGCACATCACTGTAATGTCACTGAATCACTGTGATATAACACTGAATCTGTGGTCTCCATTACTGAACTGTGGCTTCTTCATAGCACCAAGATTCTCTAGAAGAAGTCTGAACTTCTTTACTGTAATGATATCCGAACTTGACTGTAATTATCCATCTGAATTCAGAGAAATCCAAACTTCTATCTCTGTGTTTTGTCACCCTAATTTCAAAGATCCGAACTTGATGATTGTGATCAACCCTAAACAAATCTTCGCTGTCCCTTCATCACTTCTCTGAGTTCCATCCGAACTTGTCTCCTTTCTGTGATCCGAACTTCAGAGAGATCCAAGCTTGACTGACTGTGTTAATGCGAATACCCTACACACCTATTTATAGTTGTTGTCTCATATAAATAAGCCTACTTGTGCTATCTGAATAGGTGTGTCTCCATTAGTTGAGCCGACATGAGTTCTTTCATTTCATATTGAAGTCGACCTGAAGAAGGATACCTTGTGCTTGTCTTGGAGGCCTACTAGACCATTCTATTGACTCATGTACATTTGTAACATGCCCAAGAAGGGTTCTTCACAATGTTGCATTAATCGTTATTAGGATTAAATCGGCGCGGGGAAAAAATCGGAATTATTGGGAAATTATCGGAAAAAATCGGGAAAAAATCCTTTGGTACAAAAAAATTCTTTTTTTTTTTTCAAAATTTTAATGTCTAAACCATCTACAACATAAAATAAATACATTGACAGATAAATATGTTAAAAAAACTAATATATAAGATGTTTAATATCATTTCTAGCGATAAAATCACACATAACATTGAATCATGTCCTGAATAGTAAGTCCTGACTCCTGAGTCCCAACTCAGCCTCAAAATATCAACAAAAAATATGATAATGTATCTCATCATGTATAATGTCATATACAATAAAATTAAAGTCTAATCCTATTGATTTCCTCTGCCCCTCTTGCGAGAAAATGCCATAGCTTTCCCTTTCCCTCTAGATGTAGATGCTGGTGCTTGTGCTGGTGGAGATGGCAGTGGAGTCTGATGTGCTCTAGAAGCTGAAGAACTAGAAGTAGGAGCTATAGGAGGTAGACCACGTCCTCTACTGGTGGCAGGGGTAGCCCGGGCATGTGGTGTCACCTGGAAACATTACAATCTCCCAATCCTGAAATCCTGAAAAACTGATAAGTCTGCTGGATTTTAAATGAAATCTAAAATTCTACTTTCTCCATATGAAATCCAATGAGGCTGGAACTACTCTCAAACATCCTGAGTCATTTCATGGTAATGTTAAAAATTTAAGTAAAAGGATGAAAATGAAGATTAAGGAGAATGTCACTTTTACTTTAAGAATTTAACATTACCATGAATAGCATATCCATACTAGGGCCTACACTTGATCATTAAGCTGCCCACTCAAAAATTATTTGTTTCTTTAAAAAAAAATTGCATGAAAAAACCCAAAAAAATGTTATAAAACTATGCTGTCGCGACCCCTGACGATTTTTTAAGTTTTTATCGCGATTTTTTCAATAAAAATCGGCAAAAAAAAATCTGGCAATTTTTTCGTTTCATTATCGCGATTTTATCGGCAGAGGGAAAAACTCGCGATTTTTTCATTTTATCGCGATTTTCACAACACTGGTTCTTCATACATGACATTGGCTCTTTGACTTTTATGCCCAAGAAGGGTTCTTCATACATGACATTGGCTCAAGTATAGAATCATTTTATTTTTCTTCTTTACATCAATTACATAAAAAACACAATTACATTTCATTATGAAGATCGAACCTAGTTACACTTTTCAACAGTCTCAACCTCTAAAGGGGGTGGAGTGCCCATAGTACATCCTTTAAGAGGTAGGTGGCAAATGATATAATGATGGAATGGAGTGGGGATCAGGGGAATCATCCAGACCACAGGTAAAGGTGCATTGGGTAGCTATAACAAGGGAAGCCCACACCTGGGTATATGAGTGTAGGAGGGAGCAAATCATGGTACATGAGTTACCTCGACCTTTGTTTTCCCCCCTTCATCATATGCCTTTTACCTTTGATTGATTTTTCTTCATAGCTGCTCGAGGCTCCAGGGGATGGAGAGCATGATGTATAATATTTAGCAGTGGATACCTGCTTGAGGTGGGGCAATTCATCGCCCACTAGGGGTTGGGACAATCATGGGTTCCTTAATGATGGAGGGGACTCATCTAGGGCCCATATGAACCAGGGTGATGACCATGAATAAGGGGTAGAGCTCATGTTTGGCTTTTGCCCACTTGCTAAATTTGTATGTCTTGACCATCTTTTGCATTTTGTGGTACATTTCCTATTGAGAAGGGCCAAATTATGCCTTATTAGTTTCGTTTTAGCTGCATCAACCTTCGTGGCATCATTCTAGGCGCGACCCAAGGTGTGGAGAAGGGGAGGTGGAGGCCAACCCTATGTGGAACCAGTGGACATATGTGGACCCGGATGGGAAAAGAGGTGAATGGGGCTTAAATAAGTGGAGAGGGAGTAATGTAGGTGGTATCAGGAAGCAAGACCATGCAACCTAAATCGATATTTCCCATGTAGTGCCAACCCTAAAGCTAATGGCCAGTAAAGGAGATCCCACGAGATTGAGATACAAGGGTAACGACGAAATCGGGCAATGGAGACAAGAGCACAAATCTAACCCACTTTTTTCGTTGAATCTCCCCACCAATTCATGCCCAAAAAATGCCCATGACATGTAAGGAAAATTACTCAACTATACCAATGAAAAGTCATATCTTTGGGGTTGGGAGGCCCACCTTCAAACATACATTCATAATAGATGGGTGAGGGACCACATTGCTGGCTCAGGTGGTGGAGAAAAATGGCATATCGAGCTATTTGGGGGCTGCAAGGGGCTGCTGGCTACCAATTGAAGACCATCTAGGAGAAATTTTTTCTCCCATATATACTACCCATAGGTGGTGGGTAACAAGGCCCAAATAATTCTGTTTTCTTCCTTTTATACTTCTTCCTTCGCTAGGGTATGAGTCTCCTTCTTGTCTCTAGATCGAGCTTCTGTGTTGCTTGAGTGTATCTTCTTGTGAGAGGTCGAGTCCTCCTTTATAGAGGTGTTGTTGGGCTCCAAAATAGGCCGACTTCAATGGCAGGCCAACTTGATGATGCATATAGGCCGACTTGACTTGTAGCTTGTATACTTGGTCTTGGAGGGGTTTATAGACTCATATAATTTCTTTTGTAATATGTTACATGCCCAAGAAAGGTCTCTTATACATGACAAAGACTCATTTGACTTGTAGACCACATGACAAGCCTTAGAAGCTCTCAATGGGAGCTTTACCTACAAAATAAAATTCCTTGAGCATGAAACCCATGCCTCAAGCATAACAAAATAATTTTATTTTTCTCTTTTATATCAATTACATAAAATCATGATTACATATGTCATTATGAAGACCGAACCTAGTTACATATTTCAACACTCCCACTTAACTAGGGAGGTATTCATAATTCATACAAGGTACTTGGACATTCTCAATCTGAAGAATTTTCATAAGAAGAGTTGGATTGGTAACCCATCTATATAACATCATATCATAAAACATTGTCACATAGCAAGGGCTCGGCTAACAACTCTATCTTCCCACAAGATTAGAGCACAATGCTGGCGAGACCAATGATTTATAGACACCTTCATCATTGTCTCTCAAGGAGCATACCTCACCTGGGTGTTCACATGGCATGTCCTTCTAGTATTATTCTTATCTTGGATTCCCAATCCTCAAAGAATATTGGTCCTCTACGACTACTCGTATCTTGGATGCCCAACCACACCCTCAAAGAGTATCAGCTCCCAGATGGTTACCCAATTCTCCATTCTTTCTTCCCAATTGAAGACAAGAATGATGTGTCTATCTCTCCCTCTCAACTAGGGAGTATATACCCATTCCCATGAAGGAATGTACCCATTCCTATAAAAGGAATGTACCCAAGCTCACACTTAACCAGGGACTTGTCCAAGCTCCCTCTTAGCTTAGGGACTTGCTTCCAAGTTTTTTCTTAATAAAAAACTTGCTTCCAGGCTCCCTCTTAACTAGGGCGCTGTTTCCAGCAGTAGTTCTTTCTTCATTGGTGGAGATTATGGGACCTTTAGCTGCTTGTAGCGCTCCTCCATTCAATGTGATGAATTTCATCTTGGAGGCTTCATCTTTTGGGACTTCTTCGTAGGGAATTGACCATCCGTCACTTTGCTTCTTGAATTATGTTAGTCATGTCATCCTTTCTTTCATTAGAAAGTGATCCATTACACCATATATGGCTTTTCCTCATACAAATACCTTTTCCACATCATGTATCCTTCAGGATCTTCCATCCTTCCACATGGGCAGATGACGTTCACAACTCTCTTTTGGTAGCCCTGTATTAGCCCATCCAGACATGTTCAAAAATAAAAAATGAACATCAAATCAAAATTACCTTTTATGATGGTCCTCATGACATCTTGCTTGTAGAAACATCAACATCCTACATACATATTGACACATCTCCAAAATATTCAGTGTCAAGGACTAATTATTATTGCTCAGTTAAGGATTGATTCTCAACTAAGTGGGCTTGGTTGTGGGGAAAACTCTAGAGTTAAGAACGCTTGAGCCAGAGGCGATCTAGGATGGGTGACCTCTCGGGAAGTCCTGGTTACTAGGTGCAAGCCCCAGAAGTGATGATTGATTCATTTCACTAGTTTCAATCCCACTTCTTCACCCCTGTGAGTATCACCTGATGCAATGAGTGCTAAGTGGACTATTCAAAAATCATGAAAAATGAGTCAATTACGACTACCTCTCATGGAAATGGTCATAGACGAATGACTGACTTAATGCAGCTGAATCCCAAATAAAATGATATCTAATATTATGTTGATTTCATCTAATGTGTGAACCTTGGCTTCATGCATTTCTAGAAGAGAACTATTTCCTTTGATCATACTCATGAGGTAGAGTATCTTTCCCTATTATCTGCAACTATATGATGGCATGACCTAACTTATCAAACATATGCATACATACCTCTTTCCTTCTTTTGGTCTTCTAGACTTCTTCTAGCAGCTTCCTTTCCTTGATTGAGAGAATTTCAACCATATCGTTATGCTACATTCCTTATTCATCATACCATCATTCTTCCAAATAGTGAATCCCATCCAAGGTGGTATTCTTAGCAAGACACTTGCTTCTTCCAAGAGATGAATCTTCAAATGAAGATTTCTATGGAGGATCTTGAATATCCTTGTCCTGTGAATGCCCCCTTCTAAAGATGTATGATGAGATCTATACTAGATGACTTCCTTCTTCCATAAGTGCTACCTATGCTTCTAATGGGGTTACCAAGAGTTACTTTGTCCTATGACGACCGCTACAGGTATATAAACTTTTACTTCAGTTATGACGTGAGCTCTTACTTCAATTGTATGCTTACTATGATGCTTTCTTACTAAGATGCATCCTATTATTCTTCAACCATGGCAGAGGTCTTTCATCTTCTATTTTTCTTGGCTATCCATCTACATTATGAATAGTGTCCAAGGGTTTGTATAGTTCCCTTCTTCCATCATGTTTCTCAAAGGATCATCCCATCCATCTTTTACTTCTTGTACTTGCAATATTAATTAACAAGTACCCCAAGCAAAGAATACAATACCAAAACATGATGTCAAGTTATCTTTCTAGGGTTTCTATGCGATCAAGAGGTCATCCTAGGGTTTCTCAAACCCTATATTATGTCACACTAGGGTTTATCCTATGCCCTAGAATTCTAACAAACCCTAGAAGTCAAATCATAAGGAACAAGTACCTTAAGATTATGGTTTCTAAATACTAGGGTTTCTTATGAACCATCTATAGTTCAAAATAAAAGCCTTAGAGCCAAAACTTCAACCCTACAACATCTTATGATGGAACCTTAAAAATAATTAAAAAATATCGTACATACCTTATGAATATTTACCTGTGATGCGATGGTTCCTTCACAAAGGTATCTTTGCTATCTTCTTTGCTATCTTTCAAACTTTCTTTTATTGCACTTCCGATGGGGACCTGCTTCTCCACGACTTCCTTACAGAATGATTGTAGCTCCTTTTTGCTCCCTTGATGGCTACAAGACTTCTGTGCAACAGATCTTCATAATTGGGAATCCTTTTGTTGCACTTATTTTTCTCCCCATAGATCCTTGGATTGATTGCTTTACTAAAAATATATAGATGATTATCAGTCCTTTTGAATGACTGATCTTGCTACAAGAATGAATGTATGATTGGTGCTTGAACTACTTGGTGCCACAGAGATTTTTTTGGGATATGCAATCAATGATAGGAGTACGAGATGATGCCCGGGAATTCAGTTTTGTGAATGCTGATCCTTAAGGAGATGAAGACAATCCTTTTCTTTTAGGGCCTGAGTGTTTGCTTTTCTTGCCAAAGCACTCAAATTGCTTTGAATATTTAAATTAGGCCTTCGACCCTTTGAGACAGTGATATAGCGTTCTTCAAAAATGATTCCTTTATTCATATAGGCCAAAAACTTTGCTTATCCTTGAAGAGAGTTCAGCTCCTTTCAATATCTTGAGAAAGATTCTTAGGACAGAGATATAATTTACTGTAATTTCTTTATTATTTTAAAGTCAGAACTCGAGAATCCAGATTTTGATCAAACCTTGAAACCTTGATGATGTTGACAACGATTTTCTTCTTGCTTCTATTGGATAAGTTGGCTTCAAGATGATTCGGTTTGCATATCTCTTTTATTTGAGCACAGGTAGGGTCTCTTGAGATCTCCTTTGAACAAGGTTCCCAAGAATGCTTCAAATTTTTGAACACACTAGGGTTTTTGAGATCTTCTCTGGTGACTTCCTTCAAGATGATGATGTACTCGTCTTTTGGAGATGAGAGGATCTTCTTGATGATTGATGCCCTTGATGATCTTCTTAGTACTTCGAATCTTTAGTGTCCTTTCTTAAACTACCCTTTCTTGACTTGACACCTTAGCTCTGATACCATGTTGAGAAATCTAGGGGCAACAAGTGTAGGTGATTTCTCTCTTCTTCATAACTGTTAGTGGAGTATTTTTACTTCAATTAATTAGCTTCTTCTTTTTCTTGTTATTGTAAGTGTTTTCTTCATCAAACAACTACCTAGTTACAAAGAACAATAAGACAAAAGACACAAGATATAGGTGATCAGCCAGGGCCAAAACCTCTCCAATCTTGAGAGGAAAACCCACGCAAATTCTTCTTCTTATAGAATCTTCAATTGACGAATTCCAATACCTAGACCCTTGACCAACAACCCCTCCAAGACCAAGTCAGAGCTTCTTCTTGAAGCACTTCTCTTCCTTTTAAGTCAACACTGGTCAACCTTAATCCTCTGCTTCAGATTTCGACCCAAGCTCAGAATTTCGGCTCGCAGTTGCAGACATGTAGTTTCGATCTTTTCTGCAGCAACCCTAGGTCACATGTGTGACCTAAAATATGGACAAATTCTTCTCCTTTCTTCTTCGTTGGTATATAGACTTCTTCAAGAATTCAGCTTACTTTCCCACACTTCTTTGACACTTGATATTCCTTTTTGAAATGACTGTAATTTTTTCCTTTTGCAGTTGAAAGTGTGCCCTAGATACAGTCAGCACGTGTGAGAGAGATGTCCCAAAACAGGCCCAAATAATTCTGTTTTCTGTCTTCTTATACTTCACCTTCCTTCGCTAGGGTATGAAGCTCCTTCTTGTCTCTAGATCAAGCTTCTGTGTTGCTTGAGTGTATCTTCTTGAGAGAGGCCGAGTCCTCTTTTATATAGGTGTTGCTGGGCTCCAAAATAGGCTGACTTCACTGGCAGGCTGACTTGACTTGTAGCTTGTATACTTGGCCTTGGAGGAGTTTATAGACTAGTATAATTTCTTTTGTAATGTATAACATGCCCAAGAAGGGTCTCTTATACTTGACAAAGATTCATTTGACTTGTAGGCCACATGAAAAGCCCTGGAAGCTTTCAATGGGAGCTTTACTTACAAAATAAAATTCCTTGAGCATGAAACCAATGCCTCAAGCATAATAAAATAATTTTATTTTTATTTTTTACATCAATTGCATAAAATCATGATTGCATATGTCATTATGAAGACCGAACCTAGTTACATATTTCAACGTTCCTCTACAGCAAAAGGCTAGGACTCTTCACAGCTTTATAGAGAGTATTTTGGAGCAGGGCCCTAACAGTAATTGTGAACTCTGGCTGTCTGTTTGCCCCACTATTACACCCAACATAGTTTTCTGCACTCTCACTTTAGTTACAGTATTTGTGAACTCTGGCTCTCTGTTTCCCCCACCGTTACACCCAACATAGTTTTCTGCACTCTCACTGGAGTTGGAAAAATTATGATTATCATAACGTAAGAAGTAGTTTTAAAATGTTGATATATATATATATATATATATTTGTTTTGTTTCATAAACATATATATTTTTCCCAAAATTCCATATATATATATAATTTTATTTTGTATTATTTAATATGGAGCAGATTTATATTTTTTTAATTTTTGATGTAATCTTATATTTATTCATTTATTCTTTTATTTTTGACAACTTTATTAACAGTTTAGTATTTTCAAAATAATTATTATTTTCATAACATTGAATACTTTCAATTTTTGTGTATAGTTTCAAGAATTATTTCATAGTCATGGAGAGTATCCCAATGATTTCATTTATTAAAATTAAACATTGGGAAATCTCTATCTCAGAAGCATTCTTTCTCTAGTCTATGAATTTGTTAGTCTTGAAAATTATTATGTTCTTCATGTTTTGTTAGTCTTTTGTACATTTATTTTTGATTTCTTTTATTATTGTTTTCATTATGACACTTACACTCTTCTAAGTCCCTCTTTTGACTATCATGATGTAAATGAATGGATTCTATTTCAGGGAAAAAGACAGTTAGGGTTGGGACATGACTTGTCTATGTCTTGGAGAATGATAATATACTCATAGTAATCTTCCGTGGAGTTCAAACTATCTAACAATTTCTCTTATCCTTTAATGAAGTATTGAGTTATATGTAACAAATCAACAAAGTGTAGATAATTTAGTTTTACAGGTAATACTAACTTAATATGCTAGTGTTTGATTCTCCTTAGTTTTATGTTTAGGCTATTTAGCTTGAGTTTGTGAAATTATGGTGTTTCTTGTAGGAAAAGAATGCTTTGAAACAAAAAAATTAAATCAAGAGGAAAAATACATGTAGGAAGTTTTTGATGGAACACAAGAGAGTGATGCAAAACAAATCAATGCCTTTTCCAACATAAATACACACATACTGCTTGTAGTGAGTCATATCCTAACATCGATACCAATGCATTCCCTCATGGAACATATTTTTTGTAATCGAGGTTGTAAAGAAACCAATGGACATCTATTTTCCAAACATAATAATATGGAACCTAGGGACTAGTCACTAAACCAAGCCTATATTCTTTGTTGCTTTCCCAACCAAATATCATTCTATGTTACGATAGGAAGGGACCACCAATGTCTCTTCTTCTATGTTTTGAATAATATAATTCTATATAGAATAGTAGAAGGCATTTCCAATAACATCTTAAAATTAACATGTAAATTTATAATTAATGGTTTATTATAACATTGCAAATTGTACATACTTGGGTTTCTTATAGCACAATGTTTCTCTTCCTCTAATGTAAAAATAATTAGAGGCAAAAAAAAAAAAAAAAAAACACTACGTAAAAAAAGGCATATCCATAAAACATTTAGACTTCAAATTTTTGTGGAATAAAATTGAGCCTTGAAAATATGACACAACATATTATTCAAAAACATTCTACTTAAATTTTACAACATCGTTGTATTCTCTTCTGTGTTTCCTTTGCCCATATATCTGACTCAAAGTACAATGTACTTTGAAGGGGTCCCAACAATTGTTACAATAATGTGATGGCGGGGTGAAGAAGGATTTAAAATATTGAGTGGGTAAATGTGGCCATAACCATTAAAATTTCATCTGCGAGGTGCTCTAGAAGGAAAACCCCACTCATGGTCGAATGGCCCAATGATTGGTTGGACGAGTAAAGAAAGAAATAAATTTATTTTAACTTCCACGAGGCTAAAGATAGCCTATGGGACTGATTGCTTCTTCCTCTGGTTGATGTATTCGGCCCTTTTCTTGTGAAGCCTCACAATAAACGCTCCCAACTTCTTAATAAACCCCTCACTAAATAGATTATCCCAAGAGCTAACTGCCATAATATCTGCATAACTTTCCCTGTTGTCTTTGAAGGCCTTGCATTCTAAAATGAAATGCTTTTCTATTTCCACTTTTCCAGAAGAACAAAAAATACATACTCTTTTCTACCACACATCTTTTGGCCTTTTCCAGCACCCTGTTTCACAACGAAGTTGATGAGAATTAGTTCTTAATTGAGCAATAAGAATTGTGGCTCTCCAAGAAATATTGGCCTCTATGTACGCTTTTTGTTGATGATTATGAGTGGGATTAAACACTTCAATATAGTACTTTTTCTTCCCCTCTAGCTCCTTATCCCAAATACGCTTGTGGAACTTATCCATAACAAAATATTTTATCTCTTTACTATTTATGAGATACGTGTTCAAGCAAATACCCCATTTACTAAACCATTTGTTATTTTGCTACATCCAAGTCTTCTTTCTTTTGCACAATATGTATGTCATTAAAGACAACCTTAGGCCATGTGCCCTCTTCCATTTGCTTAAATTTTTTTAAATACCTTATGACTCTCACCATAACAATTTATTCCATAGGAGCAACCCTATTTCACTTAACAAGATAGCATAAGGAACCACACTTTTAATTTTGAATTTGTTTGTAATCAAATGCTTCTAAATTTTCTCAATTTGTTTCCACTGCATGTCGGATGTACTGCTAGCCCACAATTCACAACCTTAGAGAATCACCGGAATCACTAGAAGCCCAAAGAGAGTTTGAGTGGTTTTCCAGTCCCATAACTTTGCCTCTCTACACCTATTTTGAAAAGCATAGAATGCTTTCCAACCGCCTAAAGTTCTTTTCTTTCTACAACTATTCTGACTTAGACTTTTGTTGAAGTCAATTATGAGGTATTTGTAATCCACAACTTCTTCCATAATGCTGCCTTCAAAGTAGAACTTATGTTGGTTATGTTTTCCTTTTTTAGAGAAAACCACTACTTTCATTTTTCTAATATTGACTTGCATCCCCACCCTTCTACAAAAATGCTCAAGGGATAGTAAGTGCTCTTGCAAACCAAGAGCAGATTTAGCAATCAGAATAAAGCTGTCTTTTAAGATTTGGCCGGCTCGGAACCGATTCGGCCAAGTTGGTCCGATTCAAGGCCTCACCGGGTCGACTCGGCCAGTGAATCGGTTCGGCTGGGCGGGTTATTACCGAGTCAGCTAAGTTGTCTAACAACTCGGCCGGCTCGGTAATAACCCGGTCGGCTTAGCCGAGTCTGAGCCTACTCGGCCGAGTTGGATGACAACGGCCCGCGAATTAAAAAACAATGATTTTATTTTTTATTTTTTTGCTTTTGGGGGACTCCAAGATTTTCACAATCGTACTTTAATGGTTTTTTGTCCCTAAATAAGTTTATCTCACTTGATCATGAGAGGTTTGTTTAGGTGGTATCACATATGTAGTAGAGATTCCTTAAGGGATAACTTCATTCTTCTTCAAAACCTTCCAATAGCTTCTTTGCCCCTTTCTTAAAGCAAACCTAACTTTGTGGCCCCAACCTTGGCCCTCCAAAGATGAGCATCGAGCCTTCAATTGATTCCACGTGATGCTACACCCCTTGATGAGCCTCCAAATGCTAAAACACTAAACTTAAAAGCTTGGACGTTGGACTATTTGATGATATGCCCAAATGGACTGAAGATGCCCCTTGGCTGGCCTTGACCCTATTTTGGTGGATGGTGCCTTCTTCCAAAGCATAGATGAGAATGGTTATCATTGAGATGACTTAGGAGGGCTAGCACATCCCTCTTTGATGCCAATGCTTACCCTTAGGGGTGCCATGTCACTCACATGTTTGAAAAGGGTGACATAGGGTCTCTCCTAGATGACATCATGGTGGAGGATGTACCTTTTGAACATGTACACATGCACTTTGGGACTTTCTTGGAGTGAGGAACACTCTTGGACCCTTGTATTAGTTCCTTGATGACTTACAATCTATTTTGGAGGATAACACCATTTCTAGCCTCCTTGGTTATGTGTTTTTGTTTTGATCTCTATATCATCATCATGTATGTATTGGACAATGTACTGGGTGCCATTTTGATCTAATGGGTATATACATGAGCCTACTTTGATCATATGTTGTCTTCTATCTATATTCTAATGCTGTGTGTTTGGAAACATGAATGAAAATCTTTAAAATTTTGTTTTTTATAAAAAAATAAATATTTAATGCATTTTTTACATCGACCGAGTCATTGAAATCGAGCCGATCGAGTCGATACCGAGTCGGAGTTAGAGTTGGAGTCAACCCTTGGCCGAGTCTGTATAAAAAAGAAGCCTTATAAAAAACTTGCCCAAATGGATACCATCACCCCCTTGCGAATTTAACCACTCCTCAAGCTTGTCGATATATAAACCAAAAAGGGTAGGAGACAATGGCCAACCTTGCTTGATCTCGATATTGCTTCTAAAACTTTCAGAAATGCCTGTTGAAGTTCTAATTTTAACTTTCACCTCTTCATACAACCTATGCATAGCAACTCTCAATTGTTTAGGAACCCCAAGTTCCTCCATTTTGTGCCACAACTTATCCCTAGCAACTGTGTCAAACGCTTGTTTGAAATCAACAAAGCAACAAAAGGCTTCTTCCTTTTTCTCCCAAGCTTTTTCAATGATGTGCTTTAAAGTTATACAATGATCAATTGTGGAATGTTTAGGTCTAAAACCTGCGTGCCATTTACCACGTTTATCTCTTTCTTCTGCCCACTTACTGATTTTATTTGCTAGCATGCTTCCAATTAACTTTGTAAACAAGGGGTTTATCATTATGGTCCTATAATTGGAGGGATTATTGACATCACCACTCTTGAAAAGAGGTATTGCCAGACTAGTTGTCTAATCTGTGGGGAATCCTTGTTGTATGATGTTGAAAATTTTTGTAATGTGAGGTGCAAGAATCATTAAGCCCCACTTTAGATACTCTGCTTGGAGTTTAACTAAGTCTTTTGTTTTTCCAGCACCCAACTTCTTAATACCCATCTCTACCTCTTGCACTGTGAAGAGTTCAGTATTAGTGTTGACCAAGGGGGTGGGGGGGGTGGAGGTGTGGTGGGTCAACCTTGGGATCCTGCTCATAGAGTTGTCTTGCATTGTCAAACCATTTAGATGTTGTAATACTATTTTCAGTTTGCATCTTTCTTGCTTGGAACTTCTTCCAAAATAATTTCGGGTTATTTATCCCAAGGAAGATTAGTTCTTCCCTCCTTGAAACAACGAAATCGACCTTTTTCTTTCTTAATATTTGTTTGTAAGCTTTGACCTTTATGTTATCCTTGTTTGACTCTTTCCACATTCTCCTTACCTTTTTGCATTCCTCGTCAAACCAAGCATTAAGCAGAAAGCAATTTGTTTCAGACTTCTTAATTTTTTCTCTTTTGCACTCTGCAAGTGTGCTTTGAATTAAATGTGTTAATTCGTGACTATGAAGGCTGTGAATTGGGATTTTCTCCTTCTCGAAGAGCCTCTCTAGCGTCATTTTGAAGGTATTACAATTTTCTGGAGTCAAAAGAATTCTTCCCTTTGGGAGATTTTGTTGAACACACTGAGTTTTTGACTCTAATTGCTTCTTTCCAGTCCAAGAGAAACTTAAATAAATTGGCTTGTGATCTGATTTTAAGTCCCAAAGCTGATCTCCAATCAAAACTTCCTCCATTTTCTCACACAAACCATGCAAGAAAATTACATAATCTACTACACTTGCTCCATTGTAAGTATTGCAAGTGAAATTACCAGACTTTGCCCATCTAGTCAAACCATTACAAATGACTAAATCGAAGGCCCCACATAGAGTAAGCAATTGTTCACCAAAGAGATTGCAACCCTTGTCCTCTGAAATTCTTTCCCACTGATGATTACTCTCTTTTGTAAGCCAAATAGGGTCGCAGTCTTCTTTACAACAAACAATGCTAGTTTGCTCACTTGCAGTCCTGGCACTGAAATCACCCACTATAAGGACTTCACCTAGCTGAGAATATGTCGCAATGTCTGCTTTTAAGGCTACAAAGGGATCTTTGTGGTCAAGCCCTCTACTTTAGATTTTTGAAACTTGTGGCGCAAAATAACATGCTGCAATTCTGATGTGATTTCCATTTTCTGATATTTTAAACCAAATGAATTGTTTATTTGAGTCTTCTTTTTTTAACTGAATGAGACGACCTTCTCTTTCCCTCACTAATACCATGTACCCCCCTGTTCTTTGCCATTCCATGCTGCATTATTCCACATTTCCATCTTCCAGTATCCTTCAAACAAAGGTGTCTTGCACCCTTCATGCTCATGTGTTTCTATGAAGCAAATTATGTCTCTATCTTTCGCAATAGATCCCAACCCAGGTGTTTGTCTCCATGGGCAACCTCTGCAGTTCCAACAATCTAAACTTAAGGAAACTTGGGTATAACTTGATTGCTATTTATTTTGACATGCAAGACTCACAGTTGAGTCTTTGTCCCTGCTTTCCCATACTAACCTTGCTTCCTAATTTTTTGTTGAAGAATTTGTTGCCTCTTCTTTATTACCATCTTGCTGCTCTGTTTTGGAAGGAAGTCCAAATCGCGTTAACACAACTTTGCCTTTATAAATCCATGCTCTCTTGTCTTCATCTCTTGCAGCCCTAACCTTTGACATTTCCTCCCTCCTTTCCTCTTGTTGTCTTACAATTAAATTTTCTTCTAGAAAAAAGCGAGAACCCCTCAAGAGATACTTCTCACTTAGAACAATATATTTATCACTCAAGCTAGGCATGATGACTTTTATGGATCTAGCTTTCTCACCGTTAAACTTACCCACCCTCCATGCTTGGCATATTCGTCCTTGACATAACAACTTGTCTTTCAAGAAGTCCCTTGCAAGGTCAAGAGTACATTCATTTTTCCCATAGTCTTTCACCCCTTTAATAATTATGTTTGCTGCTTTATTTTGTCTTTCCTTTCTTTCTTTCTCTATCTTGCATGTTGTTTGCTTCTCCTTTCGTATTAGCATAATTGCTAATAACTTGAGCCCAAGTTGTGGAGACTTTTGTGGAGTCTCCTTTCTTTTCTTCTCTTGCTTTCTCTTCACGGTTGTCTATTTGGGCAACTGCTTTCCCTTTATCCTAGGATGGTTTCGTATTCACCACCTCTGTACTTTCCACTACAGGTTTCTTTATGTTTTGCACATCCACCTTCATGTATTGCCATTGTGTCTTCCCTATTAGGAAAGCTTCCTGTAGCAATGCCACTTGTTCATTCAAAACTTTATTGCTTTATGCTAAAGCCTTCTTTTCAGCTATTATTATATGAATTTTATGGTCTCTTTCATGCTCTTTAGCTTCTAAAACCTCCAACCTCTGTTTTGCATTTAACAATTCTTTCACGTAAAGAGCAGATGACCAGGTGAGAAGTGTGGATGGGGACTATAGAAGGAAGAATCATCAATGACTTTTCCTTTGGGCTTGTTGTTGCAACATGATTGTAGGGGAGACTTGTTTGAATGCTTATTGCGAAGGGCCTGAGTACTTTCCCTTTGAGACCATTTTTTTCCTTGTCTGCTCCCATTTTAGACGGGCTAGTCTTTGTTTTAGAATGCCCTGATACTGTTTGGCATTGACCCAAACCCACTTCCCAGCTTTGGCAGATGAGGCAATTTTCACTTCTCCTAGATCATTTGTTTCCACAGGTTCTGAAATTTCTTGTCCCGTTGTCATGTTTGAATGCATTTCTTGCTGATTCAATTCACCGGTGCTTGAGACAGCGAATTTTAAAATTTTCCCCAAAAAAATTGCTGAATGCATAAACTTGGTAATCAATACACCTTCTGGCTCACTGCACTGGTAATCAATACACCTTCCGGCTCACTGTACTAGTAATCAATACACCTTCCGGCTCACTGCACTGGTAATCAACCCTCACATTATTCTGCTCACGTCTCCATAACATCGTTAATGCTGTCTCTGTAACACCGTTAATGCCATTAAGCATGGAAGATGGTAATAAACCCTCACGTTATTCTGCTCACGTCTCCATAACATTGTTAATGCTGCCTCCATAACACCGTTAATGCCATTAAGCATGGAAGATGGAAGATTCTGCTCACATCTCAGATAGCGGATGGGATCAATCCTGCCTTAAACAAACACGGTCTGGTGGAATTAAAGAAACTTGTTTGAAGCCCAAATAATTGAACATACCTCTTCGGATCAAAACCCTGGGGTTTGCAAAGTCAGTGTTCGAATCCCAATCACAAACCGCACAGCATACAATACAGCCACAAAATACAAATAAATCTGCCTAAAACGCTACCAAATCTGACTTTGAATAATGTTACATGGAAAAAGAAAATAAAGAATAAACTCACCCGGATGGAAGGATGTGGGCCGAGAGATGCCATGATTCAAGTCGCCGAAATTCCTCAAAATCCTCAATATATCAGGGCAGAGTCAAAACCCTCATTTTGTTTGAAACCATGGGCCTTATCGAGCAGTAGATAGTCGGAGTCATAAAAATGTTCCAAGGGAATCAGCAAAGCCTCCTCTGGGATCTGTGAAACTGCTTCCATTGCTGCTATACCAGATAAGAAACCAGTCCACCCGGACCCAAAATCATTCCTTAGGGTTTCTTTCAGCAAAATGTTTAAGAATAAATACATAGAGACTACTGTTACCGGTTTTTGGAGAACTCTGATTTAGATGAAACCAACTCTTTACATTCACATCTTGTACTTCCAGCCACTTTCTTCAGTAAACCTGCCATCATTAGATATGAGAATGCTTTCATGCTACCCCTAATAGCCTTGAAGTGCAACTCTTTGGTTCAATGCTGTCCGTATCTGGAAATGCATGTTATCAGTGATGTGAGCTGTTATTACTGTGGTTGCAGCCTCATCCATCTTCCATAATAGATCTTGAGCTACTACTCTATGAAGAGACTGCACTGGAGTTGGTTGTGTGAATGCACATACTAGCCCCAAGCAAATATGTAAATCTCAACAATTTCGCCTGGAATAGAATGCATGCCTATGTAAGTAACTGATGTTGCATGCATCCAAGTTTGAGCTGTAAGTGGTCAATAGTTGAATTCCTTTTATGTTTTGGAGTTTTGTAATTTGTTCCTGTTTTATCAATTTCGATGTCAAGCTCATGGAGATACATCTTAGGCTCAAGTTTAAGGGGTTGTGAATCATAATAAATACGACATTATTTCATAATAGAGTTTGAAGGGTTGACCATTAATATTCTAATTTTTGTAGTTTGGATCATTATCTTTTCATTTTCTAGTTATACTATATGGACTTGTTAGAGTCATTGACTTGTAGTTGATTAATAGTTTCTTGTTGTAAGCCTTAAAATTATAATGTTTCAAGTTTCAACTTAAGTTGTTTCCTTATTTCATTTCATTATAAGTGAAAAGTTCATATTGTTCTTGGTGTACTGCTTCAGATGATTGAAGGCTGCCAACCATTTGATTCAATGTCAGATAAAGATATTGTAAGAGCCTATTCTCAAGATGATATTAGGCCTCCTTTCAAAATTTCTGCAAGGCACTATCCTGAAGGATTGAAAGAGTAAGATATATTGGCAAAAGTTTTATGTTGTTCACTTGTATTTGTCGTGGTATTCAAGTTGTTCAAGTTCTTTTGACTATTGTTACTTGATATCTAGTAACACTATGTAGTAATGAAAAAAGGTAGATTTATAGAAATATAACTTCTTCCTTGACTAGAATGTGCACAATGGAAGACCTTGTTGTTAAGGTGCAATCTTGTAGAGGTTGTGTGAAATAATTTAGAAAAAATGCCACATGATATAATAGGAAATCAATGTGCATGCATGCATAGATTATATTGAATCTGTCATAGTAAAGCCACAAATTAATTGCAAAGATTTTTTTGATTGCAAACATGAAACTTGATCGTATCAAACTAATGTTAATTAATGTGATAGTTAACAGGGATTTTGTATCACTTTCTATTGAACTAGAAAGATCTAACTATTCAAATCAAACTAGGCATAACCAAGGAAGATGTGGAATGAGGGAAGAGTCTTTCTTACTGATTATGGGTGGTATTAATTATATAATAGAATTTCATATTTACTACATTTCTGGTATTGGTGAGTGAATCTTTATTTACTATGTTGAAAAATAACATTGGCTTCAATCCCTATCTAAGTGTTAAAATTTGGCAGCTCATGGATGAATTTCTCCTAGAAGAAATCATATCTTTCAGTTTTGTTTGAACCACCTATAATAAAAATTTATTTATGACAATTTTGATATAACTTTCCAAAAACAGTAAGACACATCTCAATTTGGAAGTGACTTTCCAAAAATAGAAAGTCATGTCTAAATGATCAAGGATGATCTTGACATATCGAATCCACTTTAAAATCAAATCAATCATGATTATACAAGTCAAGAATTAATATTTTATCCTTGCTAGTATTATTATTATTATGATACTATTAGGGCATCGACCATCTTCTCCATCACTTTCTCTTCAATGAACCATCGTGTTGAACCAATAGTCATGTCATCCCTTTTTTCATAGGAAAGTGATCTTCTAGTCCACATCTGACTTTTCTTCATATAGCTACCTCTTTCAAGTCATGTTTCTTTCAGGATCTTTCATCCAGTCACATGGGTGCTAGTTATAGGTGACATCTACATGTTTCTTTTGGTAGCCTTGTAACAACCCAACCAGATGATTTCAAAAATCAGAATGAACCTCAAATCAAAATTACCTTTTGATGATGGCCTTTCGTCATGACATCAACTTCATGCAACATCAACATCTTGCACATGAATGACTCCATCTCCAAGACATCTAATGTCAAGCGTCTCCTTCCTTTATAGACTTTCTCAGGGTCTTCATACCTTCTCCATGGAGATTTCATAGCTAATTCTTCTAGTCATCAGATGTTGATCACTTATCTTACTATAGTTGAATCCTTTCACGAACTCATCTTCCTTTCTTTTCATATTGTTTTCTCAGGAACTTCTATACATAGTTCCTTAATCATAGGAACCATCATTGTCAACCACCTCATCTTCCATATGAGGTCATATAATGTTGATTTCATCTTATCAAATATGTAGAAGTGTTCAAGGCCCATCATCTATATGCCTTCATGCTTTATTCTAATGGAAGAGATCCTTCTTCTTCGATCATGCTCATGATATCGAACATTCAATCATGCTATCTGCAACTATATGATGACATGACTTTATCTATCAAATACATACATTCCTTTTCCTTCTTTTGGTCATCTAGTCTTCCTTCTAGCCGCGTCCTTTCCTTGCTTGAAGATGAAAACACTTCAAACAAACTCAACATGCTGCACATCTTCGTCATCATACCTTAGCAGTGGATCCCACACAAGGTGGACAAAATACTATCAACGAGACCCTTGCTTCTTGCAAGTAGAGGTGAACCTTCTAATGAAGATTCCAATGGAGGATCTTGACTATCCTCACCCTGCCAATGCTTCTTCCTAATGATGATGATGTATGATGATTTCTTTATCTTCTATTATGCTAGATGACATTCTCCAATCATATAGATTGCTACTTTAGTTGTCCTTATATGCTTTCAATGGAGACATCGTGAGCTACTTTCTTTCTATCATGATGACTGATACAACCATGAAGACTTTCTACTTGAGCTATTCTTCCATGCTTCTATGATGAAGTCATCTCTATTTCAACTTTAATGCATCCTATCATTCTTGTGATGCTTCCTATCATGATAGCTATCTCTAAAACGAAAAAGAACTAAGTGAAGGAGATCATCCCAATCATGGTAGAGATCTTTCACTTCCTCCTTTGATTTCTTCTTTTCAAGTTCCTCCACTTCTTCGGTGACATGGGATTCATTTCTTTCTTTTTCTTCTTGTTGTCCTTCTCGAGTTTGGGACAATTCCTTTTAAAGTGCCCATATTCGTTACATTCATGGCATTGTATCTTTGACATATTGATCTTCTTCCTTTTTTGAGGACCAAACTTTCCTTTTCTCTTGGCTAGGGCAACATATGCTTGAACTTGTTCGTTTGATCCAACATCGCTCATTGCCTTCAACCTAATTTTTTCAATGTTACAAAATAACCAAAGTTCACTGAATGGAGTAGCTTCCTTCTTTCCATAGATGCTTGATACAAAGTTACCCCACATTAGATAACTTTTGAGGTCTAAAATGGGCCTCCAAAGAAAAATGTACAACCAAAATAAACTTGATAAGAACCAATGTATTCAAGATGATAATGTCAACCATGGGGAATGATTCACCATTTTTGGAGTAAAAAAGTAAAAATATTAAAAAATAATAAAATAATAAAACTACTCTTTCAACTTATTTCCCTAAGATTTTACGCAAATTTCGAGCGGCAGTACTTGTTGGATACAAAATTTAATTCCTCATCCAAGGAGTACCCATGTTGCATACTTTCGATGGACCCTGCTACACGAAAAATGAGAAATACATGAAAAAACGTGTTTTGTAGCAGGGTCCATCGAATGTATTCAACATTGGTACAACTTGGATGAAGAATCAAATTATGCATCCAACAAGTTTTCCCGCTCGAAATTTGAGTAAACCCATAGGGAGATAAGTTGAAAATACGAGTTGAAAAAACAATTTTTTCTTTTTTCCCTCTAAAATTTGATGATGTAATCTAATCTTATTTTAATATTTCCATTATTAGTTTATAATTTCCTTAGGAGACCCATTTTAGACCTCAAAATTCCCCTATTGTTCATCAAGTAGTGTGTTGAGTACAACGGTGGTCATTTCTTTGTCGGACATTATTTCTCCTAATTCTTGTAGTTGGTCTCTTATTTGTGACACCCTCATAAGATATGAGGCTATCCCTTCTTCCTTTGATACCTTCATCTTGTATAGCTCGGTTCTCAAACATATAACTTCTCCAACAATGCTTACGGAGAACAATTCTACCAACTTATCATAGATTTCTTTCGATTTCTCCAACTTTGCCACATAAGGGATGAGGGGATCCTTGATTGACTCTATAAGGATTCTTTGAGCCCTTCTCCTTTCATATACTTCAATAGTGCTTGAGTTTCTTCTTGTGATGGTTTGGAGATTGAACCCTTGACATGTCCAATAACTTCTTTCTCCATGAGGATTAAATCTATCCTCTTCTTCCATGCAAGGAAATTTGACGACCCAACCAATTTATTGTTTCCTTGTAGAATGAAGTCATTTTGATTGTAGATTCAGGCATAGATATAAAGATACTTACTTGTCGAGTGAAGATGCTCCTTTGATGATGATATCTTCAACTTGATGCCTTTCTTGATGATGATTGCAATGCTTCTTCTTGTTTCCTTGGGATGTAGAAATGTAGAATATGGAGAATTCAAGATGCTTCAAATGTGTAGCCCTTCTTTCTTTGAGTGGAGGTAGGGGTCTTCTTGAAAGTAGAGTGTTTGAGGTCATCTTCTTGTTGTTGCTTCTAGATGGTATGGTCCTTGTGATGAGATGGGTAGTCCTCCTTGATGCTCCTTAGATCCTTTCTTCAAGATGATGTGTAGACTAGTCCTTCTTGATGGTTTGATGTCCTCTTTGATGTCTTGACTTTCTTGATACTCCTTTTGATGATCCTTCTTCAAACTGCCTTTCATTGTCTTGTCATCTTCTTCTTGTTGCTTCTAGATGGTATGGTCCTTGTGATGAGATGGGTAGCCCTCCTTGATGCTCCTTATATCCTTTCTTCAAGATGATGTGTAGACTAGTCCTTCTTGATGGTTTGATGTCCTCTTTGATGTCTTGACAATCTTGATACTCCTTTTGATGATCCTTCTTCAAACTGCCTTTCATTGTCTTGTCACCTTAGCTCTGATTCCATGTTGAGAAATCTAGTGCCAGCGAAATTAGGTGATTTCTCTTGCTTTGATAACTACTTACAATGAATTATAACTTAATTAGCTTTCTTCTTTAACTTGATTATTATTGTGTTTTCATCATCAAACAGCTACCAAACAATGAAGGACTAATAAGACAAGAGGACACGAGATATAGGCTATTAGCCAAGGTCAAAACCTCTCCTCTTGAAAGGAAAACCCACAAGAATTCTTATTTTCTTATAGAACTTCAAATGACAAATTTGAAGACATATGACACTTGATCAAGACCCCTCCAAGACCAAGTCAAGTCACTTCTTTGATCAACTCTTCTTTCACAAAGTCAATGCTGTTCAAACTTGCTGCAACTCTCCAGACTTCGGCTTCTCCTCAAAATTTTGGCTAACTGCTTTAGGACTGAGGTCTTTGGCCTTCACTGCAGAAACCCTAGTTGGCGTGTGTGAGATACAGATCATGTTTTCCTTCTCTTTTCTCCTTCGCTTCGACAATGGCTTCTTCTCCAACTACTCGGCTTGCAAGATGGTTCCTCTTTCACTTGTTCTGAGCTTCCTATTGTGACTGCAATATTTCAGGTCTCTGCTGCACTAAACGATACCCAGATTTTTTTGCACGCAAGAGGAATTTCACCCTAAAAACGGTCCTTAAAATGTTGGATTCTCCTTTCTTGACGTCTTCTCTTTCTTCGCTAGCTTTAGGTCTCTTTTCCTTTGATCAAACTTCTTGTTTCTTGATTGATGGTCCTTCGAATGAGGTAGAGTGCTCCTATTTATAGGCTTTTTTGAGTGCCCTAATAAGCTGACTTGTTCCTCGTGGTAGGCTGACTTGTCATCTTTTGAAGGCCGACTTGTTGTAGGACTATGACAAGGTCTTGGAGGGTCTTTGACTCTAATTTTGACTCAAATAAATGTTTCTTTACAATAAGCCCAAAAGGGTCTTCCATACATGACAATGCCTCAATTGACTTATTGACTTAATGACAAGCCCTAGAAGCACTCAATGGGTGCTTGACCTATAAATCAAATAACCTTGAGCATGAAACCCATGTCTCAAGAATAACAATAATAATTTTATTTTTCTCTTTACATCAAATACATAAAATCATGATTACATATGTCATTATTAATAAGACCGAACCTAGTTACATATTTCAACACAATGGTGCATGTTCTGATGTGCAGATAATTTGTATAATTAAAGTTTGAATCCCAGCCCCCCCTCCCCCAATGTCATTCCGTGCATTATGCTTTCAGAGAAATCACCTAGATGTATCTTTGAACATAATCAAGTGGAAGAGACTAGGCAGCATGTTCTAGATGAACTTTCGACAGCGTTCAGCATTATGTAAGTGATGGAGGAAACATCTTCCTTTAGATTTGCTTCTATGTAGGTCCCATTATCTCTGCCCAAACAATCTGCATATTTGGGTATCATCGAATCTGTACCTTTTTTGGTTAATTAGACGATTGACAACTCCTTTGATTTAGTGGCACCAATGCTTCCCCTCACCTGACTGTTTTCTCTCCTTAGAAGGTTATTCTGTAAATAATCTAGTGCCTTTGGTTGCAAATATCTAATAGGATGATGTGGCTATGAGATTTGTTGGTACGCCATCTACCAGAAGATTTTTTAAAGAAATTTCAAGTATGACACCTCCAATTAAACTGCTATTACTTTGCAATCATATAATAGATCGTGTTAAAGATAGTAGTAAGGTGTATTTGCTTATAAAATAGGCACTGGTTATCATATGACTCTTGGGTACTTTCATGTCAAGTATTGATAAAACAAGTTCAGGTGGAAAATGTACACCTTCAAATGAGCAGGTGATAGCCATCTCATTCCTTATATTTACATGCAAATTTGTGTTGTTGCAGGCTAATTGAGGAATGCTGGGATAAAGATCCTAATCAAAGGCCAACATTTGCAGAAATTATTCACAAGTTAGATACAATCAATTATTTCTGCAATCGAAAAAATCATTGGAAGGTGGCTCTCTTTTGCAATAAATTCTGAGAAAGTACAAATAAGGTTTAAGTAACGCATCGCTAAACTCATTGAATGGAAATGCCTTGTAATTTTAAAGTTTATATTGTTTTGAAGAGGGAAGCCAACAAATGATTTAAAACAAGTATTTTTCAATGCTGTTTCAGGTTAAGCCAGGTAAATATCTTAGGAATCTTGTGTTGAGGCATTCACGACGTCAAAGTGATCATTCGGAGTCTAGCACCCTTTCGGGTGATAAATGACTAACTTCATTCGCAAATTCTCCCGGATAATATCTGGAAGCCTGTTTCAGACCTTCCATTTTCCGAGGCAAGATGAACCTCTATGGAAATTATTTGCACATCTGTGGACTGGTCAATGCCATGGTACATGAACTTTTAGAAGATTCTTCGAAGGAACTATCTACAATAAGAGCAATCCTATATCCCTCATTAATTTCTGTATTCTGGTATTGAGAAGTGAAGAAAGTCATTAGGATTTGTATTTTTCAAAGCACGTATTGTGGTGCATCGGAATATGACACTGAAGATGTGCGATTTGAATGTTTTGTCATCATAAAACTGAAGACACCTCTGCTGTCAATTTCTGTATATTATATTTATTATTTATTGGGTGGGTGATCACTTGTGGTCATTCTCTGTAATATCTTTTCAGGTTTTTTGAGAGTTTGGACTGGAAACTAATTTGGAAATGCTTCATAAAATCTAAATTTTCAAGGGAGTTCGTTCTGGAGACTAAGAATTCTGTTTTTAATAGAGAATGCGTGTACACCATCAGAACAGTAGCATGCAAAATTTCTTCACCAGGAACATTGACAAGACAAAAGCTAAGTTGGCTATTTCTTAGTACGAATCATATGCTGTACGTGTTTTCTTAAAGTAAGAACAGTTCTCAATCGAAGGATGGAAACCTTTTTGCATGGCTAAACTCCAGACCCTTTATAGCATCTAACAAATGATGGCCTTTGGTTCTTCAATCATATGTACACAGTGACCACACGTGGAGCATTCAACTGTGATTTGATTTCTTCGTTTGGTGAGTTCGAGGTTGGGCAGTGTACAATTTTCTTAAAGCATTCTTATGACCCAATCCACAAATATATAACAGCTTTTTTGAAACCATTTTTAGTAGTTTGGTTGGTCTGCACCTCTCTTTGCTGTAGAGTTTAGCAAAAGAATTAAACTAAACATTGCAAAAACTGTTTTCCGTCGGTATTATTGTGTAGTTGTCCGTCATGTCAACACATTTACAACGAAAATTCCATGCCAAACCCCTTTTGGAGCATAGATAGAGAGGTCAGGTTATTCCTTATGTTCATACCAATTTTTCTAGATGAATGATACAACGGAAAATATTAGGATGAATGGTAGATTGTTGTGTGAGAAATTTAGTAGTTATGTGCAATTTTGGGTGATATGAGGAGGATAAAAGTAATATCCTTTCTCGATATTAATGTCGAAAGAGAGTTAAATAATTTATGCTGATTTATTTATTTATTTATTTTTTATTTTGTGTGTGGATGATTTTGATAATTACATCTTTTTGTTTTTTTGTTATTTGAGGTCAGTTAAAATGAATTCATTAAAGCTGAATATATAAAATGTTAAATGATATGGTAATTGGATGGTTAGAATCCCTAAAGACTGATTTATAAAAAAATATAAAAAATATAAATAGAAAAAAATAATTAAGTTTTTATAAACAATGTTTTTCATTATATGAAAATTGTGTAATGAAAATGAAATGCAAAAAAGGTTATCCATTTTCTCAGGAAAAAGTAAAAGTCAATAAAACAGGATTAATTTGACGACTTTTCTCAATAAAAAAAATAATAATCACTAAAAATGCAAACAAATATCAATAAATAACTTAAATAACTTATGAGTTAATAACTTATAATCAAATAAACACATATTATAAACACAGAATTGAATAAAGTAGCAATGAGTTAATAACTTATAATTGAATTGAATAAAATAGCAAGAATTTATAATCAAATTGAATAAAATAGCAAGAATTTATAATCAAATTGAATAAAATAGCAAGAATTTATTATTGATATCATTGTTTCAATATATTAAGATTAAAATTTTAAAAATGATTGAAGGTAAATGATTCTTGATATAAGTTAGCAAGAATTTAAAATCGAATTGAATAAAATAGCAAGAATTTATTATTGATATCATTGTTTTAATATATTAAGATTAAAATTTTAAAAATGATTGAAGGTAAATGATTCTTGATATAAGTTACAATCCCCACATGAATATAAAGGTGTTAAGATGTAGACTAATTTTTAACATAAATATAATTGAATAAAATAGCAAGAATTTATTATTGTTTTAATATGTTACACTAAATCATGAAAAGCTTTAGGACAAATGACTAAGATATGGGTTATAATCCCTAGGTGGATATAAAATATTTTAAATATACTTGTTTTCTTTAATGAAAGTTCAATTATATTGTAAGATTTAAGAAGACTTATTTTATATTTCATTATTCTTATTTTTTGTGAAGTTTGTAATAGATATCAAAAACATATGGGATTGGTAAAAAATTAAATTTTCCAAAATCACATGTTGTATGAGTATGTGTTGGAATATGTAAATTTTAGTTTGATTTGTGATCATATTTGTAATTGTTATTATTGGCTATGGTTAGGTAAAATTAGTTTTTTCTTAGAAGAATTTGTTCCTAATATTTAGAAGGTTGTTAGAGCTAGTTGGATTTGAGAGTCTCTTGAACTAGTTGTTTTCAAGATTGGTGTGGCTGAGATTTTTTTTCAATCAAGTACAATACAATTTTGATATATGATAATTTCTATTCTTTTGTTTTATTACATGATATCAGAGTTCCCTCATGAACCAGGAACAAGTGGAGAGTAGTGTAGATTCTTGCGAGTGATTGTTGGAATGTGTATTTCATGTAGACTCTTGTTTAAGGCAATATTCATTTAGTGAACATTATGTTAGCTTCACATGTTTTTGCAAAAAATATACTAATTGTTGAAGATTGTATTTGAAGCAACATGCAAGATAGATGTGGTGACATCTATCGATATTGCTCATCATTGAAAAAAGAATGGTTCTTGAGCATAGAAAAAAGATGTGAAAAAGCATGGAGATTTGCTAGAAGTCACATTGCCTTATGCATTTGCGTTGCATGTGAATTGCCATTACCATTGGGTACACATAGACATCTGTAGATTTGGATTCAATGTTGTATCGATTGAGGAAGTGGATATTTAGATTGGGCAAGCTCTGGATGTGTTGAACTAGCAGAGCATCATTGTTCAACAAAGAAGTCATTGTTGATTATTGTAGGTGCTTTGAATTGATGCTTCTTTCGATTTCATAAGCAAAGAGTTGCCTTGCTATCGTAGAAGATACTTTCCACGGCTAGGAAAACAATGATCATTGCTTTGAGAGAGAAGGGGCCACATCATTTTTGTAAGAATTGTCATCTTGTTGAGGCTATGAGCCTCTAATTGATCACTTCCATGTATTGTTATATTAACAAATGCAATCTAAGTTTGAGGTGGCCAAAACTATGATTGCATTTGACTATTACAAAACGCAGCAAGGAGATGTTGATCCGCTGACATTAGACATACATTTGACTTGTTGTATGTTCGACTGTATAAGATTGATTGGTGTGTGGCTATACTAGATTGGTGTGTGGTTAAAATATTTTCACAATTGAGTGATTGTGTGATCATGATAGTTTGTCTTTCTTGAGGCATGGTATGATACATTTATGTTTACTATTATGTTGGATCAATACAAAGTGCTCAACACAATTTTGGTGTATAATAATATCTACTCTATTTTCCCTTATAGTATGAATTCAATTGAAGATGCAATTACATTAATGTTGGAAAATCATAAAGGCAAAAATATTTTCTTAACTAGATAATTACTTGAAATTACTTTGAATTTCTTATTATCTTCTTTAATGTCTTATGCTATCTTCTTATAATCAAGCAACTATGAAAACCATAAATATGAATATCAAGGACACAAGATGCAAGCTCTCGACTAGGGAAAAACCACTCCTCGAGGGGAAAACCCAAAAATCTATTCTCTTCTTCAAGAACCAAATCAAATGAGACAATCGAGACCTTATGACCAAGACCGAGATCTTCCTCCATCCACCAAGTCAACCCTTAAGAATCTTCCTTCAAATCAAGACATAATCCATCAAAGAGGGGTCAACTCAAGTCAACCCTTAAGCTGATCAAATAGGGCTTCGACCCTCTGTAATTCGTCCTGCAATCACAATCCTGCATCTTCGGCCCTGCAATGCTTCAGTCCTCTTACACATGTGACAAAAAGATAGTTATTTTCGACTTCCTTTGTTTATATAAGAGTCTCCTCTTTGCTATACTTTCTTTTCTTTCTTTAGGCTTCTTCACGTCCTTCTTTACTAAAAAGTCGTAGATTGAAAATGCTTCTTGTTGTCATCCAAACTAGTTTGAATGCTAGGGTATATATAGTAGTTTGTGGCTGTTCTTTGAAGCTGACATGAGAATCTTGAGGACGCCATGTAGGCCGACTTGATGGTGGAGGAGAATTACATTAAAATAATTTTATCCTTTTGATACAAAATGCCCAATAAGGGTTTAGACCCTAATGACAGGGACATATACTCATGACTCAACTCTAAAAGCCTTCAATGGAGGCTTTGACCTAGGAAAAAAACAATAAAGCATGAAACCCACACTAGTGAATACTTTTTATTTTATAACAAATTTTCTTTTTCCTTCTTTTGACAAATACATTGCATCATGACTCGAATAAAATTATGAAGAGCAATACTAGTTACATTTCTTAATAGTCCCTCTTAACTAGGGAGGTATTCATAATTGTTCAATGGGTACAAGGTTGACCTCAGTTTGAAGTGTTCAAGAAGAGTACAAAGAGTACAACAACATACACAATGCTAGGGATACCCTAACTAACAAGGTATCCAACACATCAAAGATCCAAGTGTCACGACACTATTGTCATACACTCATGAAATGATTTAAGATACTAACAGGGACTAAGGTGTTACCTAGACATTTGCCACTATAGGTACCATTAGGCTTCGACCTTAATACCAACCCTCAGGGATCTAAATATAATATCCAAGGTCATAGCTCCATAAGACCAATGATACCCTCCCTCACAAAGATCCAAACATCATCAACGACTAACCAAGATGCCCTCTAAAGTACCATTATACAGGAAATTTTATGGTTCTTCATCTCTCCCTTTCAATCCAAGCATGCTTGTTAAATATTCAAAATTTCTCAGGGAGAGATCCACACATCAACTACATGTTCAACCATTAGAACATTTAGTAGCTTCACAACCCCAACCAATATGAAACTTCCAATGTATGTGTTCTGTATTCTAGCACGAAACTTCGGGGTCTTCAACTATTTTAAAGTTGCTCAGGTCATCACAATATCCAAACACATCTCGATGTAAACTTCCTTATTCAACTTCTCCAACAACACCAAACTCAACCTCAACACTTTTCCAACTATCCAATTCTTGTTCACAACTTCATCAATCACAAATAATCATCAACAATGCTTCCGCTATTCTTCGATCTCAAACATCTTCATCGCCTTCACATCATGTTTTCAACTATGGAGGAGATTCACTTTTCTTCAACCAAGCTCCCTCTCAACTAGGGAGATATAATTTTCTTTATCCAAGCTTCTTCTCTACTAGGGGACAAAATAAATCAACCCCACAAACTCTTTCTTTCACTTTATCATATCATTAGAGAACTTCGACCTTACAAAGCTTCATTCCTTTAGGAACATTCCTTATCTTCATATGGTAGCAAGGTCATCTATCGATCACTAATGTAAACTTCAATGTTATCGAGATTCTTACAGCTCCCTCTTTTCATCATGCTCAACATCATTATCAAGTCATTATCTAATATGCGGTAGGTAAGCATCTTCAAAATCTTGAAGATTATGTACTTGTAAACCTTCAACAACAAGTACAACCAAACACAAATATATATGTACATTATATACTTTTCTTTATCCAAGTTTCTTCTCTACTAGTGTACAAAATAACTCAGCCACATTGGCTCTTTCTTTCACTTTATCATATCATCAGAGAAATTTGACCTTACAAAGCTTCATTCCTTCATGAACATCATTCCATATCTTCATATGGTAACAAGGTCATCTGTAGATCATTAATGTAAACTTCAATGTTATCGAGATTCTTATAGATCGCTCTTTTCATCATACTCAACATCATCATCAAATCATTATCTAATATGAGGTGGGTAAGTATCTTCAAAATCTTGAAGATTATGTACTTATAAACCTTCAACAACAATTACAACCAAACACAAATATATATGTACAAGAGCATGAGTCAATTTTTTCAATATAAGGTTACCATGTCATCACAATGGGAACATCTAGGTTTATCAAAACAATCCAGCTTTAGATATCAAAACCTAAACTTAGTTAGCCATCAACTAGGGTTTCACTTTCAGGCCCTAGATTCTTACAACAATCTTTGCTAGGGTTTTGTCACAAGCCCTAGATTCCATCAAAACTAAACCTTAGATATCACCAATTAAATCAAGTTAGCATTCCAATCACAACGAAATCAATATTACATCTAGGGTTTCATTATCATGCCTTAGAAACTTATATCAATTTCTATTAGGGTTTTATCGTAAACCCTAGACACAAACAACAAAACTTTAATGTTAGATATATAACAACTCAACCAAGCTAGGGTTTCAATCAAACAAAAGCATATACATGTGTGGTTTCATTCCTAGAATCTTTTATTATTACAAGGGTTTTTTCATAAACCCTAAATCATCAAACCCCAAAAATATAGTGTTTCATCTTATATCCTAGACATTAGTAACAAAACCTAAAAGGCTAGGGTTTTATCATAACATTACCAAAACCCTAAACATTAGAAGAGTAGCATTTCATCATGTGTTCTAGACTTTATAAACAAACCCTATGTAGACTAGGGTTTTATAGTGAACCCTAAAGATTAGGGTTTTACCAAAGTTAACAAAGATAGATAGTATGGCAATGGTTCAATCGTCCTCAATAATATAAGAATCTTTACGGTTATATAGCAAAACCCTAAACATGGAAGTCTTAAAGACAAAAAAATGATCGTACCTTCTCATGAAGAAGACCTGCTACAAATCTTGTACTTTCATACATACATTGTAGGGATTTATCTTGAAGGGCTTCCTTAGCAACAAAACTTCTTTCATGGTTCAAGTCTTCCTTTGGAGTCTCGCTCTGGATCTAGCCATAATCCTTATTCTTGAAGGGCTTTCCCTCACCATGAAGTGTCAACATCCTTATTATTTCTTTATGTATCTGCAACATTTACTTGGCAAGTACCAAAGGTATACAGGTGCAAAGGTATGATAACAAACTCCAAACCCTAAGATATCAATTCTAGGGTTTCAAAATCAACTCTATACTTACTAGTTTTCACTTCCTCCTTAGACTACTTACAAACCCTACAAACTAAAACTAGGGTTTCTATAAGGGAACAAAAGGAAATAGGGCCAGGGTTTCTCAGCTAGGGTTTACAAGAACTTAGATGCTGCAAACCCTATAACTAAAAATGAAATTTAAAAAACCTTTGGTTTAGAAAAACACAATTATACTTACCTCAGGAACTACTTGCCTTAGTCCTTTGCTGCAACAATTTCTCCAATATGTAATGAATACTCCAAAAATGCTAAGGTCAAGTGATGCTTTCTTCAACAATATGAATGCGATCTGCTTCTTTTATATATGATATTCTCTTGTTGTAGAATAGGGCTTTAGTTTCTTTTCTTACTGAACTTTACTTTCTTTCCTTTGTGATTCAGTGACCCCTTTCATTTCAAAACTTTGTAACTTCAGACCACAGAGGTAGCTTGGAGACCTTATAATTTCCATACCTTCGATTTATCTGTCAGAGGTTATTTCATTCTTGACTAGGCTTGGATTTTTGATTAGAAGCATCATATAACAACAATTGTTATTATACCATCTATAACTCAGGATTTTGGATCCTTATAGAATTTCAGATCTGGTATAGACTTGTAACTGTATATTGTAGCATATTCTTTATCTTTGAATTAATTGTCATGCTCAAAACTATTTTAGACTTCCTTATACATTTCCCTTTAGTGAAAATTCATCCATCCTTCTATACTCTACAATATTGTAGTTTGGCCTTTTTGATGTATATATTTCCTTGCATCTCTATATAGACTAAAGTTAAGCATTGATTCCCCTTTGCATTTCAATCCAGGTTATGAGTCTTACATGTTGTAGCTAAATAATTTTACTGTCATCCTTCATTGTATTCCATAACTTGTAGGAAGCTTGTGTCACTAGTACTTCCAAAATTCATATAGCTAGTGAATTGATTTAGAGATGTGCCAAAAGATCTTCAAGCTGCCTTTTTCCTTTCTACTATAGCTGAGCTCTGATACCATGTTGGAAAATCATAAAGGCTAATAGACTTTCATAACTAGATAATTACTTGTGATTACTTTGAATTTCTTATTATCTTCTTTAATGTCTTTTGTTATCTTATTATCATCGAACAACTATCAAAACCATAAACATGAAGATCAAGGACACAAGATGTAGGCTCTTAGTCAGGGCAAAACCCCTGCTTGAGGGGAAAACCCAAAAATCTCTTCACTTCTTCAAGAACCAAATCAAATGAGACAACCAATATACCCTATGTCCAAGACCAAGACCTTCCTACATCCACTAAGTTAGCCCTTAAGAACCTTCCTTCAAATCAAGACATAATCCATCAAAGAGGCATCAACTCAAGTCAACCTTTTAGCTAATCAAATAGGGCTTTGACCCTCTGTGATTCATCCTGCAATCATAGTCCGCATCTTCGGCCCTGTAGCATTTCATTCCTCTTCCACGTGTGAAAAAAAGATAATTATTTTTTACTTCCTTTGTTTAGATAGAAGTCTACTCTTCTTCACTATACCTTATTTTCTTTCTTTAGGCTTCTTCACATCCTTGTTCTTTACTGAAAATTTGCAGATCGAAAATGATTTTCTCTCTCATCTAAACTAGTTTCAATGCTAGGGTATACATAGTAGTTTGTGACTATTCTTTAAGGCTGACATGAGAATCTTGAGGTGGACTTGTAGGCCGACTTGATGGTCGAGGAGAATTACATTAAAATAATTTCATCCTTTTGATACAAAATGCTGCTTCAAGAGTCTAGACCATAATGGTAAGGACATAGACGCATGACTCAACCCAGAATCCTTCAATGGAGGCTTTGACCTAGAAACAAAATAATAAAGAATGAAACCCATGCTAAAAAATATTTTTGATTTTATAATAAATCTTCTTTTCCTTTCTTTTGACAAGTATATTACTTCATGACTCAAATACAATTTGGAAGACAAATACTAGTTACATTTATCAACAATTACTCTATTGTCAAGTTAGAAAAATCTTCTATATTGGTTTAAAAGGCAAAAAGTATTAAAAGGAAAATGTTTTATAAATTTTAAAAATAATTGGTCTAAATCCAAGTGAAATGAAATGGCCAAAAATGATGTATGTTTCAAGGTCTATTTTTGTTAACTCTAATGATATATCAACATATAATATACACTTTCAAGTACGTTAGTTCATTATACATTTTTTTTGAAAGTGAAAGAATTTGTCCATAAATTTTCTCCCATTTTGCAATATTATTAAATGAAATGGAAGAATACATTTATAAATTTTCATTGAGAGATGCATTTATTATTACAAGAAGATTGAGTAGTTTGAATATGATGTTATTGGGTGAAGCAACAAAGAAAATTATTGTAAAGTTCCTATTAAAACGATCGACAAAAAAATGAATTCAAAGTTGAGATATATACTAGAAGCTCTACATCATGGAATATTTACTGCCTTTTGTTGAAGGAAACAACTTCAATTTCGAACATGCAAGAATAATTTGGTAAGTATGGAGCTCTAGCTAATAAGATACCATGGTAATCTGTTTCTTGGATTTTCATGAGTTTTGGCCTAGTGGATTGATTTAGGCTACACTTACAAGACTACACTCTGTATTTTGATTTGAGTTGTTTTTTGTAATTGTTATTTTCTTTAATACTTTTCTTCTATATTCAAGTGGAATATATTTAGCCATAGAGCTTTTGACATTGATACATGTTAAGTTATTCATATTTTAAAGGGACGGTTTATATTAATGAATTTAGATCAAATGAAACAAACAATTTATCATATATGGAAATTTGAGACAAACACAATGGTATAATGGCGAGGAAAAAAACCAATCGATGTGAACTTTCTTATACTTTAAAGGGTTGATTTATAGTAATGAAACTAGAACAAATGAAATGAACCATTTATAATAGATGAAAATGCAAGACAAACATTTTAACATAATGGTAAGAAGCAACACCATTTATTGAAAGAGAGAGTTTAACCTTTAATGTATAGGGAATAACATGAATAATTTCAAGTCAACATATTTAACCTAGAGTTATTCCCAATTATTTAAGTTCATAGCTTTCTTTTAATATGTCACTAAGAAAATTTAATAATTGAGCTTACATAATTTCAAAGATCATTTGATATGGATTGGATCATTATATTGTTTTTCATCCATCCCAATGATTTTAATTTAGTGGAAAAGTGTTGAAAGATGTAACTAGGTTCAGTCTTCATAATGAAATGTAATCATGATTTTATGCATTTGATGAAATGAGAAATACAAATTTATTGTTATTGTTCTCGAGGCATGGATTTCATGCTCAAGGAAATTTAATTTTAGGTCAAGCTCCCATTGTGAGCTTTTAGGGCTTGTCATTGAGTCTACAAGTAAATAAAGTCATTGTCATGTATTGAAGACCCATTTGGGCATGCTACATATTGTAAAAGAAATTTTATTTGAGTCAAAAAACCCTCCAAGACCTCGTCATGATGCAATATTCAAGTTGGCCTATTCACTTGATCAAATCGGTCTGCACTCATGGACAAGCCAACCTAATAAGAGAAATTCAACCCAATGAGAAGCTTATGTAAAGGAGACCTCGACCTCACTTAGAGAATACACTTCACACACACAAGTTCGATCACAAGAATGAAAAATAGTGTGAAAAAGAAGAGGACAAAGGAGGAAGAGAAAGTCAAGGTTTTGGGGTTGTTTATGGGCTAATACTCTCCACACATGCAAGAAAATTAGGGCTCCTATTGCAGCAGAAGAAATTGAATTGTAGAAGTAAAGATAGGTCATCAAGCAAAGATATTTGGAAGATGAATTCTCTAGGAAAGAGAATCCACCCAAGCAAAGAAGAAAGGAGCAAGAATGCACCTACACTGCTGACATGTGCAAGGGTTAGGGTTTCTACAGAAGATTTCCCTGAGAAAGTTGAAGTTGTAGAAGAATCTATAGGGCAGGTCGAAGTTGTAGAAGAAGCTGCTAGAAGCCAATTTTGCAGAAGTTGTTGGAAGAAAGGTTTGGCTTGGCCTTGGAGGGTCTTGGTCAAGGGTCAAAGGTCTTGGAATTTTTCAATTGAAGGTCTATAAGAAGAGAAAAAAATTTGGTGGGTTTTCATCTCAATTTGGAGAGGTTTTTGCCTTGGATGATCACCTATATCTTGTGTCCTTTGTCTTATTGTTATTTATTGTTTGGTAGTTGTTTGATGAAAATAATACTAATAATAATTAAGTGAAAGAAGAAATCTAATCAAGTTAAGTAAAAATACATCACAAGCAATTATGAAAGTAGGAGAAATCATCTACTCTAGCTACCCCTAGATTTCTCAACACGGTATCAGAGATAAGGTGACAAGTCAAGGGAGGGAAGCTTAAAGAAGGACTCTCAAAGACCAAAGAACTAGAAGATAATCAAGAGAATCAATCATCAAGAAGAACCACTCATCCCAAAGGCACCAGAAGGAGAAGGATTGCATCATCATCTTGAAGGAAGTCACTAAAGAAGACCTCAAAACCCTAGTTCATTGAAAGAATGTTTGTACACTAGAAGAATTCTTGGGAACCTCGCTTAAGCTTCACCTCAAAGAAGGAGACCTCGAAAAACCATACCTTTGCTCAAATAAAGAAAGGACTACAAATTGGGACATACTGAATACTCTACATCAAAGAAAAACAACGAGAAGACTTTGACATCATCATCAAGGAACCAAGGTGATCTCCCCCTCTTTAAAGAATCATTTTTGTAGGAAGACATCTTCATGAAGAAGACATTTTATATCATTATCATCATCATCAAAATCAAGAAGGCAACGCGTTGAAGATACTGTCATCAAGGAGTATCTTCACAAGTAAGTATCTTTATGGCCACATCTGAATCTATCAAAATGACTTCATTTTGCAAGGAAAGCAAAAATTTGGTTGGTAATCAAACTTTCTTGCATGGAAGAAGAGGATAAATTTGATCCTCATAGAAAACGAAGTTAGTGATCATGTTAAGGGTTCAACCTATAAAACTCCAAAGTAATAATCTCAAGCTCTAGCAAGGTATATGAAAGGGGAAGTAAGGGCTCAAAGGATTCTCCTAGAATCCATCAAGGATCCCCTGATACCTTATGTGTCAAAGTTAGAGACATCAAAAGAAATATACGACAAGATATTAGAATTATTCTCCGTGAGTGTTGCTGGAGAAGTGATATCATTAAGACAAGAACTCTACAAGATGAAGTTATCAAAGGAAGAAGGAATAGCCTCATACTTTATGAGGGTGTCAGAAATAAGAGGTCAAATACAAGAGTTGGGAGAAATAATGTCTGACAAATAAATGACCACCATAGTGCTCAATGCACCAATAGAGGAATGGGGTAACTTTACATCAAGCATCTATGGAAAGAAGGAAGCTACCCCATTCAATGAACTTTGGTCATTATGTAAAATTGAAGAAACCAGGCTTAAGGAAAAAAGTAATGTAGGATCAAATGAGCAAGCACAAGCATCTGTTGCCATGGCTAAGAGAAAAGGAAAGTTTGTAAATTTTGGTCCTCAGAAAAAGAAGAAGAATATGTCAAAAATCCAATGCTATGGTTGTCATGAATATGGGCACTACAAGAGAGATTATCCAAATCTTAAGAAAGACAACAACAAAAGAGGAAGAGAAGAAGCCCATATCACCGAAGAAGTGGAAGAATATGAAAATAATAAATCCAAGAGGGAGGAAGTAAAATATCTCTACTATGATTGAGATAATATTTTCCACCAAGTTCTTTTCAATTTTTGTAAAGTATGGCTATCATGATAGGGAACATTAGAAGAGTGATAGGATGCATTAGTTTTTGGAAGATGACATCATAATAGAATACAATTGAAGAAAGAGTTCATGACATCATCTTAAGAAGCTTGAAAGATAGTTGAAGTAGAAGTCTATGGCAATCATCATTAGAAAGTAAGTCCTGGTAAGTTCTAGGGAATATTTTAAGGATGGAAGATTATCTTGAAGTTTAGAAACATTGGCAAATCTCACTAGTCCCTAATATGCAAACTATAAAATGTTTATTGATGTATTTGTAAAATTATTCAAACATATAATGATTTGATATACTCTGTATACAATGTTGGCGAATTAACGTAAAATAATTTTATGTTGTAAAATTTGGGCGAACCATTTTTATAAAAAATGGAAATTGGCGAATCTTTTTTTTGGAAAAATCATGAAAAGTTAGCCCACTTGCAAATATTAGCCCCTAAAATTTTCCAGGTTGGTAACCTCATTGGAAGAATAAGTAATACTTATGGGGAAAACAAATTCATCTAGTATAAAAGAAGGAATTCATCATACATCATCATCATGAGAAAGGAGCTTCTGTCGAATGATGATAATCTAGATCTTCTGTTGGAATCTTCATTGGAAGGTTCACCTCTCTTGAAGGAAGCTAGTGTCTTGCTAAGAATTCCACCTTGTATGGGATTCATTGTTTAGAAGGATGATGGTATGGTGACAAAGGAATGAATCATGTTGAGATGGTTGAAGTACTTTCAATCAAGAAAAGGAAGATGCTGAAGGAAGCCTATATGTTCAAAAGAAGGAAAGAGGCATGCATTCATGTATTTAATTAAGTCATATAGTTACAGATAAAATGGGTAGGTTCTCTACCTCATGGGCATGATCAAAGTAAAGGAATCTCTTCCTTTGTAAGAATGCATGAAGGCATGGTTCACATATCGACTAGATGAAATCAACATAATATTTCCTCATATAAAGTATGAGGTGGTTGACAAAGATGAAGGAATTGGATGGAAGTACCTGGGAAGCTATATGTGAAGAAAGAAAGAAAGAGATTGTAAAAGGTGCAACTATGGAAAAGGAATCAACATATGATGAATAGAAAGATTTGACATGCCATCTACATGAAAAGGGTATGAAGACTGATGAAGTCTGGAAAGGAAGGAGATCCTTGACATAGAATATCTTGGATATGTGTCAATATGTATGCAGGATGTTGATGTTGCTACAAGCAGACATTAGGGGAATTTTGAGGTCTAAAATGGGCCTTCTAAGGAAATTATAAAATAATAGTGGAAATAGTAAAATAAGATTAGATTACATCATCAAATTTTAGAGGAAAAAAGAAAAAACTATTTTTTCAACTCGTATTTTCAACTTATCTCCCTATGGGTTTACTCAAATTTCAAGCAGAAACACTTGTTGGATGCAGAATTTGATTCCTCATCCAAGGAGTACCCATGTTGCATACTTTTGATGGAATCTGCTACATGAAAAATGAGAAATACATGAAAATGTGATTGCAATAATGTGTTTTCATGTATTTCTCATTTTTCGTTTAGCAAGGTCCATCAAAAGTATGCAACATGGGTACTCATTGGATGAGGAATTAAATTTTCTATCCCATGAGTACTATCGCTCAAAATTTTAGTAAAAACTTATGGAGATAAGTTGAAAATACAATTTGAAAAAGTAGTTTTATTAATTTATTATTTTTTAGTCTTTTTACTTTTTTACCCCAAAAATGGTGAATCATCCCCCATGCTTGACATCATCATCTTGAATCCTATTGGTCCTTATAAAGTTTATTTTGGCTGTACATTTTTCTTAGGAGGCCCATTTTAGACCTCAAAATTCCCTTAATGTGTCATGATGAAAAGCCATCACTAAGGTAAATTTAATTTGATTTCCTTTTTTTATAATTGAGCAACATATGGATGGGTTGATATAGAGCTACCACAATAGGGTTGTAGATATCACCCATAACTAGGCACTCATGTGGTATAAAATATCCAAAAAGAAACATAACTTGGAAGAGGTAGTAGTATGAAGGAAAAATAGATGTGGACTAGAATATCACTTTTCGATGAAGAAAAGGATGACATGATTGACATGGTTCGTGAAGGAAAGTGATGGATGGATGATTCCCTACAAATTGATGAAGGCTCCATAATGATAAAAATGAACTTCATAACATTGAAAGAAGGAGCCCCACAAGCGACTGAGAGTACCCTAGTATCCACCTAAAGAAATCTGCAGGAAGCAAGTCCCCGCTTAAGAGGGAACTTGGACAAGTCCCTAGATAAGAGGGATTTTGGGTACATTCCTTTTATAGGAATTGGTACATTCCTTCACTTTAGGAAGAACGAATGGAGGATTGGGTAAGCATATGGCATACGATACTCTTTAAGGATGTGGTGTGGCATCCAAGATAAGAGTAGTCATAGAGGATCGATATTCTTTGATGACTGAGAATCCAAGATAAGAATGGTCTTGGAAGGACATACCCTGTGAACACCTGGTCGGGTATGTTCCTTGAGAGACAATGATGAAGGTGTCTATAACTCATTGGTCTCGGCAGCATTGTGCTATGATCTTGTGGAGAGATAGAGTTATTATTGAAGGTCTTGCTATGTGAAAATGCTGGATGATATGATTCTAAACAGATGGGTTACCGATCTAAATCTTCTTATGAGAATTCTTCAAATTTAAAATGTCCAAGTACCTTGTATGTATTATGAATACCTCCCTAGATAGGAGGGAGTGTTGAAATATGTAACTAGGTTCAAGCTTCGTAATGACATATGTAATCATGATTTTATGTATTTGATGAAACACGAAAGATAAATTTATTATTATTGTTCTTGAGGCATGGGTTTCATGCTCAAAGAAATTTATTTTTAGGTCAAGCTCCCATTGTGAGCTTCAAGGGCTTGTAACTAAGTCTACAAGTAAAAAAAGTCATTGTCATGTTTGAAGAACCATTTGGGCATGTTACATATTGTAAAAGAAATTTTATTTGAGTCAAAATACCCTCCAGGACCTCGTCTTGATGCAATATTCAAGTCGGCCTATTCACTTAATCAAGTCGGTCTACACTGATGGACAAGTCGACTTAATAAGAGAAATTCAACCCAATGAGAAGATTATATAAATGAGACCTCAACCTCACTTGAAGAACACACTTCACACACTCAATTTCGATCACAAGAAAAAAAAAGGGTGCGAAAAAGAAGAGGACGAAGGAGGAAGAGAAAGTCAATTTTTTGGGATTGTTTCTGGGTTAATACTCTACACACGTGTGAAGAAATTAGAGTTCTTATTGCAGCAGAAGAAGCCAAATTGCAGAAGTAAAGATAGGTCATCAAGTAGAGCTATTTGGAAGCCAAATTATCTAGGAAAGAGAATCCACCCAAGCAAAGAAAAAAGGAGCAAGAATACACCTACACTTGTCACACGTGAAAGGGTTAGATATTCCGGAGAATTTTTCGTTGGGCAAGTCGAAATTACAGAAGAATCTATTGGACAAGTCAAAGTTGCAAAAAAAGGGAGGTCAAAATTACAGAAGAAGTTGCTAGAAGTCAGTTTTGTAGAAGTGCTGGAAGCAAGGTTTGACTTGCTCTTGGAGGGTCTTGGTCAAGGGTAAAATGTATTGGAATTTGTCAATTGAAGGTCTATAAGAAGAGAAATTATTCTGGTGGGTTTTCCTCTCAAGTCGGAGAGGTTTTGGCCCTAGTTGATTGCCTACATCTTGTGTCCTTTGTCTTATTGTTCTTTATGGTTTGGTAGCTATTTTATTAAGAGGATACTAATAATAATCAAGTGAAATAAGAAAGATAATCAAGTTAAGTAAAAATACATCATAAGCAGTTATCAAAGTAAGAGAAATCATCTATTCTAGTTGCCCCTAGATTTCTCAACAAAAAGGTGGAAGAATCGGCTAACATGACCATTTTTATCAGCGAGACCTAGTTTGGAAAATTTGAAACTTTCTGGGAATGTTTTAAGGAATTAAACATTTTTTTTTTGCTTTAGTGCAATGCCTTTTTCCCATATTCTACACACATCGACCTTTCCAACAATGCAAGAATCACCTCAATTGGAATTCATATGCAAAAGTTATGCCACTTAGAAGTTGACATTCCTGTTTTCACCACCATAATTTGAGAGGATGCCATGTCAGTATGTTATGAAACCAGCTCAAGAAAAGATAGAAAAGATAGATCAACGCCTTAGAATTCAGCCTCTTTGAGGGGGCAACCTCCTTTACATTACATAAATGAACAATTCTTGGATGATACAAATGAAAAGACCTCCTTTCTATATATAGGAGTCCAAGGGGTCATAACATAATCAGAGCCGACATAACAATAATAATGTAAGGGCACAATAATAACAATAGTGGGCTTCTATGGGGCACAATAGTAACAATATGGGCACTACATGGGTACATCAATATAATAAGTGGGTTGTACTAATAACAGTAAGGGGTTACACTAGTAGTATAGGGGCCTAACATGCCCCTCTCCTTCAAAAAGCGATGTCCTCAACGTTTGAGTAGTTCTTGATGCTTCTGTATAAAATTGTTGTCCTCCCATGTGGAATCTTCAGCGGGTAAGTTCTTCCACTTGATGAGATACCCTGAAATTGATCGATTTCGTAGCTGTCAGGTTCTTGTTTCTGTGACTGCTCCAGGGTCCAATATGATTTTTCCTTCCTCTTCAATTTCTGGCAATATTGTTTGAATTGGGATCTTTTGCAACTTTTGAATAAGTGGCCATACTTCTTCGTCCTTCTTCCATTCCTCCCTTGCTTCGTTTATCCAATCTGGTTGGATAATAGAAATAGCACAAAACAATGCTTCCACATCCTCATCCTTGAAGAGTCTTCCCATTCGGTAAGGTCACCATTTTTTAAGTGCATGTAGTATTGCCAACATTTCCTTCTCATAAATAGCTTGCTTGAGATGTAGCAGTAAAAATACCCAATCATCTACATCAAAACATTTTTCACTACGATGTTGATCTACCTGTTGTTTCGTTTGATTTTGCACCGAAGTGGCGTTATCCTTTAAAATTTGGAGAACTTGTTGTTGATGCTCAATGTGATCTTTCACTGCTTGAACCTTTTTCTTCTTGATATGTCCTTCTATCTCTGGAGTTTGAGGAGTGGTAATTTCTTCGAATCCTTCGCAAGATATGGTCGGATTCATTTCTTGATGCTCGATGTGATCTTTCACTTCTTGAACATTTTTCTTCTTGATATGTCCTTCTATCTTGATAGTTTGAGGAGTGGTAATTTTGACCAATGAATTACAAGAAATGGTTGGATTCATTTCTTATTTCTCGATGTGATCTTTCACTTCTTTCACCTTTTTATTCTTGATATGTCCTTCTATCTTGAGAGTTTGAGGAGTGGTAATTCTTGCCAATGCTTTACAAGATATGGTCTGATTCATTTCTTCTTTCTTTGGGGTGGGGTCCTGGTGTATATCTTCTTCTTTTGATGTTTCTTGATCCTTTTCTTCCTCCTCTTCATATTCTATGTAAAATAATTTCTTCTCAGCACACTTATGACCTTTAGTGCATTTGTTATCACAATTGTAACAAAGCCCTTTTTCTCTTTTTTCTTCCAATTGTTGTGGTGTAACCCTTGTAGGTTGTGGAAGGCTAGGAGAAACAACACTTCCATCTTTATAGTTGTGAGGGGTATGCTTCCTGGTTTCCATAATTTTTCTTTCCAATATGTCACAAAGCCCTTTTACTCTTTCCAATTGTTGTGGTGTTGCTCTAAAGAAGGTGTTGCTCTTTGTATCCTCATAATGTGCTATCATTTCCTCCGTGAAAATTGACCACGTAACAAGTTTTTTACGAGAACAAAGCCCTTCATACCATAAAAATTGATCTGGTTCTAAATATGAAGATGCAATACATACCTTTTGTAACAGTGGTACACCATGTAGATCAAAATATTGCTCCATCTGAAGTATCCAATTTACCGGATCCTTGCCATCAAACTTCCTCATCTTGCTTTTTCTTGATTTTAGGAGCTCGATCTTGAAACAACTGTAACTCTGTGCTTTCAGATCTTTAAGTTTTGAAATTGTGATCTATGGTAGCCCTCTTTGTTCTCTTTCCAATGCCACTAGTCTGATCCAAATTGGATTCTCCAAGAAAGAGTTATGCACAATCTCCCAAGATGGCTTGATTATAAACCTTTCTAGAAGAGAGAACTTGTATGAAGTGCCACGTGTCACTGTTTTGACCTTTGGCTCAGAAAAATATCTACAAGAAACTACAATCTGTCCTCTTTCTGTACCTTCTTATGAAATTTCAATCCGATCCCCAGAGAGAAAGTTATGACGATTTTCCCCAGGTCACCTGTTTGGAATGTAATTCAGGAGTCTACAAAAGGAACAACTTCCTCAGATCATATCTCTGCAAATATAGCGCAAAAAGCTTTGAAATTCGGACACGAGGTTCAGCGCGATTTCTTCTCAAATGGGTTGTTTTTGCAACTTTTGAAACGTCGCAGAAAAAAGTTATAGCGAAAATGCCACGATGACCTATTTGGAGCAACGAAACCCTAGAATCCAAAGCTCTGATACCAAATGTTATGAAACCAGCTCAAGAAAAGATAGAAAAGATAGATCAATGCCTTAGAATTCAGCCTCTTCGAGGGGGAAACCTCCTTTACATTACATAAATGAACAATTCTTGGATGATACAAATGAAAAGACCTCCTTTCTATATATAGGAATCCAAGGGGTCATAACATAATCAGAGCCGACATAACAATAATAATGTAAGGGCACAATAATAACAATAGTGGGCTTCTATGGGGCACAATAGTAACAATATGGGCACTACATGAGTACATAAATATAATAAGTGGGTTGTACTAATAACAATAAGGGGTTACACTAGTAGTATAGGGGCCTAACACAGTCCTCATTATTCATAGAAAATGGGTTAGTCACAGGATTATGATGAACAAGACACTATAAGAGTCTATATTATAACTTTGGTTAATAGTTGAGATAATTAAACCTAACCACTAGTAAGCTATGGGGTTGTGTTATAATCAGGGCATTAGGAGGAAAAGGGGCTTCATTCTTTTCGCACACAAAGAGGATTTGTTCTTTGTGTTGGTTCCTAAACTGTTTTGGAAACTCAGAGCAATCCAAGAACACATTCACTGAGGATATGAATTCCCTCACTTTAGGTTAAAAAGGTTGGCCTCCCTTTACCTTAAGGGGTATTTCCTATTTTTATTCTAAAAAAGTGTTCAACAAACAAATATGTATAGGGATAGATTAATGATATGAAAACATTTTAAAAAGAACTAGTGGTTAATCTTTGAGATTTAAATAGAACTTATGTAAATAAATAATTCTTGAACTTGACTCTAAACTTAAAATGCAATAATGATAAATAATGTAAAAACAAAACAAGAAAATAACATAATAAAATAAGAGAAAAAGGTAAAACACACATAATCTTGATAATAAATTATAAGAAATAACCCTAATATCAAGTATTGTGGAATATCTATTACACAATATATATATATATATATATATATATATATATATATATATATATAACCCCTAATACTTGAGGGTAAATATTCAAGTTATTTTGGTAAAGGAATGATGGTAATCAAATGCAGCGAACAAGTTACAAACACCAAGATAGGAATCCTAGATAAAGAAATACACACAAAAATAAATGAACACAAAATTATGGTTTATAAGAATGTTTCTTCGTACAACTAAATATTAATGTCATGCATTGTAAATGCAACCAAAGAAACATCTAGATAAAGAAATACACACAAAAATAAATGAACACAAAATTATGGTTTATAATAATGTTTCTTTTGAAGGGTACAACTAAATATCAATGTCATGTGAAGGGTACAACTAACTATCAAATGCCATGCATTGTAAATCCAACCAAAGAAACATCATAACTTGGAAATTTTAGATGGTATATATATATCTAGAAAAGGAATCAAGTTGATCAAGTTGAATAATATAGAGTAATCTATCATCTAATCAAGTTAATCTATTTAAATTGTTCATTGCACCAGAATATAAAACACAATAGTGAAATAAAGAAAATGAACATTAATTATCTAAATGCATAAAGAGTTACAATGTTCTTGAATTTAGTTCACACGTGTGTAGAAACCATGGAAATATAAGTCTCTTTCTCCTCTCCAAAGCTTAGCCCAAAACTCTTCAAAGCTTAAACCCTCCCCTTTCTAATGATCATTTACATTTCCTTTCATACTTGTAGGAGTTAGTTTTCTATTCAGTTTTCATAACTTCCCTAAATAAAAATTACATTAATAATTGTTTTTTCCTTAAATGAAATACACATTCCTTTTATTTAATTATTTCTGTCAAATCTTCAACACAAGAAGCCTTTAGAATGTCCACAATATTTTTCTTGCATTATAAATAAAAAACGGAAATTAGTTTTGATATAAAGTAAATGAAATCATAATAAATAGATATTAATCCCTTGTTAATCTCTTTCCCCGAATAGAACCTTTAACATACCTTTATATGAAATTGGTTTTCATTTTTATCTTTGGTAACTTCCTGTAAAAATTTTCCAGCTATGCAGAAACCTTAAATAATAAAATTAATTTAACACAAACAATTCATTTTCCATATTTTAAATGCTCCATAAAATTTAAAATTTGTTTTTTACCCTTTTAAAATGTTGAATTCATGATTTTCTAAAAATCTTGCAACAAAACAAATAAACAATTAAATTTTCAATATGCAAAATTGGTTCATATTTGATGAGGAAAGCAAATAATCAGTTTTGTAGATGTGCTAAAATCACTTCTATGTTTAATTCAGAGTTTAAGACTATGTACTAATTCTCTTGGATACCCTTCCTGTTTCAAACAAATTTTTAGGTTAAAGAAAATGTCCATTCAACTATTAATGATACAAATTCTAAGTTTAATAAGATTTATTTTAAATTTCAAATGAAATAAATCTTAATAATATACCTTTAAGTTTAAAATATAATTTAAAACTTAATTATAAGCTTTATATTTTAATTATATTTTAACATAAACTTTAAATAAGTTTTAAATAACATAAACTTAAGCTTGAGCTTAATAATATTTAATTAACTAAAATAATAAAATTAAAATAATATATGATTATATATATAAATTTAATATATATTTAAACTTATAATATATAATTTTTTAATAAAAAAATTAAAACCAAAGTTAATACTCTGTCGGGTCGTTGGATGACAGGAAATCATGGATCGTTAGATGAGAGAAAATCATGGGAAAATCGTTAGATGAGAGTTGGAGTGTTTTTCAATAGAATAGACGGTCGCTATTCATATCAGGTGGAGATAACGTTTTGGGGGACAAAGCTTAGCTAAGGGTTATTAATCTTGTCGGCTCTTACACCCCACTTTCGTTCCTTGTTAGAGTTTGAAACATGCATTCTAATTTGCATGTGGTAAAGAATGATGTATGGTTGGTTGTTAGGGGTTAATTTAAATATTTTATTTTTTATTTTTATTATGTTTGATTTATATTTTAATTATTATATTTAGTTTTTATTTCTAATTTTTTATAATTCTTATTTTAACATTACTATAATATAATAAGTTTTGCAATTATTTATTTATGATTAAATTTTTTTAGTTTACATAATAATGACTATAAGTTATAATAACTATTATAATTTTAATGTTGGGCGCACATGAATATTTTGGTGTGAAGATTTGATTATGTAATTTTGATCTAGGAATATGGAAACATCAGAATAGTGAATAAGGAATTATGCAAGGCAAAACCCAAAGAGGTAACTTACTTTTAGAGAAGGTCAAATTTATCTCCAACACACTATAGTAGCCCACGAGCCACATACCATACTTCTTTGTACTCACAACCATTTTCTATTTAGAGAAAGAGAGCAGAGTGACCTCATTTGTTAATTGTGGTTTATGAGTTTTTATTTTGTTGTTCTCTATTTTTTACCCAATTTTAATTTGTATGCATAGGCAATTAACTATAATCTATAGATCCAAAATTCTAAAAATAAATAAAACAAAACTATAATAGCATAGGTTTCATATTTTTAAATATAATTTTATCATATCGGTTGTGACGAATTTTCCAGTGGAATATCCACGACAGTTTATAGATCATCATTGGATTCTTAATTTTTAATCTCTTTGTTTCTTTATTGAAAAAGTTGTAATTTTCCTCTATTTTGAGAAGAAACATTGAAATTGTTATAACCTACCCAATACCCTTTGTGTACTATTGAGGGGATGTGGTACTTCTTGAAATCACCAATCTCTACTAACTCTTGCTTCAATACCAATCTTTTTAGTGACTTACTATTAATTTATTAATGCATATAGACATGGCAATGCAGGCTTATGTAGTCATAATGAAATCATTTAATGAATAATGACGCCGTAGTTATAGATGTAGGCTTAAATATGCAAAGTTAATTGAACAAACTTGAAACTGATTCAATTCAAAACATTCATAATGTTAATTCAACAAATTCATAAATGAATCATGAACACATATCTTTATGGTAATCAACCACCAATTGGTTCCAAAAAAGGATGTGTCACTGAATCAATGACTCTTTGTTTCCCTTATTCTCTTTGCAATAGAGGCCATCCACAAGGGAAACGTTACTTATGGCCAACTCTATCTCTGTTTTCACAACCTACTTCCTGGAATTCAAAGTATGTTATCCGCCACAATTACCTACCAAAATCCCTTTTCTCCATAAGCTTGCACATTCCAAGGCATGGGATCCCCTCCTCTACCATGCAATCCTCAAGGTATGGGCTACTTTCCTCTAGGGCTCCTGTAGAGATAGGCCAAGAATTCTTATTGTTGTGAACTCTAGGTATTACCATATGTAATTAATTTTTATCAATGCCAACAATTTCCCTTACAGATAAGCATAATTTTCACATAGTTTCAGGGCATCCATTTTCCATATTTGTTACAACTGTCATTCGATAGGTTATGTTCAAAGAGAAAACTCTTTAGGAAGAATGGACATGAACCCCCCCTTAAATTCCTAATACTGTGAAGTATATTTGTACACTAAGGATAAACCATGTGTCCTCATGGGAAGTTTATGTTTCGCCTCCACATCATCAATCACAAGGATTAAGGGATTATTGAATGCTAACTAAGTAGGTAAAGGATTTACAGTTATCTATAATATAATATCTCTTTATCCCCCTCTATTCCCATAAGCTTCATTCCTTCTTCTCTGGTGGAAACATAACTTTGTAAGTTTTGGACCACCATGCACCACAAAACCATCAAAAGTGAGAACCATGTGCCAAAATTGTTGAAAAATAGACACAAAACATTGCAAAGAATATAACACATACCCAACATTCTCCCACTTGTTGTATCTACATACAGGGGGTCACTTGAGTACATGATCAACAATCTAGGGTAGTAATGCCCATTGTTTCTCTACACCAAGAGAAATTTTCAATGCTTACAAACTTTGCTAATGAATTTGCAACATTCTTCAAGGGGTTCACCTTTATCAACAACACCTTCTTGTCTTCAACCATGAATCTCACAAAATGATACTCAACAACAATATGCTTTGTCGTAGAATGATAAACATTGTTCTTTTCCAGAAATATTACACTCTGACTATCATAGTATATCCTTACAACTTCCTATGCAAAATCACTACTTGAACAAAATCTCTATAACTATATAACTTCCTTAATTGCATGAGTGGTTGGCATATATTTACAACTTCCTTAATTGCATGAGTAGTTGGCATATATTTAGGTTTCATAGTTGAGAGTGCTACTATAGACTATCTCTTTGTCATCCAAGTGATTTCTCGTCCAAATTGGTTAAACACACACTCACTTGTAGGTTTTATGTGATCTAGATATTTAGCCCAATTTGCGTCAACAAAGCCATGTATATCCAACACTCTCTCTTCTCTAGTTCTTCCTTGGTAACAAATTCCATAATCTATAGCACCACACAAATACCTAAAAACCATCTTTATATTTTTCCAATGCTTCTTCCTTGGTTTTGACATGTACTGATTCAAAACTCCCATTACATGTGTAATGCTTGGTATAGTATAGACCATTGTATACATCAAATTTCCAACAACATTGGACTATGGAACACGAGATATGCCCTCTTCCTCTTCCTATGTATTGGGACTCTTATCTATGGATAAATTTACACATATAGGAATAGGGACCTTGATTGGTTTACATTATTTCATATTAAACCTCCATAATATTGTCTTAACATACTTCCTTTGATTTAGCTAGAGTTTCCTACTTTTTTTTTATCTATTTTAGTTTCCAAGCCCAAAATAAAGTTTCTAGCACCAAGATATTTCATGTCAAATTTAGAGGACAACTGATTTTTCACTTTCTTGACAATTTCAATGTTGTTTCCAATTAACAATATATCATCCACATATAAGACCACATAAATAAAAATATTACCCACTAATATGAAATACATACATTGTGATTAATTTCTCCCTTTTTAAAGCAGGTGTTGATATATAAGTATTAAAATTTTGATACCCGATACTTGGAGATTACTTTAACCCATATAGGGACTTTTCAACTTGTAAAACCAACTCTTTCTTACCTATTGACACAAAAATGACATCAGGGAAAGACCCTGGGTTCATGCACAAAGGGCCAACAATGCTCCGTTGTAGTCTAGGACAACGCTGACATTTTCACCTTATCCCAAGGGATAAGGAGTCTCACTCTAGGCGTGTCTGACCGAAACTAAGAAGGGTTTAGTATAGTTTCAGGGATATCTTAACCATTACTCTATATGCGGCCCTATGCATATATTCAGGCTAACAACATATCAACATGATGATCAATCTAACATGAGAATAGACTCGCAACATATTAAAAACTTTTAGTGGGTCCATGAATCATAACCAAATATACACATCATACCAAGTATCCAGTCTGATTTCTCATTTATATTAATCCAACAGAAGGTTCATTACATTATACATTCGGCCTCAACCATAGACAAATACATAAAATATTAGGCTTATATAACATCGTGGATTGCAATAGACTTCAACTCTGGCTTTCTTGCTACTGCTCTGGAATCCAAGTCCGGTACTCTGGTAGCTTGCATCCTCCTCGCTACTCGTCCTTAACCAAACTATTCAACCCTTCTCTCCTTGTAGTCTCTTCCTTTTGTATGCTCCTCTACTGTTTGCACTTCCAGTTCTACTCAACTGTCTCTTTCCTCGGCTGCCTCTCACCCACCTTGTCTGCTCGGTTACCCCTGCTTTCTGATGACACCTTGCCACAATTGCCTGTTCTTGTTTCGCTTCCTAGCTGTCTTGTTTGCAACTTGACCATTGTTTCGGCCACTTGTTTTCCCTTCTTCATATCTTCAAAATCTTTCAAAATTCAAAAACGAAGGCCCCAACAGGTCCGACCATAGTTATTTGACTCGTCCCCGAGTCAATCTATCTCGAGCGCTGTGGGTCCTGCTGTTGTTTGTGTAAATACTTCTATTGGTGGCCGCTCTTATTCTTCCATCTGTTGAGCTACTGCTTCCCTTGTAGCCTCTGTCATTGGCTGGGTGGTTCCTACTCATGCTGCTCCTTCTTCTCTCTACTGTCCTTCCATACAGATTTTCTAACATGATAGTTCGCTCATCGAGTATGTCCTCTGGGACTGAAATAATTCCTTTTTCCATTGGTCTTCATCTCTGATAGACAACTGTTACTGGAGGCCTCGAACTTCTGCACTTTGGCTTCTTCTGTTCTTCAAAGAAAATTTGGAGTTCTTCTGCTACCTACGTCTAAAATTCTGTAGTTTCCTGCATTTTCATGCAAATTAAGTAGACTGAACTTGACACAATGTTTTCTGACTGGACTTGGTAACTGTTACGAATAAAATATATAAGTAATATAAATATAAGTAACGAGGATAATTGTAATAATGATTAGTTAATAATAATAATTAGTAATTAGGTTGAAGAGTGTTATGCTCTTAACCTGCAAAATGATACCCAAATACAGAATATGCGAAGAAAAGATACCCAGAACACAGAATAGCAATGATTTTATTATTAAGAGAGTAATGTTCACTTGCCTCTTCGAGGGGGCAACCTCCAATAGAGCAGAGCTCGATCACAAAATAAGACACGATAATCCTCGCAGGGAGTCTCTATCTTTTATATATGACTCATACATGCAATACCACGGGCCAATACCGTGGGTTTTATTAATACCATCTATCTAATGCTATGGCCCATTTGCAACTAACTGTGGTCCCGTCATTAATTGCGGGTTAACCACTTACAAATATTAATATGGGCTTTATTGACTCTTGACTATGACGTGATCCCATGACATAAATAAGGGGGTTAGGGTGGGACCCTAACATGCCCTCCCCCTTAAGACTAGCCTTGTCCTCAAGGCTGAAGCTACGGAAACTGCTGAAGAATAGTGGCTGGTTCCCAAGTTGCATCTTCCGGATAGGTGTATTTCCATTTGACGAGGACTTCCTTAATCATGCGGCCACGCAGGTGTTTGTCTCTTGTGTCTAGAACCTGTTCGGGTTGAAGCCAGATTGACCCTTCTTCGTCCAATTCAGGTAGACTGGTTTGAACTCGGCAATTGTTCCCGATCACTTTCTTGAGGCATGATACATGGAAAACTGGATGGATTTTTGCAGTAGGTGGCAAAGCCAACTTGTAAGCCACTTCTCCAATGCGCTGAAGTACTTGGTATGGTTCGTAGAATTTTGGAGATAGCTTCTGACAACCCTTGTCTTTGAGTGATGTTTGCTTATATGGTTGCAGCCTCAAAAAGACCTGATCCCCTTCTTGAAATTGGCGCTCTAAGCGATGCTAGTCTACCTGTTGCTTCATGCGATTCTGAGCTTGATGAAGATTCTCTCTAAGATGGGCGAGCATGGTTGCGCGGTGTTGTAGGGGTTGATCCACTGCTTGTACTTTGGAGCACCCCTTGAGATAAGAAGTAGGGGAAGGCGGAAGTTGACCATATACTGCTTCATAGGGAGTCATTTTGGTGGTGGAATGATAGTTGGTGTTATACCACCATTCAGCCAGAGGTAACCACTGTACCCAAAGGTGTTGCTTTTCTGAAGTGAAACACCTAAGGTAGGTTTCTAGACATTTGTTGACGGCTTCAGTTTGACCATCCGTTTGCGGATGATAGGAAGTACTGAGTTTTAGTTGAGTGCCTTGTATCCTGAAGAGTTCCTGCCAAAAATTACTGGTGAAGATCGGGTTGCGATCGGACACAATAGAAGTGGGCATGCCATGCAATTTGAAAATCTGATCCATGAAATATTGAGCGACCAAAGTTGGTGTAAATGGGTGGGGTAGGGCACAGAAATGAGCATACTTCGATAGTCGGTCCACAACCACCATGATGACTGACTTGTTCCCGGACTTTGGAAGACCTGTAATGAAATCCATAGAAACTTCCGTCCAAATTGATGTCGGAATGGGCAATGGTTGTAATGTGCCTGGTGTGTTGACGGTTTCCCCTTTGTGGCATTGAAAGACATCACATTCTGCTACAAAAGTAAGGATGTCCTTTTTCATGCCTGTCCAAAAAAATGATCTTCTGGTGCGAGCATACGTCTTCTGAAAGCCCGAATGTCCTGCAATGGGCGATGAATGCAATTCTGCCAAAATGCGACTTTTGAGGGTGGATGTTGGGGATATTACGATTCTGTCCCTGTAGCGAAGAATATCATCCTGCCACGAGTAGCCCTTGGTGGAATTTGGATCTACCTGCAATTGAGAAATGAGTTGGGATAGCTCGGGGTGTGAAAACCATTCCTTGCGAGCCTCTTCAATCCATTCTGGAATGGGGAGGGAAATTGCTAGCAGAGTACTTTCTTCCTCAAATTGGCGAGATAATGCATCTGCTACACTATTGTCTTTCCCTTTCTTATAAATGATCTCATAATCATATCCCAACATTTTGGCGAGCCATTTATTTTGTTGTGGGAGGATAGTCGTTGCTCCAAAAAATATTTAAGACTGTGATGATCTGTGCGGATTTGGAAACGTCACCCCAATAAGTAAGGTCGCCAGGTCTCGACGGCATGTAATATGGCCATCATTTCTTTTTCGTAGGTAGATTGGCCCAGATTCCTCCCACTTAGTTGTTGGCTTGTGAAGGCCAAAGGTTGCCCTTCCTGCATTAAGACCGCCCCAATACCGGTCCCCGAAGCATCACATTCAATGACAAAGGATTTGGTGAAGTCAGGTAGTGCTAAGACTGGAGTGGAACACATGGCGTTTTTGAGAGTGGTAAATGCCTGTTGTGCTTCCTCATTCCAGAAGAAGGAATTTTTCTTGAGGAGTTGAGTGAGGGGCTTCGCTATGCTGCCATAGTTGCGGACAAATTTACGATAATAGCCTGTGAGACCCAAAAATCCTCTCAAGCTCTTCAAGGTCTTAGGTTGAGGCCATTCTTGCATTGCCTGGATCTTTTTGGGGTCCACATTGACACCTTCACGCCCCACAATGTGGCCCAAATACTCAACTTATTCCATGCCAAACGAACACTTGGACATCTTGACAAATAATTTATGCTTACGGAGCAGGTGTAAGAGTAGATCTACATGTTGAAGATGTGCAGCCCAAGTGCCACTATAGATGAGGATGTCATCGAAGAAGACAAGGACAAATTTCCTGAGATATGGTTTGAGAATGTGATTCATAAGGCTATGAAAAGTAGAGGGGGCATTACAAAGACCAAATGGCATGACCAGGAACTCATATTGGCCTTCATGAGTTCGGAAAGCAGTCTTGGGAATGTCGACTTCCTTCATGCGAATTTGGTGGTAGCCTGAGCGAAGATCCAGCTTAGTGAAGAATTGAGCCCCATTGAGTTCGTCCAGCAAATCGTCAACCACCGAAATGGGAAATTTATCTTTGACTGTCAACTTATTGAGGGCCCTGAAGTCGGGACACATCTGCCACTCCCCATCTTTCTTGAGCACCATGACCACTGGGGATGAATAAGGACTAATGACACCTGCTTCCAAAAGTTCCTTGATTATTTTTTCTATTTCATTCTTTTGGGTGAACGGATATCTGTATGGCCGCACATTTGGGGGTTGGGCCCCTGGAATCAAGGTGATGCTATGATCATGTTCCCCTTGCGAGGGTGGAAGCTCATGAGGCTTGTCAAAGACCAGCAGATGGTTATTTAAAATCTGTTGCATCTCAGGATGAATTGGCAGAGACTTGGTTTCGACGACCTGGATGGCATTAAATTGAGCTACCACTCCATGATTGCCGTTTTTAACAATTTTTCCATCCGATGCGAGCTGATGATAGAGGGGGCTCCCGCCTAGAGTCCACGGAGGGTATGTGTGTAGTTGTTCTGCTTAAAACTCATATATAACTCCTGAAAATCCATTGTGATTGGCCCAAGAGTGCGGAGCCATTCAACGCCGAGGACAATGTCGCAAACCCCCATGTGTATGGCAAACATGTGGGTTTGATCCGATAAAGGGCTCATGTTTCCCACGAAGAAAGAAGGCTCGGGTGTCCATTTCTATTACATAGATAGAAATATTTTCACCGAAATATGAAAATGACAACAAATCGGATTCGGATCCAGTTCGTTTTTTATCTTCTTTTATGAGGCGAACGACGGGAATTGAACCCGCGCGTGGTGGATTCACAATCCACTGCCTTGGTCCACTTGGCTACATCTGCCCCGGAAAAACCAATTTATCTATCTACAGTCATTTCTTCCAAGAATAAAAAATGAGCTAACGTTTGTTCTTATGTGGGTCGTCGGTGACCTTTGATAGGGGATCAAAGCAAAACTGATAATCCCCCATTTGAAGTTTGACATTTTCACAGCGGCCTTCACATTTCATTGCGCCCCCATCCGCAATTTGGACTTGGAAGTTAGAATCTGCTCGTACAAAACAATGCACTGCTTCTGCGATTTTTTGATGGATGAAATTATGGGTACTTCCACTATCAATCAAGACTACTACTGGGCGATGTTTAAGAAAACCCCTGATTTTGAGAGTTTGAGGGGAAGAAATCCCTGCCAACGCATGCAGCGAAATAACTGGTTCATCAGAGACATTCTCCTTTTGGTTGTCTTCTTCTAGCACCTCATGTTCCTTAAGTGGTGGATTTTCCTCTGTTGAGCTGTAGTCAGTGGCATCTATTTGAAAAAATTTGGGCTCCTTGCATTTATGACCTGGGGAGTATTTTTCATCACAGTAGTAACATAGTCCTTGCTTCCTTCTTTCGGCCATTTCCGCTGGTGACACCTTTTGGACCTTAAGTGTTTGGGTCGTGTTGTGAGCCTGTGGGGGACGACCTTTAGCGGGGAAATTTGGGTGACTGTATTGGGCTGCTAATGCACGTTCCACGTTACGAGCTACCTTGCAAGCCTCTGTCCAAGTGGGAGGGTGGTGCAGTAAGACTTGAGCTTTGATGGCTTCTTTAAGACCACTGATAAAACATTCCATGTAGAACACATCTGAGAGACCCCAAGTGTGGAAGGCTAAGGCTTCAAAAGCTGTAATATATTCATCCACTGTACCTGTCTGTCGGAGCTTAGTAAGACGACCCAAAAAAGAGTCCTCCTGTTCAAAGCGGTCTCGAAGAGCTTTGGTAAATTGGGTCCAAGTCTTAAAAGGTCCATTGCAACGTTGATGCCATTCCCACCATTGCCACCATTCATTGTCCAAGTACATGCTCCCCAACATAAGCTTAGTCGCATCATCTAAGATACGATTCAGTTTGAAATACTGCTCCATTTGTGCTATCCATGCGGATGGGTGAGAACCGTCAAATTTATGCATATCCAACTTGGGAGGTCGCTGACTGGGTGGTGGGTGGGTGTGCCAGACGTGAGGAGAGTGGCTAGACTCACCCTCATTGTATTCATTGCCATTATACGCCTCCTCGTGGGCTTGCTCCTTGCCCTTCAGGATTAATTGCTGGACCTGGAGAGATAGTCCGGTAAGCTGATTATTGAGGGATTGGAGGGATTCTTCAAGTTTGTCCATTCTTTCATTGGCCATTGCTTGAGCTCTAGTTTCTACCATACACCAACTTGATGAAAAATTGGGACCGCCTAAAAATTTTCACTAATAATTGAATGGTACCACCGTGCTCAGCTCGTCGTCCTGATTCTGATGGGCTAGATCACCAATAAGCGCCCCGGAAGATCTCAGACTTGCCAAAAGTCCTGCGAAAATTATACCTCGGTATAGGAACCCTTCACAACAACTCCGATTTGGTGGATCTGAGAGATCTGAATGGTGGATTGGATAGCTCTGGGCGGCGGAACAGATTGCTGCTGCGGATCGGCTGGATCTAATAGATCGGAATGACTGATCTGCGAACTCGAGACTGCGGGACTGATGTCGGCTGCTGCTGCACCCCGTTGCACCAGCAGATCTGGAATAGATGATGTGCGATCCCCCGATAGAAAAGGGAACTATGGTCTTGAGGAGTGTCAGGTGCTACAGATCGCAATATACATAAGGGTCTGGTAGTAGTACTCGGCCCAATGTTTCAGGGCTCTAACTAAGGAGGATCGATCGTACCCTTAGCCGTACAACCCGACTACCCTATCGTACGGGCGAGTAATCTCTTCGAGTGCTGTTCTCGGTGTACTGTAGCCACAAGACGGCCGACGGTTTATCTATGGCGAGGTTTCAAGGGAGCCTAGGGGCTTCCGATATACCTAGAGGGTACGTGGAAGACAGTCCGTGCGCGGTTCTGTCTAATGCACTACTACTCGAAGGGGTACCCACAGGGGTTACAAGGGAGTCCAACAGACGTGACCACCTCTTGTATTTCCTACGTGCATGCCTCCCCAAATTCGCAGGTTTATGCGCTCAACGACAGATCCCGTGGTTTAAAGACGCCGGAACACGTCTCTAGCCAAATTTATTTTTGCTAAGAATTGGAGATCCCACTGGCCTTGGAAAGTGCTCTGATACCACTTGTTATGCTCTTAACCTGCAAAATGATACCCAAATACAGAATATGCGAAGAAAAGATACTTTGAACACAGAATAGCAATGATTTTATTATTCAGAGTAATGTTCACTTGCCTCTTCGAGGGGGCAACCTCCAATAGAGCAGAGCTCGATTACAAAATAAGACACGATACTCCTCGCAGGGAGTCTCTATCCTTTATATATGACTCATACATGCAATACCACGGGCCAATATCGTGAGTTTTATTAATACCATCTATCTAATACTACGACCCATTTGCAACTAACTGTGGTCCCGTCATTAATTGCGGGTTAACCACTTACAAATATTAATATGGGCTTTATTGACTCTTGACTATGACGTGATCCCATGACATAAATAAGGGGGTTAGGGTGGGACCCTAACAAAGAGGCATGTCTAACTTCATATTTCAAGTCTTTTGGAGTAATTAATTTGTAGAAGGAACTTTGTTCGCTTCATTTGGTATCAGAGGAGTCGATCCTTTAGCCGCTTCACTGCTGCACAGAGCTTGTTCTTCGGTCACCGGCCCTTGGCTATCAATTTTCATCAACCTTGTTGTTGTCATACTTGAAGCGTTTCGCTACACATTAGGAGATTCTCCATTTTTCAGGTCTTTGGTCATTTGTTTAAAAATAAAAAATTATTAATTTAAAAAAATAAAGATAAAATAAAACTATATACATAAATAAAAAAAATCATTTAAAAAAAGACGAACTATTTATTTTTAAAAAAGAGAGATTATTAAAAAAAATAAAAATATTATACTTACCTCCTTCTGCTCGAACGATCAATGGATTTTTGCACCGACAGTGACTAATACAAAAATACATTTCCACACCTACTAATCTTATTCCTTGTTGCCTTCTCTCCTTGCCGTTGACGTATCTCGGCAATTCCTAGCCCTGTTGTTGGGCCATCCACCCACATAAACGTCGTACAGTGAAAGGAGCATATGCGCTTCCATCCACACGTTAGCCATTATGTCCTATTTGCATTATCCATTGACCCATTTAGTTCAATAAATACGCCCCCAGTCACATACACGCCCAACCTGCTGTGTTCCCCATTACTGCAAATAGTGAAAGTCATTTTTGTCCACCGCTACCATGTTTACAACATATCGTATCCTTGTCATTCTCATGCGACCCTCGTTGGTCACACCCACAACACCATCCCATTACCTCTTCTATACTACAACTTCATTTGTATCAACAAAAATTCAATTACAAATTTGTGCATCTATGTTAACTATGACGGTTCGTATGAATGCATTCATATAGATCACATTTGATTAAGTATATTTCGATAACCATCATAAGGAATTTGAGTACACTTTCATTTAGTGAAAGAATAAGAACATCAAAGGCGACATTTATAAATCGAAATATATGATATACGGTTAATTAATTAATTGGAGTGAAGCCTAAATTTTTATTTTAAGAAAGCTTTTAATAAAAAGGAACAGTTTGTTGGTAATATCTATATATATATTTATTTATTTTGAAGAGCTTATTATTAATTAAAGGAAAAAAGAAGAAGAGAGTTTATATACAAAGAAAAGAAAAGGGCATAATTAAGTATATAAAAAAGGGACCAATTTATTATTTAAAAAAAAGAAGTGAAACTAATATTATAGTAAGATAATAAAGTTATTAAGGAAGGTGTCTTAATATACAGAAGGCATAGATATCTGGTAGAATTTGAGGTCTTAATTAAAGAAAGGAAAAACATTAATATTGAATATTACTAAAATAAAAAAGTAAAAGTAGAATATTTGAAAAAAAAAAGTGATTTAAAAAGTATTTAATATTCAAGAAGCAAAAATGGAGTCTAATACAAAAATGAAGGCCATAAGATTCCCAGAAACCTTACCCAGAGATGGTAAAGTGCTATTTAACATTCAACGAACTCTCGTAGGAAAAGATGTTATTATTTCTATTTCTCCGGCAGAAGATGAAAATTATATAACACCTAAAATCGCAAACCAACTAGTGATCCCGGATTCAAATATAACTAAAAAATTAGACTTTTTTCACAATAAAATATATGACATAGCCAACTTACAGTTAAACATTGAAGATTATACATTTGTATCACAATTCTTAGTTCAGACCCTATGGAACAATCAAGGTGACATTATTTTGGGATCACCCTGGATGGAAACAGTAGGATTTGACATCTTAAATATGAAGAAAAAGTTTCTAACACTTTCTCACAAGAAGAAGAAAATAACACTCCAAGATGTTATGCTAAAACCAAATTCAGTAACGCCAGAAGATATATCAGATATTTCAAAAGTAATTTCTCAAGAAGGTAAAAAAGTATTACAAAATATGTAAAATGAAATTGACAAAATCACTATTGACAAAAATGAAGAAGTTTCTCGACTTAAAAACCATGGTGAAAAATTACTGACGCAAATTAAGAAACTTAAGAAGGATAAGAAGTCATTAGAAGACAAGGTACAACAACTTATCAAGAAGGAAGCATCAAATGTAGTAATTCAAGTTGAGGACAAAACAACAGATACCGATCCAATGAATGTCACAAATCAGGAAGAAGACAAGCAAGTTGAAGAAAAGACGTGCTTGGATGTTGCAATTCAGATGATAAACACCCCAAGTGAAGGTTTGGTAACGAACTCAACAACATCATCCCCTGAAGTAAATCAAAAAATTTCCACACACCCATATCGACATCCAAATCATGAGAGTAGACAACTCAACCAAGCTACATATTGGGACCATTCAGAATAGAAACAACAAATTTTAGAGAATAATGACGTAAAATCAATCTCGTCTTATGCTGACAAGTCGTTACAAAATTCCAGTGAACATAATACTACACAAAAGATTAATCTAGGATGGTATGATCCCTTCTTAGTGCGACAATTTTGTTTGTCACTTAGAAGATCATATCAGCTTGTATCAACAAAGATGTTTGTTCCGAGAAAGAAACACATTCGAAGCCAAAAAAGATATCAAGCCTTTTTCATCGACAAGCTTTGAGGACAAAGATTTTTGAGGAAGAAGGCAATGTTACGAATAAAATATATAAATAATATAAATATAAGTAACGAGGATAATTGTAATAATGATTAGTTAATAATAATTAGTAATTAGGTTGAAGAGGCATGTCTAAATAGGACATGACTCTCCATGAAGAGACGCTTGATATAAACGCAAGCCTATCATTCTAATTGTAATTCATTCTTATTCTTATTCACACATTTAATATATAATATTTGTATCCTCAATGGATAACTTCATAGTCCAAATCTTTTGGAGTAATTAATTTGTAGAAGGAACTTTGTTCGCTTCAGTAACTAATTACTATGGCTACTTTCACCATACAACTTAACCATGCTTCGCCACTGTCGGCTAACCTGGACCTGACATCTATGACGTAGAATGGGGAAGGATAGAGTGGGATGCATGGATAATAAATTTTTCCATATGGGGGATATTTATTAGCTAAATTTGTTCCTAATGGGAAAATATTTTATGGGCCTCTGTTTGATAGTTATATTATTATTTATTTATTATGGAAAGGACTAGTCGTATGACAGAAAAGACTGAAAAAGCATGTGACTATCAAGACTGAAAAAGCGTGTGACTATCCCCAGACCACAAATGGGTTGCAGTATCATGGCATTGTTGCCGCAACCTTATTGACGCCTTTTCTTATTCTTGAAAAAGATAAAATACTATAAAAGACATGAACTACAAATGAACTTGGTAATGAATTAACTAGGTATTATTGACTACCACCTACTTTCGGGCTCATCTCCGAGACCTCTTAACTTGATTGTGTGGCTGTTGGATTGTGGAAGGGTTTTAGGAATGCGTCGTTCACCCATCCCGGTAGCATTGTGCCATCCAGTTGCGCTAGCCTTACCACTCCAGAATCCCCGATCTCCACAACTATAAACGGGCCCAGCTAGTGCATTTGCAATTTCCCGAGAAACTTTTGGATTTGTTGTCATATAACAATGCATGATCTCCGACCTGGAATGATTTCTTTCTGATATGTATGTCATGCCAAGCTTTCTAACTCCTCTGCTCTACTAACTGGTGGAAATCAGTTAGGAATCCAATTCCATTAGTGATCCATTATTTCCTTTAATGCTTCATCATTTGTCATTTTGGTTGCTTGAGAAATAAGCATGCTTGGTACTATGAATTTTGCTGGGATCACTGCTTCTTTTCCATATACCAAGCTAAAATGGTGTTTGTTTGTGTATTCTTTTCATTGTTGTTCTGTAGGCCCATAATGTTGCTGGCACGTGTTCAGCCCAGTCGTCCTTGTTGGCTGATATAATTTTTGTGAGGCTTTTCTCCAGTACTTTACTAATTGCTTCAACTATTCCATTGGCCTGTGGGTGGCATGGGCTACTTCTATGATGTTAAACAATAAATTTATTAAGAAGAGACTCAACAGTTTCATTAAGGAAATATGTCCCTTGATCACTTGTCACGCTTTTTGGACACCCAAACCTTGATATTATGAATTAAAAAATAAATTTTGCAGTAATGTCGGCTATACAATCCTTGACTGGTTTTGCTTCTTCCCATTGTGTGAGATATTTTGTAGCCATTATGATGTACCTTGTGTGTGAATGTTGCGTTGGTGGTGTTATAGGGCTGATGAAGTCTATCACCCACTTCTCGAAAATTTGTATTGTGCAAATTGGGTTTAAAGGTAGTTCATCTCGACATGATGGCTTTCCAACTCGCTGACAAACATCAAAAATTTTAGCATATTCTTTAGAATCCTTTTATATGGTCAGCCACCACAATCATGCATGCAATATTTTCCTTGTGATGGCTTTCCCTCCGACATGGCCTCCTGCAACTCTAGCATGACATTCCCAGAGAAATTCTTCCCTTTCGTGTTGAAGTATACAACATCTCAGAATTTTATCAAGGCCCATATTGTATATATGTACTGCGATTAGTTGATAATCTGCTACCCTTACTATTAGATGTCGCTTCTGTGTTGACGTGTACCCCTCCGGGCAGTACCCTATCATTAGTAGCCCAAAAATTTCTTCTAAGTAGTCTAAAATTGCCTCTATTCTGAATAAGTCAGCATCTGGTAACTACTCATCTAATGGCACTTCATTCTCTCCTAACTCCAGTCTTAACAGATGATTTGGCCCCACATTTAGCTTTTCGGGTTTTATGACTACCTCAAACGTGAATTCTTGAAAGAGTAATAACCAATGACATATTCTGCCTTCCAATACTGGTTTGTTCACCAAATAATTCAGTGTTGAATGGTATGTGAAGAATTTAAATGGCGCTCCCAACAAGTAATGCCTGAATTTTTGTAGAGAGTAAACCATGGCCAATGCTTCTCTCTTTGTTTTCATATAGTTTCTTTCTGCTGTTGATAATTTCCTACTGGCAAAGTACACTGGGTGATCCATATTTCTCTCTCCTGGCTATGCTAGTACCTCTCCCAGTGCGATCCCTGATGCATTGATATGTACATGAAATGTCTTATTCCAGTCTGGGTATACAAGGATAGGAGCGCTTACCAGTTTCTCTTTCAACTTATTCAATGCTTCTTGGCAGGCCTCCGACCAAGTGAATGCTTCCGTATTTTTCAGTAACTTCTCCATAGGGGCTGTAATTGATGCGTAATTCCCAATGAATCGTTGACAATACCCTATATGGCCTAGGGTGGACTACAATTGCTTTACATTATGTGGGGGTTCCATGTTAATGATTACCGCAACCTTTTCGGGATCTACACACACTCCGTCTTTGCAAACAATATGGCCCAACAATGTTCTGAATGGAACTGCAAAGATGCATTTTTTTAGATTCAAGGAAATTTGCAACTGTCTGCATCTCTCAAACATGACCCTTAACAAGCTTGTGTGTTTCTTCAGTAAACTGTACACTGTCCAGTCATCCATGTATACCTCCAAGAATCTGTGAATATAGTCTCTAAATGCATCTATAACGATCCTTGAGAAAACAACGGGTGCATTCGCAACCCGAATGACATTATGTGATAAGAATATGACCCCCATTATATTGTAAACATTGTATTCTTCTTGTCTTCCTCTGCTATTCGGACCTGATGGTAGCCTGAAAATCCATCAGTGAAGGAATATGCTTCATTCCCCGCTACATTTTCTAGAACCTCATCACTAAAAGACGTTGGGAAGGGATCATGCACACATGCATTGTTCAGACTTTGGTAATCGACACAGACTTTGATCTCCGTCATGTCTTTCTTGTTCTATATAACGATTGGAGTAATCCATTCCGCTTTGTCCACTAGAAATATAAGTCCAACTTCTAGCATTTTGTCAATCTCCCTCTTGAACTTTTCTTTCACTCTTGGGTTTAGCCTGTATGGTTTGTGCTTTACTAGACGAGCACCTGGTTTCTGCCCAATCTTCATCTCTCCTATGTCCCCTTTTATCCCTTTTAGCTTAGCTACCAAGGTTGGAAATAAGTCTTGATATTCCTGTAGTAGGTCGAAGATCTCCCTTGTTTGTTTGTTCGTCCCAGTAATCTTCGATGGATACCATATTGGGTTTATCATCTAATCCGTTGTTATGCTTTCGCAAGTTCATCAGGAGTAGGTGTGCGACCTCTCCTATGAGACTTTCTTGAATATCAATTTCCCCTTATGTTTCCTGAAAGGTCAAGTGTCTTAATCCTTTTAAACCATACGCATTTGGTTCTGCATCTACTTTGTCGCAAGACATATATTCTATAACCTGCTTCATAAAAATACTATAGAAATTTCTCATCCATGCAACCTTCCCATAGTTGTCCTGGAGTGAACATGAACCTTTTGATGGCATATAAAGTTTCATTCATGTGTCGATAAACATCTTTGAATGAGAAGCTGCTGCTGAACTACCTAGCCATGATATCCCAATCAGCTGTCTGCCTACGAAGTTCCTCTTGTATGTACCATGCTTGTGGGATTGTACCTAGAGTGTGTATAAATATATGCACCCATAGTTCCTTTGGAACCTTTTCTCTTTCCCATTTTTCTATGCAGTCTTCTAAATGCTTCTTAGGATCTGAATTTCCTCTATACTTCACTCTATTCTGTGGTCTGTCTTCTTCTTGACTAAACCTCTCTCTCATGGCTCACTTTATGGTTCCCCATTCACGCAACGTGTTGCGGTGCGCTCTCCACCACCTTGCCAGGGTGGCATGTAATGCAATATCTAATAATGGAACCTTGTGATCTTCTCTTATATCTATATCTACTTTGTTTAAAAATGTTGCGAAATGGAAACAAAAAATTCAAGTTTAATTTGTCCTTGAATTAAACTGTGAATTAAATAGAATTCTCTTCTCATAGCAATTTGAAAATAATTAATTAAGTTTAATTAACTTAATTAATTTAGGAAATTCGAATTGGAAGTCTTTTAGAAGACATGTATATGTTCTCCTTAACTTATAGGAGTTAAGGATGAGTTATGAATGCGTTGTAATTAGTTAACTCAGTTTATTGAGTTATGTCCAGTTAAATTAGTTCTAATCGGTTTCAGGAACTAATAGTGAGTAAACAGTCAGTTGGGACACAAGTGACCTAATTAGTGCTACTCTAGTTAACTGAAGATTCCACCATAAGAAACTCATTCATGTTGATTATGAGAAAGACCCAGTTGAGACTAGAGTGCAGGGACAATGTACTATTTGTTTTAGATTTTTCTGAGTTGCACTGATAGTGCATGCATTCATGAACTGATCCTTGAGGGATTGCACTATTTTTAGAGGCTTTATTTCCCTTTAAATACAAGCTATCCTTCATAGGAATTACACATTGGAATAAAGATTTGGAGAGCTTGTGAAGAGGCTAAGCTTTCGTCTTGAGCTTTATTATGAGTTGGAGATTGAATTTTCCAAGTCCTGGGATTGTTCTTGAGAGAACAAGCATTGTAATTTCATCTTGATTTTCTGGATTAATACAAAATAGATAGTGGGGTTTTGAGCTGTGGCTTTCCCTAAATATTTATTGTGTTATGTTCCTTTGATTCTCTTCCTCTATTGATTATTGTTTGCTCGATGTTTATGGGCTTCCACTATAAAGAATAGAAGTAGATTCTTGTCTCTTGTTTTAGTAGATTACATGAGCTTGTGAATCTACATGATTTTCTACATGGTATTGGAGCAAGATTATTTTTTGGGCCAAGAGTTTGCAGAGAATTTCTGAGAATTTGTATGCAAAATTTTCAAAAAGAAATTATAGATTTGGATTCCTTTGGAAACTATACACAAATTCAAAAAATAAAATCGACCGAATCGGATTTCGGATGAGGGAGATATCGCTGATTTAAAATCATCTCTCTAGAGGAGATTTCGAAGTTTTGAGTTTCTAGGTTACAGGTGAAATTCGAATTTGCATATGTACTTTAGGATCGGCAGATGGAATTCCATGGGTTGAGGCTTGAGTATGCCTTGGAAGTAAGCTCTAATTTTATAGCCTGGAGGGCCAGGATGGAGGATGTACTAGAAGATAATGGCTTGAATGAATTCATTGATTAAGAAGTCCCCAAGCCAGTAGCTACAGATGCACAAAACTTGGCCGAATGAAAGAAGTGTGTGGTGAAGGCAAGACGGATAATCCTTGAGGGAGTTTGAGACCATATTGTCTCGAGTCTCGATGGCAAGGAAACTTTTCATGCTATGTGGAAAACATTGACAGACATGTATTAGAATAACGATGATCAAAGGAAGTTGGAACTGAAGGATAAACTTCGTAAAATCAAGATGGACAAAGGTGAGATGATTCCAAAGTATCTGACCAAGTTCACTCAATGTCAAGATGAACTTGTAAGTGTTGGAATCATAGTTGCCAATGAGGATATAGTGAGCCGTTCTCTTCTTAGACTCCTAAAGAGTTGGCATAGTTATCAGGACTCTGTCAATGGTCGGGAGAATTTTCCAGATTGGGAAGGACTATGGTTGGATTTGATGCAGGATGAGATCAAGAGGAACACCAGGGATGGCTCTTCATCAAAGATTGATGATGAAGAGAACCGTGCCTTAGTGATTAAGGAAAGGAAGGGGAAAGGTAAAATTTCTTGTTCCATATCAGATTCTTATCATGGAGGTAAGAAGAAGGACATGATGAAATTTAAATGCTTTAATTGTCACAAGATGGGTCACTTTGCTACAAATTGTCCATTGAAGAAGTCCAAGGAGAAGTCCTCAGGAGGAGCGGTAGGTGAAGATTTGGCCTCCCAATTCGAATTGGACTTTTCCCTCATTACATGCTGGTGTCTTCAATGATGGAAAGTGTTTAGTACTTAGACAGTGGAGCTTCTTTCCACATGAATGGTGACAAAGAGTTATTTAGTGAACTGGAGGAGAAAGATCTCAAAATGCATATCAAGATGGGTGATGACGGTAAGTATAGTGTTACTGGTGTGGGCACAATTATTTTTTAGAGGGAGTATGTGGCTCCATTCACCTTGAAGAATGTTATGCATGTATTTGGATTGACTAAGAACTTGGTATCTGTTGCCATGCTTGAGGATAGAGGTTATGATGTGATATTTTCGAAAGGAAAGTCATTCCTTCGACACATAGCCATGGGTCAAGTAAAGAAGATAAGGATTCGATTTCAGAATCTCTATAATATAGAGGTAGAGGATTGTGCTACTTTGAGTTCAAAAGTGGAAAAGATGTTGAGTTGAGATGTCGACGAGTTGTGGCACAGGAAATTGGGCCACTTGCATCATGGTGCTTTGAAGATATTGCAACAAATATCTACTGGTCTTCCCAAAGGTACGCATGAGAAAGTTGATACATGCAAGGGTTGTACTTAGGGAAAATGCACCAAGTCTTCCTTTGGAGATATAGACAATTGAGCAGAGTCTATTATGGAGAGAGTCCATTAAGATGTGTGTGGACCATTCTCAATAGTATCCACCACCGAACACATGTATTATGTTATATTTGTAGATGACTATTCTTGTAAATGCTAGATATTTTTCATGCAGAGAAAGGATCATACATTCACAAAGTTTTGTGAATTCAAAGCATTGGTCGAGAAAGAGTCAGGCAGGAAGCTTAAAGCTATATAGAGTGATAACAATAGAGAATATATTTCCAATGAGTTTAAGAAATTCTATGCAGTGGAAGGGATTAAACGAGAGTTGACGACACCTCATAACCCTCAAAAGAATGAGGTTGCCGAGAGGAAGAATAAGAGCATAGTAGGGGAAACAAGGGCGATGTTGCATGATGAGGGCCTACCAATACACTTGTGGGCTGAGGCATGCAACACAACGGTTTATGTCTAGAACCGTAGCCCACATCGGATACTTGAGAGTAAAACACCAGAGGAAGCTTATTTCGGTAAGAGGCCAGAGTTGGTCACTTCAGAATTTTTGGGTCATCGGTTTACTGCCATGTGACCACAGATGCACGGAAGAAGCTTAATCCAATAGCAGAGTTGGGTATCTTTATGGGGTACAATGATACTCCCCACAACTATCAGGTGTACATGAAAACTAGTTCGATGACAGTGGTTCGAAGGGATGTCAAGTTTGATGAGGAGAAGGCCATGTGATTATCCCTTGAGAGGGAGCTTGAGCTATATGTGGACGAGGAAATTTTAGTTCCTAAGGTTGGGGAGCCTCAGATTGATGTGGAGTAGCCACATGTAGAGGTTTTGGGAGGCCAGCACATCCACTCAGGAAAAATATTCTAGAGAGGGAAGAAATTACACTAGAGAGGCTAACAAATTGTTGGATGATGCATGGGAGAATGTGGGAGCACCCTCTTCTCAGCGCAGACAGAGGAGGTCACTAGAGAGGTACACTGGATACATGGAACTTATGGGTGCATGTGTTGTGACAAAGCCATCCTCCTTTTAGGAAGCATTACAACAACTAGTTTGGATTGATGCAATGGTGGAGGAGTATGACTGCATAGTTTGAAAGAGTGTTTGGGATGTGGTCTTGAGACCGGAGGACAAGTTAGTTGTGAGATCCCATTGGCTTTACAAGGTAAAGAAAGTTGCAAATGGCAGTGTGGAGAAGCATAAGACCAGATTTGTGGCCCATGGCTTTTCACAAGTAGAGGGGATTGACTATGATGAGACGTTTTCTCCTGTTGCAAGGTACTCGTTAATCAGAAATATTTTGGCACTATCAACACAGGTTGGTTGGAAGATCCATCAGGTGGATGTGAAGACTGCCTTCCTGTTGAAATTTGGTACCGGAGGACAGGTGGTTCCCTTAGGCTTTGATCTTTGGCCTAGGGAAAAGTGTCCAAAAGAATTTAATTTTTCTCCTAAAGTGACTTTATAATTTTATAAAGTTAAATCTAATTTAAAAGTGACTTTAAGTGATAAAGTTACTGAAGTCTAATTTTAAAGTGACTTTTATAAAGTCAATGAAAAATTAGAAAGGAAAAGTGACTTTGGAAATAAATGACTAAGTGGGTCTTTATTTTTTTTTTCTATATAATACTACCTAAGCACCCACAGGGGATTTGAACCGGTGACCTATCGCAAGGAGTGCCTTAACAGAACACCCATTCACCATCAATCGAAAGCCCCGTGGGCTTAAGTGGGTCTTTATTAAAGTGGGGTGAATTAAAAAATAGAAAGTGAGATTTAAATGAGCATTTAATCTCAACCATAGATCTCAATCTATTTCAGCCATTGGATTTAGGGATCACCCAAAAGTCACTTAGGGTTAGATTAAAGGAGGAAAAGGATGAAAATGTCATTCATTCTTTCATGAGCAGATTGAGAGAAGGACAGCAAGAGAGCAAGGGAGATTTCTGGACAGTGAGCTGCAGAGTTTCAACAGCGGAGTTTCAGCAGAGCGGAGTTTCAGCAGCGAAGTTTTAGCAGGGCGGAGATTCAGCAAGTCTGTACAACGGAGTTTCAGCAGGGCAGAGTTTCAGCAAGGCGGAGTTTCAGCAAGGCTGAGTTTCAGCAAGGCTGAGATAAGTTGTAAAAGTTTGCTTGCTAATTTTTGCTGAATATTTCTCTTACTGTAAAAAGGCATTTTCCAGAAATAAAGAAGAGCTCTCACACTGGTTTTCCCCAAGAGTTGTAGGGGGTTTTTCCAGGGTCACATTGACCAAAAATCTCAGTGTTTAAATGTGTTTTAATGGCTGTTTATTACTGCTGATTTTTATTTCTGCAATTTCCAGCATTCTGTAAAATTTCCAGAATTTGTGTTTTCAGCAAATTTATTTTTTCCAGCTTGTTAAATGTATGGTTATGGGAAAGGGCATTTAACTATATGGGAGAAATAAGGAGAAACTGAAAACCGGGGTGGGAAATGAGAAATTTCTACATGGTATCAGAGCTTGAGTGCTGAAGGACAGTTTGGGACAACACAAGGAAAAATTACAGCTGCTGATTTTTCACTCAGAAAATTCCAGCAAGCTAATTTTTTTTTCATAAACATCAGTTTTATCTTTACTACAACAGTGCTATTTTTCAGTTTTGTGTTCCAATGAATAGATCTCGAAAAATTAGGTTGGTTTAAAAAAAACGGCTCTGAAAACGGCTTCCGGATGAAGAAGTTATGGCTTTTTGAAAAAAAGTTGATGAAGTTGCCGACGAAGTGCGGGAATGTGCGGAAATGAAAAAGTCCACCCCCACAAAATGGAGACTTGAACCCAAGACCTCTACTCTCTTAAAATAGCTTTGAACCAATTGAGCTATACAAAAAATTTGAGAGAGAGAGAGAGAGGGGGGGGGGGGGTGCTTTGGGTTGCGTGCTTGCTTTGAGAAAGCTCTTTTTCCCTACAAAACAAAAAACACAAAACCCAACACGGACATGCAAAAAAATGAACCTTACGGCTCGAAGTTAGCTTTAGCCGAAAAACTAAATATTTTCAAAAATGAACCTTGCGGCTCAAAGTTAGCTTTAGTCGTAAACTAAATATTTTTCTCAATGTTTCTGATTTTCCGATATCACACTAAGGCGCAGGGAAAAGAGCATACGCATGAGAAAAATCCTTCCTTTCTGTTTCTGATTTGCCCAGATCGCACAGAGTTGCAGGGAAAAGAGCATACGCAGAAATGAAAGGTATAGATCCGGTAATAAAAAAGGCTAAATAAACCGAAATCGAAATAAGCAGAGAGAAAATAACTGTAAACTGCAAATAAACACTGTATACCTCCAGATCTTAAAAATGACGCAGCTAGGGCTACCGGAAACCTTTTTGCGTGAAACGAAAGGGGTTCCTCACTGGAATAGATGCTCCCAACACAACAGAGCAGTCCTCTCGGCCTGAAAGTAGTCAGAAACAACAGATCTAGGAAACGACAGTCGGATGTAGTTCTACCGGCTTCAGATTTGGATCACCAATGGACGCAGCCCTCAAATAGCTCTGATACCATGTAGGAATTTACAGGGTAAGTTCCTCAGAGAGAACACCAAAGGACACCGCTCACAACCAGATCGCAGATCAATACACCAATATTTTTGACGTGGTTAAAACCCTCAAAGAGGGAAACAGTCCACGACCTGAGCCAACGCGGCCACTTCAGGCAATTTATTAATAAAAGAATGAAAATTTACATATGTTTCTCTCATGCACGGATTACCCTACAAATGACCCTCCATGCGCTTTAAATAGAAATCATGGACCAATCGGGTGTCAAGCCACGGATCAAGTGTCGGTAATACCGAGGAGAGAATGAACTGTCGGATCACTACATATCGTGACCGTCGGATTGTAAGTTACAAAATGTACAATGGTAAAGAAACACACTTTACCTAACTCTATACTAGACCAAGTTGTACTTAACTATTTCCTATGTGTCGGAATATCCTAACAATTACAACGTTTGGAAGGAGAGAATGCAGAGTATCTTTGAGGAGGCAGAAGTCTGGGATATCATGGTGCATACCATACAAAACTCTGTTGTTGTGCCTACTGATGCTACTCAGTTGACAGCTTATAATAAAAATAAAAACAAGGGTAAGAGGCTGATTTTAGATGGAATCAAAGACCATTGCATTCCTCATGTGAGAGGAAAGAGCAATTCCCATGAGATGTGGATAGCATTGTGCAATCTCTACCAGAGTACCAATGAGAATCGGAAGATGGTCCTGAAGAAGAAGTTGAAGAACATTAAGATGGGTAATGATAGTGCAGCTGGATATCTCACAAAGATTACTAATGTGAGAGATGAGTTGGCAGCGATTGGAGAGGCCATTCCACCCACTGAGTTGGTGCGGATTGCAGTGAATGGCCTCTCCCGTTCATGGTTGAACTTTGCTGATGGGGTTTGTGCACGTGATACCCTTCCCACATGGGAGAGGTTTTGGGATGATTGCATTCAGATAGAGATCAGGAAAGGTCAGCTTGGGGCAGCCAAGCCAGTTGAGCAGGATGAGGATGTAGCACTGGTGGCAGGAGGCAAGAAAGGCAAAGGGAAGAAGCAAGCTTCCACAAGCAGTGGTGGGGGCAAAGGCAAAGGTAAAGGTAAACAGGGGAACACAAAGAAGGACTATTCCAAGGTGAAGTGTTGGAATTGTCAAAAGATGGGACACTATGCAGTTGTGTGTCAGGAGAAGAAGAAGAAGAAGGGGAAGAACCAGGATGTGGCAGCTTCAGCAGAGATTGAGGACTTTGCAGGTCATTTTGATCGGGAGTTTGCATTCACTACATGTGAGTCCTCTAGTGTAGGATCACCTGCCACACAGGTTCATAGGGAGCATGCTTTTCCCTCGATTAGCGGAGCATCTTCAGGTATCTGGTATGCGGACAATGGGGCTTCATGTCACATGATAGGAGTCCGTGAGTACTTCTCAGAGCTTTCAGAGAGTGGCACTGATATAGAGGTAGTACTCGGTGATGACAGAGTTGTTAGAGCAGTCGGGGTGGGGAAAATGACATTTCAGAGGGAGTCCAAACCTCCCTTGAAAGTGTCAGATGTTCTTTATGTGCCAGGGATGAGGAAGAACCTCATATCCATCTCAGCTTTGGAGGACAGAGGATATGAGGTACTGTTCAGGGGAGGACAGGTGTTGATGTATCCCAGGGGCACTCTAGCTGATTCAGCTAGAGTGATAGGTGTACGCCATGAAAATGTGTACAAGTTTGCATTCCAGCCCCTTTTGGCATTGAGCAGTAGTACCGACAGCAGAGCTAGCAGTTCTGAGCTGTGTGAGATTTGGCACCGCAGGATGGGACATATGTATCATGGAGCCTTGAGGACATTGCGGGAGATCACTACAGGTGTGCCAGATTTCAGCACTAATCACTTTGATACTTGCAGAGGTTGTGCGATGGGCAAGTTTGCCAAATCCCCTTTTCCCAGCAGTGACAGCAGAGCCACTGGGATACTTGATTTGATTCATTCCGATGTGAGCGGTCGGATGTCTCATGTTTCCTTGAGTGGATATGAGTACTATGTTTTATTCATTGATGATCACTCCAGGAGGACCTGGATTTATTTTTTGAAGACCAAGATTGAGGTCTTCAAGCGGTTTTAGGAGTTCAGAGCTCTAGTGGAGACACAGACAGGTTGAAAGATCAAGTCCCTGAGGTTGGACAATGGAGGAGAGTACACCCTTGGAGAGTTTGTTGACTATTGTGTGGAGGCAGGCATTAGGAGGGAGTTCACTGTTCCTTACAACCCCCAGCAGAACGAGGTTGCAGAGAGGAAGAACAGATCCATCATAGGGGCTGCCAAAACCATGTTACATGATCAGGGTTGCCATTGTTCTTGTGGGCAGAGGCCTGCAACACAGCTGTTTACTTGCAGAACAGGAGTCCGCATCTTGCCTTGGGGCACATGACTCCGGAGGAGGCTTTCTCTGGGAAGAAGCCTGATATTGGTCATCTTCATATCTTTGGATGCATTACATACTCCTATATACCCAAGGAGAAGAGGACCAAACTAGAGCCCACCACAGAGAAGGGTATCTTTGTGGACTACAGTGAGACCTCAAAGGCCTTTCGGATTTACATTCCTGCACAGAGGAGAGTTGTTGTCAGACGGGATGTGAAGTTCGAGGAGGACAGGGCCTTTAGGAGGTCACGGGAGTTAGAGTATCTGGATTAGCCAGACCCTCAGCAGCAGTTGAGTCAGTCACAGGGATCCAGTGGGTAGGGATCAGGAGGATCAGGAGGTACATCTATGAGGATGTCTGGTCCGTCAGTGAGCAGTGGTTCACCGAGCCAGAGGGGTGGTGCTCTGGGCAGCATGCAGAGTAGTTCACAGAGCAGTTCACTAGGGAGTCCACTGATGGACAGTTCACACGGTACCTCAGCTTCTACAAGTTCAGGTGCAGGCAGAAGGACAACAGACTGACAGTCAGGAGTTCAGGCTCCTGATGATGATGATGAGGAGGAGTTTCATTCTCCGGTGGGAGAAGTGCGCTCAGGGAAGAGGAAGCCCAAGTGGCTTCAGGACACCTTGAGAGATGCCTCATCTGTTGCTGAGCCGAAGAGGCCGGTCAGAGAGAGTAGACCACCTGAGAGGTTTTTTAGCTATATGGCGATGGTTACCAACATCCTTGACTCTGAGCCTTCTAGCTATGAGGAGGCAGCTAGCCAGCAGGTCTGGAGAGAGGCCATGCAGGAGGAGTATTCTTCTATCATGAAGAATGATGTTTGGGAGGTGGTGCCAAGGCCTCAGGGCAAATCCGTGGTTACTTCCAGATGGCTTTACAAGGTAAAGCATGCTACAGATGGCAGCATTGAGAAATTCAAAGCAAGGTTTGTGGCTAGAGGGTTCTCCCAGGTAGAGGGAGTTGATTATGAGTAGACCTTCGATCCCATGGCTCGATATACTTCGATCTGCTCCATTATATCGATAGCAGCAGAGATGGGTTGGAAGATCCACAAGACGGATGTGAAGACTGCATTTCTCAATGGCTTCATACAGGAGGAGGAGTACATTGAGCAGCCACAGGGCTTTGAGGTGCATGGGAAGGAGTCCCATGTGTGTAGACTGAAGAAGGCCCTTTATGGCCTGAAGCAAGCTCCCAGAGCTTGGTACTCTAGGATAGATACATATTTGCAGGGGATGGGTTTCACAAAGAGTGAGGCAGATCCGAACCTTTACTTTATTGTGATTGGTGAGGAGCCTCTCATTCTGGTGCTGTATGTGGATGACTTGGTCATTACAGGTGCAGAGAGACTCATAGAGCATTGCAAGAGAGATCTTGCGACGAAGTTTGAGATGAAGGACATTGGCTTGATGCATTACTTTTTGGGCTTGGAGGTGTGGCAGGAGGAGGGGCATTTCTTCCTGGGGCAGGGGAAGTATATTGTGGACATCCTTAGAAGATTCCACATGGAGGATTGTAGACCCATGTCGACACCGATGATCACCAACTGGAAGAAGCTTCATGCTTCAGATTCCGAGTTGGTGGATCCCACATTGTACAGGCAACTGATTGGTTCCTTGATGTATTTGGTCAACACTGGACCAGATATCTGTTTTGTAGTCAACACGATGAGTCAGTTTATGTGTGAGCCTAGGAAGGTTCACTGGGTGGCTGCAAAACACATTTTGCGGTACTTGCATGGGACAGTGGATTATGGTCTCAACTACAGGCAGGGAGATGGAGTGAGATTGGCAAGATACACTGATTCTGATTGGGTAGGTTGTGCTTCTGATAGGAAGAGCACTTCAGGGTACTATTTTGGGTTAGGTTCAGCAGTAGTGTCATGGTTCAGTCGGAAGTAGCAGTCAATAGCACTGAGTTCAGTGGAAGCAGAGTATATGGCAGCCAGTCTAGTTAGTTGTGAGGCTATCTAGCTTCGCAAGATGTTGTTTGGCTTATTTGGTCAGCCGTTGAGACCTTCAGTGATTTACTGTGATAATCAAAGTTGCATTAAACTCACGGAGAATCCAGTATTTCATGATAGGTCAAAGCATATCGGGATCAGATATCATTTCATCAGAGACTATGTTCAGAAGGGAGCTGTGAAGGTTGAGTATATTTCCACTGATGAGCAGGTTGCAGATATTCTTACCAAAGCCTTACCACGGGGTAAGCATGTCTACTTCAGAGACAAGATGGGTGTGGTGAGGAACACCTTCCTCGGTAAGAGGGAGTGTTGAAATTTGGTACCGGAGGACAGGTGGTTCCCTTAGGCTTTGATCTTTGGCCTAGGGAAAAGTGTCCAAAAGAATTTAATTTTTCTCCTAAAGTGACTTTATAATTTTATAAAGTTAAATCTAATTTAAAAGTGACTTTAAGTGATAAAGTTACTAAAGTCTAATTTTAAAGTTACTTTTATAAAGTCAATGAAAAATTAGAAAGGAAAAGTGACTTTGGAAATAAATGACTAAGTGGGTATTTATTAAAGTGGTTAAAGTGGGGTGAATTAAAAAATAGAAAGTGAGATTTAAATGAGCATTTAATCTCAGCCATAGATCTCAATCTATTTCAGCCATTGGATTTAGGGATCACCCAAAAGTCACTTAGGGTTAGATTAAAGGAGGAAAATGAGGAAAAGGTCATTGATTCTTTCATGAGCATATTGAGAGAAGGAGAGCAAGAGATCAAGGGATATTTCTGGACAGTGAACTGCGGAGTTTCAGCAGCGGAGTTTCAGTAGAGCGAAGTTTCAGCAGAGCGGAGTTTTAGCAGAGCGGAGTTTCAGCAGCGGAGTTTCAGCAGGGTGGAGTTTCAGCAAGTCTGTACAGTGAAGTTTCAGCAGGGCAGAGTTTCAGCAAGGCTGAGTTTCAGCAAGGCTGAGATAAGTTGTAAAAGTTTGCTTGCTAATTTTTGCTGAATATTTCTCTTACTGTAAAAATGAATTTTCCAGAAATAAAGAAGAACTCTCAAACTGGTTTTCCCTAAGAGTTGTAGGGGGTTTTTCCAGGGTCACATTGACCAAAAATCTCAGTGTTTAAATGTGTTTTAATGGTTGTTTATTACTGCTGATTTTTATTTCTGCAATTTCCAGCATTCTGTAAAATTTCCAGAATTTGTGTTTTCAGCGAATTTATTTTTTCCAGCTTGTTAAATGTATGGTTATGGGAAAGGGCATTTAACTATATGGGAGAAATAAGGAGAAACTGAAAACCGGGGTGGGAAATGAGAAATTTCTACACTTCCAAAATGGAATGATTGAGGAAGAGGTGTACATAGAGAAACCTGAACGTTTTGAAACCTTGGACCATGAGTTGCATGTGTATCAACTCAAGAGAGTGTTGTATGGGCTGAAGCAAGCACCCTGTGCTTGGTATGCAAGGATAGATAGCTACTTCACTGGGTTGGGATTCACAAAGAGTGAAGCAGATGCGAACCTGTATCACATAGTGGTGGAAGGTAAGATATTGATCATTGTACTTTATGTAGATGATCTCATACTAACAGGTGATGAGAAGCTCATCAAATCTTACAAGGAGGACCTTGCAAGAGAGTTTGAGATGAAGGACATGGGGCTCATGCATTACCTTCTTGGCATGAATGTATGTTAGGGAGATGGGGAGTTGTTTGTGTCTAAAGGAAAGTATGCCAATGAGATACTCAGGAGATTCTGCATGGAGAGCTGTAAACCCATGGAGACTCCTCTAGCTAGTAACTGGAGGAAGGAGGATGCTACTTCAGGAGTAGTGGAAGCTACTGTTTATAGGCAACTTGTGTGTTCAATCATGTATTTGGTGAACACATGACCACATATGTGTTATGCAGTTAACTAGCTTAGTCAAGTGATGGTTAAGCTTACCAAACTATATTGGAAGATGGAAAATCATGTATTGAGATACCTCAGAGGCACTACTCAGTTTGGGTTTTGGTATAAACAGACAGAGGGAGTGAAGATTCAAGGCTTCACCGATGCAAAGTGGGTGGGGAGTCCATCTGACAGGAAGAGCACATCAGGAGGGATCTTTAGTATTAGGTCAGCTGCAGTTCCTTGATACAATAGGAAACAAAGATCGGTTGCACTCAGTTCAAAAGAGGCAGAGTACATGGCTGCAAGTCAAGCAACATGTGAGTCTATCTGGATGAGGAAGATCCTGGTTGGTTTTTTTGGTTAGCATATGGATTCGACAATGATTTATTGTGATAATCAGAGTTGTATCAAACTCTCTGAAAATCCAATTCTTCATGATCAGTCCAAGCATATAGATATCTGATATCATCATCTCAAAGATTGTGTATTAAGGTGGATCATGTTGTTAGATTACATTCCCACGGAGGAGAAAGATGCTGACATCTTGACAAAGGCATTGCCAAGATGTAAATTCGAGTTTCACAAAGATACGATCGGGGTAGTGGATAATCCCTTTCTTGTTGAGAAATGGCAACAAGAAATTCCAGTTTAATTTGTCCTTGAATTAAACTGTGAATTTGAATATAATTCTTTTCTCATAGAAATTTGAAAATAATTAATTAAGTTTAATTAACTTAATTATTTTAGGAAATTTGAATTGGAAGTCTTTTAGAGACATGTATATGTTATCCCTAACTTATAGGAGTTAAGGATGAGTTATGAATGATTTGTAATTAGTTAACTCAGTTTATTGAATTAAGTCCAGTTAAGTTAGTTCCAATCAGTTTTAGGAACTAATATTGAGTAAATAGTTAGTTGGGACACTAGTGACCTAATTAGTGCTACTCTAGTTAACTAAATATTCCACCATTAGAAACTCATGCATATTGATTCTGAGAAAGACCCAGTTGAGACTAGAGTGCAGGGACAATGTACTATTTGTTTTAGATTTTTCTGAGTTGCACTGATAGTGCATGCATTCAGGAACTGATCCTTAAGGGATTGCGCTATTTTTAGAGGCTTTATTTCCTTTTAAATACAAGCTATCCTTCATAGGAATTACACATTGGAATAGAGATTAGGAGAGATTGTGAAGAGGCCAAGATTTGACCTTGAGCTTTCTTATGATTTCGAGGTTGAATTTGCTAAGTGTTGGGATTGTTCTTAAGAGAACAAGCATTGTAATTTCATCTTGATTTTCTGGATTAATACAAACCAAATAGTGGGGTTTTGAGCTGTGGATTTCCCCAAATATTTATTGTGTTATGTGCCTTTGATTCTCTTCCTCTATTGATTATTTTTTGCTCGATGTTCATGGGCTTCTGCTATAAAGAGTAGAAGTAGATTCTTGTCTCTTCTTTTAGTAGATTACACGAGCTTGTGAATCTATAGGATTTTCTACAAAAAAATGTCTACTGATTCAATACTGTGAAATTTTGGATAGTTTCTTACCTCTGCCCCTCTCCAGTTTATCCTTCATATCTTTGTGCATCATCTAGTATCAATTTCGTATCCTCCTTACTGCCATGTATCCCACGCGACCTATGAAATGACTTCTAAACTTTGAATACTCCTCCAGATGACTGATCTTCCTATGGTAGGATTTGTATAATATTATCTATTTCCTGCCGTTAGTCTGTACAGATAGGATAACATTCCTGGCTCGTCCCTATCATCCACAGGTTCCGTGAACTTGGGTCCTTGATATGGATCCAAGGGTTGTATCACCCACATCCCTTATGCTTCAAATATCATTAACTCTTTCTTCAGGTCAATGAAAACATAGTTTTCATATGCCCAATCAATACCAAGAAGTGTTGGGTACGGGTCCTTGTCACCCATTATATCAATCACTTCAAATTCAGTATATGTTTTTACTCCCGCTACATCCACCTCTACATCTTCTAACCTTCCAATAGGAAAAATACAATATTGATTTTCCATCCTCAATTGTATTGGTGAATATTTAAGTTGCGGCTTCCCCAGCGCCTCCCATGTTTTCCTGGGTAAAATGTTTACATCCAACCCCAGGTCTAGCATCATGTCCTTGACATGGAATTTTTCAACCTGAGCATCGATCTAGAATTCCCTCTTGGTTCTCTTTTTATTCCGCCACACTCTTCTTGTATGTATTTTTGGAAAGTTGGCAGATATTGGTTCTCCTTTCTCCTTGTCTTCTGGAAATACCACTTTCAAACTTCTGTGCAACTCCTTCAACATCTCATCATCATCAATGATTTGCAGAAATAACTTAAACCATTGTTTTATAGGTCGAACATTGCCGAGTGTGCATTTGTCCTGATTCTGGTTTCCCTTTGTCTTTGTCATTCCTTCAAATAATTTGGCTGCTTCCTGATAATATTGTTTTTGTTGTGTGGGGTTGTATGATTTCTTCAGGGACGCTACCTGAACAATTGAGGGCGGGTCCACCATACCCCGATCTTCCCCTGTCTTCTTTCCTCCTCTTGTAACTATATTTATGTTAGTTACAGGAAGAGTTTCATTAGTATGAGGCTCTGCATTGAGGGAGTGGACATTCTCTGACAACATGCCCCTCCTGATCACAATTATAACATCTTACGGGACCTCTACCTCCAGCTCTTCCTCCTCTCATATTTCCTTCTCGTCCTCCCCTACTGGATTGGTTGACTCTGAACATAGACATGTCCAGCCACTTTGCCAAAGCATCTAATGTCTTGCACTGGTCAGTGTGATGCATTCTGGATGTGCAAAATCACAATAGCTGTTATTTGGTATATTGGAGTACTTTTGTAGTATTGGATATACCTGTGGTAAATGTTCGTAATTCCTACATATTTCACAGTATTCTTGTGTATTCCGTCCTGGGAAAGATCCTTGTGCTCCTACTGCCACAACTCTTGCTGTTGGTGGGGTTCCTAATGGTCCTACAATCCCCCTGAATTGTTGATGCCTCTCAACCTTGGTAATTCTTTCACAACATGTCCTTCCACCAAGTAGTGAGTACACCATACATTAGGTCTAGCTGGCTAAATTAGCTGTAGATATTTTAGTTTTTTCCGTTAAGTTGGCGATCTGATTTTGGAGGTCCATGATTGACGGGTCCTACAATCCCATCCCCTGATACTCATGGGGTTATCCTGCCATGGCTTCTATACGCGATGCTTGTTCTAAAGCATCATGGAGACTCCCAATATTTTGTTGTGTCAACAATGTTCTTGTAAGGGGTAAGAGTGCTTTGATGAACCAGTCTCTCTGATGATTAGGATCTAAGGTGTAGCTCAACTTGGAAATAGTATCCTTAAATATTTGCATCAGTTCCAAAGAAGTTTCACCTTCCTTTTTCTTAATTTCCCATAGTTCCGATAATCCTTGCTAGTTAGTCTGAGGTACTTTGAATTCTTGCACATAGCCTCTCTTGATATCATCTACTGTGGGATTCTGGTTCTGTTCTGCACATTTTATAAACCAATGTAGAGCTCTCTCCCTTAATGTGGTTTGGAACTCAGTTGATTTGACATTATCTAGCATTTGACACACTCTCCATATAGCTTCGCAAAGGCACCAGTGTTGTTCTACGTCTTCATTTCCTCTACCAACAAATGCAGGATACCTAGTGAAAGATCCTGCCATGGTTACCTGAGTGTGCGCCAACAAAACAAATACTTTGTCTTTAGGCTACTAAGATCCTTCTAGTCCTAAATTACTAACACTACTAATTCCACTTCTATTTACTGTGTTAAAACTTGCCTTATACTTCTCATGCACATTGTGTACTCGTATTGCTTTAGCCAACTTAGCAACAAGTTTATCAGGGTTATTATAAAGCACCAGGGGAAGGTCGGGGTGGATACTACCTGTACTTCGGGGATTCTGCTGCTGAACTCTTGCGGACATTTCATCTTCTGCAAATAATATTTTCATGACATTACCCGTTTCATCTTCCATTTCCTCTTCGAAATTGTTACAAACCTTTTCCTTCGGCATCTTTCCCGCAACCTGTAAGGGAGAGTCCCCCTCGTTATCTTGGCTTCTGTTCCTCCAATCAGCATCCTTGTCTTGATCTACATCTTTCTTAATTCTCTTTCCTTCTTCTGAGTCCCCTGACACCGCTCCTTCTTGGTGGGATCACATCCATCTCTCTTTCAGCATTTGTACTGCTCTCTACTGCCACTTTTTGGCTAGTAGCACTCTCCTTTGCGCTCTAATATTTCTAGCCTTCCTTCAACATCATCTACATTCCCTAACCGGTAGCATCCTCCCCTTAGGCCCTTCCCCCAGCACTTGGGTTTTACACTACCATGGTTGTTGTAGGTAAAGATAACAACCCTTCTTCGACCATGAACATCTTAATCCACAACGGTACATCCCTCACCATCTTCCCTCTTAATCCTGACTTAAACACTGCTTCCGCACTTGAAAGGGACTGATAATTCTATGCTACAAACTTGACTATGTATCCCTCTACTGTAGTCTATACCCAAAAATATATTGCCCTTGTCAGATCGATATCTACGTGTCTAAGTGATGCAAGGTTTGTGGGAACCCAGTGGTGATGGGCTTATGTCGTTCCCTCTGGTCGACTCTGCACTTTTAACCTCCTTAACCAATTATACAAGTATTCTGGGAACTTCCACCATAAGATCTTGTATTGGTCACTCGCAACCTTAGAGTATAAAATTTCTTTACTTACTTTGGAAATAGGTTGACCTCGATGAACAACCTGTTTTGATATAAACTAGTCTACTCTTTTATCCCACCAATCCTGAATCTCTTTCTTAAATATCCTTGACACCATATTCCAAACCAAGTCTTATAAATTCAGGTCCCAACAACAGAACCATTTTTTGGCACAAAAATGACATCAAGGAAAGACCCCGGGTTCAGGCACAAAGGGCCAACAATGGTCCGTTGTAGTCTAGGAAATGCCGACATTTTCACCTTACCCCGAGGGATAAGGATTCTCACTCGAGGCATGCCGCGATCAAAACTAAGAAGGGTTTAGTATAGTGTCAGGGATATCTTAACCATTACTCTATATGTGGCCTGATGCATATATTCAGGCTAACAACATATGAACATGATGATGAATCTAACATGAGAATGGACTCACAACATATTAAAATCTTTTAGTGGGTCCATGAATCATAAACAAATACACTCATCATACCAAGTAGCCAGTCCGATTTCTCATTTATATTAATCAAGCAGAAGTTTCATTACATTATACATTTGGCCTCAGCCATTGCAAAATACATAAAATTCCAGGCTTATATAACATCGCGAATTGCAATAGACTTCAACTCTGGCTTTCTTGCTAATGCTCTGGCCTCCAGGTCAGGTACTCTGGTAACTCACATCCTCCTCACTACTTGTCCTTAACCAAACTATTCAACCCTTCTCTCCTTTCAGTCTCCTCCTTTTGTATGGTCCTCTGATATTTTCACTGTCATTTCTACCCAACTCTCTCTTTCCTCAATTGCTTCTCGTTCGCCTTGTCTGCTCGATTGCCCCTGCTTTCTGCTGACACCTTTATGCAGCTGTCCTGCTAATGCCTTTTCCTGTTTCCCTTCGTAGCTATCTTCTTTGCAACTTGACCATTGCTTCTGCCACTTGTTTTCCCTTCTTCGTATCTTCAAAATATTTCAAAATTCAAAATGAAGGCCCTAACATTACCATTTATTACGAAACCTTTGTTGGTACTATTTTATTGCTATTATTTTCTTCTAAAAATCCATCATTTATCTACCATTTTCTTCCATAAACTCCTCATAGTCCATTGAAATTGATTAATGAAGCATTATAATTGTTATTTTACATTAAATTTAATTTATGGATTTTTATGTTAAAAATTGGAAATTTTCAACAAAATTACGGGATGTAATGACTTCCTGTAATTGGTTTATGTTGTGACATGTGGCATGGCAGGAAAATCGAAACAGAAGATAAGGATGTGATCTAGGATGTACATACATGGTGGAAAATCTATTTAGCATCGAATTTGGAACTCCTGAATACATGGTCAATGCTGGTCAAACCCAGCCTATTCAGCAGAAAAATTTGAAGTTATAATGAATGTACTTGATCTTTTGCTTAAGATTAGGGACCCTAAACTAATTTCTATTTGTTTTAGAAATCAGTTAGGATTAGGAAGAACGAAAATAGCCTTTTAAATTTTAATAAATAGGAGGAATTTGATTATTATTAAAAAAAGATGCTAGTGAAGACATTGAAGAGAGCAGACTTAAGACTGTAAGCGTATTCCAAAACTCTGTTTTTAATGTAATCTATTCTCAGAACTTAATCAAAGGCATAATTTCGTCAATTATGGTGTTTATGAGTTAACGTTCTTATCACTTGAAGTTTTTCAAAGTGTGCCATCAAAGCATGGAAGGGCCCTACGTGAGGATTGGTACACTTTCTTTTCTGTTTCATAGAATTTAGTATTCAGATCTGAATAGCATTTTATTTAATTTAATTGCTTGTGAGTTTATCAATTGAATTAGAAGTTCTTGTGATTGTTATTTTATGATTCATAGTAGTAGCTTGAAAATTCAATTGCAAAATTATTGAATAAGTCCTTGTAAAAGGTTTAATTGAACATTGAATTTCAAAATATTTCTATGAACTCTTTTTTCATGAATTTGATTTTTAGTATGCTTAGTGTGTTATTTTGAAAGAGTTTTTGTGAATTATATCCTTGTAAGAGGATTGAGAACTCAGACTAGTAACACTCTGTTTTTTTTAGAATAGTTAATTAAATTAGATGATATAAGTGCTTAAATTGTGAAAGGAAACATACTTCAATCTCTTGTAAAAGAGTGCTGTCGCCTATCACACTAGACACTTATTTAGACAGATTAGATCCTTTTAGGTCTATAAAATTTAGACATGTGCCTCTAAGTTTACCTACCTTGGTTGACATTAAATTTAGTCTAATCTAGAACCTTGGATTGGTCTCTACAACCTTCTAGTTGTTTCATGTGGATTTCAAATTCCAGATCTCCATGTAGGAATGTTGTCTTCACATCCATCTGTGTTACATCAAGATAAAAAAAATTATAACACATGAAAAAAATATAATAAAAGTTAACTTAGCAATAAGAGAAAAAAATTCACCGAAGTAAATTCCTTGGCAGTAAGATTTTGTTACTAACTAAACTTTGTTTTTATCCACTTTAACTTTAGCATTCAACTTCTTCTTAAACACCTGTTTATTACTAATAGGCTTTCTTCTCATTGGAAACAAAACTGGATCCCAAGAATAATTCTTTTCCATGACCACCATTTCCTCAACTATGGCTTTTTTCTAAAGTCCACCATCCTTTGAATTCATTACCTCGTTGAAATTTCTAGGATTGTCATTAATAATAGACAAGGAAAAACTAGAATGAAAATTAGGTGGAATATACCTTTATGGATCCCTTCTTTCCGAAACTGATCTCCCCAAAGCCAATGTATGTGGTTCTTCTTCTTCATAATCATGTTCCTCAGTTGGGCCACATTCTTCATGTTGTAACTCAAACTCCACTCCATTTAGTTCATTTTCCCTTGCGTGGAATTCTTGTTTGACATCCTTGACCTCTCTAAAGACAACACATCGATTGTAAAGAACCTCCCTAGTTTTTAGATTCCAAAGTTTATAACATTTTAGACCATTGTTTTAACCAATAAAGGTGCACTTTTCAGCTTTGTTGTCCAATATACTCCTATTTTCCTTTGAAATGTGTACATAAGCATCATAGCCAAAACCTCAAATTTGTTTAAGAGAGGGCTTCTTACCATTCGATTCCTCATGGAAAGTCTTCTCAAATAATTTAATGAGGGTAAACAATTTACCATGTAGCATGAAATACCCACTACATATGCCCATAATTCTTCTCCTAACTTCATAGCGCTAAGTATGCACCTTGCATTTTCCATCAATGTCCTCTTCATCCGTTCTACAACCCCTTTCTATTTAGGTTTGTATGGAGTAGCCTTATACCTTTCTATATCACACTACTTATAGAATTCCTTGAACTCATTCTTGCAAATTTTCCCACAATTGTATGTCCTCAACACCTTGATTTTCTTTTCTATTTAATTCTGCACAAAGCCTTGAAATTTTATAATTACATTTGATTTATTCCAAAGAAAATATGTCCATGTATTCCTAGAGAAATAATCTACGGATGAGGCATAATATGTGGGATAAACTAAGAGGGGGGTGAATCAATATTTCATTTCAATTGGTTAATTATTTTAATATTCATACCATCAACTAGAATTAACATCAGATCAAAACATAAATCAACATCACCATTAAAAAATGCACAATATCAAAGACAATAGACACAAGTTTTTTAGGTGGAAACCCCTATGGGAGAAAAACGATCGAACACTTTTTAATATAGTTCTTTAAAGTTTACATCAATTTGAAACTTTAACTTCCAAGATTCACCAACTACAACTAGAAGGATGCTCCAACCTCCAGATTTATCAACAACAATTGAAAGGATGCTTTGACACCCTAGTTTAAACACTCCAACCTAAAGGAATCTCCAACTCTGTGATTTACCAACTCTGACTGGAAGGAATCACCAACGTCATGGATATATTAGCTTTGATTGAAAGGATGCTCCAACACGCTTCAAAGGCTATGATCGTCCCTAGCACCACCCTTCCACCCTAAAGTATTCTCAGGCTCCAATATGAAGGAGACTCCACTCTCCACCCTGCACCACCCTTCCATCCTTCAATTTACCACGATGGATCAAGTTTCACAATTTTTAGATTGGATTAACATGTGATCAAAATAAAAATAAATAATATCAAAATAATCTGCTGGCTTTGTTGATCTGTAATATTGGCACAAGGTCAAAAAAAATAATGACATCCTTTTCCAAACGCTCAGTTTTTCTCATCCTATCATCAATCATTCAACCATATAAATGCTGATATAATCCTAGTTCAACAAGCAAGTTATAAGCACTGAAAACCCTGTCACTCATTAGTTTCCCACATTGGCTAATAACATTGATCAACAATTTTTGTCAAGCCCTAACTCAATAATAACTCTTATCACAGTACAAATCTACTCAACACATCTTGGCATGTGCACACAAGAAAAATTCCCATTATTAGTATCTAGCATCAGACTATAGACTCTTTAAAATAAACAATCCTAGGAATGGAAAATTATATTACAACCTATGTCCTTTGTATTCATCTGTCAAAATTTAGCACTATGTCCCACATATCAACAAGTTGTAGCCTAAGTGAATCTATCAATGGTTGTCATATATATTGTCAAGTCCTAACTATTAAATAGAATCTGACTTCTTAGTTGTTGGTGAAACCATATCAGTATCTTTTCAATGCTCTAACTCATAAATTTGACTTACTGCAACTTGAACATGCTTTCACAATCAATCAAACTTCTTTGTTTAGAAAATATTCAATCATATAACACAACAATGCAACAATTTTATGAACATCATCCCCTACAACCCTTCTATGGACACTGTTAACATAACAAACTCCTTTAAATACATCAACACTTGATCACTGAAACAAAATTTTTATAGTTTGGACCTTGGAATGTTCAACACACTACTTTACATACAAATTTAGTCCATAATATCTTTCTACAATAGACATATAATATGGCAACAAATACAATACAAGTCCTCTCACAAGATTAGTGTTGATATATGTTTCTTTCCAAATCCTAATTCACCTTCGTAGGGATCAACAATTCACTTAGGGTTGTAGCATAGAAACCATTTTAGTAGTTGAGGAATTTTGATTTCCTTAGATGAAATATGTTATGATTTGTCAACTCCAATAGATATTCAAAACTACCTCTATAGATTTCAAATCATAGACATAAATTTTATTAGTGATTTCACTGATTCCTTTAAACTCACTGATGCAAAGTGTGTTGCTAAAAGGATATTTGAAGTTCCCTCAATAACTTGCTTCCTTGTAAAATTCTTCTTTATTGAAATCTTGTCTAAAATGACTTGATTAGGCTTTATTATTGCTACAACAATATAAGGAAGTCCTTGAACTTACACCGAATTCTTCCAAATGAAGACGTCTATTCTTCCTCCAAAATGTAAATTTGGATAGGAATACACATTCAAACTAGAAACCTTATCATGCTAGACATGTCATAGAGTTAGGGATTAATAATTATTCCAAAAGGAACCCTAGACAAGTACAAGGAATTCCTTTTAAGAAGTGCCTTAACTTACCATAATTTATTCTTCAAACTGTCAATAGGGAATCCATAATCCTAAGAAGTTGTTTCTAAGTTGACTTTAGATGTGATTAAATATAGATGTTGGCCTCCCTTAGAAGAAACTTTTAATGATAAAAGGTATCTTAAGTCTTAGATGGTTTAATGTAGTATGTGGTCAGTCCTAATCGGTGCGTCAACAAAATTCCTTTAGTAGGTCTAAAATGGTTCAGTTTTGCCCTAATCTCAGGGGTTTGAGAGTATACCTCATAGAGCCATGATTCCTCAAATCATCCCTTATGTTCAGATATGTTTCCATAGAAAGGTATAAGGATCAAATTTGGAAATCAATGAGTACCTTAAACAATAAAACCATGGAACCAACCTCAAAAGGTCCTAAATAGTGATCTTATCCTAGCAAAAAACTATATCAAATTAGCCTCAAATAATAACGCTAATGTTATTTGAACATGGTTGAGTGTCCTTAGGGCTTGCGAATTAATTCTAAGAAAATAATCTGTTGTAGCTGCTACAACAACCCCAAAAGTTTCGCATTTTGAAATTTTAGAGTCTCCTCATATTGAGATTTCCATCATCCTTTTCTTATGGCTTTCTAGAGTTTCATTCCTCCTTGACCTATCTAGGGATTTCCCTCAAACCTAGAAAAACTAATCCTAACAACATGAAATGTTTAAACTTAAATTTTTCCTCACCAAGTCACGAGTCACAAAGAAAATTTATAGTTGTGTTCCATTAATCATTAAAGTTGCGACTTGTGACCATTACTCCTAGTGGCTACCACACCAGTAACCTATAGAGGTAATCATACTAGGTGCCAAAACTACAATTTGTGACCTCTCTAAACATTCTTTCTCGAAAAGTCTCAAAGTCGCACTCTTAGCTCTTAGTTGTGTCTCACTGTCATCAAAAACCATGAATTATGACCTCCTTTTGCTAGTCACATGCAACAGGAACATTGCACCAATATCAATTGCGACCCTTCCATTGGGCATACAGATTGTGACCTGTGACCTGCAGTAGGCTAGTCACATGTGATAACAACTTAGTGAAAATTTGGTTTGCGACCTCCCATACTATGCTAGTTTCATGCGACAAAATCTTTGAGAAAATCAAAGGTATGAACCTCTTTTAGACATGGGGATCTCTTATAAAATTCCTTCACACCCATTCCACCATTCATTCCACCTTCAATGAGCAGGACAAGCAACCCTCCTCTAACTGCCAGTGGTGAATGCGACCTCCTGCAAGTAAGTAAGACATGCCCAGATGGATAATCATTTATGTTTGCTGCAATATGATATGTGTTTGATACCTATGTACTATGTCACTACATATACCCATCCTAACCCTCGCTTAACCTGCATGTTTAAATATTATCTTTTCTCCCCACTATCAGATCTTTTCCCATCCTTCTCTTTGATTTTCTTGTATCCAAACATTCCACTAGCATTTATCCTCGCCTCTTTTTCAACCCTAATATCCATTCTCGAATACCCTAGTTGTACCCTATCGTTTGGTTGCATTAATGTATCACCATTTTCTTTCATGCGGTGCAAATCTCATTGTGCATAAGAGAGAGGGTCATCGCATAATGAATTAGCTATGCCTTGGTGTGGTCTATCTCTCGGTGAATTCATGTCAAAGATGATTCCCCAATAAAGACCCGTGGCTAGGATAATTTTGTGTTAGTATGGGTGTGTGAAGGAAGGGATTGCATTCATGTTAGATCATGAACCCCTTTGTTTACCTCTCAGAAAAATGTATTGTTTATGGTTTATGGCTCAAATTACAATTCCAGACAACCACTTCACTTGTTATCCCACACACTTTAGTAAATAGCTCGTGTTCGATATTATTTACCTTGCTACCCACACAAACCCATTTCATAGTTGTAGCCTCAACCGATGAACTATATGATGGTTGCAATCCACAAATTGCAATAAAAAACAAGCATCCACTGGTGCACCCTGCTCTGTTGAGAAACCTCGTGACTAAGCCACTTCACCTTGGTTTCTCATTAGTCGCTAGTCACATCGATAGCGTGTAGTTTCATACACGACTTGCCCTACAAGTGTGAGCTACAACCTACCTCGATACTAAGATTCCGACTAGACTATCCTTTTAATACCTTAGTACAAAATTGCAACTGTAAGAAGCAGTGCTCTATGTGACCTTCTCTATGAAATAGAAATGTGACTTATCCATATTATGATGTGCACTGATATGTGAACCTTGTGATCGACCCTACATTTTAAATTTGCGACCTATCTTACAAATTGGAATTATGACCTAAGAAGAACCCTTTTTACCTACCAAGACTTAATTTCCTTTACCATTTCACCCTCAGTATTCACAATGACACTTTTATCTTCCCGTCAATGGAAGATTATCAATTGTTTGTTCTAACATCTATGTCATTGGATAATATTTTGAAATGTCAGGCACCATCGATTTAGATTACATCAGTATATTATCTTATTTAGAAGAGATGGTGCCACTAGTGGTCAAAGGTTTTGGAAAGAATTTGAGTAAAGTCAATAAAAACATAGAAGGGGTTGTAGACAATCCTCCAAAGCTACCCATATATGGTGATACTATCTGCAATATTGACAAGAAACAAACTCACTTGGTGGGACATCTAGTCAGAATTTGTAAACAAGGACATCCTGCAGGATCAAGAAGATTTAATAGTGTGTATCACCATGAATAAATCCTGGTTGCATAAAGTAGCAACACATTTGCTGGTCTCTCCATATGCCGACACAATAGAATGGATATTGTAGCATATGGATGAATATCACTAGGAAATCAAGGGACATGATGGGTATCTCATAACATCCTTCACCATCGTTGATATTAATACCTATTACAAGTTGCTGGAGAATGAATATGCCTTCATTACTAGATGGTTTTTAACCTTCAATGAGCCTACCAAAGACATATTGAAATGATGGTGGCAGGAGCCAACCAAGTTTAGGCTCAAAGAAAATGAAGTATAAAAAACAAAATTCCTCAAAAAGGTATACTAGTTAATGGCTTCCATGTTGAATAGGTTTTATGGGAAAGAAAAAATTGATACATTTCTAGGATCCTAGGTCCCTTTGATGCACACAATTGCCACAAAAGGAAAAACATTCAATTGGGCAAGCATTCTTGCATACAAGAACCCTACAAAAGGTCAAGAATCCAAATTTTAAACGACTTCCTATCTCCTTGATGCAGTTTGTGCAAAATGTGACTTAAAAGGATTGAGTTTAAAATGGACCTTGTAAGTGCAAGAACCTATGCATATTCATTATAAAATCTTTTGGTGCTGTTGATGCCTCGAAAATCGCTGCAACAACATTGGGGGATAACCACCCGGTCCGGACCTTAGTACAACTCCTTTTCCGTTTGGAATGGTGGCTCCAACTGGGGATAATGGGACTAGTTTCCCAGCAATGAATAAACAGGATGAATGGATAATTGATTGACTAATCTAATGATAGGCGAATAGCTAAATCTATCAGCAAAATAAAAGAGCTGTTACTTATCCCGGGAACTATTATACTTTGAAGTGTAGCGCTTGATGATCTGTGTCTATAGACAGGCATATATATGACTCCACCTAACAGACATAGACATTAATTCATTCAAGGATTACTTTACTTAAATAGTTAAGCAAAGCGATTAAAGCAATATTACTACACTTGTCATTTATATCATCGACACATATATGATTAAAAGAAAAGCACACCATAAACATCCAATAGTGGAAGGAATACAGAACTGCTGTTAAAGCACATACATATATTCAATAATAGCAAAGATAATCAAATAACAATTCATATGAAAGGAATGAATTCAGACATAGATAAAAGTACCATATGAGCTGCTAGACACTCCCAATATCAATCGCTACTTGTGATTCTTCCTTCAATGTAGAAACACTTTCAAACAAAGACAATAGTACACAATTGCATAAAAGCTTCCTTGTCAAATTTAGAATAACTGGTCCAGTTTCATAAAAGAATATGGCTGAAGCACAATAGTGCAACTTCAGTCTTTAAGTCAGGTACAAAACTTTACGACCCCTTACAAAACAATGAAAGGGTCTATAAATACTTAATTCATCTAACTATCTAAGAAACTGAAATCCTACTTAATTGGTATCAATTGATTTTGATCCTATTTTCTTCAGCAATCTGGCAGTCGACGGCATGAATCATCAAGTAGGCTGTTTGCCTTTAAATCTAAGCTGACTTATCGCAAGCATCGGCTCCACTTCGGGTGGTCTGTTGAGGCGAGAGCTGAGCTGGGCGGCATAGGTGGCATCATGAATATCGGGGATAATATACCCGATTGCATCCGTAAGGCACTTGAGGGCGGCTCTCTGTGTGTGTGGTTTTACCAAGAAGAACCAATAGGTGTCCCAGGTTAAACTGTTAATTCCAGCAATTAATCTCCCCTTTTCCTCTAAATCTGGATAACATGATTGCTCCAATGTCTTCATTGTTGTTAATTTTCCTGGTGTGCATTGGGAAATCATGTTTGATAAGTAGAGAGTGTTATTGACTAATTCACCTAAATTGCTTGAAGTTGATTTGCATCTTGAAACTGCCCTCTCTACTTTCATTAACTGGGACTGCCATTCTGTAAAAAGTATATCTTTATGTGCCTCTAAGATTCTTGGTAAATTCACCGCTTGTCCTTGATCAGTATCTTGTCAGTCGAGAAATGCAACTATCGTTTCTTCAGCTTGATCCAATTCAGTCCTAGCTTTATCTACTTTATTACTTATGGATGCCGTTAATTCACATAGTGGCTCTGCCTGGGCGATTTGTTGACATAGAAGCTTAATTTGGGCTATTAATGCAGTATTTATTTGTAGTGCTTCTACTCTGAATTCAGCCACTTGTGGAACGCCCTTTGTTTTCTCGAGCTGTGCTGATAATTGAGCAATTTGCTCATCTTTTGTTTTCACCATTTGCTCATTCGTTGCCTTCAATTGTGCCAATGCCTCTGATAATTCTTTCTGCTTCTGGATTGCGCTGTGGTCAATCCTTTGTTTTTCTGCCTGCAATTGTTGAGTTAGATGACTGTTTAATTGCTGTTGCATCAACAATTGCTGCTCCGCCTGCTCCGCTTTCTGCTTTGCTTCAGTCAGCTGTGCCTGTAACAAGAAAATTTCCTGATCCTTTGTTTTCAACAAAAGACTCACCTCCGATGCCTTATCTATTGTCGCTGCCGAATAGGCTCCAGCATATTGTGACAGTTTTGTCAGGTCATCGGAGGGGTCAAATTCCTCCTTCCAAACCACATTGCCCGTGACCGTCTGTTCTGGGAAAAGGGAAGGTTGATCAGTCCTTCTTCTTTTCCTTTGCCGTTTAACTACAACTTTATGTCTTGGGCTGTAGAAGACATCCAAGGGAGGAATCTCTTCTACTTGCAAAATGATTTGATCGGAGGGATCTTTTGGTATTATCTCTGCCTCTTTTGACATGGGTGGGCCGCTGGTTCCTATCAGAACCTGTGGTGAAGTGGTTTCCTGTGTGTTTGTTGCCTTTGAAGTTTCAGTGTCCTTTGAACATTCCAAACCACTGATAATAGAGTCAAATTGCTGCCATTCCTGGAGCAATTTTGGGTCAATATGAGTATCCACGTTAACTTCAGTGGTGGTCTGTTTCTGCTCTTTCATCTGGGTCTCTTCCTGCACTTTCTTCTGCTCTGTAGCCTGAGTTTCCTCCTGTGGCTTTTCTGGTTCTATTGTTGTAACCGGAGGCTCCTTTGACTGTTGCCGTTCAGGCTCGCTTCTCGAAGTTGTTGGGGTTGTTGCTAATAGATCTAGAGGCAGAGTTTGCAACCTCTATTCTCTAAGTCTGTTAAACTCAACCAACCATTCATCTTGATATTTCATTCTAGCAAATGCCTTAACCTGCATTATTAACTCAGCGGAGGAGAACAGGTCATCAAACATATCTTCTTTATGATCAAATTTTGACAACTTGGCCTGTTCTAGTGCATTATAGGCAACTTTGCTTGGATAAAATTGCCTATTAGGGAGCGTTGCCAGAGTTAATGATTTAATATTTGTAGCTTCTTTTTCTGCATGTTTGAGATCATGCAAGGTATAGACACCGCATCTCAAAGGAAAAGAGGGCCAGCCTTGCTTCTTATTTTTCTTGAGAGTCTGTGTGACACTCTCAGCAATGATCTGGTAAGCGATTTCCCTTGCCAGCAGTTTATCAAGTATGTATAAAGGGAGAACATGAGGTTCGGCTTGGCTACCGAAAACTCTTATATAAGTGAACTTCTCCTCCCCGAACCATCTCCCTAATGCTGTTAAATCAATTCCAGCTTGGTAGGAAATCTTAGGAATAGGTTTATCAAAAATAGAATAATAAATAGGCAACATAAAGCCATTGCAGACTTGGTACAAATGGTGCTTGTAAGAGGATTTCCATAATTTCTGGTGGTAAATGTGAATAGGCATGGAGTCTTGTGGCGTCCATCTCCAGTCGAGCACGAGAAGTTCAGAATTAAAACACAAGGTATCTAAAATATAGGCACTGTAATAAAATGGGGGAATTATTCTTTCAGAAATGCGGGTCTTATTCCTAAACTCAAGAACATCTGTGGCTAGTTTATCTGAGAGAATAGTGGCCCAATCCATTATTATACTGTTGCATGCCGCTTCCATTAAGGGAACCATTTCTATAGTGAAATTAGAAGAATCATGCAATCCCCACAATCTACACATCATTATTCCAGTGTAGCAATAAGGAGAAGCCAGGGAATCAACCAAGTACTTACCGGAAGATTCATGTTTGTGCTTTGCCGGATTTTGTCTCCAATCCCGGATGGGTTCGGATTCAACTTCGTTCTCATTCCGGAATTTCTCCAGGAACGCCTTATTGTATTTCTTCTCTGGCTCAGGCAAATGATACATTTGCCTTAAATCATCAGCCTTGAATGACCCAAAAATTCTCCCGTCTCTGGTGCTGAAGGTTCTATCCATGATTGGAATTTCCTCAATTGCCCACCGCACTACATCTGTATATGGAAGAATTTGTTCCCTAGCTGCTATTCGATGAAGGAAGGAGTCAGCTAAGTCCTTTAGAGTGCCATCATATTTCCGAGTTGAATCTGCAGTAGCTTATACTATTGTCACTTTAGGTTCTTCGACTTCAATCAAGTTGTAGGTACTTTGCTAAGTAGTTATGCCGAGACCAGAACATGTAGTATCCGAAATCAATCCTTTCTTTTTGTTTGAGGGATCAGCGACAGCTTGTCCTGCGGCTGGCGCAACGGAAGCGCCTGTGGTCTTCTTAGATTTCTTCCCCATTTTTCTTGAGTTTTCTTCTTTGGATGAATTCTGCATAGAAGCGAAAATAAACGTAACACAGAGAATTGGCAATGAAAACTTCAATGTGATGAGATATATTGACCGATGCGTGGTGAGAGATTAACTTTTAAAATGGTCGCGGATACAATCCATAGGAAGATTTTAGGACTTACAATTTCATTAAATGGCCGTTTAAAACCTGCCAATCCCTAAATTCCCATTATACCATTAATCGGTCGGATGATTTGTTTAAGCGTGTTATAGATGTTTTGGCGGTTGAGCGCAGGTGAATCATTGCTTGACAGATCAAGCTTTCAATATGAATTGATCGTAATATCCCTCCATTTTAACGGCTTTTTTGAAATCTGCACTTTATCGAATTGGCCATCGGGGAAAGCTTAAACCTCTTATATTGACACCTTTTGAAACCCCGATTGCCGATAGCGATATCACATCGCATCGGGAGTATTGGCATTACATGCGACATGGATAGTATATCGCCGATTGCCCATAGCGATATCGCATCGCATCGGGGGAATGGCCTGGGGTGCTTAAAGGATGTGCATAGAGTATTGCCGATAGCCGATAGCGATATCGCATCGGTGGAAACCAATGTGCCACTTACTTATGTTCCTTATGTCATTGCGATATGCGATCTTGCGATCACTTTATCGCAATGATAAAAGATTGATTTATTTGATCAAAATGGGTTTTTCAAAAAGGTTTTTTATAATGTTTTCATTTGGTTTTCGGACCTTTTTAAATAATACAATATTGATACCAATCAAACTCTAAAGGGACCCATTTCATATGATCGTTTTGTGAATAAAAATGATATGAAATGGGGGGTTGTTGTAGAGCACAACAATTGGCGATTCGCTGGAAGAAACAGTTATCTCTGAAAAGTATAGAAATACTTAAACTTTTTCAAAATAGAGTTCTAATCAAAGGGGAAAATTCTAATATAACTAGGTATAAATGCATTCCGAGTAAAATGAAACTATTTTGCTAATTTCCTCTCTTTTTTAAGAAAATAGATACATTCTAAGTTTTAAATAGGCCTTTATTGGTTTATAATGATAAAACAGAAAACCTTTCCAAATCAGCTTTTATAGTGAACTCGTCTGTCATAGGTAGAGCCTCTGCTGCCAGCAAACGTTCATAGTTTCGACAGGGATACCTTTTAACCATGTTATTGTCCATTGTCCCATCCAATTTAAGAGTGTGATTAACAGAATGAATTCAAAATATGTTTTCATATTTTGTATTTCTTTTCCTTTTTCTGTTATTGGTAAGATAAAAAGCCATTGTCCTGGTTTGGTAGCCAGCTATTGACAATGCCATTCACTGGTAATAATCTAACCGAACAAGCTGGCTCGTGATGAGACCCCTTGTCTTATAATTCTTAAGCCATTACCCTGTTATGGTATGCAGTATTGGTAATGTCGGTTAGACTATTTCCCTATGATCATGGTAAGCAGGCTTGTAATAAGACCTCTTATCTTTTATATCAAAATTTTAGAATTACACTTTGAGTAATCATAAACTTTGGTGAATGGGATGGACAATTTTCTCCTTAAGAGTAGATGGATGACAGGGTAAGAGTTGAAAATGTTGAAGTTGGATTAGCTTCTATCTTGATATTGATAACCTTTTGTGACCAATTTGAAAATAGAAAACGATTTACAATACTTCTAAACTTTGAGAGGAGTTCACAAGACTTGAAGTGTGGTTTCAGAATACAATGATACCTAGTTTCCTAGAAATTACCCCTTTTGGTTAAGACTTCTATTATTTTAAAAGCAAATATCATACTACTTCTGTGGATCAAGTTTTCAAACACAGCAAAGGTCAATGGAGGATACCTTACAACTTTATTTTCTAAAGATCCTACAAACTACAAAACTCTATTAAACTAAAAAGGAGAAGGGGTTACCTCCTCAATTAAAGAATTTCTTTAAGATAAGGCCATTAACAGGGAGAGAATCTCTCAAACCTGATAAATATTGCAATATAAAGGTCGAATGGCCTATCTTCTCGCAGATCTGAAATGGTCCAAGCCACATCTTCTGGAACTTGGTGTGTTTTCCCTTGTCCTTATGGGCTTTGTCCCATTTCAGAACTAAATCACCGACTTGAAATTGTTTTGAACCGGATGAGACTGAATCAAAATCTGCCTTGATGATTTGCTGATGTTTGGCATGAATAACCCTGGCTTTTTCTCTTTCCTCTTCTAGTTTTAAAATTTGATCATGTCTAAGCTGAATAGAAGAAGAAGGACTTTCCTCAACGAACTGAACTACGGCTAGAGAAGGAAGAACAAGATTTGTGGGTAGTACTGCTTCTTTTCCATACACAAGGTTGAACGGAGAAGATCCTATAGAAGCTTTCTGTGTTATCCTATTAGCCCATAATGAAAACATTAAGGATTTGTGCCAGTTTTTATGATTCTGTTCGATAGTTCGCTTAATGATTTTGCTCAGATTTTTATTAGTAGACTCTGCTAAACCATTACCCTGGGGATAGTAATTAGCAGAATATTTCAATTTAAATCCTCTTTTAATAGCGAAATCAAACATAGCATTGCCTGAGAAGTAAGATGCATTATAAAAAACAAGAGCATTTGGGACACCAAACTTGGTAATGATGAATTGATCTATGAATTCAATGATTGCTTCAGAATTTGCTGTCTTCAAAGGAATTGCCTCAACCCACTTAGTAAAATAATCGGTAGCAGTAAGGATATACTTATGCTTTTTGGAAGAAGGTGGAGTAATTTCCCCAATGATGTCCGATCCCCATTGCTCAAATGGTTGTTCAATGTTGACTGGTTGCAGGGGGAAAGCTGATTTTCGTTGTCTTCCATTAGAAGTTTGACAATTGAGGCATTTCCTTACATACTCGTGGGCATCTCTAAACAGAGTGGGCCAATAGTATCCAGCATGGATAATTTTGTGAGCTATTGTGTCAGCTCCAAAATGTCCTCCTGCTGGTCCATCATGTAACTCCTGCAAAACCTTTTGTGCTTCAGGTTTCTCAAGGCATCTCAATAAGATTGAATCATAATTCTGCCTAAAAAGCACATCATCAATAATTGTAAAATTTTTCGCTTTCAACCTAATGGCCCTTTTGTTTTTGTAAGACAGGTTAGGAGGTGCATAACCATTTTTTAAATAAAAGATTAAATCTGCATATTGAGACTCAGAATCAGTAACACTTATCTGGTTAACTTCTTCAGTTTGATCTGTATCACTTGATTCTGGAATATTGGATGCTCCTGCCAATAACCTGCAAAAACCTTGGCCCCTAACAATCTTTGCTGGCTTAATTTCTAAGTCATATTCTTAAAGCGCTGTGACCCAGTTTGTCCTTTTTTCACCCAGTTCTCTTTGAATTAATAGTTGCCTAACTGTAGGGAAAGGAACTATAACTTTTGTGTGGGTTTTCAAAAGGAAGGGTCTATAATGTTTGACCGCTTTAAATACAACAAAGGCTTGTTTTTCTACTTCGGAGTAATTCAATTCAGCACCCTGAAGATTTGAACTAAAAAATGAAATGGGTGCTTCCAAATTGTGATCGTTGAGCTGCGTGAGTACTGCTGCATAAGACGAGGTGGATGCGATAGTGTATAATGTAAAATGATTAGAAAAATTGGGAGTATTTAAGGCTAGGGCATTGATTATTGATTGCTTGATTAAATCAAACGCTTCTTTTTCTGCTGATCCCCACTTAAAGACTGAATTTTTCTTGATAATAGTTTGAAGTGGAAAAATAATTTGAGAAAAATCTGGAACAAATCTTTTAACAAAATTGATTTGGCCTAAAAATGACTGCATGGATTTCTTATTATGTGGGAAAGGGATTTCAGAGATTTCTTTGATCCGGTCAGGATCAATATAAATGCCATCTTTAGACACAATAAAGCCTAAGAGCTTTCCTTGGTCAAGAGCAAAGAAATATTTTTTTGGGTTAAGAGAAATACCATATCTTTTGCAGCGTTGAAAGATTTGATTTAGATCATGCAAATGATTGGACCTCTCTTTAGAGAATACAGTAATATCATCAAGATAGACGACTACTGTTCTATTAATCAACCCTTTAAAAGCTATATCCATCGCTCTTTGGAATGTTGCTCCTGCATTAATAAGTCCGAAAGGCATTTTCTGATATGCATATGTTCCCCATTTTGTTCTGAATGTGGTTTTAAGCTGGTCATCAGGATGGACCAAAACTTGGTTATATCCTGAGAAACCGTCTAGAAAAGACATTAGTTCAGAGCCTGCTACTGATTGGAGTATTTGCTCCATGGTAGGTAATGGGAAATTGTCTTTTAAGCTCGCTTTGTTCAAATTTCTGAAATCAATACAAATCCGAATGTCGCCATTTTTCTTTCTGACTGGCACCATATTGGAGACCCAGTTTGGGTGTCGGACTGGAAAAATAATCTTGGCTTTCAAGAGTTTGTTAAGTTCAGTTTTTATTTGACTCTCTAAGCTTGGATGTATTTTTCTTAACTTCTGCTGAATTGGTTTCTGATCGGGAAGCACTGGAATGGTATGCTGGTAATGGATGTATCATATGTCTTTAAATCATCATATTTCCAAGAAAAAACCTGTTTATTTTTCCTTAACAGTTTAATGAATGCCTCTTTCTCTTTCAAGGAAAGTCCTAATCCTAAATTAATGTTTTGAGGAGTTTGCTCAGTGCCAAGATTTATCAACTCAAACTTTAGGGTAGAGATTTGGAGCTTTGTATTAGTCACAGGTTTAAACCTGTCTTTAATATCATAAAGATCCTCCAGCTTTACCACAGGCTTAGGGATCGAATTTTCCTGAGGTGTTTCTCTCATTTGAAAGTCATGCTCATTTTCCTCAATAATTTGATTATCATAGGACTTTTCAGAAGTTAAGAATTGTAAAATATCCTCATCATGGTTGAATACTCTCCAATTAGTGACATTGTCAGGAATTGATGGCCTAAAAAGCAATTCTACTGAAAATCTATCTGGGCTATAGTCTTCAGAAGGTAGGAGCTTGGAAGCTACATTGGCTAGCAAGTCGGCTGCCGAGTTTTGAGACCTAGGGATGGAGGAAATATTGAATGCCGAAAAGTGTGAGGTGAGTTCTTGTACTAGCGACTGATAATGTTTAAGATGATTTGAAAGACAATGAATTGTATTTCTCACCTGTTTGATAATAATTTCAGAATCACCGAATACTTTTAAATATTGCACTTTAAGGCCGATTGCTTTATACAGTCCTTGGACTAAGGCTTCATACTCCGCTGTATTGTTAGTGCATTCAAATTCTAGCCGACAGGACAGCATTGTTTTTTCTCCCTGTGGATTAACCAAAATACATCCTGCTCCTGAGCCCTCACTAGATTTGGACCCATCGAAATATAACGACCAAAATAAAGAAGTATTAACAATTGTATTTACAGTTTTCTCAGTATCATTGAAACATCTGACCTATTTGTTTGTGAAAAATTCTCAATCTGAGATGTAAAATGGTTCACTGAGAAAGGGGATGGCTGGGCAGTAAAGTTACCAAAGAATGACTCAGATGAATAATTCCCCAAAATGTTGTTATTAAATGCTACAGGTTGGTTTTCTTGCTCAAATTCAGTAACTGTATGGGTCATATGTTTTTCTCGATCAATCCTTATTTGATTTGGCTTACCCTTATAGGGAAGCCACATATGTGACCAATCAGTATAAATATACCCATGTAGTTTTTCAGACCAATCCCTACTCAAGATTAAACCGTAAAATTCAGGTATATCGGCTATTAGGATATCAATCCTTTGTACTACTCTGGGATCGGCAGATAATCTGATAGTTACGGAATTAATCTCTCCCACAACTTGTACTTTGGTCCTGTCCAACTGTACAATATGAATAGCAGACTTCTGGGGTTCAATGTTCAGTTTGGAACAAACTGAAGCTGGCATTATGTTAGAAGATGCCCCTGAGTCAATCAAATAGCTGTGCAGGTTTCTGTTGTAGATCTCATAGGTTAGAAGGAAAGGTGGAGTATGAGAGTTTGATCTATCTCCAATCAGAACCACATCTGTAGCTTCAACCATACCAGGAGGTTGCCCTGAATCATTAGCAGCTTTAGCACTGGGAAGAGGTGAAGAAGGAATAGCATTCAATTCTTTGAGAAGCAATTTCTGCTGATGTTTCAATTTACTAAGTTCAAACATAGTAATGTTTGCTTTAGTTTTCTTCATGTCATCAACAATATTGTAATCCATTGAATCAGATACCACTAACGTTTTAGATGTTGAAGGAGTCTTAGAAGTTGAAGGTTGGTCTTGGGGAATTGCTGTAGGTGATTTCTTTGCAGGTATTTTTTCCTTTGTTGTAGCAGCTACTGCACTCCTTTTCTTTGACGTTGCCTGAACATGTTCGGAAGTACTTTTACTCCTAGTAGTGACCGGGAACGCTTCTTCTTCATTATCGGTATTGGAGTTGGGGAGTATAAAATCCCACATTCCATGACATTCTACTACTTCTTCTTCATCATCAGTTGGTGAGATTGTTTCCTCTTCCTCTTCTTATTGCTCTGAATCTGCATTAGATATGACATTCGGTGGCTTTGATTCAGTTTTCTTATAAGTCCTAAAGGGTCTTTTGGTTGAGGTTTCGGCTACCTGTTTCTTTATTTCAACCATTTCATTTGACAAAGTTTTTAGGACTTTTTGCAAACCCTCCATGTCATATGGGTCTTTTGGGGTTTTATTCATTGAGTCATCTTTAAAAGAGACTTTTTTGGATTTTCTATCTTCCAGAGCAGCTTTCTTTTCTAGAGCATTAATACGTTTCTCCACAGCAAGTGCTTCTTTCATGTTTTCGGCTAAGGTAGGTTTTCCAGCCCTATCTACAAAAATGGCTATATTGGCAGGTAGGGCGGTTATATACCATTCGCTTCGAATTTGTTCACTTGGTTTGGAGGCCGTCCGAATTTTATTCAGGAGTTTATTGAATCGAGCATTAAATTCCTTAATTGGTTCCCTATGCTCTATCCTAAGATTGGAGAGATCGTTTATTAGGGTAGCCAAAGACCTATCATCTCCATATTTGGTAAGAAACTGCTCTTGGCAAGTGTTCCAACTGGTAATGGAACCAGAGGGTAAAGAAAAATACCAGGATCCAGCTGATCCTTGCAAGGTGTAAGGGGAAAGTCTAACAACAACATCTTGTTCTGTTACTCCTTTCAAGTTGATTGCCAACATGAAATTATTAATGTGTTCCTCAGCCTGGGTCCCATCATCTGGGTTAAACTTGGGTAGCCATTTTTCAGGAGCATCTGGTAATGGATGCAATGGTGCAGGCATATTGACTGCACCAGGCCTAGTCCATGGATCCGCCATTGTAATAGCAGTAGTGGTTGATACTACTGTTGGAATTCCAGATGTCTGGGAAGGAAATAATGTTGAGGAGTGAGCAGGTTGGGATGTTAAAGATCCTAATCCCTGATGAACAACAATATGTAATGGGGGAGTGGATGGTTGACTTTGCAGAGAGGAAGATGTAATGGAGGATGTGGATGAAATCTCTTCACTGTCAGATCCTTCAGTATATTTCTTCGCCTTTTTCCTTTTGGGTAAAGGGAACTCAGTGGGTTCAATACCGAGCTTTTCGCTCTGAAGTATGGTGATAGGGTGAGGTAAATTGAACTGCGAAGTCGCACTGCTTTGTGATACCTCAGATTTCTGTGGTGAAATCGAGAAGCTCTGAAGTTTGTGGATAAGAGATTGGACTTCAGGGGATTCAAGACTTAATTGTTCTGGAGTATGATGGGTTTGAGCAGTGGTAGTTGATTTCTCTTCTTCTTGTTTGGATACTGGAGAACCAGCATGCAATTGGGAAGTCCGAGGGGATACATAGGGAGAATTACTCTTAGAATGGCTTGCAGATTTGGGTTTGTTTGTCATTCACAGTTGAGGCCCTCCTTCTAGCGCCAAAAATGTTGATGCCTCGAAAATCGCTGCAACAACATTGGGGGATAACCACCCGGTCTGAACCTTAGTACAACTCCTTTTCCGTTTGGAATGGTGGCTCCAACTGGGGATAATGGGACCAGTTTCCCAACAATGAATAAACGGGATGAATGGATAATTGATTGACTAATCTAATGATAAGCGAATAGCTAAATCTATCAGCAAAATAAAAGAGCTATTACTTATCCCAGGAACTATTATACTTTGAAGTGTAGCGCTTGATGATCTGTGTCTATAGACAAGCATATAGATGACTCCACCTAACAGACATAGACATTAATTCATTCAAGGATTACTTTACTTAAATAGTTAAGCAAAGCGATTAAAGCAATATTACTACACTTGTCATTTATATCATCGACACATATATGATTAAAAGAAAAGCACACCATAAACATCCAATAGTGGAAGGAATACAGAACTGCTGTTAAAGCACATGCATATATTCGATAATAGCAAAGATAATCAAATAACAATTCATATGAAAGGAATGCATTCAGACATAGATAAAAGTACCATATGAGCTGCTAAACACTCCCAATATCAATCACTACTTGTGATTCTTCCTTCAACGCAGAAACACTTTCAAACAAAGACAATAGTGCACAATTGCATAAAAGCTTCCTTGTCAAATTTAGAATAACTGGTCCAGTTTCATAAAAGAATATGGCTGAAGCACAATAGTGCAACTTCAGTCTTTAAGTCAGATACAAAACTTTACGACCCCTTCCAAAACAATGAAAGGGTCTATAAATACTTAATTAATCTAACTATCTAAGAAACTGAAATCCTACTTAATTGGTATCAATTGATTTTGATCCTATTTTCTTCAGCGATCTGGCAGTCGGCGGCATGAATCATCAAGTAGGCTGTTTGCCTTTAAATCTAAGCTGACTTATCGCAAGCATCGGCTCCACTTCGGGTGGTCTGTTGAGGCGAGAGTTGAGCTGGGCGGCATAGGTGGCATCCTGAATATCAGGGATAATATACCCGATTGCATCCGTAAGGCACTTGAGGGCGGCTCTCTGTGTGTGTGGTTTTACCAAGAAGAACCAATAGGTGTCCCAGGTTAAACTGTTAATTCCAGCAATTAATCTCCCATTTTCCTCTAAATCTGGATAACATGATTGCTCCAATGTCTTCATCGTTGTTAATTTTCCTGGTGTGCATTGGGAAATCATGTTTGATAAGTAGAGAGTGTTATTGAATAATTCAACTAAATTTCTTGAAGTTGATTTGTATCTTGAAACTGCCCTCTCTGCTTTCATTAACTGGGACTGCCATTCTATAAAAAGTATATCTTTATGTGCCTCTAATATTCTTGGTAAATTCGCCGCTTGTCCTTGATCAGTATCTTGCCAGTCGAGAAATGCAGCTATCGTTTCTTCAGCTTGATCCAATTCAGTCCTAGCTTTATCTACTTTATTACTTATGGATGCCGTTAATTCACATAGTGGCTCTGCCTGGGTGATTTGTTGACATAGAAGCTTAATTTGGGCTATTAATGTAGTATTTATTTGTAGTGCTTCTACTCTGAATTCAGCCACTTGTGGAACGCCCTTTGTTTTCTCGAGCTGTGCTGATAATTGAGCAATTTGCTCATCTTTTGTTTTCACCATTTGCTCATTCGCTGCCTTCAATTGTGCCAATGCCTCTGATAATTCTTTCTGCTTCTGGATTGCGCTGTGGTCAATCCTTTGTTTTTCTGCCTGCAATTGTTGAGTTAGTTGACTGTTTAATTGCTGTTGCGTCAACAATTGCTGCTCCGCCTGCTCCGCTTTCTGCTTTGCTTCAGTCAGCTGTGCCTGTAACAAGAAAATTTCCTGATCCTTTGTTTTCAGCAAAAGACTCACCTCCGATGCCTTATCTATTGTCGCTGCCGAATAGGCTCCAGCATATTGTGACAGTTTTGTCAGGTCATCGGAGGGGTCAAATTCCTCCTTCCAAACCACATTGCCCGTGACCGTCTGTTCTGGGAAAAAGGAAGGTTGATCAGTCCTTCTTCTTTTCCTTTGCCGTTTAACTACAACTTTATGCCTTGGGTTGTAGAAGACATCCAAGGGAGGAATCTCTTCTACTTGCAAAATGATTTGATCGGAGGGATCTTTTGGTATTATCTCTACCTCTTTTGACATGGGTGGGCCGCTGGTTCCACTCAGAACCTGTGGTGAAGTGGTTTCCTGTGTGTCTGTTGCCTTTGAAGTTTCAGTGTCCTTTGAACATTCCAAACCACTGATAATAGAGTCAAATTTCTGCCATTCTTAGAGCAATTTTGGGTCAATATGAGTATCCACGTTAACTTCAATGGTGGTCTGTTTCTGCTCTTTCATCTGGGTCTCTTCCTGCACTTTCTTCTGCTCTGTAGCCTGAGTTTCCTCCTGTGGCTTTTCTGGTTCTATTGTTGTAACCGGAGGCTCCTTTGACTGTTGCCGTTTAGGCTCGCTTCTCGAAGTTGTTGGGGTTGTTGCTAATAGATCTAGAGGCAGAGTTTGCAACCTCTTTTCTCTAAGTCTGTTAAACTCAACCAACCCTTCATCTTGATATTTCATTCTAGCAAATGCCTTAACCTGCATTATTGACTCAGCGGAGGAGAACAGGTCATCAAACATATCTTCTTTATGATCAAATTTTGATAACTTGGCCTGTTCTAGTGCATTATAGGCAACTTTGCTTGGATCAAATTGCCTATTAGGGAGCATTGCCAGAGTTAATGATTTAATCTTTGTAGCTTCTTTTTCTGCATGTTTGAGATCATGCAAGGTATAGACACCGCATCTCAAAGGAAAAGAGGGCCAGCCCTGCTTCTTATTTTTCTTGAGAGTCTGTGTGACACTCTCAGCAATGATCTGGTAAGGGATTTCCCTTGCCAGCAGTTTATCAGGTATGTATAAAGGGAGAACATGAGGTTCGCCTTGGCTACTGAAAACTCTTATATAAGTGAACTTCTCCTCCCCGAACCATCTCCCTACTGCTGTTAAATCAATTCCAGCTTGGTAGGAAATCTTAGGAATAGGTTTATCAAAAATAGAATAATAAATAGGCAACATAAAGCCATTGCAGACTTGGTACAAATGGTGCTTGTAAGAGGATTTCCATAATTTCTGGTGGTAAATGTGAATAGGCATGGAGTCTTGTGGCGTCCATCTCCAGTTGAACACGGGAAATTCAGAATTAAAACACAAGCTATCTAAAATATAGGCACTGTAATAAAATGGGGGAATTATCCTTTCAGAAATGCGGGTCTTATTCCTAAACTCAAGAACAGCTGTGGCTAGTTTATCTGAGAGAATAGTGGCCCAATCCATTATTATACTGTTGCATGCCGCTTCCATTAAGGGAACCATTTCTATAGTGAAATTAGAAGAATCATGCAATCCCCACAATCTACACATCATTATTCCAGCGTAGAAATAAGGAGAAGCCAGGGAATCAACCGAGTACTTACCGGAAGATTCATGTTTGTGCTTTGCCGGATTTTGTCTCCAATCCCGGATGGGTTCGGATTCAACTTCGTTCTCATTCCGGAATTTCTCCAGGAATGCCTTATTGTATTTCTTCTCTGGCTCAGGCAAATGATACATTTGCCTTAAATCATCAGCCTTGAATGACCCGAAAATTCTCCCGTCTCTGGTGCTGAAGGTTCTATCCATGATTGGAATTTCCTCAATTGCCCACCGCACTACATCTGTATATGGAAGAATTTGTTCCCTAGCTGCTATCCGATGAAGGAAGGAGTCAGCTAAGTCCTTTAGAGTGCCATCAGATTTCCGAGTTGAATCTGCAGTAGCTTGTACTGTTGTCACTTTAGGTTCTTCGACTTCAATCAAGTTGTAGGTACTTTGCCAAGTAGTTCTGCCGAGACCAGAACATGTAGTATCCGAAATCAATCCTTTCTTTTTGTTTGAGGGATCAGCGACAGCTTGTCCTGCGGCTGGCGCAACGGAAGTGCCTGTGGTCTTCTTAGATTTCTTCCCCATTTTTCTTGAGTTTTCTTCTTTGGATGAATTCTGCACAGAAGTGAAAATAAATGTAACACAGAGAATTGGCAATGAAAACTTCAATGTGATGAGATATATTGACCGATGCGTGGTGAGAGATTAACTTTTAAAATGGCCGCGGATACAATCCATAGGAAGATTTTAGGACTTACAATTTCATTAAATGGCCGTTTAAAACCTTCCAATCCTTAAATGCCCATTATACCATTAATCGACCGAATGATTTGTTTAAGCGTGTTATAGATGTTTTGGCGGTTGAGCGCAGGTGAATCATTGATTGACAGATCAAGCTTTCAATATGAATTGATCGTAATATCCCTTCATTTTAACGGCTTTTTTGAAATATGCGCTTTATCGCAATTGGCCATCGGGGAAAGCTTAAACCTCTTATATTGACACCTTTTGAAACCCCGATTGCCGATAGCGATATCGCATCGCATCGGGAGTATTGGCATTACATGCGACATGGATAGTATATCGCCGATTGCCGATAGCGATATCGCATCGCAGCGAGGGAATGGCCTGGGGCGCTTAAAGGATGTCCATAGAGTATTGCCAATAGCCGATAGCGATATCGCATCGGCGGAAACCAATGTGCCACTTACTTATGTTCCTTATGTCATTGCGATATGCGATCTTGCGATCGCTTTATCGCAATGATAAAAGATTGATTTATTTGATCAAAATGGGTTTTTCAAAAAGGTTTTTTATAATGTTTTCATTTGGTTTTCGGACCTTTTTAAATAATACAATATTGATACCAATCAAAATCTAAAGGGACCCATTTCATATGATAGTTTTGTGAATAAAAATGATATGAAATGGGGGGTTGTTGTAGAGCACAACAGGTGCATAGGTTAAAAAGGCATGTACGAATCAATTTCAAAGTCTTTCATTGCTCCTTTATGTAATCGACTCTTTGGAGACGACCCTCCATGCATTTTTGAAAGGGCCAGGAACTCCCTCCCAGATGTTTCAAATTGATTCCTAACTAGAGAAACAACCTATACTAGGGTTTATGACACCTACAGACCTCCTCATCCTCTCCCATGCTAGTGACTGACAAAGTGGTTTTATAGGAGGTTTCCTATCAATTGGCTACTTGATTTTCCAAGACATTATCAAAAGTTAAAAAGGGACCATGGCCTATATTCCCTTTGATAATTGGAACATATACCCTCCATAATTTTAAGGAGGCCAAAGCGGAAGCTGAGGATTTGAATGGTTTCCATTTCATTGAACTAAGGTTCTGTAAATATAACCCAAAATTAATTTCATCCACAGAATGTAAATCAATTGGATTCAGTTGGTATGATTCCCTGCTTGTAGTGTCTATTCAGAATTGGGATGAATTTCAAAAGGCCTTTATTGAAAATTTTGTGTAGGTGAAGAAACCCGCCATGCTTCTCTCAAGAGCTGAGTTTTTTGAAGATGGGAAAGAGGGAAAAGGTCCAATATTTTAATCAATGATTCAGTACGATCTTGAATAAGTTCCCAGCTAATGTTCCTTTGTATGATTCAATCATGGTTGAATACTATACCAAAGACTGCCTCGTGATATTTCTATGCTCGTGAAGAGATAAGTGAAAAATATGTTGGTAGAGATATTTGTGGAGGCTCTCACAGTTGAGAAGGACATGATGTCCATAGGAGTGCTCGAGCATGAAACACACGATGATTCAAAGGCCACTGGTAAGAAATTTCATGCCTCATCTAGTAAATCTCATGATAAATATTCCTTTGATTTTGAAGCTCTAGCTAAATATTTAAAGTAGTTGACTAATGAAGTGTCTGAGTGAGGAGAAGGACAAGTGATAGTTAATTCGGTAGAAAACCATACAATCCTTTCTTCAAGAAAAGCGGTAATCTACCGACGAAATCAACTCAAATCTTTAATATGAATCTTAATGTAAAAGAACATGGTATGGACAACTATTACACCTTCCACCAAGATGCTCATTTAGAGAATATGTGCCCACAATGGATACATAATATGATTTCTATGGTGAGTAATGTGCTTAATGATTAGATGATTGGAGGAGAAGATGAGCAAGTTAACGATGAAGAAGAAGAAGCCTCTCCTCCTGAAGACCATGTTGGTTACTCTATGATGAAGTTTGAAATTATTTGAGGAGGTGAGGTTAAATATATTCAAGAAGCTCTGGTTGGGGAAAATCTTCCGCCTAAACCTCCAAATACTTATAAATTAAGGAATAAAGGATCGGTAGTTGAACCTACTATAGAAGAAAATAATAAGGATTTGTTAAGAATGATTTCACCCTCGAGAAAACTTTCCCAACCTTAAGCTCCTATGTCTTCAACCGAGAAGTCCTCGAGGAGTATGTTGGAAAGAAATAAGAGTAACTCAAATGCTCCTAATGTCTCTACCAATTATTCTTAGGAAACTATCACTTCTCAACCATCTAAAGAGGAAATTGTATCTTCTGATATTGGATATGACAATATTGAATATATGAAGAAGACCAAAGAAAATATATCTCTCTATGAATTATCCAAGTTGTCTGGGTAGAGGGAGTTAATCATTAAGAACTTTTCTTCCATGTCTTCTACCAGTAAAGTATCCATTTCTTCCAAAGTTGCTTGCTCTGGTCAGTCTAACACATCAGTAAGTATTAAATTAATTGTCATTGCCACAAATTATAATTCTAGGTCTTCAACTCCTCCTTTCCTGTTAACATTTGTGATATTTAATTATAATGTGCACAATTGTCTTGTTGATTCTGATGCTTCCACCAATATCATGCCTTTATTGGTTTGCAAGAAACTTAATGTTGAACTCGAAAGACAAATGCAAAAATCATTCAACTTGATAGGTATCAAGTTAAAGTTGTTAGGGAGTTGAATAATGTGCTACTCAGATTGCCTTCTAACTTAAGACTGCATCACTTCATAGATATTGTGGTCATCGATATGCCTTAATTGTATGGTTTTTTACTAAGAAGAGAGTAGTCTAGCAAGCTCCAAGGATACTTTGCTACAAAGTGGTCAAATTTGTGGCTCCCCTACAAAGGAAAGAACAACCAGATTCGAGTCAGTAGTGAGCCTTATATAAATTACATAGTCATCGAGATGGAAGCACCTAATGAACCAATCATATTCGATCAGGAAGAGTTGGGGATGTGTTTCTTGGAATCTAACATCGGTTGTTATGAAGCCATGAAATCTCTAGTCTCATCAGATATGCAGTCAGAACTCCCTCCCTTCCCTCCAGCTAATGGTAATGAGCTCTGTACTTTAGATGTAAATAGTTTTAGCTTAGATTCTAGTTGCACTGATATGTAAACTTTGTACTATGATGAGTCTAAGACTTAGGAAGGAGCTAGCACAGACTGCATTCCGATGGACACCCACCCCCCCCCCCCCCCCCCCCCCAATTTTTTTTTTTTTTTTTAATTTCTTATAGATTATAATTTCAATGCGCTAACAACATTGTAGAGTATGATGTGCTAATTCTTGGACTAATGAAAACCAATGATCTCAAGGTTGAATGTTTAAAGGTAGTTGGTGATATTGAAATCATCATAAGATATATGAGCAACACAATCCATTTCTTATCACCACATATAAAAAACTAGCAACAAGAGGTATGGTGATTGATTTATGCTTTTAAAGATTTTGTATTAAATCAATTGAGGATTAACAATTCCCCTACTGATACGTTAGATAACACTACAAATAGGTTTACACCACTTAGGGGAAAATTTTCTATTGAAATTGTTTACAATTCTCTTGTGCCAGATAACATAAATAACTTCTACATTTTTAATGATGATGAATAGATACTGGACTTTATGGCAAAAACAAATGTGTTTAAGTATGTGACAATAGATGAAGAGGAACATGACAAAACCTTGCTGGAAGAAGTTGACGCGCAAAAGAGAAACCCCATGCCCAAAGGTGTTGTTTCTCTTGAGAAGCTCTTCGACTTATAAAACTAGTTCAGAGGACCACTTAACACAAAGAATCAAATTTCCACACTGATGCACGAACAAATAAATCTTGGAATGAAGGCGAAACCCAATTTTATCAATCTCGATACTTGTTTCTCTCCTGAATAAAGTCAAAATTTCATTGAGTTATTCAAGAGGTATCAAGATGCTTTTTCTTGGACGTATGAAGACTTAAAAATGTGTAACACCCATATTATCTAGCATGTGATACCAATAAAGGAAAATGTCAAACCTTTTTAGCCGAAGCTAAGGAAAGTGCACCCAACACTGAACAAAAAGAGTTTAAGAAGTTAATGGACACATGAACCATTTTCAAAGTTAGGTATTCTACTTGGGTCTCAAACCTTGTACCCATGAGGAATAAGTTTTGCGAGATACATTATGCGTTGATTTCTAAAACCTTAACCAAGCTGCTGATAAAGATAACTATCCAGTCCCCTCCATGGAGCATATCCTGCAAACAATTTTTGGATCTGAAATGTTTTCTCTTCTCGATGGATTTTTGGTTAAAACCAAGTATTGATCACTGAATTGGATAGGTTGAAGGCTACTTTTAGAATGAAATGGGGGCCTTTCATATTCAGAATCATTCCCTTTGGTCTTATAAATGCCGAAGATACTTTACAAAGGGAAATGGATATTGATTTTAGAGGGTTTATTGGCTAGAGTGTGGTGGTCTACCTAGATGATGTAACAATTTTTGCAAAGACAAGATCAGATCAACTATGTTATCCAAAGAAAATCTTTGATCACTATAGGAAATAAAAAATATCACTTAACCTCAAGAAAAACATCTTTGATATGTCTGAGGAGTGTATTTTGGGGCACATAATAGCGAAGAGTGGTATCACTGTGCACCACAAGTGTGTAAAGGCCATTGTTATCACCCATAAAATGATCACCTAGCCGTTTATTTCTAGGTTAATCGAAATAAACCATGTAGGATTAATTTTACCATAGTAAAACCCATTTTCACCATACGAAATAATTTAGTAAACCATTTTTCTAAATTATTTCTCATTAAAATCCAAAAACCCCATGAGAATAATTAAATAAATCATTATTCATGTAATTTTCTCTAGAGATAATTTTTAAATCATTATTTATTTAATTTTCTCTAGAAATAATTATTAAATCATTATTTGATAATAATTTCTTATCACTTTTAACTTAATCACCTTGGAATAGTTAAATAAATCACTATTTATTTACTATTCCTTATTTATTCCATATTTCATTTTTGAGATAATTATTAAACCATTATTTAATAATTATTTCAAATTCATATTTTCCTTAATTCTTAAAAAGTGATTAATAAATCATTTTTATTTGTTAATTACTTCAACTGCTTTTTAAATAAAGATATTTAACCATTTTGGATATATTTTCCCTCTCAAAAATATAATGAACTATTCTCAAGAGCTAGATTTTGATTTATTCAATACTATTTTATTATTTTCTAATTTCTAATTTGGCTCAATACATTGTTATAAATAGAGGGTTTTTCTATTCATTCTTCACCATTACCATTTTCACCGTTAACACTATCATTTCATAGCATTTGAGCTCCCACTTGAGTTCAAACCATTTTTTTGTTTTTTCTTCCCATTGCAAATTGAGAGAGAATCATGTTGCTAAAGCATAAGGACAAGAAAAGGACCCATCCCACGGAGGGGGAACTACAGACCCATGTTGTAATTTCTCCTCACCAAGTGTTTCATTAAAATTATCATTTGATTAAGTTCTTCATTGGGTTATTTGTAGGTTTTAACCCTGTACAAAAATTACCTGCATACTGATTCTAAAAATAGAAAATAAACAATGACGAGAATATAAAACGAATATAGAGAGATTTCCTCTGGATCCCAAAACCGAGACTACCAGATTTCATTATTTTCCTTTCAATGTTGCAATACACATATATACACATCGAAACATTCATAAACCCCAATCCAATAACCATGGATTATAATATAATCATAATTCCCTTGACTGGATCTATAAAATACCATGGGCAAAAAACCATCATGCCCAAAACCATGTGCAAAACCATGCACAAAACCATAGGTAGGTTCACCCACCTAATATAGGGTCCATTTTTTTTCCCGAGGCACTACCACAGACCCCATACAAGGGGCTACCACCCCCGTGAAAGCGCTTGATAGGGGGAGATTCATCCCCCTATGATCCCCATGCTGCACCTGATGCAACAAACAGGGGGGGGGCTATCGCCCCCCTGTGACACCCCCACATGTGCAACTAGTCGTGGAAATAATAAAAAACACACCCAACATTCTCCCACTTGTTGTTTTCTTTTCCACACAAGAGGTCACAGAAGAGCTTAGCCATTGGTCCAGCCCTACAATGTCCATTTTTTCTCTACACCAAGAAAATTTCTTAGTGCTCATAGACTTCGTCAAAGCATCTATAACATTCTTCAAAGTGTCCACCTTTACGGGCACCACATTTTTATCCTCAACTATATCCCTCAAAAAGTGATACTGAACATCAATGTGCTTTGTCTTTGAATGATAAGCAAGGTTATTTGCGGAGAAAATTGCACTTTGGATGCCACAGTCTATCCTTATAGCTCATTGTACGAACCCCATACTTGAAAACAATCTTTGCAATGAAAATGCTTCCTTGCTTGCATGAGTGGCTGCCATGTATTTTGCCTCTGTAGTTGAAAATGCCCTACAGATTATCTCTTTCTCATCTAATTTATTGTACCTCAAAATTGGTTAAACACATACCCACTTGTAGATTTTCTCTGATCCATGTCTCCAGCCCAGTCTGCATCAACAAAGCCACGGATGTCCAAAACTAGTCGTGGAAAGAATATAACACACACCCAACATTATTGCACTTTGATTTCTTGTTGTTATATGTTTATGTTTGCAAGAACTATTGTGTTGCTGGGGTTTTATTCATTTTTTATTGTATATCTTAAACATAGAAGTGACCACTTTTGTTGTTAGGGTTATAAGTCACCTATAACTTAAGTGAGGGGATTTTTACACACTCGAAGAGATAATTCACACTAACAAATGGAAACTCCACTGGTGTAGTAATTCAGAACCTTGGTGACAACTATTTCAACTATTTTCATTGTTTCTTCAGAATTTTTATTCCTCTCAATTTCAGTTTTTTTAGATTTCTTCTATTTTTTGGAAAATTTTCCACTTTTGTCGAGGTTTCACATCTTTTCGCAGGTCACAAGTACCAAATGAGCAAGATATGACATAATCTAGGTATGATCTACCGAGTGAGAGAATCGGGAAAAAATCACACTTTTTTCCTTTTTTCTAGCATCTACACCCTTAATGCACTTTTCAGCCCAAAAATTGTGCTTAGCCACTTTTTAGGTTAGTTTTTGCACTCTACAATTTTCAGAATTTTTTTCAGTTTTTCCAAATTTTGCTGAGACTGTTGCGTATCTGCTGGGAAGTGTTTCTATTATTTCCTGAGTCTCCTCTAGGCCTATATCCACTTATTAGTTTCTCAATGAGGAAGGAAAAATATCCCTAGGGTTTAGAGTACACCTCCATCATTTAGGAAGAGAGTTGCTAAGTTGAGGAGTCTAGCGTGCAACATTTTCAACCACTATTTTTTAGTGTTTTTTCCCACTATTTTGTAGTCCTTTTAGACAAGCTTTTAAAATAATTTATTCCCTTTAGAATCTTGTGTTTCCTTCCCCCCTTAGGACCCCCTTGTGTATCCTTTCCTTTGCAACTTCTTTCATGTCTTTCCGCAACATTTTTCACCTTTGTTTCATGTTGGTTTTTTGCACAATTTTCAGTAGTCTTTTGCCTTTGTATCCCAGTCCCTTAAAAATTATATCTTTTGGCCATTTTTTGTATCTTTGAGTTTCTTTTTTTCCCTCATTTTTGTTGCTTGATTACATTCTTGGGCGGGGGCTTTGTGTGCTTCAGTTTACTATTTATTTTACTGTTCATTTTCAACACTATTTATAATTATGCACTTTATTTCAACAACATTGGCATCATCAAAACATGCTTAATTAATTCATCCTCTTGACACATTTTTCACACATGCACACCCTAAGCGATCATGAGCTTAGTTGTCACTACCAAGCCAAGACTTGAAACAATCCACATTAATAATTTAACTCACTTATATTTAGCCCACTTGGGCAACAGGGCCAAAAAAATATTTGTAGTTAAGTGGAGGATCAGTGGGATAGGCTTCCAATAACACCCACTGATCGCTTACATTTAGACATAGAAAGTTGGCATATTAGGGAGCTTAAAATCCTTCACCATCCCATGGTACAAATCTGGAGTGCGTTAGAAACTCAATTTAGAGGGGGTTAGGCTAGATCATAGTGCAAGCAGTTCTCCTCGAGGCTACCCAAATCGTGGTAGGGAATTCCATGCCGTGGTTAATCACCAAGAATCTCAAGAATCGACCGCCCCCATGGGAAGAAGCTAAACTTAGTGGAAAATCTTAGGAAAACACCCTATAGGACTGGCTGTGGGAAAGCATTTGGTCCTCCACCCCAACTTTCTCTAGACAACTTTGCTTACAAGGATAAGATTCTCGCAAGTAAGAAGTTTCTTAGGAAGCCATTTGAAATAGTAGAACAAGGAATTGTTTGAGGATTTAGATCACCTTTAGGCTAGAGGTCAGTTTTTATTTGATAGTACGTGTTCACTTGAATTAGAGTAGCATATCATTATAGTCAGTTTACACTTGGCACCACTACACTAGGTGTTTTCTTACTCTTTCTTACTATTTTCTCCTATCATCACCCTTTAGTCTATTGAGTCATATTTTTCTTGACACCATTGCACCCCTTAGGCATCTGTTGCGGAGCCTTTGTAGCCTTTGTCCTAATTTCCTTTAGGACATCTTACTCCTACTCATCAAGTTCAAACCCATCATTCTAGTCCTCCATTGAGTCCCCATACTGACTCTATTTCTTTTGATTCTTCGAGTTCTTCCTTTGATTCCACATCTTCCCAACCCTGCATCACCACCATGTCAGGAACTAATGTGGGTGGTGGAAACCTAGGTGGTAACCAAGGTCTTAACCAAGGTAACCCCATAGGAGGAACCTCTTCAGGTATGGCCACTAATCCACCCTTGCTTCCCTATATGGCTAGTTTGAGCCTCTTAGATTTGAGACAGCTTATCAACGATCCTCTTCTCCATTAATTGAATTGGTCTCCCATGCCTACTAAGCTTCCTTATGGCAATCCCAAGTTTGAAGGTAATCTTGGAGAAGACCCCACCAATCATGTTCGCTCTTTCCACATGTGGTGTTCATCAAATTCCATTACTGAAGACTCCATTCATCTTCATCTCTTCCAATGCACCCTAACTGGAGTTATTGCCAAATGGTATATGGACCAACCACATGTCTCCCATTCAAACTTCTCGGATCTTGCCAAAGATTTTCCTTCATATTTCCAGTTACCTCTTCAATATGACACAAGTACTGAATGCTTGACCTATTTTCATCAAACTTCTGACACCCACCTTTTTGACCATTTACAAGAATGGCATAGAAGGAGGAGGACGTGTAGAGCCCTTGAGTTTGAAGATCATGTATATATGGATTGGTTCTTAATAACTATTTTGGCCTCCATAGGTAAACTTGTTTCCTCTCACTTCCCTCAGACAAAGTAAGAAGCTTCCCAAATAGCCTTAAAATGTGATTTGATATATGCCCATTCAAGTTATGTTTATACTTTCTTCCTTGATTTGCTTGAGTCTGGTGCTGCTAATGTACCGAGGGCATCTCATGCTACTGACGTTATCGTTGAATATATTTCCCATCCTCAACCATCACCATATTCTTAACCTCCCATGAGTGATGGTCAATCCTAGTGGGGACTAGTTCTGGTTACACATATCCCCATCCCGATCCTTCATGTGTCAACTCTTACCAAGGTACAAGCATATCATACACATATCCTAATCTGCATTAGTCAATTCCAAGGCAATCTATTGCTCAGCCTAGTTATCCAAATGTTTTTGTGAATCCTTACTATCCTTATGCACCGCCTAGCACTCCATCCCCACCGCCACCAACGCCTTAACCTTCCATCCCTCCACCTCCTCTGCCATAACAAAAACCACCTCCTCAAAATCAAAGTATGCTTTGAAGAGTATTGGAACTAGTAACCTTAAGGTAACCAAGGCAATCAAGGTACACAATGTATGCCCCTAAGGGTGACTAGCATCATATCATAACCCAACAACAAGGTAGACAACCCAAGAAGAACAAGGCTCTTAGAAATAATATACCTTGTGCTTTTTGTGGAGTTTTTAGTCATTATACTCATGAAAGTCCCTTTTTACCTCAGATGCGTTAGGTATGGGAATCTCAAGCAACTTCCTCTAGAGGACCTCAACCCATTGCTCCACGACCCCCCCCCCCCCCTTCATCACAACTATATGTGCTTACAAATCCTTTTCCTCATCAAGGATATGTGGCTACCCAACCCACACAGAGTATTGAAGCCCTTCAACCTTCACAATCTAACAAAAATAGTTACCAAATCCTCATGATGGATCTGAATAAATTAATCTCTAGACTAAGTCGCGCTAATATGAAAATTCTCCTAATAAGTCAGTGACTAAATACTAGCCCAAAAGTTCTACTTAGCCCTTGTTGTCACGAAATGGTACCTTATATATCCCTCAACCTAAGGTAGAGGTTTAACCCAAGATCACCAAAGGTACATTACATCTTTTAAAGCCAAACATACCTATAGTATAGTATAGGACTTGGCATAGTCTTCTGCGACCATGTCAAAACTAGAAGTCCTGCAGACGTGCCCATCCCAACAAAAACATCTACTATCTTCTTTGGGAAGTGTGGATCCCTGCGATGATCATTTGATTTTCTATGGTGTTGATAAAGCAGAACATCCCCCACCTTCCTTCATCCATTTCTTTTCAGGTACCATTCTCCATAAAAGGCACGAGTCCAACGATGTATAATAAATGAAGGCACCTCCATTTGTGTGATGACCACTAGTGTCTGGAAGTAACTTGTTTCCCCTAAATTGTCACCAACCACTATCACTCTTCGTGCTTTGGACAGTCACCCCTCATAGCCTGTCAGTTTATATCACAACTTTCCTATCATTGTTGTTGACAAGAAGGTCTTGATTGACATCAAAGACATTGATGCCCCTTTAGATTATAACATATTGTTGGGTTGTAGTTATACATATGCCATGTCATCTATCACATCCTCTTTCCTTCGTAAGATGTGCTTTCCTCACAATGGAAAGATCATCACTATCAATCAATTGACTTCCTATGACCCCTAGTCTTTGACCTCTCCTCAAATCACTATTTCAACACTGATGGGAAATCAGATTACCCCCACCCCCTGACACCAATGTTTCCCATGGAGTTTATAAATATTCCACACTACTTAGGGCTCACTATGGCCCAATTCTTACTCCTTCTGAGCCTAGATCTTCGACTCTTTGCATGCTTCAAGTGTCACAGGCCACTGACAAGTGGCTTGGTATGTCTTCCCAGCAGCCAAATTCTCCACAACCCCCTACTTTAGACTCAATTCATCCTTCAGGTAAAATTCCTCCAGGCCAACTCCCTTTTGCTAGTATCTCCCCTGGTCCTTTCCAACCAGGAACCGTTCCTTGAGGAATCAGCCACCCATGAGTAGTTCCCCCAGGTCATTACCCCTTTGGACAATTACCTTTCTTATTCCTGCCACTAGGAATATTTTCTACCCCTGTCATGGCTATGTTGAGTCTTCCTAACATCATTTTGGGGATCCCAATTTGGTACATTGATACTCTCGCAAACACTCCTCACAACCAACTCAAACCTTATACAAATTTGAATTTGGTTCAACAAGTTGTTCCCTCCCCTTCTTTTGCTTTAGTTCCACAACCTCAACATGTATCCACTCCTATTGTGAAAGTTTCTGGTGAGGGTGGGAAAGATAAGAAAAAGGGAAACAAATAAAAGGCACCCCAAGAAACTCCCACTCCTCCTAAACTACCAAATCCTTCCCATCCGTGTGCTTTGTGTGATGTTTTTGGGCATGCTTCCAATAATTGTCATGAACTCCCTCATATTAAGAATGTGGTCTCTGATACTTTTCCTGACCCTAACATTACTGAGGTCCATATTACCTTACCTGAGTTCGCCAAAAAGAACAAAATCTTAGACATGAATCACCCTTGTGATTCGTGTGAAAAGTATGGACATTATTCCCATCAATTTCCCCGTATCAAATATTTTCATGATACACTTCAAGCGCTTCACGAGTTAGATTTTGTTCATAGTGATTCTATTTCCCTATACCTATGGGTCCTGACCCTAATTCTTCTCTAGAACATGAGGTTCCTTAACCCACCATCGTGATTCCCCCTCCTGATGTCGAGATGACGAAGAGTTCTACCCCTTTTCTCTACTTATCATCATCCATGGGATCAATCTATTCAGAATATTTAGGAGTTTTATATTGTGCTTCTTTTTAACCCTCTTCAAAAGACACTTTGGTCTCAACATCGGTAAATATCACATCTACTTGTCATCTGTCTCCTCTTCATCATGATGCGTATGTGAAACATGTGTCCTATGATGATGATTGCCTCCATTACCCATTACTTTGAACCCATGAATTCAGACCACATTCACCTTGTGGCCATTACATTTCCCCACAATGTTTGGGTAAGGGGGCATCCATTTTTGAGTGTCCAGAAGTAGACATTATCCCCAACCCTCCTAGTGCATTTGGTAGTGTTGATTATAGAACCACTATTCTTCCCCATTTAGAAGAACCTATGTAGTCCCATATCACTCCAGATCACCATGGGGACGATCCACTTAATCATTCCTATGTATTACATCAATGACCTAGTCCCTTAAACAATAATGTTGGTCAACCTCCGTGTCGTCTAAGTGAGCATCAATTCATCATGTTCAAAGCAAGTCTTTGGTATGGTAACACTATGCAAATGAACCTAAAAATTTAGTCCCTTTGACTCATATATGTAGTGCCAAACATGAGATTGTTAACCCTCCATTTCCTTTCTCCTACTACATCCATTCATTCTTCCCATAAGAAGACAACCATAAATGTAAAATTGCGATGACACCACATCGTGCATAACCATATTATTTACCTCCATAAAAAGTGTTTGGAATCCACTATTTTAAATACATCTGGCATGTCCATAACATTCTATAACCATACATACAAAAATGGGGGGCACCTATGCCCCTACATCTACTCATCATCCTCTGGAAGATCTCCTGCCGACCTCTTAGATTCTTGAATCCCTTATTTTAGAACTTGGCACATAATGGTACTCTACAAACTCATCCAACTAGAGGAATCACCCCCACCTTTTCATACCTGATAAGGCCCCTTCATCATCATATGTTTGGGGGAAATATTTCATGCTTGGGGGCATGATGGCACCCCTGGTCATCTTCTCACTTAACTAACATAAGTCTCGACCTAGACCCCAACGATATAGATATGGTCGACTATCCTTTCATTCCTTGGATAGTTTGTCCTATTGACCTTTCCGAAGAGCCATATACACATTGCATATCGTAGATGCTTGATACCATATCTTAAAATATTCTACTCTATGTGATACCTCATTTACCACTCGGTCGCCATGTTTGACTTGGTGGGCTGAGATGATCCTAGACCTTCTCTAGTACTTCATTCTTGTTTTCCTAGACCTTATCTAGTATTTGATAATTATTTTGTATCACTTTTGACTTAATCACCTTGGAATAGTTTAATAAATCACTATTTATTTATTATTCCTTATTTATTTTTTGAGATAATTGCTAACCCATTATTTAATAATTATTTCAAATTCATATTTTCCTTAATTCTCACAAAGTGATTAATAAACAAATTTTATTTTTTAATTACTCCAACCACCTTCTAAATAAAGACATTTGAACATTTTGATATCTTTTCCCTCTCAAAAAATATAATAAAGTATTCTCAATGGCTCGATTTTGATTTAGTCGATAATATTTTATTATTTTCTAATTCCTAATTTGTATCAATACTTTGTTATAAATAGAGGATTTTTCTATTCATTATTCACCATGACCATTTTCATTGTCAACATTATTATCTCGTTGCATTTGAGCTCCCACTTGAGTTCAAACCATTTTTATTTTATTTTTTTATATTTATATTTTATATTTATATGTATATTTATATTTTATTTTTTCTGCCCATTGCAAATTGAGAGAAGCACATTACTAAAGCACAAGGAAAACAAAAAGGACCCATCGCACAAAGGAGGAACTACAGACCCATGTTGTAATTTCCCCTCATGAGGTGTTTCAATAAAATTATCATTTGATTAAGTCCTTCATTGGGTTGTTACAATTTAATTTCTTACTATTATATGTTTCTATTTGCAAGATGTATTGTGTTGCAAGGTTTTTCTTCATTTTTTTATTCTAGATATGAAGCATAGAAGCAACCACTTTTGTTGTTATGGCTATAATTCACCTATAAATTAAGTGAAGGGATTTTTTCACACTTGCAAAAATAATTCACACTCAGCTATCACAAAAATCCCGCACCATAATGGCAAGAAGGCAATGCATTCTTTTTTGGGTAAGATTAATTTTCTTCGCAAGTTCATTTTTGATTATGCCAAAATCATAAAGCCACTACAGAATATGCTAAATAAGGGTGTTATATTCAAATGGAACTAGGAAAAGAGGGATTATTTCACACATATAAAGCAATCTATAACCAAAGCCCCTTCTCTTAAAAACCCTAATTTTAACAAACATTTTATGTTGTACACATTTGCTTCATATTCATGACTGGAGGTCATATTGAATCAAATAGATGATCAAGGTAAAAGTGGCTTATATATTCTATGAGTACTAACTTGTAGGTATTAGAGTTGAATTATCCTAATATGGATAAGAAGGCGTATGCTTTCTATAAGCTATCAAGCATTTTAAACCATATAGCTTGAATAATCATGTTGTAGTGTTTATATCCCACCTGAGAGTAAGATCATTGTTTGTGCAACAAGAACTGGGTGAGTGCAATGCCAATTGGATGAGATGCTTGTAGGAATATGATCTTGAGTTCAAACCGACCCACACAGTTGACGGACATGGTTTATGCAAGCTTATTTTTGAAGATTCTGATCAACCTAAGGAAGAAATGTTGGGATAGGAGAGAGAGATGAAATGTATTAAAATGATTTGGTACCCACACCCATCTCATCATCATCTGGTATGCTGATCTGAAGCAATATTTGGAACAAGGTGTTTTTCCTTATACCTTGTCCATGAAATAGAAAAGGGCCATTAGACTCAAAGATTATTCCTATCGTTTGGTCCATGAAAATATGTTTCGTAAACATCACAATGGCATGTTTCTTAAATGCTTGGAATCTACTGACATCAAAAAAGTTTTGAAGGAGCTACATGATGGACTGACATGTGGACACTATGCCAGTGACACAATAACACATAAAATAATGAGGGTGGGATACTACTAGCCTACACTTTTTAGAGATGCCCACACATATGTTCGTAAATTCTCTATCTGTCAAAAGTGTGCTAGATGAGAATCACGATCAACCGTACCACTCCAGCCTATTGCGGTTGAGGAATCTTTTAAAAAATGGGGTCTGGATGTCATTGGGGAGATCACACCACATTATTCAAATAAGAACAAGTATATCCTTACAGCTACATGTTATTTCACGAGGTGGGTTGAAATTGTACCACTAGGACGAGTCAATGACCAGTAGGTAATTCCTTTCCTTAATCAGAACATCATAACTAGGTTCGTTGTTCCCACCTCCCTCATTTTTGATAATGCAACTTAATTTTCGTAATTGAGGTTGTATGATATTCCTTTGGAAAATGGTATTGTTTTTAAGCACTCTACTAACTGTTATCCCCAAGGAAATGGATTAGCTGAGTCGACCAACAAGAACTTAATCCATATTATCAAGAAAATTGTGATGTCTAATTAGAGAAAATGGCATAATGCTTTAAACAACACTCTCTATGCTATTCATATCACCCCCAAATTGTCTCTTCGTACCTCTCCTTACTTCATGTTGTACGAAAAAGAAGCCATCCTGCCACCAACCTTATACCTACTGGCTCTGTTGTTATCTCAAGAATACCATGGTAGGTCATGCCCCATCATGCAGAGTAGGATTAACACCCTGCTTGAACTTGAGGAAGAAATACAAAAGGTTGAGGAAACGTTTGCTTCACACCAAATCCAAATCAAGATATGGTTTGATAAGAAGTATGTATGGAACAAACACTTTAATGTAGGTCATATTGTATTGAAATGGGTTAAAACCCAGAAGGGCAAGGGAAAACATACCAAATTTCAAGCCCTGTGGATTGGTCCTTTTCAAATCAAGGAGAAGCTTGGACAACATACTTATGAACTTAAACAATTATATGGGAATACTAAATCTCTTCCCATAAATGGCGAAGATCTCAACTTTTACTTCACTTAGCAGCTCTTGTAGCTACTATCTCATCCTTGTACATATTTATTTCCTGTTATTTCAATTTGCATGCCTTTAATATTTTGTCTTAGTTTAAGTTTCCTATATTTTCTTTATGAATTTTATTTTTGGTTCCATTTAAATGCCTCTTGTACATAAACAAGGATAGGAATATAAATAATGAACTTTGGAACATTATCAATAAGTTGAATTTCATATGGGAACTATTGTAACTATTCAATCATTGGAAAGTTATTGATATCTTTATTCTCTTTGACCTTGAAAATATTTTTCAAGTCAAAATATCATCATTAAAATGTGGACTGAGATTTTTGGGGAACCCTAATTAGTTGGGATTCCCTCTATCCTTAGTATCATCTCTATTGTTTAAGATGGCATGGAAATCCAAATCTCCTTTTCCATGACTGGATCTGGTGCAAAGAAAATGGTAAAGGAGAAAACTTATAATGAGCGAAAATCTTTTCAAAAGAATCGTTAAAGTCATTGACAACAAGGAGCATCATCTCTTGTCTGCAAAATAATTCAGGATCCCTCATCTGCCTTGGAAAAAATGAATGCCTAATAGATGATGCCACTATGCACATCAAAGTAATATCAATCAAATAAAGGGTAAATAATTGAGAAAGGCTTTCTACGTAGAGAGGTCACACAAGCAACTTTTCCATGGTACCGAACATTCCTGTTGGTAGCGATGAAATGTTTGTGATTTTTTGAGTGACTCCACTGAGGTACTGAACAAGCCTGTTGGAAACAATGCAACACCATAGTCTCACTCTTAATTCTAAACATCTATAGCTCACACCAACATTATTCTGATCCATGATTAATGCCACTAGTGTCGTCTTTAATTTATAACAACCAAAGTGACAAAGAGACTACATTCATCACAAAGGGTTGAAATGTAAAGTTAGCAAGATCCATGGGTCTGGGACAACACTTATAAGGGAAATGCTTCATATTAATTAAAGGTCAAGTTGATATTCTAAAGTTCTCCGAGGGAATCATCAATTGTTGTAGTGGCTACAATAGCCCAAAAATTTCCACTTTTTCAAATTATGGAGACCCCCATATTGAACTGTATATGATCCTTTTCCTAGCAACAAAAAGTCTTGAAACTTAAATTTTTCCTCACCAAGTCATGAGTCACAACTACTGTTTATAGTGGTGTTCCATTAATCATTAAAATTGTGACTTGCAAGCATTACTCCTAGTTTCTTGCCACACCAGTAACCTATAGAGGAAATGATATTGGGCGATAGAATTGTGATTTTTGTCCTCTCTAAACACTTTCTCCAATAGTCACAAAGTCACATTCTTTGCTCTTATTCACGCCTCATTGTCATAAAAAACCATGATTTGTGACCTCCTTATGATAGTCACACATGACAAGAACATTGTGGTAATCTCAATCGTGGCCCCTCCATTGGATAAGACACTTATCCATATTGTGACCTTCACTAATATGTGAACCTTGTGACCTACCCTACTGTTTTCGCTACAATAAACTTGCTCCAAAATTTTGCATACACTCAAATTATGGAGCCTACTGTTGTCTTGAGGGGGCCTGACCCAGGTTCAGCGTTAGTTAGCCAAAAAAATCCCTACACTACTGGCACTTTCGACATCAACCCATGGAGTACAGACTAAAGTCTCACCTGAAGCAGTATGGGGGGATGCTAGAACCAAGTTTTCGCACCCTTGAGATGGTTGTGATGTTGGTTTATCTCGGCTATACCTTCCTGTGAATAGGTTGCTTAGCCCTTTGTTACACCCTTAAGCACCTTCACAAAAGGGTACAATCGGATTTCACACAGCCCTAACCTGGGGCTGAGGTACTTTCGCGTTGCTAGGGCAGCGAGTTGCGATATCTCCCAAACTAGGCTAAGTGTCTCACTTATCTTATTGACAAATCTTAGTTAGCTTCACGTAAACATATGTTCTTACTTGCTTTCACTTAACGAACATAATTACATATGGTCACACATCATATAAGAATTATAAGTGAACTTCATGCCCAACATAACAAGATGCATAAACAGGAAAGAAAGATGCAGAATTTGTAGAATACTTCTCTTTATTGATAATTCCAGACAATTACAGACTTGACCCGCCATGCGCACTTAGCTGTAGGGGTCTACGCACTCAGCTACAGACTTCTAGGCCTCTGCGCACTCAGCTGTAGAGCCTCTACCTACGCTACTACCCAAGACTTAGACTTCTACTTTAGAACTATCTCTCATACATCATATCTTTATTGATTATTGATTCCTCAACTGATTTTCTTTTAACTACTTAGAGCTTAGCTCTACTTATACAATTCCATGGTCCGCAGACCATCGGTAGATATTTTATAGCTGACATTACATTTCCAAAATAAGGGCGGACAACACTATGGCTCGTTAACACCTACGCACTCTGCGACCACAAAATGCGGATTCTTTACACTTGGATTACAAAATTTGACCAAAATATGGGCTTTTAGCCCCAAAACTGCCCTTGGGGGATCCCGCGCCCAACAGGCCCCCAACACAAACATCATGACTCACCCTCAAGTCACTTTGCAGGCGCGGGGATCTTGGCGTGAAGACCTCCCAGCTCTATTTGGATAATCACAAGCTCGACAATGCACTGAGTGGCCACCTACTGGACTTCTTCCACTCGCTGCTCAGTGACTGCTACTGAACTGTTGTCCAGGATATTCTGTTGAGTGGCCTGTAGTGTCACAAGCTTCCCTTCAATGGAAGCTATGATCTTATATGCTTCATCTATCCATGGCTGTAGGTGCTCTTTTAGGACCGCTTCTTTGTGCCTAGTGGCGTCCACCTGTTCCTTAAGAGCCTTTGCCTCCTGCATGCGTGCGAGCCTCTGTGTAAGGGAAACCATCTGCATGATCCATTTGACCTTGTCATACCTTTGTTGTAGCTCATACGCCTCTGTCTCTAGGTGCTCTACATTCGGGTCCTCCTGCAGGGTGGTTAGGAACTCGAATGACTGTTCAAAAAGGTGCATGTGATTTACCACTGCACTGTCAATCGCCGCTACTGCTTTTGTAATAGTGGTGGTACGTTGTTCTCTGACTTCCGGCGAGGTTTAAGGCTAAGCCCTCAACTGCACTTCTGAAATTTGCAAGTTCAACTCCAGCTGAATCCTGGCCATTTTTGTTTGAGCATCACACACCCCTGTAGCCAACTTATGGAGGCACACCTCAACCAGTTCTTCTGCCTAAATGTCCAACTCTGGGACCATTTGGTAGGCTTCCTCCACTACCTGCATGATTTTCTTGTTCTGTGCCACTACCACGTTGCATTGCAGGCCCAACTGCTCGATGTTGATGTGTTGTTCGCTCATCACCTCTAGAGTGTGACTCTCCTAGGCCCTGAGTTTCGTGGTGGCTCCATCCTGCAAGAGGTAGAGCGTCTCCTAAGGGAGCATGACCATAGTTAATACTACCCCTTTTAGACTGCTAACCCTGGGCTTGTCGGCCTAATTTTCTGTAGTGAGTTACCCATTAGGTAGAAGTACCACTTTGGTCACCCTTGGGTGCAACATCTCCTCGACAGCTGAAGTACCGATCGCGAGGCTGGTGGACACTGTGCTAGCCTGTGGATTATGAACCTACAACTCTTGTAGTTTATTTGGAGAGCCCCCAATACCAACTGTTGCTATTCTTCGAACTGTTGGAGGGCCTTTCGATGACATCCCTCACCGTTTCACCAATATCGTGCAAATCCCTCTTAGTGAGGGTGATTGGGTCGAAGGATGTCTTTGACGCCTTGGTTTTCTTTCGTGGCACTGTTTTCTCTTGCGGGCATTGATTCTTGAGTTGGGTGGATGTTGTCTATGGGTCTGCACCACCTTGTTCTATTGGCTCCTCTGTTTCTACTTCAGCCACGGGCGAAGGTGACTTTTGTCCTTTGTGCTCTTCTCCTCTTGTCCTCTACTGTTCTGCCAATTTTACGGCGTCGCGTGCTGCCTGGGCCTTAGCCTCTACTTCCTCTTTTCTTCACTTATTAGCTAGTTGCGCTATTCTGAACTTTGTTTCTTCCTTCTTATGCTATGCGGCGAACTTATCCATTTCCACTGCGGAGCCTGCTGGAGCGTGCCACTCTAGTGGCCAAGACTTGAGTACTGCAAATAAAACATCGTTAGTTGCCAGATATGGTAAGTTATGCCTTGTCTTGGTGGGGTCCTTCTGCACTTTGATAAAGACATGGTGGAAATCCACTTTTAACTCTGCAAAGCTCTACAAACTGGTGTATATTGTGGGCGATAATCGTGGCTTGCGATTGATCCCAATCCAGATACTCATCTCGATCAAGACCCAAAAGATCTTGCTTTATCTTATATGCTGTGGATCCTTGGTCGCCCACAATGAAGCATACTTCGCTTCCTCTGGAAGGTCTGATGCAACCGAAGGGAATTGGCTGTCTTCTTAAAGCTCCTATATCACTAGTATGATTGAGAGAAAGAGCCATGCGTAGTGGAATGTATTTCCCTACACCTTTGCCTCGCGACAGTTCGCAAGGAACTCGCCGCATAGATAATTCATCCAATTGAACTAGACTCTTTCAACGCATTGGGCTGCTAGTGCAATCATAGACACGTACACCTCATCTGTACGGCACTTCCGCATCACCTTCCCTGCTAAAATTTGTGTTGCTACCTTGACTGCAAGTTTGTTAATGCTAGAGATGGCATATCCCCCCTTCTTCTTCTCCAACTTAAATTTCTTCTTCATATCTTCCGCGAGGGCCAACTCACCACATTTTCTCTCTGATATATTGGCTGGATCCTCCCTTGAGTAAGGCAGCCGTGTGATCCAATGAATCAAGTGGTCTGTGATGGGAATGGGCTCCTCCAGCCACAAACACCCATCATGCACCAAGCATAGTAGCTGCCTGGTGACGATGATGGTCACTGGGGCACGGTGGTAATGTGGCACCTAGAGCAGGTTAAGTAACCAGACTTTCTCTACACCCTTGAGCCATGTTCGTGGCTCCAATTCAATCATTCTAGCAGTCGCATTAATACGTCAGTGCATTAGCTGCTCAGTCGCTAAATGCGGGAATTTCTCGTTGTTATAGACAATTTTGTGCCTTACAGCAACAGGCATGAATTGTCAATAATCCAAGGGATCCAAAGTTCCCTAAACATGATGTTCCTACCCCTAGAGGAACAAGGTCAGCAAACCAACAGCTCTCAGATCAGTTCTCCACCTGAAAACACTCAAAAACAAGCAATCCTGAAATCAAAGCAGGTGCTCCACTAGGCTTCTGCGCTGAAACTCAGATCCTCCATGGTGTACCTGCATTGCAAAGCAAGTGGAACAAAGGCCACCTGCGCTGAGCGAGATGGGACAAGTGGCACACTGAGTCATTGCTCCAAAAATGACACTTGGATCAGGGATTTCGCCTTGTGATGAGTCAGAGGCTCTGTTTCTCCAAGTGGAAGCAAGGTTCTCCAAGTGGACTCAAGAACTGAAGATCAACTAAAGATTAACTGAAGAGAGAGAGGACACAAGGCAGCTACACATCAGTTGCAAGCTGACTCATCCTTTCTCAATTCATCTATATATTGAGCTCTCTCCTATGAGCTCAGGAGGCTGGAATTTTGTGCAAAGTAATGCTATGCTGTTGGTTTCACTATAGAGCTATTGGGTGATTGCTTGAGGGAGGTGAAGAGGAGAAATTCTTTCTGCTGGGAGGTGTTGCTGGATTAGGACCTTCAATGGTTGTAACACTCTCAGAACCTTTACTTCTTCATTAATAAAAGCTATTGAGGTTCTTCTATATGCATTTGTTCCAATGATGTTTTGTGATAATTGTATATTTGGTTTATGCTAATCCGTGAATCAGTTATGATTGCATGCCTCTTGTAGTCTCCTTCTTTGTCATTTTGCAGGATCTCATTGTAGCTGGGCCAGCAAAAGAGCAAAGAGCTGGGAGCAAGCGGCCATAGAGAAGAGTTTGGATTCGACATTAAGCGCAAGGCAACGGTTAGTGCATTTATCCACTCTCTTTTGCTTTCATAAAGAAGTAAACCTTAAGTAGTTTTCTTTACAGTTGTTGCTGAGGTACTATCACCCTTAGAGTGGGATAGGGTCATCCGAGTCGGATACTTTTCCCTAAAACAAATTGGCGACTCCGCTGGGGATCGTATCTGTTTGATTGTTTGTAGTATTTTGCTATTCATTTCCTGAACGAAAGAGTACCAAATCGAAAAGCTTTTGACTATATCAAAAGCGAAGTAGAGGGCAGCTACTCTAGCTCATTTCTGAGCATGTTCATGATTTGAAGAGCTGATCTACAAGGATCCTTGTAAGCTCTTAGTGATAGCTTTTCATCCTCCTAATCATCCCTTTAAGTGTGCTTGACTGATTGCTTCTGATTTGAGCAAAAACTGTGCATTTTTGAGAAAATTGTGACCCGGAAACTGTGAAAACGCAACTTTCGTTTTCCAAAGCAGGTAGTACACAGGCTACCTGCTTTGCAACGCAGGTCCTGAAGGGGCTACCTGCGCTGAGAGCCAGACTGGCTGAGCAGCACCTGCGTTGGCCCAATTTTGCCTAGTGCAGTTGGGGTTTCCTCCCTTTCTCTTGCCTGTTTTCACTATAGATTTGGCAGCCAGTTACCAGTCTTGTACCTGTTCTGAAACCAACCTTACTTGCCATCATTCCGCCTCTGTTATATAACGAAATTGTACTTGTTCTTTGTATTTCTTACTTCATTTACAATTTCCCATAACGAAGAGTAAACTAGTCTTGCTTTGGCCTCTTAGATCTGAACCTGTGTTAGGCATTTTGCTGGTCTAAAGAGTTAGCTTGTTTGCTGTCCATAGCTGATTAGTCATTTTACTTTCGTCATTATGGTTTGATTTTATGCATTTCCAGTGATTAAACAGGTAAATCTTAAGGTGTCTTTTGATTTTGGACAAACTTGTTTGTTTTCGCTTTAAATCAAAATCAAAGTTATATAACAACTTTCTTTTTGTAACCAATCAACATTAAGAAAGGGAAAAGAAAATACATGCATTGTGCATTTTGCATTGGAAAAAGTTTGCATGATGATTTAGGAGAAAGTGCATTAGTTTGTGCTGTATGAACTGTGTGAAAAGAATTTGCCTTTCTTCTCCCTCAGTAGTTAAGATTTTCATCAGTCAAAAAGATTTGAAAAAGCTTGCTTCTCATCTTAGGCTGCATTTAGGAATTTGTCATATACATCTCGTGGTGAACCTTGAAAGGCAAACTTTAAAAAGATCAACTTAAAATATACTGAATGAACCTAACAATGCATTTGAAACATAACGCAAACACATAGAGGTCTAGGTAGAGACGTGTTCCGGCGTCGTTAAACATAGTGACTGTCGATTTCTACGAAGGTGGGTGATTCCTCCTGAGAGTCGGTGGCACTAATACGGACTTGTGCTCCCACGTACCGTCGCGTATATATTGGGAGACCCCTATAGGAAATCATCCTTTATCCTTAAAAAGCCGTGTCGGCCGCCCTACTGATCGCGATGCAGTGAACACAGCATTCACGAAGATCGACCACCCGTACCGTAAAACGTATTCTGTGGTTTCGCGAAAGGTTTGGCACACCCTCTGCCTAGATCTCCAGAGCAGTTTCTTTTGGCTCTTTTCAAACTCTATAACTGAAAAGGTCCGACCGAGCATTTGTCACTTCGGGCTCGTTAATACATCGAAGGAGACTAGAGTCATCTTTAGCTTTTTCTCGACTCTTAAAACATGAAAAAGCAAAGTTATGTTTAAAAGCGTCTAATAAAATTCATTCAAACCGGAAACACAAATTTCCCCCTTTATATTTTAGTTGATCGAGTAATCCGTAATCGTGGAAGAAAGTCAATTGAATATCCGTCGTTCTCGGAGGCTTGCGAGTCAACCATCTTTGTCTCTGGAATCGAAAACAATCCGGACAAAGCGAGCTCGTCGAACCAGTTCAAAATCTCCTTTAAAAGTTAGAACAAGTGATCCGACAACATCTGAGATTCTGGTTACTCCAAACATTTCCGGAAACCCTGCCTCTATAGAAGAAGTTCAACCGCCACAGAAGGACAGTAATACTGATCCTAGTCTGGGGGCAAATACTTGTATAACTGAACCAGTTCCATCTGTAACTGGTCCAGAGAGTTTTGTTCCTCAAACATCTGTCGCTGTTGATACAACCCCTTCTTCGGCACCGGAAATCTTTTACGGACCTGACGGTCTTCCTCTTCCACCTGGTCTGATTGCGATAGAGGAAATTATAGAGGAACCGCAAGTATCCACTCCAACTCATTTTGGAGTAGGGGTCACTCTATTTCCTGCTACAACAGAAGTTTGTCCATCACCAGTGGAAGTTCCTGTAGAATCACTAGGCGATCAATTGGATAGACTTAAAATGTCTGAACAACCGTCGACATCTAGGACTGTGTCAAATGACACGGCGATGGCAGAATTACCTGCTGCAAATCCAACAATGTTCGCCGGCATACCATCTGTCCCAACTAGCTCTCAATCGCTGGAAGGAGTCCACCAAGAGACTATCTCGACAGTATGGTCTGTTCCTGTTTGTTCCGGAGTAATGTCTGGTAACTCTTATGGTGAGACTCATCAAATTGACCCTTTTGGGAATCTAATTAGGCCATCCAGTCCTCCAGGGCAATCAATTGCCTTGTGTTCTGGATTACCACCGTATGGGGGGCAGTATGCCCTTTCATTACCCCCTCCGGGAGGGTACCCATACGGGAGTTCTCAACCTTATTCAAGTTATGGTGGAATTGCAACGAGTAGCTGGGTACCTATGCTATCCCAGCCACCAAGAGTTGTATATTCCATGCAACAGTGTGTACCTGTGACGAACATCCCAACTACACCGGCTATTGTAACCGTGTCGCAAGTTCAAACGATGCCTGTTGTATGTCAACCTCAGATTTCTCAGGTTCTCATGCAACAGCCCCTTGACCCAGCGACCCAACCACAATCGTCTACTGGTGGGGCGACACAAGTACAATCGGGTACAACTACCCCACATCTTGGTCCAATGGTTAGTGTAGCGCAACAACCCATGGTAACACAACCGTGGATAGTGCAATACCAACAGCCACAATTCCAACAAGTGTACCAAGGTTCTGAACAGCAAATCTTTGCGAATACTGGACAACCAAATATCCAAAATGGTCAAAATCAACCACTTTATAGTGGTCAAGTCCATCAACCGTATCAATCATACCAGCATCAACTCCATTATGCTGGTATGCAAAGACCGACTGTTCAGGCGATTCCATCGTATCCTGGTTACGCTTCACCTAACTTGAATCAACAGTTACCATTCGTGGCGACTTTAGAGTTGCCTGATTTACATCGGTTAACTAATGATCCAATTGCTTACGCCCCATGGTGGCCAGTGATTCCGCACAAACTTCCATCTGACATTCCTAAATTCAATGGAAATCCAGGTGAAGACCCGTCGAATCATGTGATGACATTTCATCTATGGTGTTCGTCGAACACTTTAAATGAGGATTCGATACGGCTTCGCCTCTTTCAAAGGACATTGACAAGTCCAGCGGCAAAATGGTATATAGAATTGCCAAGAGCTTCATTCGACAATTTTAGCTCCCTTGCCACGACATTCTTAACCCACTTTCAATTACCAATAAGGTACGAAACGGGAACAGAGATATTGACCAATTTCAAACAGACAACCGCAACTCATATATCAGATCATATACATGAGTGGCGACGTCGACGAAGAATGGTTAAAATATACGTCCCTGATCAGCTTTTAGCTGAGTGGTTTATAAAGTCGTTACTTCCGGCCATAACGGAAGATGTGGCAAAGGGGGGAGTCGTAACAGAAGAGCAGGTTATCGCTCGTGCACAATATTTGGACTTAGTATATACTCAGTCCGGCACGCTCTATGACAAAATACCAGACGCCCCTAGACCAGAGTTTTCAATCCCTCCTCCTCCTAAATCAAATAGTGACTCTCATGCTGGCGATGGCGTGATTGGCACGGCAAACACAAATCCGAAAAGGACCCATCAAAAGAAGGCCCGTAAGGATTCGAATCAAAATGCGCATGAAGAAGTTCTTGCTTCGGAAGTAAATGCCGTATCGACAGATAAGGGCAAAGAAACCAATCAACCAGGAAGCAAGAAGAATCAAAACGAAGGGAAGAAAGATCAAAGAAAGTCATCTCCTCGAAAAACTCCTCGTAGAAAGGAGAAAACACCTAGGAGATGTCACATATGTGACGATGATCATTGGACGACAGATTGCCCGTACAAAGCTGAGTTTAAAAGATTCGTAAAGAACCCACACACTCCAGCCGTGTTGACTGATCCATTTCCCGACCCAAGTCAGAATCTGGTTGACAGTGGAGATGCTTCCCCATCACAAGTTATGATGTTGTCAAGTTTTAAGCGCCAAGATGATGCTTTAATTTCAACATTAAACAAAAGCCATGGGAATTCACAGTCGTTGAATGGTGAGAGAAAAAGTCGATCAGGCAGTTCGACAGAAGTTGTGCCGCCATCCAACACGAGAAGCATTCCAACGATCCATGGAGGCAATCATCCTCTCCCATATATCGGAGTAATTTTCCTAAAAGGCCCTTCTTTAATGGGTACTTTTGCCCCACCACCGCCGAGTAATCTTACGGAGATGGGTGCAACGGAATATGAAGCCTTCTATTTTTGATGGATCTAAAAGTTAAGAGGACAGTTCTTTACAAGGTCAACCTCATTAAAAAATGAAATGTTCCCTTAGGGATTAAGGGACATGTGCCTCGTCTGCATTATTATGCTGGGGGCATCATCGAGCAGTTTTAGCAATGTTCATGCTCGTTAAAAAATAAACGCAAGAATTCGAGCAGTTTTTGTACAGAGTTCATGCTCGTTAAAAAATAAACATAAATTGTGAGCAATCTTTCCCTACAGTTCAAGCTCATCCAGAAAAAATGAACCGGTAAATAACCTTGAGAAATGTAACCTTTGACTGCCATGTTAAAAGCCCTTGGTCGTGTTTATATGCCATCACCTCCATCCGTTCATTTGGACAATCGTTCATCTCCATATGTTTGTTTACCCATTTTGAGGAACAGCTGCGAAGAGTGATTTTACTTAGCCATCCTTGTGACACTGCCGTGATTGGAAAATTCCAACCTGTACCTGGAATCTGCTGCTATCCCTGTTTATCACTCGTTCCTCAAAAGACGAGTCTTCTTTGAGCTCTTTTCACTGACTCGTAAAATATGAAAAGTTTGCCGAGTTTTGGCCTTCCAGCTCGTTAAAAGGACCGGAAGAGCTATCCCTCCTCTAGATTTTAATCTTTTTGGACCTGAGGGATTATTGCACAAAAAGATCGAGCGCTTGTTTTGTTCGGCTCGTTAAAGAAATCGAAAATTCATCCCTTTTGTATTGTTTTATACTTTTTCGGACTTAAGGGATTAGATGACGAAAAAGGAATTTTGGAGTTAACTTTCCGTACCTTTTCAGACTCTCTAAAAATGAAAAGGACCAAGTTTTCCTTGTCGTTAGACTCGTTAAAATGATTAAATAGCGACAAACTTGTCTTTAGACGAGAACGAGTTTCCCTATCGCTAGGCTCGTTAAAACATAGCGATGGGCTTGCCTGAAGGGCAGGTTATAGAACAAGCATATGTTATCCTCCTCAAGCTTGACAAAAATAAAGAGGTACTGGTCAGCAATGACTGAGGAAAAATTGGGAGAACCTCACAGCATTAATAGTAGCAAGTCGCTCTTGAACATGACACTTTGTCCTCCGTATCACATCGGGTTGGGTTGTTTCATTCACCGGTCTCATAACCATGGTCCTCGCCACACCATCCACAATTGGGGTAATGCTACCAATCCATCACATCAGTGTCATTATATGTTCAAGAGATGTGGTTCTGCAAAGAGTCAACCGTGTCCCATCCACTGCCATACATTATCCTTCATCCACTTCATGGCCGCCACCCTGAATCATACATCACAGTTTGTTTTCACCTCATCACAATCACTAGCTCCGTTCCGTGTCACTGATGTGGGATTCATTAAGGCCCTCCTTTGACGGATCACTCCTTGTCGACATCAGCTCATTATCCAAGGAGTTGATCTAGGAACAACCCCTTCAGTACTTTGAAGCTTGCATGCCTCAATGGCAAGTTTCTCACTTCCGGCGACAGGTATACATCAATGACCTTCGACCAGAAGATTTTGCATGGTGGTCGACGCCAAGTCCTTTATTCCCACCATGTAAATTGTACTGCCGTACCTTGAGGGTCATCATCCTTATCGGTGATTCCTCTCGCGCTTGTTAACGGTTTACATCATTGACCGGTAATCAAGCGATGTCTTTCCATGTTCGACTTCAAGAAATTCTCACATGGATCGACTTGTACGTCGAGTGAAGATCGGAAGAGATTGAAGACCCCGGATCTAGTTTCATCCATCCGGGCTGCGATATATATTCAGGACATAAAGAAATTTGATATGTACATCATTACAGCAGATGATCATCCTTCTCAAAGGATGATAATTTCAGCAGAGAATTATCGGTCTACAATCAGACGATCGTCTGTTCTATGTACGAAAATGTATTTATAAAGCTGAGCATGGGAATGCCCGCCTCAGCTAGATCATGAAAATGTATGAAAAATAATGTATTGTATTGTATCTTATTACAGGACACTTCTCAGCAGATTGAATGAACTTCGGATCCTCTCAATAAAGCATTTCACCCGATAAACGACCTCATACTTTAGGGGGCATCTGTTATAGACAATTTTGTGCCTTACAGCAACAGGCATGAATTGTCAATAATCCAAGGGATCCAAAGTTCCCTAAACATGATGTTCCTACCCCTAGAGGAACAAGGTCAGCAAACCAACAGCTCTCAGATCAGTTCTCCACCTGAAAACACTCAAAAACAAGCAATCCTGAAATCAAAGCAGGTGCTCCACTAGGCTTCTGCGCTGAAACTCAGATCCTCCATGGTGTACCTGCGTTGCAAAGCAAGTGGAACAAGGGCCACCTGCGCTGAGCAAGATGGGACAAGTGGCACACTGAGTCATTGCTCCAAAAATGACACTTGGATCAGGGATTTCGCCTTGTGATGAGTCAGAGGCTCTGTTTCTCCAAGTGGAAGCAAGGTTCTCCAAGTGGACTCAAGAACTGAAGATCAACTAAAGATTAACTGAAGAGAGAGAGGACACAAGGCAGCTACACATCAGTTGCAAGCTGACTCATCCTTTCTCAATTCATCTATATATTGAGCTCTCTCCTATGAGCTCAGGAGGCTGGAATTTTGTGCAAAGTAATGCTATGCTGTTGGTTTCACTATAGAGCTATTGGGTGATTGCTTGAGGGAGGTGAAGAGGAGAAATTCTTTCTGCTGGGAGGTGTTGCTGGATTAGGACCTTCAATGGTTGTAACACTCTTAGAACCTTTACTTCTTCATTAATAAAAGCTATTGAGGTTCTTCTATATGCATTTGTTCCAATGATGTTTTGTGATAATTGTATATTTGGTTTATGCTAATCCGTGAATCAGTTATGATTGCATGCCTCTTGTAGTCTCCTTCTTTTTCATTTTGCAGGATCTCATTGTAGCTGGGCCGGCAAAAGAGCAAAGAGCTGGGAGCAAGCGGCCATAGAGAAGAGTTTGGATTCGACATTAAGCGCAAGGCAACGGTTAGTGCATTTATCCACTCTCTTTTGCTTTCGTAAAGAAGTAAACCTTAAGTAGTTTTCTTTACAGTTGTTGCTGAGGTACTATCACCCTTAGAGTGGGATAGGTTCATCTGAGTCGGATACTTTTCCCTACAACACTCGTGATCTACGAGGTCCCAATCTTCAAACTTTAGTACAGGAACCCAGCCTAAGTCTGGCCCCTAAAAAAATGGTCATCCGGGAGCAACGGAGTTTGTAGGGATGTCTTGCTGTCGTCTATGTCCTTCAGCACCTTGGCTTTGCCCTTGCATGGTGGAACATATTCGGGTAGCTTGGTAATAGGGTCCACACCTTGGGTTTCAACTTCCATTTCCACATCCTCCTCATCCACCAGGATTTATTTAGATTCTTCCTCGTCGACCTTCAGGTTAATGGCCTTCCCATTTTCTTGCAAAGTGAGCTTGGTCCTCTATGGGTTTCTTGGTGAAATGCACACAGGGATCATGGTATGCTTATCCTTCTTTGGTCTTGTTGTTTTGGGTGATTTAGGGACTTCAACTTTGGAGCTTCTACTACTGCAATTTCCAGCGCGACTTCCTCGGGTGTTGACATCATTCTGGTTAGGAGGTCCTGCGTCTCCTTCGACAATGTCTCAAACACTGAAATTTCTCTCAAAGCCTCAAAATTAGTGCCAAGTGTTTTTCGCTGGACAACCACCTGTGATTTATAGGGATTTTTGAATTCAAATTTGACTGTTCCCCCCACATTCGACCCATTAATGCTAGATTGGCGGAATATTTTCAAGAATCTTAGCCATAAATTTTGCCTTAAATTCCTGCCGCCCGCTTCATTTGGCCACAAACCGACCATCAAATCATGAACAATGAATTTAATGGTCACTTTCCAATAGACCTGTGCGTTATTTCCATGAGTAGCGCAACTACGTTTGCGCTGTCGCAGACCCCATGACACTTCGCTGCTTCGCGCAGTCCTGAAATTGCACAGTTCCCCAACCCGGGCAGTGTAGTTTATAGTCCCATGCCTTATTCAGCTGCTTGGCGTGCTAAGACTGTGCTTCTGTTACCTAGTTAGATGGTTGGGCCACCTGTGTATGGCTTCAAATGACTGCCATTCATCTTTCCTGGGAAGGGATCTCCATTCAACTTAACCAACTGGATCGCACCACCATCAGTAATCTCCTTACTAACATAGTGCCCCAGCCAATGCATTTTGAATTTCACTGGAAATTTATCAAACTTACTATCATACAACAAAACCAAGTCATTCACCTTAATGGTGAACAACTTAATATGTCAGTCATGCCATGCTTTTTTGCGTTGCTTTTGGATCTGTTGATGAAATCCAGCCAAAAAATCTCTTCTTCAAGCTCATCCAATTGCGTGAGGCTCTCTTCCAGGGCTTCGTGATCTGTCATACCTATGAGTGCTGTTATGCGTAGACTAGGCACGATGTATTCCATGGGCATTATGGCTTCAACACCATAGACAAGCCTAAAAGGGGTTTGTCCCGTTAACGTCTTGCACGTCGTCCGATAATCCCATAGCACTGCAGGTATGCGTAGGTCCCAATCACTTCACTGAGCATTGCAAGCCTTGGTTAGCGCATTTTCAAGCACTTTGTTGAATGCCTCCACTATCCTGTTAGCCTTTGGGTGATAAGGAGTACTCTTCTGGTGATATACCTGAAATTCTTCCGTAAGTACGCTAATCATTTCATTCAGAAAGTGCGTACCCCGATCACTCATCAAAATATTTTGACATCCAAATCGTGTCAGTACATGCTGAACTAGAAACTTCGTGGCTATTGCGCCCATGCGATCCTTTACCAGTTGTGATTCTGCCCAACGATTCAAATACTCCATTGCAGTGATAATGTACCTCGCTTTTGTCTTCCCTTGTGGCTGAATGGGTCCTACAAAGTTTATTGCCCACTTTTCGAAGGGTTGCAACCTCATTTGTGGATTCAAAGGCATTTCATCCCTCCGTGATGGCCTACCTATTCTTTGACATACATCACATTCCTTGCAATATGCTTTTGAATCCTGATGAAGGGTTGGCCACCACAACCTGGCACATAGAATCTTCTGCATGGTTACTCTCCCTACATAATGTCCTCCGGCGGCACCCCCAACAGCGTCTGCGAGGATGCTGCTTTGTTCAAACTCATGTGCATACCTTCATAATATCTCATCAGTTCTCATCTTTTATAGATTCCCAACAATAATAGAGAAATCTACCGTGCACACCACTAATTCCTTCTTTTGCTGGATAGACTATCCTTCTGGTGTAGTTCTTGTTGTTAGGAAGTGTATGATATCCTCGAAATGACCATTCGTGACATGCACTACAAAGAGCTGCGCATCAGGAAATCATTCCTCTAAGTTAGTGGGTTCCTCCCCTGTTTCGATGTGTGATAGATGACCTGGTCCTGCGTTCATTCATCTAGGCTTCACAACAACTTCAAAATCATACACTTGGAACAATAAGAGCCATCTACAAATTTTCCCTCCCAACATAGGCTTATTGACTAGGTACTTTAGCATGGAGTGATCTGTATACATCTTAAAGTGGCTTCCTAGAAAGTAGTGTCAGTACTTCTAGAGCACAAACACCATAGCTAGCCCCTCGCACTCAGTGGTAGAATAGTTCTTCTCTGCTTTGGATAATATGCGGCTTGCAAATGCGATAGGGTGGTCCAAGCCTTCTCCACCATCCTATGTTAGTACTGCCCCCAACGCTATACATGACACATCGACATGTACATGAAACTCTTTCTTCCAGTTCGGGAAGACTAGAATTGGTGCGGTAACCATCTTTTATTTCAATATATCCAAGCTTTTCTTACAACCATCGTTCTAGCAGAATGAGACATCCTTCTTCAACAAATTTTCCATCGGCGCGATGATCTGGGTATATCCTTTGATAAACTTTCTGTAATATCTCGTATGTCCCAGAGTAGCACACAGCTGTTTCACACTCCTTGGCACTTCCAAGTGCAGAATCACCATGATCTTCGCAGGGTCTACCATCATTCCTTGTGTACAAACCACATGCCCCAATAGGTTCCCAAAAGGAACATAGAACAGACACTTCTTAAGATTGAGCGTGATCTGGTATCTTCGACAAGTATACAACATCAACCACAAGCTTGCTACATGGCACTTAACCAGCCCAAATACAGTCTAGTCATAAAAATAGACCTCCGGGAACATATGAATAAATTCCTTGAATTCCGTGACAACCACACGTGAAAAGATAGCAGGCGCATTATTCAACCCAAATGACATTACAGTGTATTGAAAACAACCCCACTCAGTCTTGAAGGTTGTCTTGCTCCTATCCTCCAACGTGATTTTTATTTGGTGGTACCCAGAGAACCCATCAGTGAAGGAGTATGCTTCCTGACCACCTACATTGTCCAACACTTCATCCGTGAATGGAGTTGGGAAAGGATCATGCACACAATTGTTGTTTAGTTTTCTAATATCCACACATATCCTTATCTCATCCTTCTGCTTCTTCTCTTGGACCACCATTGGGCTTACCCAATCAGATTCTTCCACAGGCTCAATGATGCCTGTTGCTAGCATTTTGTCTAGATCTAAGCGGACCTTCTCCTTGTATTTCGGATTTAGGCAGTAAAGCCTCTGCTTAACTGGCTTTGCATCGGGTTTTAACGCAATATTCATCACTCCTAGATCTCTGATTATTCCTTTCAAATTTGTAAACCCGGTAGGGAATAAGTCTTGGCATTCACAAAGCAATTCAGCGACCTTATCCACTGCCGCTTCATCCCAGTAGTCTCCAATCTTTGCGAATTTGGGTTCTGCCTCCATACCAATGTTCACCTGTTTAGTTCTCACTGACGTAGTTATATCAGGGTTCTAAATCTGTGGTCCTTGAACCTCGCTGTGGCTTTTTGTTTCTGGAATGTTAATCTTCCGCAGATCTTCGTCTTCCTCTTCAGTAGTTACATTATAACATTCCAGTGCGCGATTCAGCTGAGTAGCCCATTTAGGCTAAATGAGGTCTAAAGGATCCTGTGGTAGCCTAATGATGGCTGCTTTCACCTCTTGTAGCGCTTCATCAATGCTGTCAAACCCGTCCTTAAAACTGAATGTCATCATGGATCCTTCATGCAGGATATCCCATTCACCTGTCCCATGGTGAAGCTCTATTTCTATATACCAATTCATTGGGATAACGCATAGGGTGTGATAGAACACGTGCACCCACTCAGGTTGGGGCTTTTCTCCATAAGCCTGTGTCCATTTGGGTAGATGCGCGCATGGATCATTCTGCCCATCGCACTTGTCTATCAGTCACATCTTAGGCTTCCCAAATCGTTCTCTCATCATCTTCCTACATTCGTGCCAATCATCAAAGCTTTCCTTGTGCATACCCCCCCCATCTTGTGGGCATAGTGCGCAACACCCAGTCCAAGGCCTGGAAGCGTTGCTTTTCTGGCACCTCCCTTTAAAATGCAACCAAAACAATATCTACCTCATTTAGTCCATCATAAGTAGGCAAATTTCTTACCTTTGATGACACACAACGCAACGACTGGGTCATCATGTTGCAATTCAACGTAGTTACTTTGTGTAACCAATTCTACCGGCGTTCTATTTCTTTGTCAAAATTTGAAGTGCAGGAACTCTCGCGATCCCATCCAATCCATCCATCCGCGATGGGATTCACCCAGTCTTGGTCTCACGTTGTTATCTTATAGATGCAATCTAGATCATCATCACTCTCATAATCGTAGACTGGTTCTGTATAGTGCGATCCCTTAGCAGGATCGAGGGGTATTATTACGTGTAGTGACTTCTTCTCAAAGATCATCTTTCGCTTCTTCAAATTGATTACCTCATTCATATCAGTAGCCTAGTCAATTACCAGGAGCGAAGGGTAGGTATTACTGTCATATACAATCTCTATTACTTCAAAATCTGCCAGCATGCTCACTCCCTCAATATCCACGGTCACCCCCTACAACTGCCCCATTGAGATGATTTTTTGTTGATTCGACATCCTTAGCTGAATCATAGACCATTGAAGTGCAGGTATCCCCATTCTCTCCCCAAGTCTGATTCGGTAGAACATTCACATATGACCCCAAATCCATAATGACTTTATCCATTTCATATTCTCCGATCTGCGTGGTGAGTCTCATTTCACGCCCCATCCTTTTTTTATGCTTGCTAATCTTTCATACTACATGTGGTTCACCTGGCGCAGTGACAGTGCATCTATTGATGAGTTCTTGTAGCCCTTTCATGGCCTTACTGTCACGTAGTAACTTCATACAGGTTTCTAGGAAAGTTTTGAGCATAAAGGGGTCCATCTCTAGCTCAGGCCTATCCTTTCTTCCTGAAGTGGAGGCCTCAACGAAGCTCTTCTTAGCTTCCATTAATGCTTCATGAGCATTCTCAAAATTGAACTCAACCTCTTTGCCAGGACTTTGTGAACCCAGGTACTGTCTTTTGGCTATTTCCCCTTATCATCTCCCATCATGATTCCACTCTGGAGCACTATATTTATGTTCAGATCTTCCTCGTGCGGCTCAGACCTCATTATCTGTAAGTTCTAAGTCGTGGGAGGTGGTAGCGCTCCTTTGTCACGTATCCTAGCTATCATCGTAGGACAATCTTTTGTTTCATGATAAAAAATGGGAAATACTTGCATGACAAACGCGTTGGATTAGTGCAATCATGAGCATAGTGTCCTGGTCCTCCGCAATTGTAGCAAATCAACTATCCTCGACCTCTTCTAGGTCCTCCTCTACCTTGGCCTTGCCTACACCCCTAAAATCCTGTTCGTGCCATCCCTGCATTCTGGTCAAGGGGCTGTGTTTTAGCCTGAACCCTGTAGGTGAGAGTTCTATCCATCATAAATTCATATCTCCTACAAGTATGCTCATCATGTCCTACATACCTACAAACATTGCAGAACAACTGTTGCGATGTTTGCACATAGTTCTGTAGCAAGTGATAGTTATCCGTGGCATGTTTTCTGGCTACTTGATAGATAACACACCAGAAAGCAGGTGCCGCGCTAGGTCCTGCTTGATTTTCCACCCTTAAAGGCATCGGTATTCCTCTTGCAAGGTAATATGCAAAGACTGGGCAAAGGTCTTTGTCATGACCCTGACTCTTGTATTTCAAGCACCATACCTCCTCGCATACCTCTGGTCAAACCATCCAATCCTGCTTCAGAATTTGCATCTCAAGGCATAGATTTTGCAGCTGCGCGTGGATCTGTTGAACTCCTAGATTAGGATCTTGCAATGGAGTCTCATGTAGTCTCATGGCAATCTCTAAGTGATCTGATAATCACCCTAAGAGTGACCTCAGTTGAAGATTTATTAAACAAAAAAGGTATTACAGACCCATGTGCTGGTGTGTGTGTTCTGTGTTATTGAAACAACGGATCGATTAGATTTCCAATACACAAAAAATAAATGGAAAGACAACAGAGAAATACAGTAAGCAACACAAAGACACAAATAGTTTTTAATAAGGAGTTCACCCTATTCTCCAGGGCTACGTCTCTGGTCCAACTTTAGTGGTGGCCTTGTTTTATTATGTCTTTCAGTAGAGAAATTACAATGCAGGGACTCAATATGAGTTCTCCTATAACAGATTTTGCTTGGCAGGGTGGTTCTTGGATTCCCTAAGCCACTTGGAGTTCACAGACTCTTTTCCTTCCTACCAGCTCTGTGACCCTCGGTCTATAGTGGAAAGAGCCAACTGTGATGCTCAATCCTGACAAATTCCTCTATGGGAAGGCTTGATTCTTCAAGCTCTCTGGTGCCCAATGCTGCCTGTGGTCAGCTCAGCCCTCTGTCTCCTCTGCTTGGCTTTACTGCTCTCTGTGCTCAGTCCTCCTCTTAGGGTTCACTGTTCACTGTCTCTCTTGGTTACTTGGACTCTTCACTCTCTCTCTGAATCTCTATTCAACTATCTCTGTTCATGGCTTTGGCCATTCGATCTCCATGCCTGTTTAGTTCCTCTCCCACCTGCGTGCTTGGAGTTCCCTGTTCGGCGTCGGCATGAATGCTTGGGAAGTAGCCATGTGTCCCCATCAGAACAGTGCCAGTCAGTTCGTCGATTCGTTTCTTCGGTTATGTCATGGATACGTTCTTTCTCCACCGTGGCAGTCAATGGATTCCAAATCCCCTTAAATTGCGGCTTGATTCCCTGTCGATTCCGCTTCTGCCTATCGGGTGCAATCTCAACCATCCGATCTGGGCTCCTCAAGATCCAACGTCATACGCACGTCAAGCGTGGTTGACTTGCTTGACCGATAATGCATGATCACAGTGGTTTTTCTCTCACCTTCGCTGCCACGCATCGATCGCTGAGTGGGATCACTCCACTCTCCTCCAAAACCTCTTACTGTTCAAGGGTGCCCCGATCAATACCGCCGGTTTCCAGGTTGTGGGTCCCACCTTCGTACGTTGGCACTTTTCGTTTCTCCACCCATGGTTCTCTGGCTCCCAACGTGACCAAGGGCTTAAGGCCCCTCCATTTCGGCCCTGTTTGCCCAGCGATGCGCGCATCGAAAATCAGCTCCTTTTCCCATTTCGGGGCTCCCAGGGGCTACATCGACCTCCTGCGCAGTCTCCATGGGCCTCAGTCAGCACACTTTGACTGAGGTCCTCGTCGTTCCACACCGGCTGCCATGGCCACTGGTTCAGGGTGTTTCAGATTTCTATTTTGGATTCTTCAAGGATTTGTTTCATCCTGATACAGTCAGGGTTCTTTGACAGTCGTTTATGGATCCAATTCGGATCACGTCCTCCCTATTCAAAAGCTTTTGGACCACCAAAAGTTGGTTTTCTTCAAGCATCGACTAAGTGAGGAAACTGCCATCTCACTTGTCCAATCTCAATCCACTTTGCACTACTCGGCTTCGAACCTTTAAGCCCAATCTTGAGGTATTCCACCTGTCCACTGTGCGTCGTCCTTACCTTCCTGTCCAGCATTGTATCTTCCTGCAACTCATTAAGATATTTAGGTAGCAGGTCATCAACAGAAGGCAATTGACTCTGCTCTTCAGGGTCCTCAATCATTGAAGGTTCAAACAACCTCAAGCAATATGCGTTCACGACTGAGTAGATGTGCATGTAAGCTAGTAGATCAAGGCGAAAAGCATTTTCACCAATCTTCTCAAGCATCCTGAAGGGTCCATACCTGATAGGTTTTAGCTTCTTGTCTTCACCTTGCATCCTGTCCTTGCTGATATATAGCCAGACTTGGTCTCCAAATTGAGAACTATGCTCCATCCGATGCTTATCATGCCTAGCCTTGTACTTGGCCTAGCTCTTTTCCAACTGTTCCTGTACTGCCTGGTGGATCTCCTAGATCTGTTCAATGAACCTAGTTTCCCTATCCACATCACTGTGTCCATCAACCATGGTATCTTTACCAAAGACAAAATCCAAGGGAGACCTTGGTATGAAACCAAAGAAGGTCTCAAAAGGAGATCTCTGGGTAGAAGAGTGCTTGGCTCTATTGTAAGCATGCTGCACATAACACAAGTGTTCATCCCAAAGCTTAGGGTGTTTGCTGCAATATCCTCTCAGTAACTGGATCACTGTCCTGTTAACTACTTCTGTTTGGCCATCTGTTTGTGGATGAAAAGCTGTGCTTTTCTTTAATTTGGTGTCCATTAGTTCCCACAGACTAGACCAAAACTTTCCCACGAATTGGGTGTCTTGATTAGATATAATAGAAGTGGGTAATCCAAAATGAACCCATACATGTTCAAAGAATAATTTTGCAGTTTGTTCAGCTGTAATCTGTTTACTACAGGGTATCAAAATACACATTTTGCTGAACCTATCCACAACAACATATAGATAATCATGACCTTTCCTAGATTTAGGCAGTCCTCCCATGAAATCCATGGAAATGCTTTCCCAAGGGTGAGAAGTAATTGGCAAGGGATTGTATAAGCCTAGTTTTCTGTTGTTGGGCTTGCTTTTAGCACGCATAGCACACCCCTTTACATATCTAGAAACTGTCTCACTCATTCTTGGCCAATAGCAGAACCTTTGCAGCTGTGCAACTGTTTTACTTTCCCCAAAGTGGCCTGATATCAGAGAAGTGTGTGCTTCCCTAATTATCTTTGCTCTCTCAGTTTGTGGAATGCAGAGTTTCCCACAATGATATAAGAGTCAGTCCTTCACATGATAGTCCAATTCTTCTACTCTTTTGCCTTGACTCAAAGTTGCATATACATCTTTAAATTCCATATCCTGAGCATACTATTCTATGTAGCTTTCATGCAGCACAGAATTATGCTTAAGTATGGTAGATGCATTTATAATGGGTCTAGATAACATGTCTGCAACCTTGTTATGTATGCCCTTCTTATATCTGATGACTAAATGAAACTGTTGTAGAAAACCCATCCGCCTATAATGTCTTGACTGTTGCAACTTAGTTTGGGAGTGTAAATATTGAAGTGGCTGATGATCAATATGTATTACTGTTTCTTTGCCCATTAAGTAATGTTTCCACTTGTTCACACTTTGAACTAATGCATACAATTCCTTATCATATGTAGGATAGTTGACTACTACAGGATTAAAAGTCTCAGAATGATAACATATGGGTTTATTGTGCTGTGTCAACACTGCTCCCATGGAATAGTCATTGGCATCAGTTTGGATCTCAAATGGTCTTTGTAGATTTGGCAGTGCTAGTACAGGTGCTGTACTAATTTTTTCTTTCAAGGTGTCGAAGGCTTTCTGCTGTTTGCCTCCCCACTGAAACACCTTGTTCAATCCTGTCAAAGCATGTAAGGGAGCTGCAATTGAGGAAAAATTTGAAATGAACTTCCTCCAATACTGTGCTGCTCCTAAGAAGCTTCTCACTTCTATAGCAGACTTGGGTTTAGGCCAGTTTACAATGACTGCCACATTAGAGGGATCTATTTTCAATTCACCCCTCCCTACTATATGACCCAAATAATTTAGAGAGGTTTTGCCAAATTCACATTTGGAGAGTTTAACATAAATTTTTTCTCTTTTCAAAACATCTAATGTCTACTTAACATGCTTTAAATGTTCTTCCCATGTTTTACTAAAAATCAGAATGTCATCCAGATACACAATAACAAAATCATCAAGAAAAGGTTTGAATACATCATTCATTAATCTCATGAAAGTAGCAGGGGCATTGGTCAAGACAAAAGGCATAACCAGCCATTCATACAATCCTTGCTTTGTTTTGAAAGTAGTCTTCCATGCATCTTGCTTTGCAACTCTGACCTGATGGTATCCACTGTGCAGATCTAGCTTGGTGAAATAAACAACTTCCTTCAGTTGATATAAAAGATCATCTATGCGAGGAAGGGGATAACGATTTTTGATTGTTATCTTATTTAGTGCTCGATAATCAATGCACATTCTCCACGAGCCATCTTTCTTTCTCACCAAAACGATTGGTGACTCACATGGTGATGTGCTAGGCCTGATGAACCCGTTCTCGAGCAACTCCTGCACCTGCTTCTTGATTTCAGCATTCTCTAAAGAAGATAACCTGTACATCCCAATGTTAGGCAAAGGAACATCTTGCTGCAAAATAATATCATGTACTATTCCCTTTTTGGGTGGTAGACCTTGAGGTTCTTGAAACAAGACATCATACTCTGAAACAATATTTTCTATATCAGCTTGCTGATTAGAATTGTAGCCCTCAAATACATTGGTTTTATCTTTTCCTTTACAACCATTAGCGAGAACTGTTTTTATGAATTTATCATTCTTTTCATCTGTCCTGAGTTTATGAGAGTATAATTATTCTTGAGCTTATGAGCTCTTACAAAGTATTCGATTCCATCTTTAACAAGTAGATACTTGTTCTTGGCTCTATAGAAAATAGCATTTCTATCATACAAGTAAGGACTTCCTAAAAAAATTCCACATATATCCAAAGGAATTACATCTAACTCAACCTCATCTGCAAATGTTGACCCAAAAGAAAACTTGAGTCTGCACTGTCTAGTCACTTGTAGTTGTGCTTTATCATTCAACCATCCTAATGGGTATGGCTTCTTATGAGGTGTAGTTGCTAGTCCCAATTTCTTTACAATTTCTTCAGAAACCAGATTTACTTGTGAGCCACTATCAAACAAAGTATCAATCTTTTGATTTTTGGAAACAACTCGAATATGGAAAAGCTCATGCCTTTTTCTCTCATGTTCTTCATCAATAACAAATTGAGCAGAATTACTAGTAGATGCTTTAGAATTATTACCTTTTATACCTGTGGCTGCAATGATTGTTTCATCTCCCGAGTCTGACCCTAAATCTTTCTGAATAGATGCAACAATCTTCTTCTTCTTGCCCTCAGACTTCTTAGGTCTCAGCTCTGGATGTAGAATCCAACAATGCTCATCATCATGCCCCTCCTTTTTACAGTGAGTGCATGAAGCTTTGCCTTTCTGTGCAGTGTTAGCCTTCCTTTCTTTCCACTTCTGCTTTCTTTTCTGCTTGCTCTTGCTTACAGTGGGTTGGGATGGTCCCCCAAATTCTGGATTTCCATTCTTTCCTCTAGCTTCTAGATGAGTAGCTTGTACAGATACCTCATCTATACTAGTGGGATTAAACATGAGGATGGTATGCCTCATGTAGCTGTGTAGACCACCAATGTACTTTAAAAGAGTTTCTGGTGAGTCTAATGAAATACCCAACATCAATGCTCTCTTGCGGAACTCTTGAGTATACCCTTGTACACTTTTCCCTTTCAACTGCCGAAGAGTTTTCCAACTCATCATGGCTTGTTGCATGTATGCCAATGGATAGAACTACTTTTTGATTGCAGTAACAAATTCACTCCAGACATAGATGGCCTTACCATGCCTCCGCATATCGGCTTGGGTTCTGCCTTCCCACCAAACCAAGGCAGTGCCCCCTAGGCGAAGGCTTGCCAATGTTGCTCTTGTCTGAGTCTATATTTTGTACTCTGCAATACACATCAATTTGTTTAATCCAATTGTCCAACTTTTCAGCATTTAGCTCTCCATCATATATAGGCAAATCAAATTTAACATCTAACTTAATCAAAGATGCTTTATTATTATGCACAGGGCTACTAGGAGGAGTAGGGAATCTTTCCTCTTTCCCCTTTCCTTTGGAGTGGTCATGGGAATGAGATTCATCTTCTTCTTTATCTTGCTTAGAGCCTAATGAATCTTCACCCTTATGCTTTCTAAAGTCCCTATACATTTCTTCTACCATAGAATTTATAGCTAGGAAACTTTCTATGAATTGAGGGTCTGGCCCTATAGAACCTTCTTCTGACATTGTCTTCTGAGAATAAACTCTCCCAATTTCAGGATTAGTTTCCACCAACTCTCATTCTCCTAATTTGAGCTTTGATCTAGTGAGCATTCACAGCTAAACCAACACAAGCTTGTCTAACCTTACAACCTAGAGCTCTGATGCCACTTGATCTGATAATCACCCTAAGAGTGACCTCAGTTGAAGATTTATTAAACAAAAAGGTATTACAGACCCATGTGCTGGTGTGTGTGTTCTGTGTTATTGAAACAATGGATCAATCAGATTGCCAATACACAAAAAATAAATGGAAAGACAGCAGAGAAATAAAGTAAGCAACACAAAGACACAAACAATTTTTAATAAGGAGTTCACCCTATTCTCCAGGGCTACGTCTGCGGTCCAACTTCAGTGGTGGCCTTGTTTTATTGTGTCTTTCAGCAGAGAAATTACAATGCAGGGACTCAATATGAGTTCTCCTGTAACAGATTTTGTTTGGCAGGGTGGTTCTTGGATTCCCCAAGCCACTTGGAGTTCACAGACTCTTTTCCTTCCTACCAGCTTTGTGACCCTCGGTCTACAGTGGAAAGAGCCAACTGTGATGCTCAATCCTGACAGATTCCTCTATGGGAAGGCTTGATTCTTCAAGCTCTCTGGTGCCTGATGCTGCCTATGGTCAGCTCAGCCCTATGTCTCTTTTGCTTGGCTTTACTTCTCTTTGTGCTTAGTCCTCCTCTCAGGGTTCATTGTCTCTCTTGGTCACTTGGACTCTTTACTCTCTCTCTGAATCTCTATTCAACTATCTCTATTCATGGCTTTAGCCATTCAATCTCCATGCTTGTTCGCTTCCTCTCCCATCTGTGTTGATTTGCCTACCGCCTACGTGCTTGGAGTTCCCTGTTCGGCGTCATCATGAATGCTTGGGAAGTAGCCACATGTCCCCATCGGAACAGTGCCAGCCGGTTCGTCGATCCGTTTCTTCGGTTATGTCGTGGATACGTTCTTTCTCCACCGTGGTAGTCAACGGATTCCAAATCCCCTTAATTTGCGGCTTGATTCCTTTCCGATTCCACTTCTATCTATCGGGCACAATCTCAGCCATCCGATATGGGCTCCTCCAAATCCAACTTCATACACACATCGAGCGCGATTGACTTGCTCGACCGATAACGCGCGATCACGGCGGTTTTTCTCTCACCTCCGCTGCCACGTGTCGATTTCTAAGTGGGATCACTCCACTCTCCTCCAAAACCTCTTACCATTCAAGGGTGCCCCGATCAATACCGCCGGTTTCCAAGTTGTGGGTCCCACCTTCGTACGTTGGCGCTTTTCGTTTCTCCGCTCGTGGTTCTCTGGCTCCCAACGTGACCAAGGGATTAAAGCCCCTCCATTTCGGCCCTGTTTTCCCAACGATTGCACATCAAAAATCAGCTCCTTTTCCCGTTCTGGGGCTCCCAGGGGCTACATCGACCTCTTGCGCAGTCTCCATGGGCCTCGGTCAGTGCGCTTTGACCGAGGTCCTCGTCATTCTGCGCCGGTTGCCATGGCCACTGGTTCAGGGTGTTTTCGATTGCTGTTTTGGATTCTTCAAGGATTTGTTTCGTCCCGATACAGTCAGGGTTCTTTGACAGTCATTTATGGATCTGATTCGGATCACCAAGGCCTCTGACTGAGTTGTTATCTTCTGCTGTGACAATGCGCTCCTTAAGTGGGGTAGTAGCAAAGCCACAAACCACTTGTGATGTTGTCCATCTATCAAATTAATATTGGCTTCGCGGAATTGACACTTCAATCATTGAGGCATCTCACCTAGTCGCATCACGATCTCTTTAAATCCCATAATCGACTGCGCCTTAGATTTAGGCCTGCTAAATTCCCTATTTAGTGCTGCTTGAATTTCTGCTACTCTAGCATTCGGTTTATCGTTAGAGTGCTTAATATACCAGGTTAGTGCGCGATCTTGCAGAGCACTAACCAATTTCACCTTCTTTATGTGATCATTTGTAACACATTGAGCTTCCCATACAACCCTCACAATGATTTAGAATTGGTTCGGGTCTTCATTTCCCAAGCCTTTGAACAAAGGAAACTTCACTGTGTTTGACATACTGAACCGCGGTGGAGGTGGAGGTGGTACAGGTGAAGTTGGAGGTGATGGTGGTGAAGTCGGATGTGGGTTGGGTGGAGGTGGAATTTCTAGGAATCCTTGTCTTATTAACTGAATAGTGCTTCGCAGAGAAACATTCGCTATTCCTTCATCTCTTCGCGGAGGTGAAATCAAGTGGCTATAATCCGGACCCTTATCTCCTTCATTTCTGTAACTTTTTCCACTTCGCGTATTCCCGAACATCAAGGTAGATGCATAACCTGTTTTTCGCACAACAACATTTTAATCCAAGTATTCAATGATTTTATGTACTTACCTCGCAGTCCTTTGAAAAAGCGTCGCTCAACCTTGTTATAGTTGACTGAGGTGTCGATCGAAAACTTAGTAACAAATCCTCCTGCGATGCGATTGAGCCAATGATTGACAACGCGGGTGATCTTATCCTCTAATGCTTCCAACCTTCACACTAGATTTTGGGTCCACACAATATGACTGTCAAGTTTCCACCTTCCTTGGCTATCTGCTAGCTTCGCGATCCACTCGTTTAGCTCAGTAGGAAAGGAGGTGAAAAATATTTCATGGATCTCCATATATAGGTATCGGTCCAACCACTGTTCTTTTGACAGTCGCGGGTTTGGTTTTCTTGTGCTGCGAACTCGTGAATCCAACCAGCCTTCGATTTCTTTCTTAATTGGATTCCAGTGATATGACATCACACATCTCTTATGCAGATTCCAGTCCTGGAAACGGAACCATTTGTTGGCTTGAGGTGGCCTGACCCAGGTTCAATGCTAGTTAGCAAAACAAATCCCTATACCACTGGCCCTTTCGGCATCAGTCCATGAAGTGCGGACTGAAGTATCACTCGAAGCAGTATGGGGGAATGCTGGAACCAAGTTTCCACACCCTTGAGATGGTTGTGATGTCGGTTTATCCAGGCTATACCTGCCTGCGTGTAGGTTGCTTAGCCCCCTATTCCACCCTTCAACACCTTCATGAAAGAGTACAATCAGCTTTCGTGTAGCCCTAACCTGAGGCTAAGGTACTTTCGTGCTGCTAGGGCAATGAGCTGCGATATCTCCCAAAATAGGCTAAGTGTCTTACTTATCTTATTAACATATCTTAGTTAGCTTCATGTAAACATATTTTCTTACTTGCGTTCACTTAACCAACATAATTACATATAGTCGCGCATCATATAAGCATTATAAGTGAACTTCATACCCAACATAACAAGATGCATAAATAGGAAAGGAAGACACAAAATTTGTATAATACTTCTCTTTATTGATAATTCGAGACAATTACAGACTTGACCCGCCCTGCGCACTTAGCTGTGGACTTTTAGGCCTCTGCGTACTCAATTGTAGAGCCTCTACGTATGCTATGACCCAAGACTTAGACTTCTACTTCAGAACTATCTCTCATACATCATATCTTCATTGATTATTGATTCCTCCATTGATTTCTTTTTTAACTACTTAGAGCTTAGCTCTATTTATACAATTCCATGGTCTGCGGACCATGGGTAGATCTTTTATAGCCAACATTACATTTCCAAAACAAGGGCAGATAACCCTATGACTCTTTAACACCTACGCGCTCCGCGACCACAAAATGTGGAGTAATTACACTTGGATTACAAAATTTGACCAAAATATGGGCTTTTAATCCCAAAATTGTCCTTGGGGGATGCTGCGACCGACACCTACTGTGGATCTTGTGAATCGTCATTCCATAATCAATTCTTGGTCAGATGATGCTTTTAAGCTCCCTTCTTGGATTAGAAGTGTCAAGGTCACTTGCTCAATCTACAACAAGTTCATGAGCACATTCTTCTATGCAATCTTGGAAAATCATAGTACATTTCATCAAGATTGTGCCTATGCAATGCCAATTCCATGTCGATAGTTGCTGCTCACTAACAACGATAGTTTCTCACATTATAGCTATGTTTGTAGTTCTATTTCAATGAGTTTTGTAAACTTTTGCTTCTGCGCACCTTTTTTTTTGCGAGTGTCACTTTAATGTTTTCAACTTTCACTTTCACATTATTTCACTCTAATTAGTGTCATTTTGATGTCATATTTCCTCTAGCATGTGTTACTTTCACTGTTGTTCACATATTGCAAGAGTCATTCGCACTTTAGCAATTGTCATATTTTCGCATGTTAGCTATCACACAATGTATGAATGCTTTTTTTGGTGGTTTCAAGGGGTTTTCTCTATGTGAATGAGTTGGTCTAACCATGTGAACATCAGTCACACTCATTCCTAAATTTTTAAGCACTATCATACAAGTGTTGTCATAATCATCATAAAGTGTATCTTAAGTGCTGCACTTGTCCTCACTTGTCGTAAAGTTGTCACACAGAGGGAAATTAATTGTTCATGTGTCATTCATGATCTATGTTGTTGCATCATCAACTATTCTAAGTGTGTGATCACATTCAAATTCTTATCACTGTTCACATCAGTCTCACCAATCCTACACAACCATTTTTAGAAATGCTTCCCTACTAAGAAGATAACCTCACCTGGTTGCCCTAAACTATGTAATGTGCAGTTTCAATCCTCTAGTTGTGACCTTGCCTCTTGGAACTGCGTAATGCACAGTTCCTGCCTCCCAGGACTGTTACACTGGACAATTTTTGTGCTTAATCCCTAGCCTTAACCTCTAGAATTACACAATTCCTTCTCCTAGCATAGCCTCAAATGTGCACTTTGTAATCTCTAGCCTTAAGATCATCCATTGAGCTCTTGATCTATTCAGTTGTATAGTGGCCCAACCTCCTCTGCCTCCTGAAACTGCACAATGTGTTCATCTGGTTCCAATCCCCTCAGCCTCTCTCACTAGCTTCCATAACTGTGTAGTTGTATCCCTCAGCCCTACCTGAACTATGCACTGCATTGTCTCAGGGATCAAGCCTCAACCCTAAGCTCTTGAACTGCACAATTTTGAAATCACTTGGGCTCCCCTCTTCTCCAAAACTGCATAATAGGTTGATCTAGTGCCTATCTCCTCATCCTGTTAGACTCAGCTTCTAGATTATGCAAATTTCTTCCTCATTCTTGCCTAGCTATGCACTATGCAGTCTCAAGGCTTAAGGTTCAGGGGGCCTCAACTGTGCAATTACGTAGTGACTAAGCCTCTTTCTAGTCATGTCATCTAATTCTAGCTTAGTTAGTGGATTAATGTGCACCATCTTAGACAAGGGGTTTATCGAACTGATGTCATTTTGTCATGAGTGAATTTCAAATATAGGAACTCTATCATGCTATGTCAAGATGACGAAGAAGGAGATGGAGAAGGAGGAGTTGCTAGAAGACACATATGGAGTTGAAGAGATAAGATGATAAGTAGGTGAGAAGATGAAGGAACATCAAACTCTAATAGAAGATGAAGATAAATATCATATGGAAGATTCCTCATCTTCAAGTCATAAGAAGGAGGAAGAAGAAGAACATGTACCATTTGTTCAAGAAGACACAAAGAAAGAAGAAACAAGAAGGACAAATTGGAACTGTCACATCTTCATGCAGTCTATGTCTTCAATGTCATGTCATGTCCTGTCACAAGTCATCATATGCCACATCATTATTATGGATTATGTAATTATCTATTTAAAATGTATTGTAAAGTGGAAGTCCAAAGGACACACATGGAATATGAAGAGTCATGTAAGTCGAAAAGTCATAGGAAGTCAAACAGTCATGAGGGTAGTCAAAGAGTCACAAGGAGGGTGAAGCATCACCCCTTGGTTATATATACACCCTCATTGTATGAGCAAAGGACTTTTCACCTTGGCTCCTCCCGCAAGGCATTACAGAGACAAACTAGTTCTTTTGAGGAGCAAGGAGATGCTCCAACGCTTCACTATTGGAGCTAGTGGTTTTTATTGTATACGTGTCTCTTGGAACTTTTACTTAATATGAGAAACCCTATGGGCCAACAAATTCTTCATGTATGGATTATGGATATTTGTAAGACTATTCCATGAATGTTTGTAATTCATGTTTTCTTTCATCTATGCTAAAGTAGTTGAACTATTTTGGTTATTTTGGTACTTATCATATTGAGAATGTGTTGTAATTGTTATTATCATTGTTGCATCCTTGTGGACCATTCCACTGGATAGTAGACAAATATTCCCCATTATATTGGTTTCAATGACCGCCACATCTGTGTGGACTATTCCGCTTGATGTTGGATGAACCCCCTTCTTATTCATGTGTGTCTCTACTAGGGTGGTACTACTACCTCTCTCTTAGAGGGTCACTTTTCCTCCCCTCCATAGTGAAAGAAATTTGACACACATATGATTGAACAATCACCAGGCACACCTGCCTTTCTTTTCAAAGGCACCACGCATTCCACTCTCTTAATGATAGTTAGAGCCAAGGAAAATATATAAAAATACATGGAAAACATGCTGATATTTTAGATGGGAATCCTAATCCAAACAGTGTGAGGTCTAATTGGGACTTCACATCAGGGATACCCCTTGGTTGATAGATGTCCATCACCATCAACATTGGTGCTAGAAGGAGGGCCAGATGACAAGATGAGCTCGTTACATCTGTTTTGAAAATATTGTCATAAATGGATCTTTCACAAATCATAATATTACAATGTTTTTATAACCTACCTCCTAGAAAAATTTCAATCTTTGCAAAACTTGTTCATGCCTTGTCTTAGTTCAAGTTTAATGGTGAGAGTGGTATATTTTCATCCAAACACATAAATGATTTTCTTGGGTTTTGTAAAACTTTCCAAATCGATGATGAAGATGTTATGTGTATTATATTCACCCTCACTCTCAAAGGTCATGTTAAGCATTGGTGTCATACCTTACCATCTTATTCCATTAATTATCTTGTCCATTTTACTAAGGAGATTCATCAATCTTTTGATTTGTATGATAATCAATATGTTCACAAAAGAATCAATCATCTCAGAATGGAGCTGGATGAATTAGCTGAGGGTTTTTATAATAGATTCCTTCATTTATTTTATGATTTTCCTAAAGAATATACAGAGTAGGATATCTGTAAGAAAAAGTTCAAACATTTGGTTTAGATTTCTTTGAATTAGTTTGAATCTAAACCTCTTGATGCTTTGACTTCCCTCGCTCTTGTGAATCGTGAAACACCTCTAACTTTAGAAGAGGAACTTATTATTCATTTTTTCCCTTGTCCTCCTCCTTTTCCAGTCCCAATGTGGGTGCCTCCTTATGACGATTATAAAGTTAGGAAATTTGCAAATCAAATTCCTAATCCATCTTCTTATTCTTTTTCCACTTTTCATGATTCAGATTCAATGTAGGAAATTCCAGATTGGCATAGGAAGCCTATGGTGAAGACTAACTCTTGCATTCCACAAGATGATGTTATTGTCCATAATTATAGTCTCGAGTCTAATTTTGATTTATATTATCCCCTATCTTCTACATGCCATGACTCTTTGTACCATGATCATATTAATTTTTTCACACTCTCCAACTATTTTTTCACACTCTCTTGATTTTTTTTCACACTCTCTTGATTTTCGTGTTGTTGGTTCAAATTGCGATAAGATACAAGGGAATCACATTACACAGGTAGGAGAGCACGAAGGAGTAATGCTTTCAATATTTCTTCTATTTTTCAAAATCCTCCATGTGAAGATGATGCACTTCCATTCTTGGATGATTCTCAATCTGTTCATCTCGGTAGTGAATCAAATGTAATAAATTCTTTCGATCAATCCATAGCCTCAAAAAACAATTATTCCAATGATGATGACTTTATTGATGTATTCAATCATGAATGCCTAGGTGTAACAACTGATCTTTTGGTTTCTAACAACGCAAACTTTGAAACGGGAACTGATACTGTTACTCGTTTGGTAGAGATAGTAAAAAAGTGACCTGATTTTGAAAAGTGGTGATGCAGAATACACTTTTTTTTTTCGGAGCATATTTTTGACACTTTAAATTTCCTTATGTATCAAATATAAAAAATTGTTTTTAAATGTTAGTGATTTTCATGCTGATTTTGAAACATGTTGATGCAACATAGCTTTTGTTTTAGAGGCCTTATTTTTCACACTTTAAAATTTATTATGTCCAACTTCTTTTGAAATCATGATTACTTAACGAATTTTCAAGTTGTTTTATATTTCATTTTTTAAATGTTGATTACTTAAAAAAAATATAAAAATATATATAGAAAAGACAAAACAAAACATAAAAAATGTAAAAAAAATAAAAATAAAAAATGATCTCATAAACCATTAAAGAATTTGGAAAAGAAAAACATAAATTAAAAAAACTATAAAATTAAGTAAGTAAAAAAAAAAAAAAAAAAAAAAAAAAAAAAAAAAAAAAAAAAAAAAAAACATTAACAAAAACTAGGAAAAAAATTAAAAACAAACTAGATTAAAAAAAAATAGAAAATTAACAAAAATTAAAATAAAAAAAACTGCTAAAATTACGATTAAAAACATTTAAAAAAAATTAGAAAAACAAAAATAAACTCAAATTATAAACCAAAAAAACCAAAAAAAATGAAAATTTAAAATATATATATATATATATATATATATATATATATATTTTTTTTTTTTTTTAAAATAAAAAAAATTCAAAAAACATTTAAAAGTTAAAAAGAAATATCTATTTTTGATTTAAAAAAAAAAAAAAACTTTTAAATTTTTTCTTAAACCCTATAATTTTTATTTAAAAGCAAAAATAATTTAATTAAAGAAAAACATATATATGTTTGATTTTAAAAAAGTAAACATTTAAATTTTTTTGATAAATAAATGTTTTTTATTAAAAAAAAACAAAAAAATATGCGTGTGTATATATATATATATATATATATATATATATATATATATATATTTTTATTATTTTTATTTATTTTTTATTATTTTAAAAGAAAAAAAATTAAATTTTGATTAATTTATAAGCAATTTTTTTTTTTAAATAAACTTAAAAAAATTAATTTTAAAAAAATTAATTTTAAAAATTTTTAAACAGATTAAAATTTTAAACTTTAATTAATTTTAAAAATTTTTGTCCACATGGGGTAGCTCAAGCAGCAAGGGCCGTGGAAATGAAGTCTCACCGAACCGGAAGTCTTGGGTTCAAACCTTGGGCTACCCTGCCCCCGTAGAGGGGTACATAATGGACATGTAAATCGGAGAGTCCCACCCCAGCCTTACAAAAAAAAAAAGTTAAAATTTTTTTAAACAAATATTTTTTAATTAAATAAAAAAAGTTGATTCTACGCCCGACCACCCATGGTGGCACGGCCGTGGGCGGAGGGGCTGCATGCAGCCTCATTTGTGCAGGGCCGCGCCAGCATGGGTGTCATGCCCCCAAGCCTGCGATAGTCTTTTAACCATGCTAGGCGAGGTGCGGCACCACTGAACACTTTCTTTTCACCAATACTTATGTTCGTGGACTACGCCTGACCACTTATTCCTACTTAGTTTGTGTTTTACAACCAAGTATTATTAATGTTTCCTTTATACCAATGAACACCCATACACATTCATTAACATCAGCAATTATAAACGAGAACACAATTGCACAGTATAGAGGGAGGCGCAACTCCCTGAACAATGAGTCTGCCCGAATAATATATTATACAACTTTACAACTTTACAATGCTTTACAAGTATACTTGGAAACTCCATCTTTCATACTTAGCCAAATTTACAACCTTCAACAAACTCGGTTGCCTAGCTCTTCGACACCTCTGCATGGTCGCTGCACGACTCACCAACCCTTCGTTCACCTCGTCGCATGATCGTGTTGTTTGTCCAACTCGGGCGCACCTCGTCATAACCATGTCACCACACACGGGCGCCTCTGCACGAGTCGCACCTCCATTCACAATCTCAACACTTCACCAAAAGTCACACCGTGCACACTTGCACGATGGGCGGGCGCTCACCCGAGCCACTTAAGAACCCATGCCAAGTCGTCGCACAAACCGGGCACCCACGCCTTCGTTTCATTGTCGGGCGCTCCTTCGCACAACCCAGGCACCACACCCATGCATGCCCTTCTCCAACCGGCGAGCGACCTCTACCCATGCCCTTCACCCAAACCAAGAAACATGCTACCTCCGTGTGGCCTTGCCCAAGAACGGGCGCATCACCAAAACTGTGCCTTTCTTCTTTGTTGCATCCACACCTTAGATCTGCACCTTCTTCACATGATGAGCGACGTTGTTGAGCGATGTCCAAATGAGCTTCCATGCGTGCTAATTTATATGAGTGGCAAGGCAAGGTCGTGGCTGCCTAGCTGAGCTGTCCACACCCTCAATTCCATCGCAATTCCTTCTAAACATGAGTAAGCCTCACTACTTTCTTAGGTCGGCCCCGTGGGTGATCCTCCAAGCTCCCCACACCTATAAACAGGTCGCTCTCCTCCCTTTATGTGTTAATTATAACATAACCCCATCGCATATGTAGTCTGAGCTCATCCTTCCTCCGTTTGTCATCGCACTTCAAGCCGGGAGCGCGTTCAAGGACTGCAGGTCCTTACAACGGGCGACCGGGTGGCGGTGGGGCGATTTCGGGAATCGACCCGCCACCGCTCGGCAGTGTGTGGTGGCAGAACCTTGGGCGGAGGAGGTTGCATGTAGCCCCTCTGCCCACGATTGCGCCACCATGGGCGGCCAGGAGAGTCCATTTTTTTTTTAAGTTAAAAAAAATTGTTTAAAAAAAAATTTAAAAGTTTATATAATAAAAAATAGTTAATAATTTTTTTATTTTGTTTTAAATAAAAAATATTTGTTTTTAAAAATGTTTTGAAAATGTTTTTTTTAATAAAAATTTTAAATGTTATTATTTTTTTAATAATATATATATATATATATATATATATATATATATATATATATATATATATATATATATATATATATATATATATATATATATTTTTAATTTGAAAATACGTATATATTTTTTATTTTTAATTGGGTTTTTGTTTTTTGTTTTTTAATTTTAGTATATTTTTGTTTTTTTAGTTTCTTTTTAAATGTTTTTAATTTTAATTTTAGTAGTTATTTATTTATTTATTTGTTTTTTTGTTTTGGTTAATTTTTTTGTTTTTTGTTTTGTTTTGTTTGTTTGTTTGTTTGTTTTTTTTTTTTATAATCTAGTTTGTTTTTAATTTTAATTTTTTTTTTTTTTTTTAGTTTTTTGTTAATTTTCCTATTTTTACATAATTTTTGTTTTTTCGTTTTTTGTTTTTTTGTTTTTTTTTTTTTTTTTTTTTTATGGTTTACAAGATAATTTTTTTTTTCTTTTCTTTTTAAATATCTTTTTCTTACTATTTATTTGTTTATAATTTATAATTTCTTTTTAGTTTTTTAATTCTTATATTTTATCGGTTAATTTTCTTTTTTTAATAGTTTTATGATTGATTTTTTTTGCCATATATATATATATATATAAAATTAATTTTATGTTTTGTTTTTAATATATAATTTAATTTACATTTTGTTATTTATTTATTTATTTTTTTTTAACTTTTTTTGTTTTGTGTTTTTTCATTGTTTTAATTTTTTTCTATATGTTTTCATTATTCTTTTGAAATTTTAATGTTTTTTGGAGTCATGATAAAATCTTTTGCGCCATTATTTCAGAATGTTGAAAATTTTCCCTTGAAAAAAAAGTGTTATTCCAGCATCAACACTTTTCGTTTTGAGGGTGTTTTCTGTACAAAATTTACCATTGAGAAAAAAAAAGTGTTATTTGAACGTTAACACTTTTCGTTTTGAGGGTATTATTTGCAAAGAGTTATTCGAACATCAACACTTTTTGTTTTGAGGGTGTTTTTGGGACAATTTTTGCACAAAAAATTGGTTTTCACTGTCATTCTAAAACATGTTGAAAATTTACTCTAGAAAAAAGGTGTTATTCTAGCATCAACACTTTTCGTTTTTAGCACTGTTTTTGATGTTTTTACGGGGTTTTTTTGGCTAGAGTTCCCGTTTTAAAGTTTACATTGTTTTCTCATGAATATTTCACTTTAGATCCATAATCTGATTCAGTCAAAGAAGATGTACTTATCGAATCTTCCTCTTCATCTCACTATCCCTTGTGTTCTACAGTCTACGATTCATATACTTGCGACGGAGATACTCCATGCTTTTTAAGTTCTTTATCCAATGAGTTATCGTCTCAATTAACACAAGGTAGTGAGATTATGCATGAGAAAATGCAAATAATCGAATCATTGAGAACTCTTTCCATCCCTCATGTTCTCTTCTCTTACATGAAGAAAACTCTTCAAATCAACTTTCTCATGAAATTTCTCCGATTCATTCATCTTCAAATTTGTGACTAGAAGAATCTTTCTATTTCAATAATATGGTTGTTGAAGTTGAAAAATCCGGTGAAATCAGTGGCATAGATGGCTTCCATTCGATGAGAAATGGTTTTATTGAAATCAGTGGTAAAAACTATCCTCAAACCATGCATAAGATGGTTCAATATTCAAAATGTGATTTTACAATCCTAAAAAGTTCTGGGACCTGCCAGGGATTCAAGGCACTTCAACTTCCATTGATGGTTATGTTAGGATCTCACAAGTCTGGTAATCTTGTCGAACTAAGTCAGATCTGGTTTTTCCAGCACAATCCTTCTCTTTGCATGGTTTCACTCGATGAAAATTTATTTTTGAAAAATGTTTGGTATTTCAGGTATGAGCTTTCAATTTTTTAAGATTTTTCTTTTGATTAGATTCAAGAATCTATTTCAGTTCATTTATCTTCATGCAAATCTATTTTATCAAATTCGGGTTTGGAATGTGTATCTCTCATAAAGTCATGGAATTACAAAGTTGATCATTCCAAGGACTATCTTTCGTCAAAGGAATAATTCTTATCGAATTTATTCCTTAATAGTTAGCTCCTCGTTCTTCTTGCGAATGTTATATTGCAAATATTTCCCTTCACCATACCTGAAATCCTCGAGTGATAATGAATGCACGATTTATCGCATGAATCAAGTTTTTCTTCGTTCACCATGCCCTAACGGGTCTCATGTATTTTTTTTGTTGGCATCCCTTTCAAATTCTTTTGATGATTACGATGCTTGTACAATTTGTCACCAGTTACAAGAAAATGGTTTGTCACATTTGGTTTGTAAGGAACTTGGTTCAATTTTTTAGAGCATTCGCAAAGCTGTCCAAATTGATTTATCTTGGGTAATTATAAACTAGGAATATAATGCTTAAATCAACCCATATGATCATTATTTTTTCTCTCATGACTATCGTTCAGCTTATCATTTTTCCATCATCACATCCAATGATATTTATTTTACATCCTTTGATCTTCATCATTCAATATCTCACTATTCATATTTTTGTCAAGAAGTAGAGGCACTTCAACCTTCACTGATGGTTATGTCAGGTCCTCACTATCTCGACATGATTGCTGAATATGATCATATCTATTTTCCCTCACAAGTTTCTTGTCTTAATCCCTTACATTTGATTGAAAATTCATCTTTTCAAATATTTAAGGGTTTTCAAGAGGATCATCATGAATTTTACGATCCAATCACTAAATGGTTGGAACAGTCTTACCTGGAAAGCTCCATCACAAATAAAAATGTTCGATCTCCCCTCACACTTCCTAAGGAGTTCGATGTAGATGGAGACACATATGTGAGAAGATTTCGAGGTTTGTTGAAAGAGGGTAAGAATGTGAATTTGATGAAAGTAGTGGTTGTGACACATGTTTCCACCCACAAGAAAGACCTTCCTTTTGTTGTGCAAATTATTCAATCTCTCACCTTTTCTCTTGCACATTACTTTAGATATTTTTAATTGATCGTACCTTTGCAATTGTAGGTTTGGAATGATTATGGTGGCTACATTGGAAATTCCATTATACGTGACGCTGACATTCTAGCTTGTTAGGTTAGGAGTAGGTCTAGTTTCATTGTAGTTTACCTGCACATCCATCCTGCATTCATTTCATGTAGTATGTATTGCGTTTTCTGGGTTTGGTTTCACATCATGTTAGCTTTAGCCATTTTTTGTCTTTTTCTCTTGTTTTTTTTCCTTGTTGTGTGTTGTATTTCCTTTGATTTTGTGAGACCATGCATGAAGATGCTTTATTGTCATAAAGGGAATGTGGAAAAATAGAAAAGTACTTTGTGACACTACAACATTTGGATAATTCCTTATCCTTCTTTCTTATCTAGGTCACATCTTTTGGTCGGTGTTGTTTCTATGAAAAATATGATCCTTGCATTAAGAAATCCTTCTGTCAAACCATGAACTCCATGTCTATTCTAGAAACCTCATGCCTGCACTCGGGATTTATGTTTCAGTGTTTTCAAGATGATCCTATCAAGTAGAGAAGGACAAGGGGAAAATCTGAACAAGGAAATCAATATCAAAGGTCTTATATATGCTTCTTTGAAGGGACAACCTCTCCTTCTCTCAATAAGTCGGGATCCCTCTTCCACCCATAAATAAATAAGTGCTAATGCACAATCCTCTTTAAATAAATAAATAAAGACGAAAGAAGGGAAAGGCTTCCTGTGTAGAGAGGTGAAGCAAGAAAATTGGTCGAGGTACTGTCCAGGCTCACTGGAAGAAGAGAAATTTTTGTGTTCTTGTAGAGACTTTGTTAGGGTACTGTCTAGGCCTGCTGGTAGCGGAGCAACACCAAAGGTGAAAAACTATGCTTTAAAAATCTAAAGCTCATGAACTTCATTACCCTATCTTGGTTCGAAACATTGTGTGATCTGATATTAAGTTTGTGTTTAACAGAGTAAAGAAATGAAGGGGACTATGTTTATACACATGGTAAGTGGGGAAACCATGGCAATCTGAACAATGAATCAATACTTCCTAAAGAACTAGACCCTGCAAAAAAGAATTGACCAAGTCAGAGAAGCTGTAGTTCTACTAGTGTGTCACCAAGTGTTGTGACTGCAACAAAAACCCTCCAAAATTTTTCATACACTCAAATTTTGAAGCTTACTATGGATCATATGATCGGTTGTTCCACAGTCACTTCTTGGTCAGCTGATGCTTTTAAGCTCCCTTCTTGGATCAAAAGTGTCAAAGTCACTTTCTCAAACATGCTCAGTCCACATCAAGTTCATGAGCACATTTTATTACACAAGCTTGGAAAAGCATAACACGTTCCATCAAGATTGTTCTTGTGCAATGTCCAAGCCATGTCAATTGCTAGTGCACACTAACAACAAAAATTTCTCACATTATAGCCACATTTGTACTTCTATTTTTGTGAGTTTTGCAAACTATTGCTTCTGCACACCTTTGTTTTGCGAGTGTCACTTTCATGTTTTCAGCTGTCACTTTTTCTTTATTTCACTCTAATTAGTGTTGTTTTCAAGTAATCTTTCCTCTGGCATGTGTTACTTTCACTGTCATTCACATATTGCAAGAGTCGTTCACACTTTAACAATTGTCATATTTTTGCATGTTAGCTATCACACGATGTATGAATGCATGTTCTAGTGGTTTCAAGGGGTTGTATTTGTGTGAATGAGTTGGTATAACCATGTAAAAATCAATCACATTCACTCCTAAATTTTTAAGAACTATCGTACAAGTGTTATCACAGTCATTTTATAGTTTATCTTAAGTGTCACACTTAACGTAACTTGTCATAAAGTTGTCACACCAAGGGAAATTCAATGTTCATGTGCCATGGATGATCTATGTTGTTGTGTTGTTAAGCATTCTAAGTGTGTGATCACATTAAAATTATTATCATTTTTCACCTCAGTCTCGCCGATCCCAAACTTCACCATTTCTGGAAGGGCTTCCCAACCAAGCAACCTTGATTCACCTGGCCTCCCTAAACTGCGCACTACATAGTTTCAGTTATCTAGCTGTGACCTTACCTCTTGGAACTGCCCAATGCACAGTTTCTAGCTCCAAGGACTACTGCACTACGCAATTTATGTGCTTAAGCCCCAACCTTGACCTCTTGAAGTGTGTAATTCCTTCTCGTAGCCTAACATCAATTGCACACTTCACAATTTCTAACCTCAAGATTATCCCTTGGGCTCCTCATCTGTGCAATTGCACAGTGGGCCAACTTCCTCTGCCTTCAAAAACTGTGCAATGTGTTCATTTGATGCCCATCCCCTCAGCTTGTCTCACTATCTTCCATAACAATGCAGTTTTCTCCCTCAACCTAGCCTAAACTATGCACTGCGTATTCTCAGGGACCAAGCCTCAACCATGAGCTCTTGAACTATGAATTTATGGAATCACTTGGGTTCTTCTCTCCTCCAAAACTGTGCAATATTATGATCCAGTGCCCATCCCCTCAACCTGTCACACTAAACTTCTAGATTGCGTAGATTTATTCCTCAGTCCTGCCTAAAATTCACACTACGCAATCTCAAGGCATAAGCTTCACCCTTGAATTCTTGAGCTACACAATTGTGTAGTCACTAAGCCTCTTTTCCATCTTGTCATCCAGATCTAGCTCATTCAGTGGATCAATGTGCACTATGTTATACTAGGGATCTATCGTACTGATGTCATATTTTCAGGAGCAAATTTTAGATAAAGGATCTCTATCATTCTATAGAAATATGACGAAGAAGGGGATGGAGAAGGAGGACATGCTAGAAGACACATATGGAGATGAAGAGATAAGATTATCAACAGGTGAGAATACATAGGAACATCTAACTCTAATGGAATATGAAGATCAAGATCACATGGAAGACTCGTCATCCTCAAGTCATAAGGAGGAGGAAGAAGAAGAACATGTACCATCTATTCAAGAAGACACAAAGAAAGAAGCAATAAGAAGGAAAACTTGGCACTATCACATCATCATGCAATCCATGTCATTAGTTTCATGTCATGTCTTGTCACAAGTCATCATATCCCATATCATTATTGTGGATTATGTAATTACCTAAGTGAAATGTATTGTAAAGTGGAAGTCCAAAGGATACACATGGAATATGAAGAGTCATGTAAGTCGAAACGTCATAGGAAGTCAAATAGCCATGAGGGTTTTCAAAGAGTCACAAGGAGGGTGAAGCATCAACCCCTGGTTATATATACACCCTCATTGTATGAGCAGAGGAATTTTTAGCTTAGCTTCTCCCGCAAGGCATTAGAGAGACAAAATAGTTCTTTGGAGAAGCAAGGAGTGGCTCCAACACTCCATTATTGGAAATAGTGGCGTTCATTGTATACATGTGTCTTGCAACTTTTACTTAATATGAGATCACTATGGGCTAGCATATTCTTTATGCATGGATTATGGATATTTATAAGACTATTATGCGAAATTTTGTAATTCATGTTTTCTTTCATCTGTGCTAAAGTAGTTGAACTATTTCGGTTATTTTGGTACTTATCATATTGAGATTGTGCTGTAATTGCTATTATCACTGTTGCATCATTGTGGACTATTCCACTGGATATTAGACATATCTTCCCCATTATATTGGTTTCAATGACCTCACATCTCTGTGGACTATTCTGCTTGATTTTTTATGGACCCTTCTTGTTCATGTGTGTCTCTACTAGGTTGGTACTACTACCTCTCTCTTAGAGGCTCAATTTTCCTCCCCTCTGTAATGAAAGAAATTTGAGACACATACGATTGAACACTCACTACACACACCCCCATTTCTTTTCAAAGGCACCATGCATTACACTCTCTTACTGACAATTAGAGCCAAGGAAAATTTATAATAATACATCACAACTAGATATAAATTATGAATGGGGCTCCTACTCCAAATGGTCTGAGGTCTAATTGGGACTGTACATCGGGGAGACCCCTTGGTTGGCAGATTTCCAACACTGTCAACACCTACATTTTAAATTTGTGACCTATCATACAAATTGGAATTGCGACCTAAGAAAAACCCTTTAAAGGATTTGAATAGTTTCCATTTCATTGAGTTAAGGTTACGTAAATATGACTCAATAGGAATTGCATATACACATTAAAAAGTAATTAGATTTGGTTGGGCATATGGACATTTCATTGACTATGAAGAAGAAAAGATCAATAATTTCTACAATGCTTCAATGGTAGTAGGAACAAATGTGCAATAAGAAAATGAAGGAGAACAATTAGATAATGATACACAAGAGGGAACGAGTTTGTAATCTATGGCATCCATCCTTAAAAGGAAAAAAGGATAGGGGAACAATAAGGAAAAGCTAAATAAACAAAAGACTAATCAAGGAGAGGAGGAACAAAGGAAGAGACAAGAAGAAGAATCTCGAAAGAAACATGAGGAGGAATTGAAGGGGAATCAAGAGTGGGAGTAAAACCTAAAGAAACAGGTAGAGGAAAAAGAGAAAGGAAGTAGTAAAGAAGAAAAATGAAGAGGAAATGAGGAAGAATCTAGAAGAAGAACTCAAAAGAAAATATTAAGAAGAACTAAGAAAGAGAGAAGAGGAGGAAAGGAAACATAAAGAGGACGAAGAAGCCAAACAGAAAAAAGAAGCCCTAAGCAAACAAATTGAGAAGACTCTACTTAGTGAACATGAGAAGAAATAAAGAAATGATCAACAACCACACGGTTTAGAGATGCAACTGGAATTTCCTACCTTGAACATTCCATCATCTACTCCCATAACTAGTGGGAATTTTCCACTAGGCATTCTAGAAGAAGAAGAAGTATTAGACATTTCTAGGCTCACCTTTGATCAAGTCCAATGAAAAATTATACAATAAAGGTGCAAGTGCTATGCTAAAAATCCAGTAAAGCCTATATTAGTGGTTATAGAGAAGGAAATTGTCATAAACACCACTATGAACCCTAAAATGGTAGCATCAACTAGAACTAATTTTGTGATAACAATGAAGCTATATATAATTCATTTGAACAATCATGTTTCCGATCTAAAAGAAAATATTGGTGCCTATAAAAAAAATGTTGTAAAAGTATAGGGTGAGAACCAAGTCTTTCTCGTCTCATGCTCCCAACGTAAGGGCTTATAGGCATCTATTTTGGATGAATTGCATATACTAGCAGAGGTAATGGACTTTGCTTATGATGAAAATTTCACCTTGCATCAAGTCATGGCTCCATTCCCAAACATGCACTAAGAGTCTAAAGAAAGGGGAATAATGATCAAAGTAGCCACTGTAGTAGTTGAACAAATACATGAATGGTTTGATCAATATCCTAATGAGCTGAGCAATTTCTAAGGAAAGATTGGATCAAAGGAGAAAATGATAAAGTGGTTGTGTGTATCAAGATGTAACATGACAAATTGGATAGAGATATGGACAAAGTGATGGAATTATACAAGCACTTGCATGGCCCACTAGAGTCTCTTCTCGAATTACACAAGATTCCTTCTATTGGCAGATTAGGTGAAACAAGAACAAAAAAGGAATTCAAACAAGAGATTCAAGCATTCTTAGAGCCCATTAGACAAGACGCTACAAGGGATGACTTGGAAGTTACAAAGGAGGTGATCACTCAATATGTGGTTGAGCTTGTGAGGCTATACACTAAGCTTATGACTCTATCAAACCAGATACAAGAAAAGAAGGCCACCTTAGTACCAGATGTGTTAGAGTGCCTACAAAGACATAGTGATGAGTTGCAACACTAGATTCCGACTCTTACAGGAGAGTACAAGTTATGGTAGGCATATTTGGTTCGAGATTTATAAATAAATGTTCTAGACCTTTCTATTACTAGACTAGTTGATTAACATTATTTATTTTCTTAATATTAATGTAAATTGTATTTTGTTGAGAATACGTTAGACCAAAGAATAAGAAATTCATGTGGAATCTGAAAATTCATTGAGGGTAGGTGAAAGGTCATGGAAGGTGAAACATCACTTTATCTTCTATAAATATACCCTCATGGCTCAATATAATGGAATTTTATTTTTGGAATGAATTGGTGCATATTGTTTAAGAGGTAATGGACCTTTTGTGAATGCAAATAGTGATCTTTCACTTCCATTGATGGATGTCATGGGATTTTCATGTGATGATGTTATGGATGCTTTAACTTAATTTTTGAAGCTCTTTGATCCAAATGTGCAATTATTTCATGTGTCATCAATCAATTTGAGATTTATCATGTGATGATCAGATGGTATATGTTGTGATTATTTTATGCTTATGTCAATAAACTATTTTATGACTTAAGTATATATTATGTGTAAGATTGTATGCTTCTAGATGCTTTCATGATGTTGTTGATTATGAACTTGTTTATGATCAATGAACTAATGTTTACCAGATACATGGGTTTTATTTTATTTTTTATAACACTTCTTCTCGTAGGATTCATGTCAATGTTACTTTGCTATTGTTATATGCATAACACTCCACATGTTTAGTTTCCATACGTTGCTTATTTTCATTTGTTGAAGGTTTTATTCTATTCTCTAATGTTTGTTTTTTATTTCGTCTAAAGTGAACTTTACGAAAATTGATGGTTGTTGAGCCTACATATCGGATGGGACTCCCAAACCAAATGGTGTAGAGTCTAGTTGGGGTTCTACAATAGGTAAATACCCTTGCTATTTGCGGTAAATTCCATATCGTCAACATAATCTCAGAAAATTGTCTCAGGAGTAAGCCCTTGTAGGGCTGAAAATGCACCATAGATGCCTCAGTAAAACCCATGAAGAATACCTTAGAAAATGATCCAAACATAGCTTAGGGAGTGGTGATAAAACTGCCTTAAAATATGACATGTTATATCTCAGTGAAGATCCAAAATACTCCTATCAAGCTGAAAAGGCTTCTGAAACATGCTACGGGAAATCCTTGAATAACCCATGAAATGCCTTTTAAGATTGATCAAGAATTACCCTTAATTCGTCTATCATATGCCTCAAAACGAATTAGGATTATCAAAGAACAAATAGTCCTACACAAGATTAGCCTCCTACACATTTTGGCCTCCTACACAAGATTAGAATTCTTCTTCTAGCCATAGAGAAGATAGACACATTACCTTAGATGCACCTTGGAGAGGACACATTCTTATATATATATATATATATATATATATATATATATATATATATATATATATATATATATATATATATAGATAGAGGATGGAGTCGCTTAAAGGAGGGACCGACTTGCTCAAATTTACCTGAATCTAACCTTAGGAAAATTTGAATTTGAATTTCAAATTTTAATATTTAGAGCCAAAATTTAATCCCTTTTGAAGTCAAATTGACTTGGAGGCCAAATTTAAATTGAATATCCAAAAATAATTTGAATAGAATTCCCTTGACACTTTTGTAAGAAAGGTTGAATAAGATAGGCCCCTTTCAGTTTAATTTCCTTGTATAGTATAAAATTTCTTGTAGCACCTCTATGGGGTTCCTTGACCAAAAAATGTGGTTTAAACTTTGAGAACCATTAAAAAAATAAAAAAATAAAAAAATAAATTAGATTAAATTTATGAAGATTTTATTAAAATTACATATTTTATGAAGATTACATTAAAATTACATTAAAATAATTTTAATTTTATATAAGCTTTAGCTTCTCTATCAAGTAATTAATAAAAGTAATAAATATCATGATAATATAAACATAAAAATATAAAAAAATATTAATAATTAATTAAGTAAAATAAATTTATTTCTGAGCATTAGAAAACTTGTCGGCTCCATTAATTATCTTCCTAGCCCTATCCTCTATTTATTGCTCCATTATTCACTGAATTTTTCACACATCTGATCCTGATGATGAACCAGAAAGGTTGGTTTGAAACATCGATACAATAAAATCATGAATGCGATGACTCTAGAAAATAACACTACACAAAATGAAGATCGCAAAAGCCTCAAATCTACAACAAGCCATATCTCCTCAACTAAGAAGACCCACGTGACGTGCTTCCTACCATTGGAATTGAAAAAACAAGGAGAACCAAATGAAGATGATTATGGGAGAAAATTCACTAATATTCATCTTCAAATTCTTTGAATAGTGCAAGGTATCTAGGGATTCCCATCCTTTCTTCCAAGGATTCTTGTCATTTGGAGCTTCCAGTGAATGAAAACTAGATGAATATTAAGAGTGTTCAAGGACTGAAATTGGAATTAATGACAACACCATTCAACAATGTCCCCATTTTTCATTCATGGAAACACAGATACTCCCCTAGTGATTACTTCTCCTCCTGAATTCATGCTTTTGATCTTATCTCGATTTCTATCACCCCTTGGCATCAATGGAAAAGAGTTACTCTCCATAATGAAATATCTTCCTCTATATTCCTATAGTAGACTTCCTTTCTCGACTTGCCACAACTGGTTCCCCCTTTTAATATGCATTACCAGAAAAATTTATCATAAGTCATTTTGAAATTCTATCCTATTGCTCCATGAAGATGACAAATCTGCCTGATCTAATGACTTCTTCCCATCTACCATCTGTCAACCTGTTGAAGGATAATTATTCTAATACGTAAGCACTTCTACTTAGACATGGAGTTAACAAGCTAGATTCTTCAAAATAATTTCTAAACGAGATCTATAGTTGGATCATCTTGATCCTTGACACCTTCCATTATAGATTCATCATGACCTTGTGGCTTCACAAACCTTGAGAGCATGATTGCTGAGATTTCTTCATTAACTTGATATTCTTGCTTTTGTTTTCTTCTATTCACCTTCTTGTATATGATATTAGAGTTGTCCTTCATAGAGGATTCCATCTTGTTTCTCTAGTCATTAACTATATGTCCATAGTTATGGCATTTGAAGCACTATATATGGTACTTAAATGACGAATCAATTGACATATACTTTTGGTCCTACAAACTTAATTCTAGCATTTTGATAATGTTTGCAATCCCTAGCCATATTCCCGAAGTTAGAACATGATAAAAAATAACCATAAAACATACTAGGGTACCTAGATGAGATGCCTTGTCTCAATGATATTTTGTAGACATTCTTCCTTGAAATAGGTACAACCCTTTGTTGATCCTTGACTTTGGTCACTTTAGGATTACTACTTGGAGCAACAAAATTTCCACCTTTCTTCTATTCTTCACCTTGATTTGGCCTTTGAGGGATATTGTTATTAGGATTCTCATCAATTTTTCTTTTTCGGGGCTTGAAGCTTGTGCCTTCATTGCATTGGGCTTCATCTTCAATCGTGAAATGACATTATTATTACTTTTTTCATTTGAAAATTTCTCCTTATTCCATTTCTTGAGCTTGTTTATTTCAGTTAGGGTAGCACCAAGTTCTCTTTGCTTTTGAGAAATATATTCCTAAAACTAGATTTTTAAACCTTATCATATTTCTTCTGCCTCTACTTGCAGTTTTAGAAGGGTGATATTTTTTGTTGCTTTGCTAAAATATTGCATTTTTTCCTTTTTCCTTTCACTTTCCTTTCTGATCTTGTTTATTTTTTCTAGAGATGCATCATGTTCCTTTTTCTATTGGCGCTATGACAAATGTGTTGTCCTTGATGAAAAACTACTTAATAAATATGTCAACATGATATTAGTAGGATGATTATTCAAGCCAATACAGATGTGATAGAAAAGGAATATTAGTTCAGAGACAAAGGAATGATAAAGATGAAGTTTGAAGAAGTATATGCAAGTTCTGTGAAGCAAAGCTACGTACACACGTGGGTATGAAGAAAAAAAGGTGCGTACAATTTCTACACCATGGTATTCTATATACCAAGGGTCTTTACCATGCTGCTGACCCATAGTATTGAGCTCAACAACGTATATTTTATCCTGTCAAAGAATACCATTGACACTAGTGTGGTTTTGACTTGTGGTATTGGCTAAGGGCTAAGATATGTAAGGAGGTGAAGATCAAATTACTTTTGGTGTGCAAGTAATGAATGTTTTATGAGTAGTTATGTTTGAAAAAGTGTGCATGTAATGGGATTTTAATGAATTCCTTGATCTGAAACTAAGTATGCACCTAGGAATTTGATGTTGGATCAAATCCAATAGATATGAAATGACTATATTGTTGATGGATTGATTTGATCTGTAATATTTATGTCTGATGCATGTTTTATTATGTATGTTGATAGATGGGTTTTTTATGAAGGTATGATGTGTAGTGAAACTATAAGTCAATAGTTCCAGATCTATACAAGGGTTTGATAATCTGAAAGGCACGTACATATGTGGATTTAATGCTGCTAAGTCACATATCGATTATGCACTTTGGACAGATCTGTACGTGGGTTTGATTCCTAAAAAGCACGTATACACACAGAAATGTTTTGTGGAAAGTGCATATATAAGCTAGGGTTCTACTAAATAAGTTGTTTGATCAATATAATAAGTATTGATGTGTTTTTGTTGTCTGCCAATGAAGTATTACTTGATGATCTAGGTTTAAGGGTGATTCTTGAAGATGAATTGATTGATTGAAGGGTGATGATGCTGTTAGATGTATGTGATTGAATATCTGTGATGGTTCTATGATTATTTTAGAGTAATTCAATGGTTCAGGGTGTAACTAAACATCTGCTTCAGAAAACAATGAATCATTTTCAGGGTTCAACGTTTTGAGATCTGTATGCAGGTATGCTTCAAGGAAGTTGCGTATAGACGCAGATTTGATAAGTAAAGTAGTGTATATATTTTGACATTTTATTGATCAGGGTTTTCAGTTGGTTTAATGATTTGAGGAAGTGTTTTGGTTCAGTATTGATATTTTGGTTACAAATATCTAATTGCTTTGATTGGTCGAGAATACGTTGATTGATTTGGGTCTCATTTGGTTCCCTGATTAGTTGATTCAGTTGGTTCTATGATTAGTGATTTGTTGTAGTGATCAGTTTCAATTTTGATATTTTGTATTGGGATTAAATGATGGTAGTGGGTCCATGATTTGATTTAGAATATTATATTGTTGTGCTAAGATCCTTCTCATATTAGAAACAAATTTCTTTCATTTTGCTTAAGGATTCGTGAGTTTTCAAAGTGTAAAATGAGTTTTTATGTTAATTTTATGAGCTATTTTATCATTAAAAAGAGACTGAAAACTAGAAAAAAACATGTACAGAACATCACAAAAAAAATCGCAACAGGAACATGATGAAGGAGTTCACCCCTCCTAGGCTACGTCTTCTTGGTCAAGCTTCCAATGGCTTAGTCCTCTCTATGATGCTCAAAACTATAAATCTATGTGCTTACAATGCTTAAATGCTTCTGCAATATGCTCCAATGAGTCTAGAATGTCCAAAAATGGCTACCTAGCATCTTGTTTCCTTCAATTTGGTCGAAAACTGTAGAAGTTACGATCTCTCCTAGTTTCTCCATTATTCTCTCTACAATTTGCACAAAATCTGCAACATCCTACAAATTCGCCCCATTTTCCACTAACGGAGCAAGAAATTCCCCAAATTTCAAGCAGATTTGGAGGACCTTTAATTTTTCTGCTAAGGCCTTAGAACCAGAAGCTTGGTCATATGGGGGCCATGCGCCTAGGGGTTAGCCCCCAGCAATGGTCACATCCCTCCGTTGGTCACAACTAATGCTAGCGGTTTGAGGAGCATGTTCACATGTGGGGCTTGGTCCGACGATTTGTCTGGCGGTCGGTGGTGGTAGTGCCCTTGTGGTCACATTAACTATCTACACCTTGCGGTTATGGTCTTCACATGGGGGGCAGTTAAGTCCGCCTGCCCCCCAACCTTGGCGGCGTTAATCCTTACATCAAACCCGCCTCCCATGATTATTAAGTAACAACCTTGTTGGTGTATTTGTGAGTCATTGCACTGTGATATGGGAGGTCGCGGCGTCGAGCTTGACCTCTGCCTTGTCTACCATACCAATTTTACTATATGCTTATGAGGATACGTGGAGGCCTTAGGCTTAGCCACGTGTCACGTCCTCATTAGACCATGCAAAAACATGCAGACCAATAGGACATTGCCAACTCAACAAAATATTTTGAGAATATTCTAGGAATATTCCAAGATTACTCCCCTTTCCACCTAGGTGGTAAGGATGCCCAATCAACATCCTTGTCAGCCACTTGTAAATTTTTTTACCTGTTTAACAAAGAGAACAGATCACGTTTCTGGGAGCATACGAGTTCCGTTTTGCACGAAACGAGTTGCATTGGATTCGATGTGATGAGCACTACATGGTTGTTTAGGTTCCACACCATTCTGACAACTTTGATTTTTGAGCATCATTTTGAGCACGTGATCACTCCTCCCCACTAGAAGCCTTTTGGACCCCAAAATATCACTTTCAGTTGTCTAACAGGTGAGGGTACTATTGCCTCACCTTTCTAATCTTGATCCATTTGTCACTGAATTGGAACTTGTGATCTACAAAGTGGTTGTCATGCCTTGCTCTGTACTTGCCTTTTCCCTTTTCAAGCTGATCTTGCATTGTTTCATGTACCATTTGGATTCGTTCAATGAATTATTTGGCTTTGTACATGTTACTATCAGTAACAACATCCTTCTTACCAAGATGATACAACACACTATTATGAAAATGGTAAACAAATTCCTCCACTTGATTCCTTTGACTCAAGCTTGAATGTACATCTTGAAAGTATGTATTTTTCTAAACATAACTTTCATGTAAAACAAAATGATGCTTGAGGAAAGTAGTTATACAAAATATAGGACTATAAAGTACATCAATAAACTTGTCACTTATACCTTTCGTATACCTTTTGACTAAGTGTAATAGTAGAAGAAAACCCATCCAATGAAAGTGCCTTTGTCACTGCAACTTAAACATTGCACCATTGAAAATTTCTGAATGAAAAGAAATGGGCTTACCACATTGCATAAAGATTGTGCCCATGGCATAGTCACATACATCAAATTGAAACTCAAATGACTTTTTCAAGTTTAGAAGAACAAGTATAAAGGCTAAACTGGTCTTTTGTTTAAAAGCATCAAATGCCTCTTGTTGTTCGCCTCCCCACTAGAAGACCCTTTGTACCACTGTCAAAGAATTCAAATGAGCTACAATAGAAGAAAAATTAACAAAATATTTCCTCCAACATTGGGCTACTCCCAAAAAACCTCTTATCCAAACAACTATCTTGTGCAATGACCAATCCATAATGGTATCAATCTTGGAGAGGTCTAACTTCAACTCACCTTCTCTAATATCATGGCCCAAGTACATCAAATAATTTTTATCCAACATATATTTTGACATTTTCAAAAACAAATGTTCTTGACCTATGACATCAAATATTTTTTTCTCACACATGTCATGTTCATAGTGATTTTTTTTTTTTAAATGAAAATGTCATCCAAGTAGACTATCATGTCTAGAAATGACTTCAACACATGTTTCTACATATGCATGAAAGTAGTAGTGTTGGGTCACAGAAAAGGTATGTTTGTACCCTTACATTACTTAATAAATCACTCTCTTTTATATATTTGTCTTCATTCTTGGAAAGGATCTGGAAGAAAAGATTGTGAAAGTTAGGTAAAATCAATCATTGATAGATTGCATGTTTTTAGCATGAAAAAACTAACTTTTGCTTGCTTTTATGCACAGGAAAGCAGAATTGGACAATTTTTGTTCGGTTGATAGAATGACAATGCTAAACTAGGAGAATGTCATTCCTTGGATGTATGAGCTAGCAAAAGGTATGGACAAGAATGCTAATTCAACAAACATAAATCCAATTGTTTAGCCATGAAATCCTAAGGATCTCTCAATCCTCATGATTCACTTTCATCCATTAGTTTTCCATTATAATATATGATACCAATGGGTGAAAAGGATCGGGGACGATTTGACTCTTAACCGTTATTGTATCTTTGTATTAAATAAAGAATATTTTGACATTACAGTAATTCTATACCTTTATTATTTCAATTAATGAGAAATACAAAGATTCTCTCTTAATCACTATCTGAGCTTTATCAGTAGTAAATTCTGGAGGCTTTGGGCCTGACCATTAGAATATTTGTTGCTCCTTTGTGTCATAACTATTTCCTTATTTTCTGCAACTCTTTATTACTCTTCTTTTATAGAATCAAGTTATTTTTTATATCTGCATATGAAATAGATCTTTAACGTTGTTTTCTTTAATACTGTTCTTTTAATGAATTACATAGAATAAACTAAGTGTTACAGTTGATTGATGCTCTTTTCGATTCATGTTCAATATTGAAGTAGTTACTTTTTGTTTATTGTTGTAGTAATTCTTTCCATTTACTAGATTAGATAGTAGCCCATTAGATATGGTTTCTTTTAATGCATCTACTTGAAATTCAGTTCCTTTGAAAAACAATTACGATTGGATTTAGATTTATGGTTTGAGTTGTCTTTGATTTAACATTAAGAATTAAGGATTTGTTAATACATTCTTGCAACGACTTGTTGAAATATTACACTCATTGATTTATGTAACAACCTTTGACCTCTATGACACAGATAGTGGCGACATCCTTGAAATAAACATATGAATTTCAAGTTGATAATGTAATGTATGAATTAAGGTTGATTTAAATAGTCATCTTAGTGCACCAACATTTTGGCGCCATTTCCGGGGAGGTTGTCAAAGATAATAGTTAATTTGTGTCTCTGAAGGGAATTGGGTATTGAAAACGAGAGGTAAGAACCTGCATACAAAGCAAGAAAAAATATTGCTCCTATTGCCTGCTCTCAGAAGATACATAGAGGTTGTATAGGAATGAATGACTAGGGGAAAAAATATACCAATAGATCAGAAAACACTACCAAAAACCACCAAATCCCAGGGATCGGCGACCCTTGGGAGACCAACCTTCATAGGTGAAATCATTCGGAAAGCTGAATCTCAAGCATCAGTAGGACCCCAAATAGCATCTGGAAAGGGATCTACTTCGATCCCTCAAGAAATAGAATCACCAACTACAACTTACGTCGAGATCCATAACAAGAAAGAAGGGTCCGAGAAAAGTTTGCAAAGTCCAAATCACCAATACTCTGGTCCTTCACAAGAGGGAAAATCGTGCCATTTAAGAGAAGGAGAGGGAGAAACCAGTGGAGTTTCTAAGGCAGAACCACAATCATCTGAACTAGGATCTCCTGTGATTCCCGATTTGAGTAGTGTAGTAAATCCACTTTGGATCGTGAGTACTCCACTCACTTAGAAGCACCCCCATAAATCCCTGAAGGATATTGGCACATCTTCAACCAAATGGTGAATCAACCACCTCAAGGTCAGAACTCAACATTGGAATATCCCATCGTCGATCCAGTACCCAACGCCTCGATGAAAGTTATTCCCTTGCAAAATATCCCAACCTTTCATGGGATGACCACAGCTGATCCAGATGCTTTCTTATTTAAGTTTGACGTCCTTTGCAGAGGTTACGATTACACTACTGATCCTCAAAAATTGAAGTTATTCCCCTCTACCCTAAAAGGAGAAACTTTGCGGTGGTTTATGGGTTTAGACGAACGCACCATTAGATCCTGGGATGACATGAATTTTTTTTTCTCACGAAATATCAGGACTACTGTAGGACTATGGAATTAAAAGATGAAATATTTAAAATGTCTGCAAATGATAATAAAACTCTAGAGGCATATGTCGAATAGTTTCAGCACAATTTGCAGAGATCCCCTCACTCCACATTACCAAAAGTAGTCTTGAAATCCATTTTAACAAAAGGGGTGAAAGAAGAATGGATAGAAACTTTAAATCTGATGGGGAAAGGTGACATTTATCAAGAATATTATGACAAATTTGTTCGATTGTGTATCAGGTGTTCGTGAGGTAGCACATGCACCAGGTCAGGAAGCTGAGACTCCATGTCTAGAGGAAGCAAACCGCCCAGTGGAGGCATGATGAGAGTAGAGATCGAAAATGTCCTGGAAGAATTTAAGACAAATATCTTAGGCATGCTAACTACATAGTTAGATGTCTTACATGCTAGACAGAGACAAGTTGAGGCGAAATAGATGTTAGCCGTATTCTGCCCACGATGCTGAAAGAAGCACAGTCAATGAGAATGTCCTCTATACATGATCCAGATGTGCTCTATATGCACCAGGGACTATGCCATGGATCAATGTCCATCACTTCTGGGGTTAAAAGAAGTATTCAAGGAAGCTGAACAAGGAACAGAGCTAACATACTTAATGACACAACAGTGACAATGGCAAGCATGACCCTTAGGTATGTCGCAAGACCCCTCCTTGATTTTTCCCAGGCAATATCATCAACAAAAAAATCTTGGAACATCATGGCAAGGTCAACCACGTTTCTCTACATGGAAATCCCAACAGTGCTCTATGTCACCCTAGCCGAACCAACCCTTCCTAGGGGTTGGTTGGCCAAATACGCAATACTCTACCCTTTTCTGGCAAAGTTCAACTAGTAATCCTTACCCTTCATAGTGGGTTGCTTCCACCTCATAGAACCCGAATTGGCCTCAGAACTAGTAGCACGCCATGGGGATGAGAAATTTACCCATGGGAGCAGGTTCTCAACCCCAGCCTACATTTCCTAGTCCATTTCAGAAGCCTCAACCTTCAGTATGCCCCCAATTGTTAGCTCAACACAATCCGAATCCTAATAACAATAGACTAGTCCAATATGTACAAATTCTTGAAAGTTCAGATAATGAAACAGAACCAGTAGAATGTAATGAGCTTTGGATGAGGTTAGGGCACATTATTTTCACAAAAGGAAAATAAACTAAAAAAGAAAAACAACTTGAAATAAATCTGTTGACTATGATTACTACAGAAATAAAACAGGGGGAAGACATAATCGAGCAACATAATTAATATATATATATATATATATATATATATATATATATAATTTCTTCTCCCTCATTCCCCGAAAGACTAGAAATAGTTAAACCTGTTGTTTATCCTAATTTTGATATATTAGGGGAATAAAAAAATTTGTGTATAAAGATCTCGCTCCTCCAAGCCATACAAGACATACCAATCTATGCAAAAACAATTAAGGAATTATGTGGGAATTAGCATGAGAGGAAATTGAAAAATCCACCAAAAGTACACGTGGTAGGAACTTTATCTGTCCTGCTTCTAGGTAGACAAGAGCTGATTAAATACGAAGACTCAGGGAATCCTTTAGTAACCATTCAAATACAAGGTTGCACTTTTCCAAACACATTAGTAGATATTGGAGCAACCATTAATATTTTGACTACTGAAACCTGCAAGGTTTTGGGCGTTACAACTTTGGAACCCACCTCGACCTTATTAGAACTTGCTGACAGATCAGTAGTTAGATCTAAAGGGACCTTACAGGATGTAATGGTTTCAGTTGATTCTTGGGAATATCCTGTGGCTTTCCTAGTCATTAACCCAAGGAGTAGGCTAGATGGACATCCTTTGATATTGAGTCAACCTTGGTTAGCAATGAAAGATGCCTATATAGGATGTTGTACTGGGAACATGACTATTACACAAGCAAGTGCTATGAAAAATCTTATTTTATATCCTCCCACTAAACCAAGTCTACCTACTATAAATACTCATTTGCACCCACCTAGATACTTGGAAGGAAACATCTGCTCTCCTCTCACGCTAGAAGAAGCTCTTGAATTTAAGAATTAGACAGAGGATGATGTGATTAACAATTTCATTAATAGGCTAGTTTTCATGAATAACTTGACATGTCAAGTATTAAAACCCATTCTTGATAATGAGGCATAGGGAGATCCCTCCAAGGACATAAATAATCAGCTTATACCCACAACCACTGTTTATAACAACAAGATGGTTGAGATTGAACCAGGTAAAACGCTTAACATTAACGACAACCTGGATAGCCACCAACAATAAAGGCTTATTCAAGTACTTCAGAAACATAAAAAATCTTTTGCCTGGGAATACTCAAACATGAAAGGTATAAATCCCCAACTATGTACTCAAGATATCTACATTGAGAAAGATGCTTGCACCATTCGGCAACCCCATAGAAGGTTGAATGCCCATCTCAGGGATATTATGAAAGAGGAAATGCAAAAGTTGTTGGTTGTAAATTTTATTTATCCTATCTTGGATAGCCAGTGGGTCTCCCCATTAGTAGTTGTTCCCAAGAAAATGGTAAATGGAGAATCTCGGTGGACTACAGGGAGCTAAATAAGGCCACCTAGAAGGACCATTTCCCTCTTCTGTTCATTGATCAAGTTCTCAACATCTTAACAAGGAAACAACTTTTTTCCTTCCTTGATGGCTTCAGTGGCTATAATCAGATCCATATCGCCCCTGAAGACTAAGACAAAACCATGTTTACTTGCTCATGGGATACGTTTTCATATAGAGTTTTACCCTTTGGTTTATGCAATGCTCCCACCACGTTTCAGAGGGTCATATTAGGCATTTTTTCTGATATGATCAATGAAGGGCTCGAAATTTACATGGATGACTTTACCCCCTATGGGAAAGATTTTGAGTAGGGCTTGCGAAATCTGGGAAAGGTACTTGAATGATGCATTGCCACCAGGTTATACTTGAGCAATGTAAGATGTCATATGATGATGATGGAAGGTGTTGTTTTGGGACACTACATCTCTGTGGCACGAATATAGGTAGATCCAACAAAAATAGAGGTAATTCTTACACTACCCACACCCAACACCCAGACCGAGGTACGTAGTTTCATTGGATACATGGGGTATTATGACATATTTATTGAAATTTTTTAAAAAATTGCTTCACCTTTGTATGTCTTAACTGGTAATGTCAAATTTAATTGGTTTGACAAATGCAATTTTGCATTCGTAGAATTGAAGAAGTTGATTTCAATGACACCAATATTACGAGGACCAAATTTGGAGCTACCTTTGCACATTTCGACAGATACATTAGACACAACAATAGGCTTTGTTCTTAGACACGAAGAAGACAAAAAGCCCTATGATATTTATTATATCAACAAAACTCTCACTTCTACTAAACTTAATTACACAGTCACAGAAAAGGAATTTTTAGTCATTGTTTATGCCATAAACAAGTTTATACATTATATAACAAGTTATTCAATCTTTCTGTGTAATGATATTTCACTATTATATATTTAGCTAATAACCTATTACTAATGGGTAGGTGACTTGTTGGTTGTTACTTTTGCAGGAGTTTGATATTACTATTAAGGACTAACCAAGGAAGGAAAATCTAGTTGCAGATTTCCTGTCTTGGGTACTTAAAACGAACGATCCGTCAGCGGTGGATGACTAGTTTCCAAATGAACATTTGTTTACTATGGCAGTAAAGGCACCTTGGTACGCAGATGTGGCAAACTATCTAGTGGTAGGAAAACTACCAAGGCACCTGTCAAATAAATAAAGGAATTTGATTGTCCAACACAACGCTCGATTTTTCTTGGATCAATGGATATCTTTTCCACACAGGGTCTGGTATGCAGATATGACAACGTATTTATGAAGATGAGATCTACGACATTATGAAAGCTTGCCATGATGAGCCTTGTGGAATACATTTTACATATCGCTAGATTGGACATAAAATACTTCGGATGGGCTATTACTAGCCCATTGTTTTCAAAGATGCAAAAAAATATGTTTAGGCCTGTGATAATTGTTAGAGGATGGATCATCCTAGACAAGCTGATGATCCAAGTGGATATTGGTGGCCACCTGCCAAGTCCACTTGGACCCCCACCATTGTTTATTTCAACTTTTTAGTTTCCTTAATTGTAGAATAGTTTACTCTTTTTAGTAGTTTTTTCGGGTCTTGAACTTCCGGAGCCATTTTGAGGCCCTAAGCGATGTTTTTTGGGAAAACTGGGAGCAACATGTTTCTCTTCCCAAAGTTGGAGTTCTTGGATAGATCTTTCTAAGGAGATATTTTTCATGTGAAATGAAGATCGTATGCCAAAGTTACGACCTCGGGAAGTTGATGTACCAATTTACCCAAACAGGGCCCACAGTTTGGCGTTTCATCTTCTAGGGTTAGGTTTTTGGATGTTTAGGGTTTTCCATTGTTTCTCAACAATAAATAGGCTTTCGAGCCTCATTGTAACATAGTTTAGAGGCATGTAGTCGCCACATCTCTTCTCAGAGATAAACTACCATCATCCTGGCTAGTTTATTTTCGTTTCTGTTTGTAAGCATATTTCAGTATTTTACATTAATGAAATGAAGTATCATTTCCACTGCATCTTTGTGTATATGGTTATCTTTGTATTTTTTTACGTTCCTATTTAAATTCGGATCAGTGGTATTAGAGCGGTCTATTTTTTTCTCTGTTTTTATTTGCATGTCCCCAACAAGGTTGGGATATAAGGAGTTAGGGCTTGAACTGGTCAAACCTTTGCAAGACCATCCTCACAAATCTCGACGGCCTCCCATGGAGGATGAAAAGAAAGATGAGGGAGAAGGAGATCCTATCAAAATCTTGCTCGAAGAAGCCCTCGAGCAACAAATGAACGCAATGATAGACAACTTTGCCCAGATCCTTTAGTGGCTACCTAGGGTTGACGCATCGGCTTCCAACAGCTACTCTGGAAATGCCACACTGTTTAAGGTACAAGTTAATTTTGAAATCCCCATGTTTGAGGGTCAGATAGATGCAGATGCTGTCGATAAATGGTTAAATATACTAGAGGGTTATTTTTTTGTTCATGATTTTTCCAGTCGGGAAAAGATTATTTTCGCTCTTCTCAAAGTAGCCCCCCACATCAAGGACTGGTGGGAAACCTACTGCGAGCATAAGGATGAAAGTATAGGCTCACTATTTTCGGCTGCACCCACTTGGAATTCATTCCGGGATTCCATCAAGGAGCAATACTACCCTGTTGGAAGCTATGAGGACCAATACATAAAGTGGACCACGCTGTGGTAGGGAAGGGACCAAGACGTGCCAGAGTTCACTAATATTTTCCATACCCTTCGCACAAAGTTAGGTATCAAGGATTCAGAGCAGCATTTGGTACTCAAATACCACGGCTGCCTGCACAAGTACATCCAGGAAGAAATAGAACTCTTGAACATCTCCTCGCACAACACTGCATACCAATATGCCATCAAGGTTGAGCAAAAGTTTAAATAGAAGAAGCAAGACTTTGGATCTGCGAATTTGAAGCAAGGGAAAGGTGCTCCCAAACCACAGAACAAAGGGAAAAGCCAAGGTGGGGTGACCCAAGACAACCTGCCAAAGTTGCAAGCAAAGAACAACGCTGTGAAGCCGAAAAAGGACACGGGAAAGTGGTGTGAGTTCCATAAGAGCTCCACTCACAACACAAGTGAGTGTCGGGCCAAGCAGTCACTAGTGGCTGAGCTAAAGGTTTCAAAATTGGATGCAGGTTTCGACTCTGAGTCAGAACCCAACAAGGGGAATGACAAAGGGAAGCAGATTATCGATGTGGAGCCCGACGTCACCATTGCCACCACGAAGATCCAGAAGGAGGAACACAAGATCCAAAGGAGGAGGAGCATCTCTTCCACTCCCAGATGTGGGTAAAGGGCTCCCCTCTATAGTTCATTATTGAAAGCGGGAGCCAAAAGAACCTCATTTCGGCAGAGGTCATGAAGTGGCTGGGCTTATCGACCACAACATATCCACAACCATACACCATGGGGTGGCTTCACCAAGGACAGGATCTTCGCATGAGCCAGCAATGTCGCCTTCCATACAACATCAAGACCTTCATGGATGAGGTATTGTGTGACATTGCTCCCCTTGAAGTTTGTGATGTATTACTAGGACAACCATACTTGTGGAAACGACATGCTGTGTATGAATCAAGGCTCGGTGCTGTTATTGTTACTTTGGGAACTAAGTTGTACAGGATACCAGGGTAGCACTGCCTACCACCATCTCTTTGATTACTGTAAAACAATGTAGTAATCTCGTTTCCAAAACCAGGAAATTTGTTTTCCTGATGATATGCCCTCAAGGAAAGAAGAAGACGATGGCCACGACCTCCAGAAAGGGCCCCTCCACTTGAAAACTACAGATGGACAAGGTTGTGGAGGAGTACAAGGACATCATCACCTCCCCCGTAGGGGTTCCTCTGCACTGCCAAGTTAAGCACTCCATCGATTTGACCCCAGGTGCGCTACTGCCCAATGGGCCAATCTATTGATGCTCCATTCTGGAGAATGATGAAATCAAGTGGCAGATTCAGGAGCTACTATAGAAAGGTCACATCTGTCCAAGTTCATCACCCTGTGGGAGCTCAATCATGTTGGTACAGAATAAGGATGGGACTTGGAGACTCTGTATTGACTATCGGGTGTTGAACAAGATCACTGTCTGTAATAGGTACTTGATCCCATGGATTGATGACCTCTTGGACCAACGGAAGGGGGAAAAATATTTCAGCAAGATTGATTTGAAGTCAGGATATCACCAGGTACTAATCGAACCCTCTGATGCATGGAAGACTACCTTCAAAGCCAAGGAGGACCTGTTTGAATGGTTGGTGATGCCTTTCAGATTGATGAATGCTCTTGCAACCTTCATGAGGCTAATGGATGACATCTTGCAGTCATTCACCAACTCATTTGTAGTGGTATACTTGGATGACATCCTAATCTTCAACTAGAGTTAGGAAGAGCACCTCCACCACATCTGACAGGTTCTCCAAACACTGTGGCAACACAAGTTATGTGCCAATTTGGAGAAATACACTTTTTTCATGACGAAAGTTCAGTATCTAGGATACATTTTTGATGAACAGGGGGTGCATGTGGATCCATCCAAGATCCAAGTCATTCAAGATTAGCCATCTCCAACCACTCTGATAGAGCTCCGCAGCTTTCTAGGTCTTTCCAACTTCTACCGCAGGTTCATGTTGGGATTTTCTCATATCACTTGGCCTTTGAGTCAAGTCACCAAGGGAGGAGCGAAAGAAAAATTCTTTTGGTATGAATATCAACAGAGGGCCTTCACAGAGTTGAAATATCGCCTCTGCACGACACACGTGCTCACATTACCAGACTTGTAACAACCATTTGAGGTCGAGACAGATGCCTCTAACTATGCTATTGGGGCAGTCCTTACTCAACACGGGCATCCAATGGATCATAGTGAGACACTTTCAGACACAGTCCGGAAGTATCCCACTTATGACAAAGAGATGTATTCCGTTGTGTAGGCCTACTGAAAATGAACGCATTACATTTTGGGGAAGGAAACAGTCATCCACATAGACTACCGACCGCTGCAATTCATATGGACCTAAGGGAAATTACAGAATGATTGCCATTAGAAGTGGTCCACATACCTCCAACAATTCCATTTGAATATCAAGCATAAGAAGGGTAGCACCAATAATGTTGCAGATTGCCTCAGTCGACCACTGATCATGGCATTAACCACTGTGCTCAAATTTTGTGGGCACGAGACTTCTGATTGGCCACTTCTCTACAATAGCGACCCAGAATTTAGCCACACATACCAGACACTCTTGGAGGGTCAGTATGTTCCAAATTTTCACCTCCAAGATGCCCTGTTATGCCATCTAGGTCACCTTTGTGTTCCTTCAAGCGAGCGTGCCAAGATGATTTGGGAAGCACACTATAGTCGAGTTGCTGGATATTTTGGGGCCGAGAAAATGGTGGCAGTACTACATAAGTATTTCTATTGGCCGAATCTTCGACATGATGTCGGGAAGTACATCAGATCATGCACTGCCTGCGCCATTGCCAAACCAACCATCAAGAAGCAAGGCCTCTATACCCTGCTGCCTACCCCTGGTCGACCTTGGGAATCCATATCCATGGATTACATGTTAGGTCTTCCTTCCACTAAGCATGGAAACGGTTGTGTTTTTTGTGGTCGTCGACAGGTTCTTGAAGATGGCCATTATGGCCGCCTATAAGAAGAATATCACAATAAAAGCCACTCCTAAACTTTTCTTTGAACGAGTGTGGGTACACTTTGGGATACCATAGTCTATCATCTCAGATCGGGACAATAGGTTCCTTAGTACATTTTGGTCCAGTCTCTGGTCGATGCTCGACACCAAACTCACTACCACAGCCTTCCATCCTCAAATTGATGGCCAGACAGAGGTTGTCAACAGGATGATCATACACATTATGTGCATGTACAACTCAAAGCATCCACGCACATGGGATGAGAGCCTCCCCTATGTTCAACACAACTACAATCGGGCTCTCCACAGCTCGACTAGCCACAACCCTTTTTAGGTGGACTAGGGATTCCAGCCACTATGTCCCATTGATGTGGCCATGCCAGTTGCAGCTACTCACGCAGATTTGGCTCATGTCTAGTCCGAAACAGATAAGGCAAATAACTTCATTGAGCACATCCAACATATTCGCTAGCAGGTCCATGACATTCTGGAGAAATCAAATTCCAAGTACAAGCAGTGACATGATCAACATTGGGTGCCACACAAGTTTCAGGTGGGTGACAAAGTCTGGTTGCATTTGTAAAAGGAACGCCTTACCGGAGCCTATCAGGAACTCATACCACTCTGATATGGTCCTTACACTATTACCAAGGCTATGGGAGACAATGCATTTGAGATCAGCATTCCCCCATTCCTTGGCCCGCACCCAGTGTTTAATGTGGACCTCCTTCGGCCATACTTTCCACCATTACTAGACACATCCAACATTGCAGAACATCTCACACCCATAGAGTTAAATCCAGATTGCATGGAAAAAGCTGCAACTGATCGGATCATGGACACACAGATCAACCACACTTGCCAGTAGAATATCCAATTGTATCGAGTTGTCAAAGCAAGCCAACTCCTTCACCAGGGCAAGTGGCTCACCAGGGACCAAGTTCAGCAGAAGTTTCCTCATCTCATGGAGGAGCTCAACGCAATGGGGACCATTGCTTCCTAAGGGGGGAGGAATGATCCAGGTGGATATTGGTTGCCACCTACCAAGTCCACTTGGACCCCCACCATTGTTTCTTTTAGCTTTTTAGTTTCCTTAATTGTAGAACAATTTTCTATTTTTAGTAGTTTTTTTCTGGCCTAAACTTCCGGAGCCATTTTGAGGCCCTAAACGACGTTTTTTGGGAAAACTGGGAGCAACATGGGTCCATTCCAAAAGTTGTAGTTCTCAGATGATCTTTCTAACGAGATACTGTGCATGTCAAATGAATATTGTATGCCAAAGTTATTACCCTGGGAAGTTGATGTACCAATTTACCCAAACGGGGCCCACAGTTTGGCGTTTCATCTTCTAGGGTTAGGTTTTTGGATCTTTAGGGTTTTCCATTATTTCTCAACAATAAATAGGCCTTTGAGCCTCATTGTAACATAGTTCAGAGGCATGTAGCTGCCACATCTCTTCTCAGAGATAAGCTACCATTGCCCTAGCTAGTTTATTTCCATTTCTGTTTGTAAGCATATTTCAATATTTTACATTAATGAAATGAAGTATTATTTCCATTGCATCTTTTTGTATATGGTTATCTCTGTATTTTGTTCCGTTCCTGTTTAAATCCAAATCAGTCGATGAGATGCCATTATAGCCGTAGTTGATAATGGAGCCTTTCGAAAATTGGGCATTAGATTTCACTGACCAATTCAATCCACCATAAAACCAAAAATCCTACATACCGGTTAGTATAGACTATGTAACATAGTGGGTAGAAGTAGTAGCTTTACCAAGGGCTACGGAAGAAACTATAATTAATTTTATGTTTGGGTTATTTGTGCGATATGGTTTACCCAGGGAAGTGATAATAGATGGGGGGCCACAATTTATAGGACATAAGATTAAGACCACCCTACAAAACCATCATATAACACATAGAATCACTTCTCCGTATCAACTGTAGGCGAACGGGTAGGTTGAAAGAACCAACAAGGTCCTTGAGGTGATCTTAACTAAAATAGTTTCAGCACACTAGCGGGACTGGGCTGCTAAATTGCTAGAGGCCTTGTGGGCCTGTCACACAACCTGGTGAAACACTACTAGTTTCCCTATACTAGCTTGTATTTGGTAAGGAACCAATTTTTCCTATTGAATTTGAAATAAAGACTCTCAAAATATCCTAGGAAGTGGGAGTGGATCTAACAGAGGCCCTAACGAAACGGCTTCAGTAATTAAATGAATTGGATGCACAACTTCTTTCTCTACAATGTACAATGATTATTCAATAGCAAAGGGCTAAGTGGCATGATAACCTTATTAAGAAGAAAACGTTTCAGAAAGGAGAATGGGCGCTCCTCTATGATTCCAGGTTTTAGGACTTTCCAAGCAAACTGTAGCCAAGGTGGCTTGGCTTGTACAAGATTCATGAAGTACACAACAATGGCAATGTAACCCTAATTACCATTGAAGGGTTTGGCTCTCCTTTTCGGGTGAACGGACACCGGTTGCGACTTTATCACAAGCCACTCACCAAAGAGTCTTTTTGCCAAAAGGTATGCAACAATCCCACTATGCAAATTTTAGCTGCAGGGGGTGATGATCCGGGAACTTCACTTTCATGAAAAGTGCTTATTTTCAATTGTAAATAATGTATATATTTTCTATGAGCATAGCTTATTAATTTGTCCATTTTCTTTTTTTTACTTGCATGATTGAATAGAGTAAAAATTGATGCGTGACTGAGTGAATTTTTTTAGAAATACGTGTTGTTTACAATTGTTGTTACTTTTGGACGAACAATTGTTGTTCCATTTTTTGGACAATTGCTGTTATTTTCCAAAAGAATGAATTCTATTCCCTTTTATGAAATTTCATACATACCGCTGATTTTCTATTTCCATTTCATCAAGTGGACAAGTGTTGTTGCATAAAACGAACAATTGCTATTCCATTTTCGATAGAACAATTGCTATTCCATTCCTAACAGAATAGTTGCTATTCCGTTCCCGATTGAACAGTTGCTGTTCCATTCACGACAACACATTTTCTGTTCCATTCCCAACAGTACACTTGTTGTTCCATTCCCGACTGAACATTTGTTGTTCCATTCCTGAAAAAACAATTGCTAATATTTTCCGATAGACCAATTGTTGTTCCACTTATATAGTCTTCTGTTTAGCTAGGGCTTTGCATCAAAAATAAAAAAGGAAAAGAAAAAAGCATTCATATTGATGATATTATGATTTCTTTTAACCATTTTTTGATCATCTTTATTTCAAATCTGACATGGTTCATCTATTGAATGACTTGCTGTATGTCTTTCCTTTGGATATATTTTTAACTTGATTCATCACCAATATCAACAACTTGTTGGTTCTCTCTTTTACACTTTCAAATGGCAAGTTCCTTTTGACACAACAAGGAAAATAAGCATATCTTTTGTAGGCATTCTTTCACTTCTTACACCATCCCTGACTCTTAAGGAGTTAGTGAGCCTCCCTCAAATTATAAATAAAAAAAAGTAAAAATAAGATAAATCGTTCTCAAAGAGGATATGAGGTCTCATTACGAGCCGACCTACCATGATCATAAGGACATAACACAAGTGACATTCCCATCCTGGCTACCACACCAAGGTAATGGCCTTTAAGACATTATATATGTCTAAGGACAGGAAGTATCATTACAAGCCAACCTGTTCACTTTGTTCTGCCCTGGTGAATGGAATTGTGGTTATCTAGCTACCATGGCAACACAATGGTATCTTTGCAGAAATATGTAAATAATTAACAAAAAATCATAAGTTGAGGATACTGGCTCATTTTTTGGGTTTAAGTGGTAACCCTGTCGAGGCTATAAATGCCTGTTGGCAGTAGTGACTCTACCCATGGTATTGGAGTGGTATTTGATATTTCCAATTCTTCAGTATGCTAGTACTTCCTATTTAATTAATCCAAGAGGAGAAGCTACCATCGAATAATGTTTTTACTTCTAAAAACCAACATAATTGTTGAAAATCTATTCAATGAATCACTTCAGGACCGTCCAATCATTTGACGCCAGTAGTCATTATTCTTTTCGTGCCATGTCAGATTTCACTTTATCAATCACAAAAGGTAAAATTAATGTGCATAATGAATATTGACATTCTTTATTCTTTTTTTTTATCATCTCTAACCGCTCGTATGACTATTAATTACTTCGCTTTACTCCACCTATGGGATTCCACTGCTCACTTCATGCCATATTAACGTTGTCATGCATACTTTTCTTTTTCCTGTACTACAAGGATGAGGACACCCTTTATTATTGGAGGGGGAAGGTTACGCGCTATAATGATTTGAAAAGATATAATTATCCAACTCCACCATGACTTGCTGAGTGGACTGATTAATTAGTGATGTTGGGTGGTTAGGAACTCAAATGACTATTCAAAAAGGTGCATGCAGTCTGCCACTACACTGTCAACCCTCGCTACTACTATTGTAACAATGGTGGTATGCTGTTCTCTGACTTCCGGCGGGGTTTAAGGCTGAGACCTCAACTACAATTCTGCGATCTGCAGGTTCAACTCCAACTGAATCCTGGCTACCTTTGTTCAAGCTTCGCACACCCCTATAGCCAACTTGTAGAGGCACACCTCAACCTGTTCTTCTGCCTAAATGTCCAACTGTGGGACCATTCAACAGGCTTCTTCCACTACCTACATGATTTTCTTGTTCTGCTCCACTACCTCGTTGCACTGCAGGCCCAACTGCTCGATGTTGATGTGCTACTTGCTCATCACCTATAGAGCATGAATCTCCTAGACCCTAAGTTCCGTGGTGGCTCCATCTTGCAAGAGGTAGAGCATCTCCCGAGGGAGCGCGGAAATAGTTAATCCTACCCCTTTCAGACTGCTAACCCTGGGTCTGTTGGCCTAATTTTCTATAGTGAGTTCCCCATTAGGTAGCAGTACCATGTTGGTCACCCTTGTGTGCAACATCTCCTCGGTAGCTGAAGTGCCAATCATGAGGCTGGTGGACACTATGCCAACCTGTGGAGTGTGAAACTGTAACTCTTGTAGCTATGTTCGGAGAGCCCCAAATACCAATTGCTATTATTCTTTGAACTGTTGGAGGGTCTTCGTGGTGACATCCCTCACTGTTTCTCCAATATCATGCAAATCCCCCTCAGTGAGGGTGATTGGGTCGAAGGATGTTTTTGACGCCTTGGTTTTCTTTCGTGGCACTGTCTTCTCTTGTGGGCACTGACGCTTGAGTTGGGTGGATGTTGTCTACAGGTCCACACCACCTTGTTTTGTTGGCTCCTCTGTTTCTACTTCAGTCATGGGAAAATTTGACTTATGTCCTTTGTGCTCTTCTCCTCCCATCCTCTGTTGTTCCGCCAATTTTGTGGCGTCGCGTGTTGCCTGGGCCTTAGCCTCCGCTTCCTATTTTCTGCGCTTCTTAGCCATTTGTGCTATTCTAAGCTTTGTTTCTTCCTTGTTATGTTATGCGGCATACTTGTCCATTTCCACCGCAGAGCTTGCTAGAGTGTGCCATTCCGGCGGCTAGGACTCGAGGAGTGTAAATATAACATCATTAGTTGCCATATATGGTAAGTTATGCCATGTCTTCGTGGGGTCCTTCTGCGCCTTGATAAAGACATGGTGGAAATCCACTTTGAACTCTACAAAGCTCTACAAACTAGCGTATACTGTGGGCAACAACTGTGGCTTGCAATTGATCCCCATCCGGATACTCATCTCGATCAAGACCCAAAAGATCTTGCTTTATTTTATATGCCGCGCATCCTTGGTTGCCCACAACAAAGCATACTTCGTTGCCTCTGGAAGGTCCGTCACGATTGAAGGGAATTGGCTGTCTTCTAAAAGCTCCCATATCACGAGTAAAATTGAGAGCAAGAGCCATGCATAGTGGAATGTCTTTCCCTGCTCCTTTGCCTCGTGATAGTTCGCAAGGAACTCGCCGCATAGATAATTCACCCAGTTGAACTAGACTTCTTCTCCAACTTAAATTTCTTCTTCATAGCTTTCGTGAGGGCTAACTCGCCACCTTTTCCCTCTAATATATTGTCTGGATCCTCCCTTGAGTAAGGCAGTCATGTGATCCGATGAATCAAGTGGTCTATGATGGGAATGGTCTCCTCTAGCCACAAACACCCATCATGCACCAAGCAAAGAAGCTACCTGATGACGAAGACGGTCACTGGGGTGTGGTGGTAATGCGGCACCTAGAGCAGGTTGAGAAAACAATATTTCTCTACACCCTTGAGCCATGTTCGTGGCTCCAATTCAATCATTCCAGTAGTTGTGTCAATCCGTCGACGCATTAGCTACTCAGTCGCCAAATGCTAGAATTTCTCATGATCTGCGAGGTCCCAATATTCAAACTTTAGTACAAGAACCCGCCCTAAGTGTGGCCCCTAAAAAAAAATGTCATCTGGGAGCAACGGAGTTTGCAGGGAGCTCTTGCTCTTGTCTATGTCCTTCGGCACCTTGGGTTTGCCCTTGTGCGGCGAAACATATTCGGGTAACTTGGTAATAGGGTTCGCACCCTGGGTTTCAACTTCCATTTCCACATCCGCCTCATCCACCATGATTTATTTAGATTCTTCCTCATTGGCCTCTAGGTTAATGGCCTTCCCATTTTCTTGCAAAGTGAGCTTGGTCCTCTATGGGTTTCTTGGTGAGACGTGCACTAGGATCATGGTTTGCTTATCCTTCTTTGGTCTCAGTGTTCTGGGTGATTTAGGGACTTAAACTATCACTCCGGCACTCTCTGGGGCTTCTACTACCACAATTTCCTACGTGACTTCCTCAGGTGTTGACATAATTATAGTTAGGAGTTCCTGCGTCTCCTTCGGCAATGTCTTAAACACTGAAATTTCTCTCAAGGCCTCAAAATTAGTAAGGTCCATACACACTTGATAGCGCAAAAACTGAATTTTCAAAATGCCAAGTGTTTTCACTGGACAACCACTTGTGATTTATAGGGCTTTTTGAATTCAAATCCGACTGTTCCCCCCACATTCTACCCATTAATGCTAGATTGGCGACATACTTTCAAGAATCTTAGCCATAAATTTTGCCTTAAATGCTTGTCGCCCGCTCCATTTGGCCACAAATCGATCATCAAATCATGAATAGTGACTTTAACGGTCACTTTTCAACAGACCTGTGCGTTGTTTCCACGAGTAGTGCAGCTACCTTTGCGCTGTTGCAGACCTCGTGACACTTCGTTGCTTCGTGTAGCCCTGAAATCACGTAGCTCCCCAACCCGGGCAGTGTAGTTTATAGTCTCGTGCCTCCTTTCAGTTGCCTAGAGCACTAAGACTATGCTTTTGTCACCTAGTCAAATGGCTAGGCCACCTATGTATGGCTTCAAATGACTACCATTCACTTTTCCTGGGAAGGAATCTCCATTCAACTTAACCAACTGGACCACGCCACCATCAGTAATCTCCTTAATAACATAGGGCCCCAACCAATGCATTCTGAATTTCCCTGGAAATTTATCAAACTTACTATCATACAACAACACCAAGTCCAAGGCCCTGAAGCATTGCTTTTCTGGAACCTCCCTTTAAAATGCATCCAAAAATATATCTACCTCATTTAGTCCATCATAAGTAGGCAAAGTTCTTACCTCTGATGACACACAACGCAGCGATCAGGTCATCATGTTGCAATTCAGCGTAGTTACTTCGTGTAACTGACTCTGCCAGTGTTCTATTTCTTTGTCAGAATTCAAAGTACAGGAACTCTCGCGATCCCATGTAATCCATCCATCTGCGGTGGGATTACCAGTCTTGGTCTCGCGCTGTTATCTTATAGATGCAGTCTAGATCATCATCACTCTCATAATCATAGACCGGTTCCATATAGTGCGATCCCTCAGCAGGATCGAGCGGTATTATTACGCGTAGTGACTTCTTCTCAAAGATCATCTTTCAATTCTTCAAATTGATTACCTTGTTCATATTAGTAGCTGAGTCAATTCCCAGGAGTGAAGGGTAGGGATTGCTGTCATCCACAATCTCTATTACTTCAAAATCTGCCAGCGCGCTCGCTCCCTCAATATCTACGGTTACCCCCTGCAGCCACCCCATGGGGATGATTTTCTGTTGATTCACCATCCTTAGCTGAATCATAGACCATTGCAGTGCAAGTATCCCCATTCACTCCCAAGTCTGCTTCAGTAGAACATTCGCATCTCACCCTAAATCTAGAATGACTTGATCCATTTCATATTCTTCGATCTACACGGTGAGTCTCATTTCACACCCCATCCTTTTTTTATGCTTGCCAATATTTCATACTACACGCAGTTCACCTGGAGTGGTTACAATGCATCTATTGATGAATTCTTGTAACCCTATCATGGCCTTATTGTTGCATAGTAACTTCATACAGGTTTCCAGGAAAGTTGTGAGCATAGAGGGGTCCATCTCCAGCTCAGGCCTATCCTTGCTTCTTGAAGTGGAGGCCTCAATGAAGCTCTTCTTAGCTTCCATGAATGCTTTAGGAGCACGCTCCAAATTGAACTCAGCCTCTTTTTTCGAGGCTTTGTGAACCCAGGTACTGTCTTCTAGCTATTTCCCCTTTTCATCTCTCGTCGCGATTCCACTCCGGAGCACTATATTTATGTTCGAATCTTCCTCGCATGGCTTAGACCTCATCATCTACAGGTTCTAAGTCGGGGTAGGTGGTAGTGCTCCTTTTTCACGTATCCTAGCTATCATCATATGACAATCTTCTGTTTCATGATCAAACAACATGCAATACTTGCACGACAAACGCTTTGGATTAGTGAAATCACGAGCATAGTGTCCTGGTCCTCTACAATTGTATCAAATCAATTGTCCTTGACCTCTTCTAGGTCCTTCTCTACCTCGGCCTTGTTCGCGCCGCTGAAATCCTGTCCACACCATCCCTGCATTCTGGTCAAGGGGCCGTATTTTGGCCTAAACCTTGTAGGCAAGAGTTCTATCCATCATGAATTCATAGCTCCTACAAGTATGCTCATCATGTCCTACCGACCTACAAACATTGCAGAGCAACTGTTGCAATGTTTTCACATACTTCTGTAGCAAGTGACAGTTATCCATGGCATGTTTTCCATTTACCTGATAGATAACGCACCATAAAGAAGGCGCCGTGCTAGGTCCTGCTTGAGCTTCCGACCTTAAAGGCATTGGTCCTCCTCCTGCAAGGTAATTTGCAAAGACTGGGCAATGGTCTTTGTCATGACCCTAACTCTTGAATTTCAAGCACCATACCTCCTCGCATACCTTTGGTCAAATCGTCCAATCCTGCTTTAGACTTTGCATCTCAAGGCATAGATTCTGCAGCTGTGTGTGGATCTGTTGAACTCCTAAATTAGGATCTTGCATCAGAGTCTCATGTAGTCTCATGGCAATCTGCAAGGCCTCTGCTTGAGTTGTTATCTTCTACCATGACAGTGCACTCCTTAGATTTAGGCCTACTAAATTCTCTGTTTAGTGCTACTTGGATGTCTACTACTCCAACATTTGGGTTATCGTTAGAGTACTTAATATACCAGGTTAACGTGCGATCTTGCTAATCAATGTCACCTTCTTTATGTGATCATTTGTAACACCTTGAGCTTCCCATACAACCATCACAACGAACTAGAATTTGTCTGGGTCCTCATTTCCCAAGCCTTTGAACAAAGGAAACTTCGTTGTGTTTGACATACTGAACCGTGGTGGAGGTGGAGGTGGTATGGGTGAATTTGGAGGCGATGGTGGTGAAGTTAGAGGTGGTGTGGGTGGAGGTGGAATTCGTAGGAATCCTTGTCTTATTAACTGAATAACGCTTCATGGAGAAACCTTTGCTATTCCCTCTTCATCTCTTCGTAGAGGTGAAATCAAGGGGCTATAATTCGGACCCTTATTTCCTTCATTTCTGCAACTTTTTCCACTTCGCGTAGTCCCGAACATCAAGGTAGATGCATAACCTATTTTTCGCACAACAAAATTTTAGTCCAAGTATTCAAAGATTTTATGTACTTACCTCGCGATCCTTTGAAAAAGCATCTCTCCGCCTTGTTATAGCTGACTAAGGTGTCGACCATGACTCAGTAACAAATTCTCCTGCGATGTGATTGAACCAATGATCGACAACGCATGTGATCTTATCCTCTAATGCTTCCAACCTTCGTACTAGCTTTGGGGTCCACACAATAGGACCGTCAAGTTTCCACCTTCCTTGGCTATCTGCTAGCTTCACAATCCACTCATATAGCTTAGTAGGAAAGGAGGCGAAAAAGATTTCGTGGATCTACATATACAGGTATTAGTCCAACCACTGTTATTTTGACAGTCCCGGGTTTTTGTTTTCTTGTGCCGCAAACTCATGAATCCAACCAGTCTTCGATTTATTTCTTAGTTGGATTCCAGTGATACGACATCACACATCTCTTATGCAGATTCTGGTCCTGGCAACAGAACCATTTGTTGGCTTGAGGGGGCCTGACCCAGGTTCAATGCTAGTTAGCCAAACAAATCCCTACACTACTGGCCCTTTCGACATCAGCCCACGGAGCGTGGACTGAAGTCTCACTCGAAGCAGTATGGGGGGATGTTGGAACCAAGTTTCCACACCCTTGAGATGGTTGTGATGTCGATTTATCCAGGTTATACCTGCCTCCGTGCAGGTTTCTTAGCCCTCTGTTCCACCCTTAATCAACTTCGCGAAAGAGTACAATCGACTTTGGCGTAGCCCTAACCTGGGGCTGAGGTACTTTCATGCTGCTAGGGCAGCGAGCTACGATATCTCCCAAACTAGGCTAAGTGTCTTACTTATATTATTAACAGATCTTAGTTAGCTTCGCGTAAATAGATGTTCTTACTTGCGTTCACATAACCAACATAATTACATATAGTCACACATCATATAAGCATTATAAGTGAACTTCATACAGAACATAACAAGATGCATAAATAGGAAAGGAAGACGTAGAATTTGTAGAATAATTCTCTTTATTGATAATTCCGAACAATTACATACTCGACCCACCCTATGCACTTAGCTGCAAACTTCTATGCCTCTGTGTACTCAGCTGCAGAGCCTCTACCTACGCTATGACCCAAGACTTAGACTTCTACTTCAGAACTATCTCTCATACATCATATCTTCATTGATTATTGATTCTTCCATTGATTTTTTTTAACTACTTAGAGCTTAGCTATATTTATACAATTCTATGGTCCGCGGACCATGGGTAGATCTTTTACAACTGACATTACATTTCCAAAACAAGGGCAGATAACCCTATGACTCTTTAACACCTACACGCTCCGCGACCACAAAATGCGGAGTCTTTACACTTGGATTACAAAATTTGACCAAAATATGGGCTTTTAGCCCCAAAACTGCCCTTGGGGGATGTCACGCCCAACACTTACTGTGGATCTTACGAATCGTCATTCCATAATCAATTCTTGGTCAGCTGATGCTTTTAAGCTCCCTTCTTGGATCGGAAGTGTCAAGGTCACTTTCTCAATCTGCAACAAGTTCATGAGCACATTCTTTTATGCAAGCTTGGAAAATCATAGTACATTTCATCAAGATTGTGCCTATGCAATGTCAATTCCATGTCGACAGTCAGTGCACACTAACAACGACAGTTTCTCACATTATAACTATGTTTGTACTTCTATTTCGGTGAGTATTGCAAACTTTCGCTTCTGCACACCTTTTTTTTTTGCTAGTGTCACTTTAATGTTTTCAACTTTCACTTTCACTTTATTTCACTCTTATTAGTGTCATTTTCATGTAATATTTACTCTAGCATGTGTTACTTTCACTGTTGTTCACATATCGTAAGAGTCATTCGCACTTTAGCAATTGTCGTCTTTTCGCATGTTAGCTATCAAACAATGTATGAATGCCTGTTCTGGTGGTTTCAAGGGGTTTTCTCTATGTGAATGAGTTGGTCTAACCATGTAAACATCAGTCACACTAATTCCTAAATTTTTAAGCACTGTCGTACAAGTGTTGGCATAATTGTCATAAAGTGTATCTTAAATGCTGCACTTGTCCTAACTTGTCATAAAGTTGTCACACAGAGGGAAATTAATTGCTCATGTGTCATGCATGATCTATGTTGTTGTGTCATCAACCCTTCTAAGTGTGTGATCACATTCGAATTCTTATCACTATTCACATCAGTCTCATCAATCCTACACTTAGCCATTTTTGGAAATGCTTCCCTACTAAGAAAGATGGCCTCACCTGGTTGCACTGAACTATGAAATTTGTAGTTTCAATCCTCTAGTTGTGACCTTGCCTCTTGGAACTGCGTAATGCGCAGTTCCTACTTCCCAGGACTACTACACTACACAGTTTTTGTGCTTAATCCCTAACCTTAACCTCTAGAATTACGTAATTCCTTCTCCTAGCATAGCCTCAAATGTGCACTTTGTAATCTCTAGCCTCAAGATCATCCATTGAGCTCCTGATCTGTGCAATTGTATAGTGGCCCAAACTCCTTTGCCTCTTGAAACTACACAATGTGTTCATCTGGTGCCGATCCCCTCAGCCTGTCTCACTAGCTTCCAGAACTATGCAGTTGTATCCCTCAACCCTACCTGAACTATGCACTGCGTTGTCTCAGGGATCAAGCCTTAACCCTAAGCTCTTGAACTACACAATTGAGAAATAACATGGGCTCCCCTCTTCTCCAGAACTGCATAATAGGTTGATCCAGTGCCCATCTCCTCATCCTGTCAAACTTAGCTTCTAGATTGTGCAAATTTCTTCCTCATTCCTGCCTAGACTATGCACTACATAGTCTCAAGGATTAAGATTCAAGGGGCCTGAGCTGTGAAATTATGTAGTGACTAAGCCTCTTTCTGAGCCTGTCATCCAGTTCTAGCTTAGTTAGTGAATTAATGTGCATCATCTTAGACAAGTGGTTTATCAAACTGATGTCGTCTTGTCATGAGTGAATTGCAGATATAGGAACTCTATCATGCTATGTCAAGATGACGAAGAAGGATATGGAGAAGGCGGAGGTGCTAGAAGACACATATGGAGTAGAAGAGATAAGATGATTAGGGGGCGAGAAGATGAAGGAACATCGAACTCTAATAGAAGATGAAGATAAAGATCATATGGAAGATTCCTCATCTTCAAGTCATAAGGAGGAGGAAGAAGAAGAACAAGTACCATTTATTCAAGAAGACACAAAGAAAGAAGCAACAAGAAGGAAAAATTGGCACTGTCACATCATCATGTAGTCTATGTCTTCAATGTCATGTCATGTCCTATCACAAGTCATCATATGCCACATCATTATTATGGATTTTGTAATTATCTATTTGAAATGTATTGTAAAGTGGAAGTCCAAAGGACACACATGGAATATGAAGAGTCATGTAAGTCGAAAAGTCATAGGAAGTCAAACGGCCATGAGGGTAGTCAAAGAGTCACAAGGAGGGTGAAGCATCACCCCTTGGTTATATATACACCCCTCATTGTATGAGAAAAGGAATTTTCACCTTAGCTCCTCCTGCAAGGCATTAAAAAGACAAACTAGTTCTTTTGAGGAGCAAGGAGATTCTCCAACCCTCCACTATTGGAGCTAGTGGTGTTCATTGTATATGTGTCTCTTGGAACTTTTACTTAATATGAGAAAACCTATGGGCCAATTCTTCATGCATGGATTATGGATATTTGTAAGACTATTCCATGAACGTTTTCAATTCATGTTTTCTTTCATCTGTGCTAAAGTAGTTGAACTATTTTGGTTATTTTGTTACTTATCATATTGAGAATGTGTTGTAATTGTTATTATCATTGTTGCATCCTTGTGGACTATTCCACTGGATAGTAGACAAATATTCCCCATTATACTGGTTTCAATGACCATCACATCTGTGTGGACTATTCCGCTTGATGTTGGATGAACCCCCTTCTTGTTCATGTGTGTCTCTACTAGGGTGGTGTTGTGGGGAAAAATGCCTATGCAGGACGATCTTATCCACCTAAGGTGTGACAGTGCCTTAGAAACAAACAGAGACAGCTATTCTGGTTTCTTCCTTTATGAAATGTGAAAGAAGAGAGATAAATGGACTTACCGGTGTCTTCCATTTGTCCCTCGATCCGGACTCTCTTCTCTTTGAGAGTTCACAACTACTTGCCTTCTCACTCGCCCAGCTTCAACAAGTACATGCAAGATCACAAGAGAACAACTACTTGCCTTCTTGCTTATCTAGCTTCAATGGGTTCCTGCAAGATCACAAGAGAATAGCTACTTGCGACAAGAGAACAGCTACTTGCGACAAGAGAAGAACACTACACAAAGACAGATATTCACATTCATAACTAGTTTAGGATTAGAAATAAACCAAATACACTAATGCAATCATACATCAAGAAAACATCAGCATATAGGAGAAACCAAGATAGCTTTATTGATGAATAACAAGGTTCAGGAAGAGATACAACCCAGAGGGCTCCAATCCAGCATCTCCTTCCCAGCAAATGGAATTCCTATCTTCACCCCTTTCAAAGCATTAAGCACCCAATGATTCCAATCTCAAACCAACATCAATTCTTTGCAATAACAAAATTCCAGCCTCTAGATCTCATGGAGGAGAGATCCATATATAGATGTTTGGAGAGAGGATGAGTCAGCTTGAGATCTGACTAGTGTCCTCTCCCTCTGTTAGTTCTTGATTCCACTTGGAGGTTCTTGCTTCCACTTGGAGATTTGGAACCTCTTACTCATCACCAGTCGAATTCCCTGAGGCAAGTGTCATTTTGGAAGCTTCCTGGGTTTTGACACCTTGAGAAATGAGCTTGCCACATGTCCACTCTCGTTCAGCGCAGGTAGCCAGTGTTCCATTTGACATTCAACGCAGGTAGCCAGTGTTGGCTTTGACATTCAGCGCAAACAACTAGTGTAGCCACTGAAATGATCCTGATTTGACTTGTTTTGAGCAGTTTTTGGTGGAGAACTTCTGTGAATTGCTGTGGTTTGTTAGCGTTGTTCCTCTAGGGGTAGGAACAACATGTTTAGAGACTTTGGATCCCTTAGATTATGGACATTTCATGCTCAATGCTGTAAGGCACAAAAATGTCTATAACAGTTGCCCCCTAAAGTATGAGGCTGTTTATCGGGCGAAATGCTTTATCAGGGGGATCCGAAGTTCATCCAATGCTGGGAGGAGACTTGTAATAAGATACAATACAATACATTATTTTTCATACTGCTTTCATGATCTAGCTGAGGCGGGCATTCCCATGCTCAGCTTTATAAATTCATTATTCTGTACATAGAACAGACAATCGTTTGATGGTAGACTGATAATTTTGATGAAATTATCATCCTTTGAGTAGGATGATTATCTGCTGCAATGATGTACATGTCAATGTCTTTATCTTTCCTGAATATATATCGTAGCCCGGATGGATGAAACTAGATCCGGGGTCTTCAAACTCGTTCGATCTTCACTCTAAGTACAAGTCGATCCATGTGAGAAATGTTCTGAAGTCGAACATGGAAAGACATCTCTTGATTACCGGTCAATGATGTAAACCGTTAAAAAGCGCGAGAGGAATCACCGATAGTGATAATGACCCTCAAGGTACTGCAGTACAATTCACGTGGTGTGAATAAAGGACTTGGCGTCGAACACCACGCAAAATCTTTTGGTCGAAGGTCATTGATGTATACCTGTCGCCGGAAGTGAGAAACTTGCCATTGAGGCATGCAAGCTTCAAAGTACTGAAGGGGTTGTTCCTAGATCAACTTCTTGGATAATGAGCTGATGTCGACAAGAAGCGATCCGTCAAAGGAGGGCCTTAATGAATCCCACATCAGTGACACGGAACGGAGCTAATGATTTTAATGGAGGTGAAAATGATCTGTGACATATGATTCAGGGTGGCGGTCATGAAAGGATGAAGGATAATGTATGGCAGTGGATGGGACACGGTTGACTTTTCTGAATGACTTCTCTTGAAAATATGGCGACACTGATGCGATGGATTGGTAGCATTAACCCAAATGTGGATGGTACGGCGAGACCATGGATGTGACCGGTGAATGAAACAACCCAACCCGACTGTGGTACAGAGGAAAAGTGTCATGTTCAAGAGCGACTTGCTACCATCAAAGTTTTCTTTAGTTTCTCCCAATTTTTCCCCAGTCATTGATGACCAGTACCTCTTTATTTTTGTCAAGCTTGAGGAGGATAACATATGCTTGTTCTATAACCTGCCCTTCGGGCAAGCCCATCGCTATGTTTTAACGAGCCTAGCGATAGTGAAACTCGTTCTCGTCTAAAGACAAGTTTGTCGCTATTTAATGATTTTAACGAGTCTAACTACAAGGATAACTCGGTCCTTTTCATTTTTAGAGAGTCTGAAAAGGTACATAAAGTTAACTCCAAAAGTCCTTTTTCGTCATCTAATCCCTTAAGTCCGAAAAAGTATAAAACGATACAGAAGGGATGAGTTTTCGATAGTTTTAACGAGCCGAATAAAACAAGCGCTCGATCTTTTTGTGCAATAATCCCTCAGGTCCAAAAAGATTAAAATCTAGAGGAGGGATAGCACTTCCGGTCGCTTTAACGAGCTGGGAGGCCAAAACTCGGCAATCTTTTCATATTTTACGAGTCAGATGAAAAGAGCTTAAAGAAGACTCGTCTTTTGAGGAACGAGTGATAAACAGGGTTAGCAGCTGATTCCAGGTACAGGTTGGAATTTTCCAATCACGGCAGTGTCACAAGGATGGCTAGGTGAAATCATTCTTCGTAGCTGTTCCTCAAAATGGGTAAACAAACATATGGAGGTGAACGATCGGCCAATGGAAAAGTGGAGGTGATGGTGCAAACACGACCAAGGCTTTAATGGCTAATGATATTACATTCACAGTGGTTATTTACTGGGATAGTTCATTTTTTAACGAGCTTAAACGCGGGTGGAAACATTTGCTCGATCTTATGTTTATTTTTTAACAAGCATGAACTATGTGCTAAAACTGCTTGGATCTTGCGTTTATTTTTTTTAACGAGCATGAACTGTGTGCTAAAACTGCTCGATTACCCAGTCATATGATAAGAATGTCTCATTAAGATTCTATTTTTTATGGAGCTTCATCTCACTAAGCTTTGCTCCGCATCCTTTCTTTATGCAAGTTAGGAAACGGCTAACCCAAAAAACAGATAAATAACCGCTCTTTGCTTGCACTCCAAAAGGTTTGCATGCCCCCAGGTATAAAGTACGATTTCAAGGTTACCCCTCAATTTGCAGATAAAACATTTGTTTTACCGGGAGAGGCCTACCTCTTTCAGGTTACCCAAAGATTGTTATGTTATTCTTTCAACAAAACACTTCTTCGGCGATGTCTACCGAGATAAACAAAGGTGAGTGGCGAGACCCGCCCTCTCACATAACTTTGACAAGAGAATCTTATTCTAGAACAACCCCTCTTCCAACCACGGATGGGTTACGAACTAGTCATATTTTCTCGCGGAATCCTACCCTATACCCAAAGTTCTCCTGCCGAAGCAGACCAGGACGCATGCCCCCTGGGTTCCAGTCATATCCTCCCGGATTACTCGCGCTCATCAAGAGGACGGACCGTGGGTTGAGACACTTCTTACGTGAATAGACCATTTAGGGATGGTATCTGACTATTTGCGATGCGTGATCCGGGAAATGAAAGTTGGTCCACGAGCTTGACCACTCTTCCTTCATGCGGAAAACACATTACTCTAAAGAGTGAGGAGACTATAGCTCCCATGCAATATATATAGTCTCGTCCAAGGAGTAGGTTATAATCCAAGGGTCCTTGAACGACCATCACGTTCATTTGAACGGTCTTCCCTTTCAATGTTATGGGCACATTGGGGAGGATCCCTAAAGGTCGACTGGTTCCTTTATCAAAACCTGATAGATTTCTCATTTCAGGTAAAAGCGCTAGCGAACCAAGCGCTTTCCAAGCAATAGAGGAAAGGATACTCACAGATGCCCCCTCATCAATGATAGTGCCAGCCATTACCATTCTGTATATTTGAACGATAATTCTGAATGGTATGCTCGCTGGCAACCGGGGTCTGCCTAGTTGGTTCCAGTCAAAGGACACAACCAGGTTGCTTGGTGGTGGGACCGAATAGACAGACGGATATGACTCTGACGAAGTTCCTTCCTGCGATAAAGGAATGGGCAAATTTCCCCCTTGTTCGTCGGAGTCTGTGTTGATGAAGAGAATTTGGATGGTGTCGTCTTTATTCTCCTCTGTGATGGTATCATTCGAAGATAGAGCCTCTGAAGGCAAAACCGGGTCAACTGCCGTCTCAACCTTTTGAATTTCGTCAGGCATGGATCCAGATGGTTCATCTTCAATGATAGGTGCTTCGGCTGACCATCTGGGCGGGCCAGCCGGGTTCTCAACTAGTGAAGGACTTGGCAGGAGTTTTTGATATCCAGGAGGAAGTTGCGCTCGTAAAATCGGGCGATCTTCCAAAACTCTTTTAGCTTCGTCTAAGAAGGGACAACGGTGGATGGCGTGGTCGCCTTCACACAGTTTGCAGGGAAATCTAGCGTTCCCTTTCTGTCCGGTGGCTTCACTTTCACTAGTTGACGGTGAGCAGTCAACATGGCTATCAGAGGTTGATGCTACCGAATTGTGCAAACGGGGAGACCAGTCCCTTAGTATCCGAGGGATGCAGGGACAATCTCTGTGGAAGTGGTCTCCCTTGCATATGACACATGGCGATTTAGGCCTTGTCAGTGCTGTGTGTGGATTTTTGTCAGACGACACTTGTTTGCCCCCAGTCGCTTTTGGCTCCTTCTTCTTCTTCTCTTTCTTCTTCTTTTCCTTCTTCTCCTTAGGAACTTGGTTTTTTGTTTTACCAGTTCCGTCAAGCGAAGAGGAAGGAGGAGAGGAAGAGTTAGATGAAGTAGAAGGCTGGTTGGCAACTCTGGTCTGGTCTAACTGTTGACTCGACTGTTCAGGAATGGTGGTGTTCTGAACGACATTGGTTGAAAAGAGACAGACTGGCAAGCCAATTGTCCGTCCTGGAAGCGACAATGTGGCCATATGAGGCGCACCAACATCTCCCCAAGAGGAGAAGGGACTAGGATTTCCACCAAGGGGAATTCCTTGGTTGGTGTGCTCCATTTTTTCAACCTAAAGATCAACGCAGGAATAAAGGGTGATTGTTCCGTTTAAAATAAATTTTAACAACGCTTTAGACACAACTTGATTTTTCAATTTTAAAGAGTCGAGAAAAAGCTAAAGATGACTCTAGTCTCCTTCGATGTTTTAACAAGCCCGAAGTGACAAATGCTTGGATGGACTTTTTCCGTTATAAAGTCCGAAAAAGGCCAAAAGGAACTGCTCTGGAGTTCTAGGCAGAGGGTGTGCCAAACTTTTCGCAAAACCGCAGAATACTTTTTAGGGTACGGGCGGTCGATCTTCCTGAATGCTGTGTTCAGTGCATTGCGATCAGTAGGGCGGCTGACACGGCTTCCTAAGGATAAAGGTTTTATGCCTATAGGGGTCTCCCAATATATACACGACGGTACGTGGGAGCACAATCCATACTGGCGCTATCGTCCCTTAGGAGGAATCACCCACCATCCACGAGATCGACAGTCACTAGGCTTAACGAAGCCGGAACACGTCTCTAGCCTAGACCTCTATGTTGTGCGTTATGTTACAAAGCGTTGTTAAGTTCATTCAATTTATTTTAGGTTGATCTTTTTAGAAGTTTGCCTTTCAAGGTTCACCACGAGATGTATGATACAATTCCTAAATGCAGTCTAAAGATGATAAGCAAGCTTTATATCTTTTCAACTTTGAAAATCCTAGCTACTAAGGGAAAAGAAAGACACCATCTTTTCTCAAAGAGCAATCAACACACTCTAATGCACTTTTCCTAAATCCAACATGAAAACTATCAAAATGCAAATGCACAATGCAGGTGTTTGTTTTCCGCTTTCTTAGTATTGATGCCTACAAAGAAAGCTTTTTGTACAACTTTGAATTTTCTTTTAAATGACAAATACAAACAAGTTTACTTTTTCGAAATCAGAGAGGGTAGAAGAGATTACAACACTTAATGATTTTCGAAATGAATACTTGTTTCGACACTTAAAAGAGACAAACTCAAACCAATAAGCAAAAGCAAATGTATAATCAACTGCAAACAGCCAATGAACTCTCTCCTAAGATCACAATCAACAGATCTGAATCAAGGGCTACAGGATGATTATTTCACTCATGTAAAGGAAAACTGTAAATGACGCCACAAACACATAAAAACACTCACAGTCTTTTTGTACAAAAGGAGGCGGAATCTAAGCAGAGAAAAGGAGTTATCAGACTGGTACCTATGCTGGTTACAGGCTACAAAAATCAGAGATCAAAACAGGGCAAAACAGAGCAGAGAACCCCAGCTGCACAAGAGCAAACTGGTTCAGCGCAACCTCAACACAGGGGTTTTGACATTCAGCGCAGGTAGCCTTCACGGGACCTGCGTTGAAATGCAGAATCCCTTCACTGGGTCTGCGCTGAAGGAGAAACTCTCGTTTCCCACAAGTTCTGGGTCACAGATTGCTATTTAATTCACTGTTTTAGGCCAAATAAAAGCAACAAGCAAGGTGTAATCAAAGGGATGCTTTGAGGGGTACTAAAATCTATCACAAGGATCATCAAATCATTTGTGAGTCCATTGTTCAGATCATAGACAAGTCCAGTGATTGGATCAAAGCAGCAACTGTCTACTTTGCATCCGGGAATAGCAGATGCAGTTCGATTGTTGCTGTCAAGTCTATGAAGCAAACAATGATAGAAACACAAATAAAATGACTAAACAAATCTCCCCAGCGGAGTCGCCAATTTGTTGTGGGAAAAAATGCCTATGCAGGACGATCCTATCCACCTAAGGTGTGACAATGCCTTAGCAACAAACAGAGACAACTATTCTGGTTTCTTCCTTTATGAAATGTGAAAGAAGAGAGATAAATGGACTTACCGGTGTCTTCCGTTTGTCCCTCGATCCAGACTCTCTTCTCTTTGAGAGTTCACAGCTACTTGCCTTCTCACTCGCCCAGCTTCAACAGGTACATGCAAGATCACAAGAGAACAACTACTTGCCTTCTTGCTTATCCAGCTTCAATGGGTTCCTGCAAGATCACAAGAGAACAGCTACTTGCGACAAGAGAACAACTACTTGCGACAAGAGAAGAACACTACACAAAGACAGATATTCACATTCATAACTAGTTTAGGATTAGAAATAAACCAAATACACTAATGCAATCATACATCAAGAAAACGTCAGCATATAGGAGAAACCAAGATAGCTTTATTGATGAATAACAAGGTTCAAGAAGAGATACAACCCAGAGGGCTCTAATCCAGCATCTCCTTCCCAGCAAATGGAATTCCTATCTTCACCCCTTTCAAAGCATTAAGCACCCAATGATTCCAATCTCAAACCAACAACAATTCTTTGCAATAAAAAAATTCCAGCCTCTAGATCTCATGGAGGAGAGATCCATATATAGATGTTTGGAGAGAGGATGAGTCAGCTTGAGATCTGACTAGTGTCCTCTCCCTCTGTCAGTTCTTGATTCCACTTGGAGGTTCTTGCTTCCACTTGGAGATTTGGAACCTCTTACTCATCACCAGTCGAATTCCCTGAGGCAAGTGTCATTTTGGAAGCTTCCTGGGTTTTGACACCTTGAGAAATGAGCTTGCCACATGTCCACTCTCGTTCAGCACAGGTAGCCAGTGTTCCATTTGACATTCAACACAGGTAGCCAGTGTTGGCTTTGACATTCAGTGCAAACAGCTAGTGTAGCCACTGAAATGATCCTGATTTGACTTGTTTTGAGCAGTTTTTGGTGGAGAACTTCTGTGAATTGCTGTGGTTTGTTAGCCTTGTTCCTCTAGGGGTAGGAACAACATGTTTAGGGACTTTGGATCCCTTAGATTATGGACATTTCGTGCTCAATGCTGTAAGGCACAAAAATTTCTATAACAGGTGGTATTACTACCTCTCTCTTAGAGGCTCACATTTCCTTCCCTCCATAGTGAAATAATTTTGACACACATACGATCGAACAATCACCAGGCACACCTGCCTTGCTTTTCAAAGGCACCACGCATTCCACTCTCTTACTGACAGTTAGAGCCAAGGAAAATATATTAGAATACATGGAAAACAGGTCGATATTTTGGATGGGAATCCTAATCCAAACAATGTGAGGTCTAATTTGGACTTCACATTGGGGAGACCCCTTGGTTGATGGATTTCCATCACTATCAACAATGGTGCTAGAAGGAGGGCTAGATGACATGATGAGCTCGTTACATCTGTTTTGAAAATATTGTCATAAATGGATATTTCACAAATCATAATGTTACAATGTTTTTATAACCAACCTCCTAGAAAAATTTCAATCTTTGCAAAACTTGTTCATGCCTTGTCTCAGTTCAAGTTTAATGGTGAGAGTGGTATATTTTCATCCAGACACGTAAATGTTTTTCTTGGGTTTTGTAAAACTTTCCAAATCGATGATGAAGATGTTATGTGTATTATATTCACCCTCACTCTTAAAGGTCGTATTAAGAATTGGTGTCATACCTTACCATCTTATTCCATTAATTATCTTGGCCATTTTACTAAGGAGATTCATCAATCTTTTGATTGGTATGATAATCAATATGTTCACAAAAGAATCAATCAACTCAAAATGGAGCTTGATGAATCAGTTGAGGGTTTTTATAATAGATTCCTTCATTTATTTTATGAGTTTCCTAAAGAATATATGGACTAGGATCTCTGTAAGAAAAAGTTTGAACATTTGGTTCAGATTTCTTTGAATTAGTTTGAATCTAAACCTCCTGATGCTTTCACTTCCCCAACTTTTGTGAATCGTGAGACACCTATAATTTTAGAAGAGAAACTTATTATTCATTTTTTTCCTTGTCCTCCTCCTTTTCCAGTCTTGATGTGGGTGCCTCATTATGACGATTGTAAAGTTAGGAAATCTACAAATCAAATTCCTAATCCATCTTATTCTTTTTCCACTTTTCATGATTCAGATTCAATGTAAGAAATTCTAGATTGGCATAGGAAGCCTATGGTGAAGACTAACTCTTGCATTCCACAAGATGATGTTATTGTTCATAATTTTAGTCTCGAGTCTAATTTTGATTTATATTATCTCCTATCATCTACATGCCATTACTCTTTGTACCATGATCATATTAATTTTTTCACACTCTCCAACTATTTTTTCACACTCTTGCTTTTCGTGATGCTGGTTCAAATTGCGATAAGATACAAGGCAATCACATTACATAGGTAGGGGAGCACGAAGGAGTAGATGCTTTGAATATTTCTTCTATTTTCCAAACTCCTCTATGTGAAGATGATGCACTTCCATTCTTGGATGATTTTCAATCTGCTAATCTCGGTAGTGAATCAAATGTAATCAATTCTTTTGATCAATCCATAGCCTCAAGAAACATTCATTCCAATGATGATGACTTTATTGATGTATTCAATCACGAATGCCCAGGTGTATCAACTGATCTTTTGGTTTCTAACAACGTAAATTTTGAAACGGGAACTGATATCGTTACCCATTTCGTAGAGATAGCAAAAAAGTGACCCGATTTAGAAAAGGGGCGATGTAGAACACACGTATTGTTTTTAGAGTATAGTTTTTGGCACTTTAAATAACTGATATGATTACTCGTTTTGTAGAGGTAGCAAAAAAAGTGACTTGATTTTGAAAAGTGGTGATGCAGGATACACTTTTTTTTTTTTTCGGAGTATATTTTTGACACTTTAAATTTTCTTATGTATCAAATATAAAAATTTGTTTTTAAATGTTAGTGATTTTCATGTTGATTTTGAAACATGTTGATGCAACATACCTTTTGTTTTAGAGGTCTTATTTTTTACACTTTAAAATTTATTATGTCCACCTTTTTTTTGAAATCATGATTACTTAACAAATTTTCAAGTTGTTTTATTTTTCTTTTTTTTAAATGTTTTTTTTTTCTCAGTAAAACTATGCTATTATATTATATTATGTACAGATAAACATTACAGACAGAAAAACATGTTGCCCAAGGCCGACTGTGGCACTGTGGGTTGACTTCTTGCAACTCCCAAATAGCCCTTACAGGGGCGACGTTTCCCTCCGGAGTTGCAACCAGTACATCAAAACACATAATAGTTTTCATTCCAGATCATGAACACCCACGCAGGGGCTTTGAAGCAAAAACTGCCCTCGCAGGGGCGACCAACTGACTGAAACAAAGCATATAGAAACCTGGACACGAACCTTAAAAACTCAGACATAAACATGTGACTTATCCCATACCCAGACACAGATAGCGAACGAGACAGAAGACTTAAACAGAACCTGAACAAAAAGATGGTCGACGCAGCCTGCCGCGGAGTGCTACTCCTCAGGCTTCTCCTCAATGATTGGAACCCATCCATAATACTCAGGGACGCCTTCCCCTTCTTCCTCTGCAACGTTCTTGGAGGACGACGCTTCTGGCTTCTGAGATTGGGCGGGAGCCTGCTCCGGAGCTCCTCCCGTTCTTTCCTCATCAATTGCCGGATGTTCAGCGAATGGCGTTGCCCTGCTGCCCTCACCGTCTTCATTTTCCTTGGTATCCTTAATGAATAGGACGGAGAGGTGAGCACTAATGCTTCCAAGAGTAAAAACAGCAGTGCCAAATGCTGGAAGGGAGGGTGGTTCTGAGTTGGGGCCGCCCGCGTCCATGAATTGGGAAGCCTGCATGTGGGTAGCCCCGGCTCTTCTGTGACAGTAGCAACAGCAGCAATGGTGGTGGGAATCCGCTGCTGGATGGCGTGAGGAGCTCCCTCGACCAGAGCCGCGTCTACATGGCATTCTTTCCCTTGGCTTGACCATTTTGGCAGAGGAGCTGGCGGTGAAGAACAGAGCTTCAATCGCTGGAAGCCCCTGCTCGAGTCTCCTCCCAATGCAGCGAAGTATTCTCTCCTCGCCTCTTGGCAATAACACAATGTAACCCGCAACTCTGTCACCAGGGGGGACAGGCGCGAAATATTCCTTAGCAGCCGCAACACCTGTAACATCCACAACGTCTGCCAGAAGGAGGAAATTGCCCAAACCAGCCTGCACAACGAGCCTCTCACTCTGAGTATGGTTCGTCCCCATGCCCATCTTAAATTTAACCAACTCGTCATGCTCTTGAACCTTGGGCGCCATAAATGCGCTCTGCATCCGCTACAGTTCACCTTAGGTTTCATTGAAGACTCTGAGCTAATGCCTCGGTATTTAATGCCTCGGTATTTAATACCTCGGCGGCGTTCTGTGTGTCCTCCCTTATATCACCTCGAGGCGGCACATGTTGGCCATGTGGCCTCCTTTCCTCTGCCGTGCGAACACCCGCATCCGGGGTTCTTTTTTTTAAATGTTGATTACTTAAAAAAAAAATATAAAAATATATATAAAAAAGACAAAACAAAACATAAAAAATGTAAAAAAAATAAAAAATAAAAAATTATCTCATAAACCATAAAAGAATTTGGAAAAGAAAAACAAAATTTAAAAAAGCTATAAGATTAAGTAAAAATAGGAAAAAAAAAAAAAAAAAAACATTAACAAAAACTAGAAAAAAAACTTAAAAACAAACTAGATTAAACAAAAAATAGAAAATTAACAAAAAATAAAATAAAAAAACTGCTAAAATTAAGATTAAAAAATAAAAATAAAAAATAAAAAAACAAAATAAACTCAAATTATAAACCAGAAAACCAAAAAAATACAAAAATTATATATATATATATATATATATATATATATATAAAATAAAAAAATTCAAAAAACATTTAAAGTTAAAAAGAAATATCTATGTCCGATTTTAAAAAAATAAACATTTAACTTTTTTTAAATAAATAAATATTATTTATTTAAAACCAAAAAAAAAAAAGATATGCGCATTTTTTTAATTTTCGTTTTTTTAAATAAGATTTATTTATTTATTTTTTTAAAGAAAAAAAATTAAACTTTAATTAATTTATGAGCATTTTTTTTAAAATAAACTGAAAAAAATTAAACAAATTAATTTAAAATTTTTTAAACAAATTAAAATTTTAAACTTTAATTAAATATTAAAAATTTTAAACAAATATTTTTTAATTTAAAAAAAAGTGTTGATTCTACGCTCGACAACTCGTGGTGGCACGATCGTGGGTGGAGGGGCTGCATGCAACCTCTTCTGCCCAGGGCCGTGCCAACACGAGCCACTGGGCGATTTTGGGAATCGACACGCCATCGCTCGGTGGTGCATGGTGGCGTGGTCCTGGGCGGAGGAGGCTGCATGCAACCCCTCTGCTCACAGCCACGCCACCACGGGCGACCAAGAGAGTCCATTTTTTTTGTATGTTTATTTAATAAAAAATAGTTAATACTTTTTTTTTTTATTTTGTTTTAAATAAAAAATATTTGTTTTTAAAATTGTTTTTTTTTTTTTTAAATAAAAATTTTAAATGTCTTTATTTTTTTAATAATATATATATATATATATATATATATATATATATATATATATATATATATATATATAGTTTTAAATTTAAATGTATTTTTTTAAAATTTAAATGTATTTTGCTTTTTGTTTTTGTTTGTTTGTTTGTTTTTTTTATTTGAAAATACATATATATTTTTTACTTTTTAATTGGTATATTGTTTTTGTTTTTGTTTCTTAATTTGAGTATATTTTTGGGTTTTTTAATTGTTTTTAATCTTAATTTTAGTAGTTATTATTATTATTACTATTATTAAATCTAGTTTGTTTTTAATTTTCATTCTTTTTTTTTAGTTTTTTGTTAATGTTTTTTTTTTAATTTTTACTTAATTTTATAGTAGTTGTTGTTGTTTTTTTTTTTTTATCATTATGGTTTACTATATATATATATATATAATTTAATTTTAAATATGTTTTTCTTACTATTTATTTGTTTATAATTTATAATTTCTTTTTAGCTTTTTAATTCTTATATTTTATCGGTTAATTTTTTTTTTTAACAGTTTTATGCTTGATTTTTTTTTGTTTGATTTTTTTGCCTTTTTTTTATATATTGGATTTTTTTTTTTTGCTTTTTAATTTTATATATTTTTTTTAATATATATTTTAATTTACGTTTTGTTATTTTTCTTAACATTTTTTGTTTTGTGTTTTTTCATTGTTTTAATTTTTTTCATTATTCTTTTGAAATTTTAATGTTTTTCGGACATTGTTTTAATTTTTTTTCGTTATTCTTTTGAAATTTTAATGTTTTTCGGAGTCATGATAAAATCTTTTATGCCATCATTTCGAAATGCTGAAAATTTTCCCTCGAAAAAAAAGTGTTATTCCAGTGTCAAAACTTTTTGTTTTGAGGGTGTTTTTTGCACAAAATTTACCATTGAAAAAAAAAAGTGTTATTCGAATACCAACACTTTTCGTTTTGAGGGTATTATTTGCAAAGTGTTATTTGAACATCAACATTTTTTGTTTTGAGGGTGTTTTTTGGACAATTTTTGCACAAAAAATTGGTTTTCACTACCATTTTTAAAACATGTTGAAAATTTACCCTAGAAAAAAAAAGGTGTTATTCTAGCATCAACACTTTTCGTTTTTAGCACTGTTTTTGGTGTTTTTATGGGGTTTTTTGGCCAGAGTTCTCATTTCAAAGTTTACATTGTTTTCTCATGTATATTTTACTTTAGATCCATAATCTAATTCAGTCAAAGAGGACGTGCTTATAGAAACTTCCTCTTCATCTCATTATCCCTTGTGTTCTACTGTCTATGATTCATCTACTTGCGACAGAGATACTCCATGCTCTTTAAGTTCTTTATCCAATGAGTTATCTTCTCAATTGACACAAGGTCATGAGATTATGCATGAGAAAATGAAAATAATCGAACCATTGAGAAATCTTTCCATCCCTCATGTTCTCTTCTCTTACATGAAGAAAACTCTTCAAATCAAATTTCTCATGAAATTTCTCCGATTCATTCATCTTCAAATTTGTGACTAGAAGAATCTTTTGACTTCAATAATCTGGTTGTTGAAATTGAGAAATCCGGTGAAATCAATGATAGAGATGGCTTCCATTCGGTGAGCAATGGTTTTATTGAAATCAATGGTAAAAACTATCCTCAAACCATGCATGAGATGGTTCAATATTCAAAATATGATTTTACAATCCTAGAAAGTTCTGGGACTTGCCAGGGATTCAAGGCACTTCAAATTCCATTGATGGTTATGTCAGGATCTTGTGAGTCTGGTAATCTTGTCAAACTAAGTCAGATCTGGTTTTTCCCACACAATCCTTCTATTTGCATGGTTTCACTTGATGAAAATTTATTTTTGAAAAATGTTTGGTATTTCAGGTATGAGCTTTTAATTTTTCAAGATTTTTCTTTTGATTAGATTCAAGAATCCATTTCAGTTCATTTATCTTCATGCAAATCTATCACATCAAATTTGGGTTTGGAATGTGTATCTCTCATAAAGTCATGGAATTATGAAGTTGATCATTCCAAGGACTATCTTTCGTTGAAGGAATCATTCTTATCGAATTTATTCCTTAATAGTTAGCTCCTGGTTCTTCTTGTGAATGTTATATTCCAAATATTTCCCTTCACCACACCGAAAATCCTCGAGTGATAATGAATGCACGATTTATCGCATGAATCAAGTTTTTCTCCATTCACCATGCCCTAACTGGCCTCATGTATTTTTTGTACTGGCATCCCTTTCAAATTCTTTTGATGATTATGATGCTTGTACAATTTGTCACTAGTTACAGGAAAATGGTTTGTCACATTTGGTTTGCAAGGAACTTGGTTCAATTTTTTAGAGCATTCGCAAAGCTGTCCAAATTGATTTATCTTGGGTAATTATAAACTAGGAATATAATGCTTTAATCAACCCATATGATCATTATTTTTTCTCTCATGACTATCATTCAGCTTATCATTTTTCCATCAGCACATCCAATGATATTTATTTTACATCCTTTGATCTTCATCATTCAATATCTCACTATTCATATTTTTGTCGAGAAGTAGAGGAACTTCAACCTTCACTGATGGTTATGTCAGGCCCTCACTATCTCAACATGACTACTGAATATGATCATATCTATTTTCCCTCACAAGATTTCCATCTTAATCCCCTACATTTAATTGAAAATTCATCTTTTCAAATATTTCAGGGTTTTCAATAGGATCATAATGATTTTTACGATCCAATCACTGAATGGTTGGAATAGTGTTACCTGGCAAGCTCCATCACAAATAAAAATTTTCGATCTCCCCTCACACTTCCTAAGAAGTTCGATGTAGATGGAGACAAATATGTAAGAATATTTCGAGGTTTGTTGAAAGAGGGTAAGAATGTGAATTTGATGAAAGTAGTGGTTGTGATACACCTTTCCACCCATAAGAAAGACCTTCCTTTTTTTGTGAAAATTATTCAATCTCTCACCTTTTCTCTTGCACATTACTTTAGATCTTTTTTAATTGATCGTATCTTTGTGATTGTAGGTTGGGAATGATTATGGTGGCTACATTGGAAATTCCATTATACGTGATGCCAACATTCTAGCTTGTTGGGTTAGGAGTAGGTCTAGTTGCATTGTGGTTTACCTGCACATCCATCCTGCATTCATTTCACGTAGTATGTCTTGCATTTTCTGGGTTTGGTTTCACATCATGTTAGCTTTAGCCATTTTTTGTCTTGTCGTCTTGTTTCGTTTCATTTTTGTGTGTTGTATTTCCTTTGATTTTGTGAGACCATGCATGAAGATGCTCTATTGTCACAAAAGGAATGTGGAAAAATAGAAAAGTACTTTGTAACACTACAACATTTGGATAACTCCTTATCCTTCTTTCTTATCTGGGTCACATCTTTTGTTCGGTGATGTTCCTATGAAAAATACAATCCTTGCATTAAGAAATCCTTGTGTTGAACCATGAACTCCATGTCTATTCTAGAAACCTCATGCCTGCACTCAGGATTTATGTTTCAGTGTTTTCAATATGATCCAATCAAGTAGAGAAGGACAATGGGAAAATATAAACAAGGAAATCAATATCAAAGGTCTTATATATGCTTCTCTGAAGGGACAACCTCTCCTTCTCTCAATAAGTCAGGATCCCTTTTCCACCCATAAATAAATAAGTGCTAATGCACAATCCTCTTTAAATAAATAAATAAAGGAAAAAGAAGGGAAAGGCTCTCTGTGCAGAGAGGTGAAGCAAGCAACTTCGCCGAGGTACTGTCCAGGCTCATTGGAAGAAGAGAAATTTTTGTGTTCTTGTAGTGACTCTGTTAGGGTACTGTCCATGCCTACTGGTAGCGGAGCAACACTAGAGGTGAAAAAATATGCTGCAAAAATCTAAAGCTCGCGAACTTCATTACCCTATCTTGGTTCGAAACATTGTGTGATCACTGATCTTATGTTTGTGTTTAACTGAGTAAAAGAATGAAGGGAAATATGTTTATGCACATGGTAAGTGGGGAAACCATGGTAATTTGAATGATGAATCAATACTTCCTAAAGAACTAGACCTTGCACAAAAGAATTGACCAAGTTAGAGAAGCTGTAGTTCTACCAGTGTGTCACCAAGTGTTGTCACTGTGACAAAAACCCTCCAAAATTTTGCATACACTCAAATTTTGGAGCCTACTATGGATCTTATGATCAGTTCTTCCACAGTAACTTTTTGGTCAGCTAATGCTTTTAAGCTCCCTTCTTGGATCAGAAGTTTCGAAGTCACTTTCTTAAACATGCTCAGTCCACGTGAAGTTCATGAGCACATTTTTTTACGTAAGCTTGGAAAAGCATAACACGTTCCATCAATATTGTGCTTGTGCAATGTCCAAGCCATGTCGATGGTCAGTGCACAATAATAACAAAAATTTCTCACATTATAGCTACATTTGTACTTCTATTTAGGTGAGTTTTGCAAACTTTTGCTTCTGCGCACCTTTGTTTTGCGAGTGTCGCTTTCATGTTTTCAGCTGTCACTTTTTCTTTATTTCACTCTAATTAGTTTTGTTTTCAAGTAATCTTTCCTACGGCATGTGTTACTTTCACTGTCATTCACATATCGCAAGAGTCGTTCACACTTTAATAACTGTCATATTTTCACCTGTTAGCTATCACACGATGTATGAATGCATGTTCTAGTGGTTTCAAGGGATTGTATTTGTGTGAATGAATTGGTATAACCATGTAAACATCAATCACACTCATTCCTAAAGTTTTAAGAACTATCGCACAAGTTTTATCACAATCATCATATAGTGTATCTTAAGTGTCACACTTATCGTAACTTGTCATAAAGTTGTCACACCGAGGGAAATGCATTTTTCATGTGCCATGGATGATCTATGTTGTTGTGTCATTAAGTATTCTAAGTGTGTGATCACATTCAAATTATTATCATTTTTCACCTCAGTCTTGCCGAGCCCACACTTCGCCTTTTCTAGAAGCGCTTCCCAACTAAGCAACCTAGATTCACCTGGCCTCCCTAAATTGCGCACTACATAGTTTCAGTTATCTAACTATGACGTTGCCTCTTGGAATTGTGTAATGCACAGTTTCTACCTCCTAGGACCGCTGCACTATGAAATTTATGTGCTTAAGCCCCAACCTTGACCTATTGAACTGTGAAATTCCTTCTCCCAGCCTAACATCAACTGTATACTTCATAATTTCTAACCTCAAGCTCATCCCTTGGGCTCCTCATATGTGAAATTGCATAGTGGGCTAGCCTCCTTTGACTTCAAAAACTGTGCAATGTGTTCATCTGGTGCCCATCTCCTTAACCTATCTCAAAATCTTCCATAACTGTGTAGTTTTGTCCCTCAACCTAGCCTAAACTATGCATTGCGCAGTCTCAGGGACCAAGCCTCAACCCTGAGCTCTTGAACTATGAAATTATGGAATCACTTGGGTTCTTCTCTCCTCCAAAACTATGCAATAGTCTGATCCAGTGCCCAATCCCCTCAACCTATCACACTAAGCTTCCAGATTACGTAGATTTATTCCTTAGTCCTTCCTGAAATTCACACTACGCAGTCTCAAGGCACAACCTTCACCCCTAAATTCTTGAGCTTCACAATTGTGTAGTCACTAAGCCTCTTTTCTAGCCTGTCATCCAACTCCAGCTCAGTCAGTGGATCAATGTGCACTATGTTATACTAGGGGTCTATCGTATTAATGTCATATTTTCATGAGTAAATTTTAGATACAGGAACTCTATCCTTCTATAGAAAGATGATGAAGAAGGAGATTGAGAAGGAGGACATACTAGAAGACACATATGGAGTTGAATAGATAAGATGATCAACAGAAGAGAATATGTAGGAACATCGAACTCTAATAGAATATGAATATCAAGATCACATGGAAGACTCATCATCTTAAAGTCATAAGGAGGAGGAAGAAGAAGAACATGTACCATCTACTTAAGAAGACACAAAGAAAGAAGCAACAAGAAGGAAAACTTGGCACTATCACATCATCATGCAGTCCATGTCATTAGTTTCATGTCATGTCCCGTCACAAGTCATCATATCCCATATCATTATTGTGGATTACATAATTACCTATATGAAATGTATTTTAAAGTGGAAGTCCAAAGGACACACATGGAATATGAAGAGTCATGTAAGTCGAAAAGTCATATGAAGTCAAATAGCCATGAGGGTAGTGAAATAGTCATAAGGAGGGTGAAGCATCACCCCATAATTATATATACACCCTCATTGTATGAGCAAAGGATTTTTCAGCTTATCTTCTCTCGCAAGGCATTAGAGAGACAAACTAGTTCTTTGGAGGAGCAAGGAGTGGCTCCAACACTCCATTATTGGAGCTAGATTGTATACATGTGTCTTACAACTTTTACTTAATATGAGAATCCCTATGGGCTAGCACATTCTTCATGCATGGATTATGGATATTTGTAAGATTATTCTATGAATTTTTGTAATTCATGTTTCCTTTCATCTGTGCTAAAGTAGTTGAACTATTTCATTTATTTTGGTACTTATCATATTGAGATTGTGTTGTAATTGCCATTATTGCTGTTGCATCATTGTGGACTATTCTGTTGGATATTTGACATATCTTCCCCATTATATTGGTTTCAATGACGTCAGATCTCTGTGGAATATTCTGCTTGATTTTTCATGGACCCTTCTTGTTCATGTGTGTCTCTACTAGGTTGGTACTACTATCTCTCTCTTAGAGGCTCAATTTTCCTCCCCTCTACAATGAAAGAAATTTGATACACATACGATTGAACACTCACTATGCACACCCCCTTTCTTTTCAAAGGCACCACGCTTTCCACTACCTTACTGAAAATTAGAGCCAAGGAAAATTTATAAGAATACATGGCAACCAGATCTATATTACGAATGGGGCTCCTACTCCAAACGGTGTGAAGTCTAATTGGGACTTCACATCGGTGAGACCCCTTGGTTGACAGATTTCCAAAACCGTCAACACCTACATTTTAAATTTGTGACCTATCATACAAATTGGAATTGCGACCTAAGAAAAACCCTTTCTCCTTGCTAAGGCCTAATTTCCTTTACCCTTTCACCCTCAAGCTTCATAGTGAGACTTTTATGTTCTCGTCAATTTAAGATTGTCAATTGTTTGTGCTATAATCTATGTCAAAGGATGATATATTTGAAATTTCAGGAACCATCTATTTAGATTGCATCAATATATCTTCTTATTTCAGAGAGATGGTGCTACCGATGGTCATAGGTTTTGGCAAGAGTTCTTGTAAGGTCAAGAGAAGCATAGAAGGGGTAATAAATAGTCTTCTAAAGTTGCCCATATATGGAAATACTACTTGCAATATTGAAAAGACAATGAAACTCACATGGTGGGACATCTACTTAGAATTTGCAAAAAAGACACCTTGTAGGATGAAGAAGATTTAAGAGATTATATCAATGTAAAGAAATCCTAGTTGCATAAAGTAGCAACACATCCACCAATCTTTCCATGTTCCGAAACAATAGAGTGTGTACTGCAACATACACATGAAGATCACTAGGAAATTAGGGGACATGATGGGGATCTCATAGAATTCGTCTCCACTACTGATATTAATACTTATTAGAAGCTTCCTGAGCATGAATAGGCCTTCAAATCTAAATGGTTATGAACCTTCAATGAGCCTACCAAATACATATTGAAATCACGGTGGTAGGAGCCAACCAATTTCAGGATCAATGGGGATAGAGTCTATAAAACAAAATTCTTCAGAGAGGTATACCATTTAATGGCTGCCATGTTGAATAGGCTATATGGGAAAGTGAACATTGATACCATTCTAGGATCATGGGTCCCTATGATGCACATGGTTCCCACAAAAGGAATGATATTCAATTGGGAAAGCATTCTTGCATACAAGAACCTGGAAAAATGTCAACAAAACTTATTTTATATGGCTTCCTATCACCTTGATGCAGTTTGTGAAAAATGTACTTCGAATGATTGAGTTTAAACAAACCCCAAAAGTGCAAGAGCCTATGCATATTCATTATAAAATATTTTGGAGGATAGGTTACAAAGGCATGTATGAAACAATTGTAGAGTCTTTCATTACTCCTTTGTATAACAAACTCTTTGGAGATCAAGACTGTCCATGCATGTTTGAAAGGGTTAGGAACTCCTGCCCTGATGTTGTAGTTTGGTTCCAAATTGGAGAAGAAACCAATATTAGGGTTTTCAATGCCTACAAACCTCCTCATCCTATCTCCATGCTAGTGACTTACAAATTGGTTTTATATAAGGTTTCCTATCAATTAACTATTGGATTGTCCAATTGATTAGAAAAAGTTAAAAAGGGACCATGTCTTATATTCCCTTTGACAATTGGAGCATATACCCTCCAAAATGTTAAGGAAGACAAAGCGGAAGTCAAGGATTTGAATGGTTTCCATTTCATTGAGTTAAGGTTATGTAAATATGACCCAATAGGAATTGCATATACACATTAAAAAGTAATTGGATTTGGTTGGGCATTGTTAGGTACCTATATTACTAGTGATGCCCCCATTACTATTGCAGTTGTATCCCTTATTAATATTGTTGTGCCCCTATTTCCCCCATATTGTTATTACTGTGCCCCATATAATTCCTCTATTGTTATTTTTGTGCCTTTATATTATTATTGTTATGTCAGCTTGGTTATATTGTGACCCCTTAGACTCCTATATATAGAAAGGAGGTTTCGTCATTTGTATCATCCAAGAATTGTTCATTTGTGTAATGTAAAGGAGGTTGCCCCCTTGAAGAGGTTGAATTCTAAGGTGTTCAACTATCTTTTCTATCTTTTTGTGAGCTGGTTTCATAACATTTGGTATCAGAGCTTTGGATTCTAGGGTTTTGCTACTCCAAATAGTTCATCGTGGCATTTTTGCTATAACTATTTTTCTGTGACGTTTCAGAGGCAAAACAAAAAAACCATTTGAGACAAAATCACGCTGAACCTCGGGTCCGAATTTCAGAGCTTTTCGCACTATATTTGTGGATATATTATCTGAGGAAGTTGGCCTTTTTGCAGACTCCTGAATTACATTCCAAACATGTGACCTTGGGAAAATCATCATAAATTTTGTTGTGAGCATTAGATTGAAATTCCGTAAGAATTTACAAAAATAGGACAGACTATAGTTTCTTGTGTATATTTTTCAGATACTAAGATCAAAACAGTGACACGTGGCACTTCATACAAATTCACTCTTCTGGAAAGGTCTATAATTAGGTCATCTTGGGGATTGTGCATAACTCTGCCTTGGAGAATCTAAATTTGATCAAACTGGTGGCATTGGAAAGAGGACACAGAGGGCTACTACATGTCACAATTTCAGAATTGGATGATCCGAAATTACAGAGATACATCAGATTCAATATTGAGCTCCTACAAAGTGAAAAAAAGATGTGTAGCTTTTTTAAAATTTTTGCATAAGCTTGGTTTGAAAAATTAGTTTCAAGGAATTCAAAGGGCATAGTAAAGCATTATTATCGGTAATTGATGCCCCTAGGAAAGAAAATGCAAACACCTAGTAAGCAACTTGAAAGTTCTAGCATTACTCATGAAGAAGAGGAAGAAATGCAACATGATATATCAAAATTGCTAGACTAAGTGCAACAAATGTCACTTGCACAAAAAGTAACAGAATCTAAGATGGATGATTTAAAGAAAGATGTAGAAGCTAAGATGGATGGTTTAAAGAAAGGCGTAGAAGCTAATATGTATTGTTTAAAGAAAGGAGTAGAAGCTAAGATGGATGGCATGGAAGCTAAGATGAATGGCATGGATGCTAAAATGGATGGCATGGATGATAATATGGAAGAATTGAAGATAAATTTGAATAAGTTGCTACAAGAAATGGTCACTAATGGTGAAAGGGTAGTAAAAGAAACTCATGATGAGAACAAAAGAAATATTAATCATGATTTCATAGACTTTAATGTAAGATGAAAGACCCATTGCTTTCGAAAGTCGTCCAATCAAGGGAAAGTATTTACACAAAGCTATTTATGAGAAGGAAATGTTGGCAATACTACATGCACTTAAGAAATGGAAACCCTACCTAATGGGAAGACACTTCAAGGTAAAAACGGATCATGATAGCCTTAAATAATTTTTAGAGCAAAGATTATCCTCTGAAGAACAACAAAAATGGGTCACAAAGATGTTGGGTTATGACTTTGAAATCATATACAAAAAAGGGAAGCAAAATGTTGTGGCAGATGCACTCTCAAGAAAGGATGAGGATGTGGAAGCATTGTTGTGCGCCATTTCTATTATGCAACTAGATTGGATAAATGAAGCAATGGAGGAATGGAAGAATGATGAAGAAGTGTGGGAACTTATTCAAAAGTTACAACAAGATTCGAGTACATCTGATACATTTAGTTGGAAAAATGATTCTTTATGGTACAAAGATCGCTTATACCTCTATAAGAATTCCCAACTCAGACAAAATATTCTTCTGGAATTGCACGCTTCTCCCATAGGAGGGCACTCAGGATTTTTAAAAACTTACAACAAGGTTAAGAAGGAATTTTTTTGGGATGGCCTTAAATAGGATATTCAAAAGTTTGTGGCGGAATGTTTGGTATGCCAACAAAATAAAGCTCAAACAATTAAGACACTAGGTCTATTACAACCTTTATCCATTCCAAGCCAATGTTGGGAGGAGGTTTCAAGGGATTTCATCACAGGTTTACCCAAGTCTGAGGGAAAGAGTGTCATCATGGTGGTAGTTGACAGACTTACCAAGTATGCACACTTGTGTGCATTGTCACATCCATTTAAAGCCAGTACAGTTTCTATGGCATTTATGGAAACAATTCAAAAGCTACATGGAAACCCAAAGATTATTGTAAGTGACAGAGATCCCATTTTTACTTGAAATTTTTGGAGAAAATTTATTTTCTTGTCTTGTTACTCAGTTAGCTCATAGCTCATCTTATCATCCTGAATCTGATGGGCAAACTGAGATAGTAAACAAATGTTTGGAAGGATATCTTCGTTGATTTGTATTTGATAAATAGACATAATGGGTCAAATGGTTGCCTCTCGTTGAATGGTGGTATAACACTTCCTTCCATACTGCAACAAAAATGACCCCATTTATGGCAATTTATGGATATCATCCACCATCCATCACATCATATTTAAGAGAAAATTCTAAGGTTCAAGCAGTGGAACATCACATTGAGCATCAACAACAAGTTCTCCAACTCTTAAAGGATAACCTCGTGTTGGTGCAGAATAGAATGAAACAATAGGCAGATCAACATCACAGTGAAAGAAGTTTTGATGTAGGTGACTGGGTATTCCTATGACTACAACCAAATAAACAAATGTCCCTCAAGCAAGCTAAGAAGGATAATAAATTGCCACCAAAGTATTATGGTCCGTACAAGGTGTTGCAAAAGATTGGTACTATGGCATACAAATTGGAGCTTCCTGCAGCTTCTCGAGTGCACTTAGTTTTCCATGTTTCATGTTTAAAGAAGGTTATAGGTGACAAGCTCCCAGTTCAAACAATATTTCCAGAACTTGACGAGGAAGGAAAAATTATATTGGAACCAGAAACAGTCATAGAAACAAGAACTCGATAGCTAAGAAATCGATCCATTTCAAAGTATCTCATCAAGTGGAAGAACTTATCCGCTGAAGATTCCACATGGGAGGATGAGAATTTTATATAGAAGCATCCAGAACTACTCAAGCATTGAGGACATGATTTTTTTGAAGGAGAGGGGCATGTTAGGTCCCTATAATACTAGTGATGCCCCCATTACTATTGTAGTTGTATCCCTTATTAATATTGTTGTGCCCTTATTGTCCCCATATTGTTATTACTGTGCCCCATAGAATCCCTCTATTGTTATTTTTGTGCCTTTATATTATTATTGTTAAGTCGGCTTGGCTATATTGTAACCCCTTAGACTCCTATATATAGAAAGGAGGTTTTTTCATTTGTATCATCCAAGAATTGTTCATTTGTGTAATGTAAAGGAGGTTTCCCCTCGAAGAGGCTGAATTCTAAGGCGTTCAACTATCTTTTCTATCTTTTTGTGAGCCAGTTTCATAACAGGCATATGGACATTTCATTGACTATGAAGAAGAAAAGATCAATAATTTCTACAATGTTTTGAGTGCAGTAGGAACAAATGTGCAATAATAAAATGAAGGAGAACAATCAGATAATGATACCTAAGAGGGAACGAGTCTTGAATCTATGGCTTCCATCCTTAAAAGGAAGAAGGGATAGGGAAGCAATAAGGAAAAGCTAAAGAAACAAAAGACCAATCAAGGGGAGGAGGAACAAAGGAAGAGACAAGAAGAAGAATCTCGAAAGAAACATGAGGAGGAATTGAAGGGGAATCAAGAGCAGGAGTAAAACCTAAAGAAACAGGTAGAGGGAAAAGAGAAAGGAAGTAGTAAAGAAGAAAAATGAAGAGGAAATGAGGAACAATCCAGAAGAAGAACTCTTAAGAAGAACTAAGAAAGAGAGAAGAGGAGGAAAGGAAACTTAAAGAGGAAGAAGAAGCCAAATAGAAACAAGAAGCCCTAGCCAAACAAATTGAGAAGAATCTACTCAGTGAACATGAGAACAAAGAAACAAATGATCAACAACCACAAGGTTTAGAGATGCAATTGGAATTACCTACCTTTAACGTTCCATCATCTACTCCCATAACTAGTGGGAATTTTCCACTGGGAATTCTAGAAGAAGAAGAAGAAGTATTATACATTTCTAGGCTCACCCTTGATCAAGTCCAATGCAAAATTATACAATAAAGGTGCAAGTCCTATGCTAAAAATCCAGTAAATCCTATATTATTGGTTACAGAGAAGGAAATTATCATAAACACCACTATGAACCCTGAAGTGGTAGCATCAACTAGAACTAATTTTGTGATAACAATGAAGCTATATATAATTCAGTTGAACAACCAAGTTTCTGATATAAAAGAAAAGCTTGGTGCCTATAAACAAAATGTTGTACAAGTATAGGGTGAGAACCAAGACTTTCTCGCCTTGCGCTCCTAACGTAAGGGCTTATAGGCATCTATTTTGGATGTATTACAGATACTAGTAGAGATAATAGACTTTTTTTATGATGAAAATTTCACCTTGCATCAAGTCATGGCTCCATTCCAAAACATGCACTAAGAGTCTAAAGAAAGGGGAATAATGATCAAAGTAGCCACTGTAGTAGTTGAACACATACATGAATGGTTTGATCAATATCCTAATGAACCTGAGAAATTTCTAAGGAAAGATTGGATCAAAGTAGAAAATTATAAAGTGGTTGTGTGTATCAAGATGTAACATGACAAATTGGATAGAGATATGGACAAAGTGATGGAATCATACAAGCACTTGCATGGCCCACTAGAGTCTCTTCTCGAATTACACAAGTTTCCTTCTATTGGCACATTAGGTGAAACAAGAACAAAAAAGGAATTCAAACAAGAGATTCAAGCATTCTTAGAGTCCATTAGACAAGATGCTACAAGGGATGACTTGGAAGTTACAAAGGAGGTGATCACTCAATATGTGGTTGAGCCTATGATGCTATACACTAAGCTTATGACTCTATCAAACCAGATACAAGGAAAGAAGCCCACCTTAATACCAGATGTGTTAGAGTGCCTAAAAAGACATAGTGATTAGTTGCAACACTAGATTCTGACTCTTGTAGGAGAGTACAAGTTATGGTAGGCATATTTGGTTCGAGAGTTATAAATAAATGTTCTAGACCTTTCTATTACTAGACTAGTTGATTAACATTATTTATTTTCTTAATATTAATGTAAATTTTATTTTGTTGAGAATACATTAGACCATAGAATAGGAAAATTCATGTGGAATATGAAAAGTCATTGAGGGTAGGTGAAAGGTCATGGAAGGTGAAATATCACCTTATCTTCTTTAAATATACCCTCATGGCACAATATAATGGAATTTTATTTTTGGAATGAATTGGTGCATTTTCTTTCAGAGGTAATGGACCTTTTGTGAATGCAAATAGTGATCTTTCACTTCCACTGATGGATGCCATGGGATTTTTATGTGATGATGTTATGGACTCTTTAACTTAATTTTTGAAGCTCTTTGATCCAAGTGTGCAGTTCTTTCATGTGTCATCAATCATTGTGAGATTTATCATGTGATGATCAGATGGTATTTGTTGTGATTATTTTATGCTATGTCAATAAACTTTTTATGACTTAAGTATTTATTACATGTAAGATTGTATGCTTCTAGATTCTTTCATGGTGTTGTTGATTATGAACTTGTTTATGATCAATGAACTAATGTTTACCAGATACATGGGTTTTATTTGATTTTTTCTAACACTTCTCGTAGGATTCATGTCAATGTTACTTAGCTGTTGTTATATGCATAACACTCCACATGTTTAATTTCCATAAGTTGCTTATTTTCATTTGTTGAAGGTTTTATTCTGTTCTCTAATGTTTGTTTTTTATTTCATCCAAAGTGAACTTTAAGAAAATTTATGGTTGTTGAGCCTACATACTGAATGGAACTCCCAAACCAAATGGTGTAGAGTCTAGTTGGGATTCTACAATAGGGAAATACCCTTACTATTTGCAGTAAATTCCATCTCGTCAACATAATCTCAGAAAATTGTCTCAGAAGTGAGCCCTTGTAGGGTTGAAAATGCACCATAGATGCATCAGTAAAACCCATGAAGAATACCTCAGAGAATGATCCAAACATAGCTTAGGGAGTGGTGATAACACTGCCTTAAAATATTACAGGCTATATCTCAGTGAAGATCCAAAATACTTCTCCTATCAGGCTGAAAAGGCTTCCAAACATGCTATATGAAATCCTTGAATAACCCATGAAATGCCTTTTAAGATTGATCAAGGATTACCCTTAATTTATCTATCATATGCCTCAAAACAAATTAGGATTATCAAAGAACAAATAGTCCTCCTACACAAGATTAGCCTCCTACACATTTTGGCCTCCTACACAAGATTAGCATTCTTCTTCTAGCCTTAGAGAAGATAGACACATTACCTTAGATGCACATTCTCTCTCTCTCTCTCTCTCTATATATATATATATATATATAGATATAGATATCTATCTATCTATATATATATATATATATATATATATATATATATATATAGAGAGAGAGAGAGAGAGAGAGAGAGAGATATCTCTCTCTCTCTCTCTCTCTATATATATATATATATATATATATAGAGATAGAGAGAGAGAGAGAGAGAGAGAGAGAGAGAGAGAGAGGGATGGAGTGGCTTAAAGTAGGGACCGACTTGGTCAAATTTACTTGAATCCAACCTTAGGAAAATTTGAATTTGAATTTAAAATTTTAATATTTTAGAACCAAAATTTAATCCCTTTTGAAGTCAAATTGACTAAGAGGCAAAATTTAACTAGAATATCTAGAAATAATTTGAATAGAATTCCCTTGACACTTTTGTAAGAAAGGTTGAATAAGATAGGCCCCCTTTCAGTTTAATTTCCCTGTATAGTATAAAATTTCTTGTAGCACCTCTATGGGGTTCCTTGACCAAGTTTCAACTTCGAGAACCCTTACAAAAAGAAAAAGAAAAAAGAAATAGATTAAATTTATGAAGATTTTATTAAAATTACATTCAAATAATTTTATGAAGATTTCATTAAATTACATTCAAATAATTTTAATTTTATATAAGCTTTAGTTTCCCTATCAAGTAATTAATAAAAATAATAAATATCATGATAATATAAACATACAAATATAAAAAATATTAATAATTAATTAAGTAAAATAAATTTATTTCTTAGCATTAGCAAACCTGTTGAATCCATTCATTATCTTCCCAACCCTATCCTCTATTTATTGGTCCATTATTCACTGACTTTTTCACACATCTGATCCTGATGATGAACCACAGAGGTTGGTTCAAAACGTTGATACAATAAAACCATGAATGTGATGACTCCAAAAAATAACACTACACAAAATGAAGATTGTAGAAGCCTCAAATCTACAACAAGCCATATCTCCTCAACTAAGAGGACCCACATGGCATGCTTCCTACCATTGGAATTGAAAAAACAAGGAGAACCAAATGAATATGGTTATGGGAGAAAATTCACTAATATTCATCTTAAAATTCTTTGAAGAGTGCAGGGTATCTAGGGATTCCCATCCTTTCTTCCAAGGATTCTTGTCATTTGGAGCTTCCAATGAATGAAAACTAGATGAATGTTAAGAGTGTTCAAGGACTGAAGTTGGAATTAATGAAAACACCATTCAACAATGTCCCCATTTTTCATTCATGGAAACAAACATACTCCCATAGTGTTTAATTCTCCTCCTGAATTCATGCTTTTGATCTTATCCTGATTTCTATCACCCCTTGACATCAATGGAAAAGAGTTACTCCCCATAATGAAATATCTTCCTCTATATTCCTACAATAGACTTCCTTTTTCGACTTGCCACAACTGGTTCCTCCTTTCAATATGCATTACCAATTTTTTTTATCATGAGTCGTTTTGAAATTCTATCATGTTGCTCCTGACAAATATGTCTGATCTAACAACTTCTTCCCATCTACCATCTGTCAACCTATTGAAGGATAGTTATTCAAATATGTAAGCACTTCTACTTAGACATGGAGTCAACAAGCTAGATTCTTCAAAATAATTTCTAAATGAACTCTATAGTTGGATCATCTTGATCCTTGACACCTTCCATTGTAGATTCATCATGACCTTGCGACTTCACAAACCTTCAGAGCATGATGGTTGAGATTTCTTCATTCACTTGATATTATTGCTTTTGTTTTCTTCTATTCACCTTCTTGTATATGATATTAGAGTTGTCCTTCATAGAGGATTCCATCTTGTTTCTGTAGTCATTAACTATATGTCCATAGTTATGGAATTTGAAGCACTACATATGGTACTTAAATGATGAATCAACTGACATATAATTTCTTCTGATAAATCCTTTTTGAAATCTTTTTTTTTGGTCCTTCAAACTTAATTCCAGCGTTTTGATAATGTTTGCAATCCCTAGCCATATTCCCAAAGTTAGAACATGAGAAACAATAACCATTAAACATACTAGGGTACCTAGATGAGATGCCTTGTCTCAATGATATTTTGTATACATTCTTCCTTGAAAGTGGTACAACCCTTTGTTGATCCTCGTCTTTGGTCACTTTAGGATTGCTACTTGGAGCAACAAAATTTCCACCTTTCTTCTATTCTTCATATTGATTTGGACTTTGAGGTATATTGTTATTAGGATTCTCGTCAATTTTTCTTTTTCGAGGCTTGAAGCTTGTGCCTTCATTGCATTGGGCTTCATCTTCAATTGTGCAATGACATTATTATTCCCTTTTTCACTTGACAATTTCTCCTGATGCCATTTCCTGAGCTTGTTTATTTCAGTTAGGGTAGCACCAAGTTCTCTTTTCTTTTGAGAAACATATTCCTAAAACTAGATTTTTAAACCTTTTCATATTTCTTCTACCTCTACTTGTAGTTTTAGAAGGGTGAAATTTTCTGTTGCTTTGTTAAATTATTGCATTTGTTCCTTTTTCCTTTCACTTTCCTTTCTGATCCTGTTTATTTTTGCTAGAGATGCATCACATTCCTTTTTCTGTTAGCACTATGAAAATTGTGTTGTCCTTGATGCAAACCTACTTAATAAAAATGTCAACATGTTGGTAGTAGTATGAGTATTCAGGCCAATATAGATGTGTCAAAAAAGGAATATCAGTTCAGAGATAAAGAAATGATAAAAATGAAATTTGAATAAGTATATGTAGGTTCTATGAAGAAAATCCACATACACATGTGGGTATGAAGAAAAAAAGGTACGTACAATTTCTACACCATGGTATTCTATATACCAAGGGTCTTTACCATGCTACTGACCCATAGAATTGAGCTCAAAAACGTATATTTGATCCTATCAAAGAATACCATCGACATTAGTGTGGTTTTGACTTGTGGTATTGGCTAAGGGCTAAGATACATAAGGAGATGAAGATCAAATTACTTTTGGTGTGCAAGTAATGAATGTTTTATGAGTAGTTATATTTGAAGAAAGTGTGCATGTAATGGGATTTTAATGAATTCCTTGATCTGAAACTAAGTATGCACCTAGGAATTTGATGTTGGATCAAATCCAATAGATATGAAATGACTATATTGTTAATGGATTGATTTGATCTATAATATTTATGTCTGATGCATTTTTTATTATGTATGCCGAGAGATGGGTTTGTTATGAAGGTATGATGTGTAGCGAAACTATAAGTCAATACTTGCAGATCTATACACGGGTTTGATAATCTGAAAGGCGCGTACACACGTGGATTTAACACTGCTAAGTCACATATCAATTGCGCACTTTGGACAGATCTGTATGTGGGTTTGATTCCTAAAAGCACATATAAACACAGAAATGTTTTGTGGAAAGTGCATATATAAGCTAGGTTTTTTCTGAATAAGTTGTTTGATCAATCTAATAAGTATTAATGTGTTTCTGTTGTTTGCCAATGAAGTATTACTTGATGATCTGGGTTTAAAAGTGATGCTTGAAGATGAATTGATTGATTGAAGAGTAATGATGTTGTTAGATGTATGTGATTGAATATCTATGATGGTTCTATGATTATTTCAGAGTAATTTAGTGGTTCAGGGTGTAACTAAATGTATGTTCCAGAATAACAATGATTCGTTTTCAGGGTTCAACGTTTTGAGATCTGTACGCATGTATGCTTCAAGGAAGTTGCGTACACATGCAGATTTGATAAGTAAAGTAGTGTATATATTTTGACATTTTAATGATTAGGGTATTCAGTTGGTTTAGTGAGTTGAGGAAGTGTTTGGGTTCAGTATTGATATTATGGTTACAAATATCTAATTGCTTTGGTTGGTCAAGCATAAGTTGATTGATTTGGGTCTCATTTGGTTCCATGATTGGTTGATTCAGTTGGTTCTATGACTAGTGATTTGTTGTAGTGATCAGTTTTAGTTTTGATATTTTGTATTGGTATTAAATGATGGTAGTGGGTCCATGATCTGATTTAGAATATCATATTTTCATGCTAAGATCCTCCTCAAATTAGAAACAAAATTCTTTCATTTTGCTTAAGGATTCATGAGTTTTGCAAGTGTAAAATGAGTTTTTATGTTAATTTTATGAGCTATTTTAACATAATCAAGAGATTGAAAACTAGAAAAAACATGTGTAGAACATCACAAAAAAAAATCACAACAGGAACATGATGAAGGAGTTCACCCCTCATGGGCTACATCTTCTTGGTCAAGCTTCCAATGGCTTAGTCCTCTCTATTATGTTCAAAAGTGTAAAAATATGTGTTTAAAATGCTTATGCAATCTGCTCCAATGAGTCTAGAATGTCCAAAAATGGCTACCTAGCCTCTTGTTTCCTCCAATTTGGTCAAAAACTGGAGAAGTTATGAACTCTCCTAGTTTCTCCATTATTCTCTTTACAATTTGCACAAAATCTACATCATCCTACAAATTCACCCCATTTTCCACCAACGGAGCGAAAAATTCCATAGATTTCAGGCAGATTTGGAGGACCTTTAATTTTTCCACTGAGGCCTTAGAACCAAAAACTTTGTCATATGGGGGCCATGCGCCTAGTGGTTAGCCCCCGGCAATGGTCCCATCCCTCCGATGGTCACAACTAATGCTAGCAGTTTGAGGAGTGCATTCACATGTGGAGCTTGGTCTGACGATTTGTCTGACGGTCGGTGGTGGTAGTGACCTTGTGGTCACATTAACTGTGTACATCTGGCGGTTATGGTGTTCACATGGGGGGCAGTTAAGTCCGCCCGCCCCCCAACATTGGCAGCATTAATCCTTACATCAAACCTGCCTCCCATGACTATTAAGTAACAACCTTGCTGACGTATTGGTGAGTCGTTGCACTGTGATATGGGAGGTCGCGGTGTCGAGCTTGACCTCTGCCCTATCTTCCATACCAATTTTACTATGCCCTTAGGAGGATACGTGGAGGCTTAGGCTTAGCCACGTGTCATGTCCTCATTGGACCATACAAAAACATGCAAACCAATAGGACATTGCCAACTCAACAAAATATTCTAAGAATATTCTAGGAATATTCTAAGAATACTCCCCTTTCCACCTAGGTGGTAAGGATGCCTAGTCAACATCCCTGTCAGCCACCTGCAATTTTTTTTTACCTGTTTGACAAAGTGAACAGATCATGTTTATGGGAGCATACGGTGTCCGTTTTGCACAAAACGAGTTGCACCAAATTCAATATGATGAGCACTACATGGTCGTTTAGGTTCCACACCATTCTGACAACTTTGATTTTTAAGATTCATTTTGAGCATGTGATCACTCCTCCCCATCGGAAGCCTTTTGGACCCCAAAATATCACTTTTAGTTGTCTAACAAGTGAGGGTGTTGTTCCCTCACCTTTCTAATCTCAATATGTTTATCATTGACTTGGAACTTGTGATCTACACAATGGTTATCATGCCTTGCTTTTTACTTGCCTTTACCCTTTTCAAGCTGATCTTGCATTGTTTGATGTACCATTGGGATTCGTTCAATGAATTCTTTGTCTTTGTACATGTTACTATTAGTAGTAACATACTTCTTACCAAGATGATACAACACATTATTATGCAAATGGTAAACAAATTCCTCCACTTGATTCCTTTGACTCAAGCTTGAATGTACATCTTAAAAGTATGTATTTTTCTGAACATAACTTTCATATAAAACAAAATGATGCTTAAGGAAAGTAGTTATACAAACTATAGGCCTAGAAAGTACATCAACAAACTTGTCACTTATACCTTTCGTATACCTTTTGACTTAGTGTAATAGTAGAAGAAAGCCCATCCAATGAAATTGCCTTTGTCGCTGCATCTTAAACACTACACCATTGAAAATTTCTGAATGAAAAGAAATGGGCTTACCACATTGCATATAGATTGTGCCCAAGGCATAGTCACATACATCAACTTGAAACTCAAATGACTTTTTCAAGTTTAGAAGAACAAGTATAAAGGCTGAACTGGTCTTTTGTTTAAAAGCATCAAATGCCTCTTGTTGTTCGCCTCCCCACTGGACCTTTTGCACAACTGTCAAAGAATTCAAATGAGCTACAATAGAAGAAACATTAACAAAATACTTCCTCCAACATTGGGCTACTCCCAAAAAACCTCTTATCCAAATAACTATATTGAGCATTGACCAATCCATAATGGTATCAATCTTGGAGAGGTTTAACTTCAACTCACCTTCTCCAATATCATGGCCCAAGTACATCAAATAATTTTTATCCAACATATAGTTTGACATTTTCAAAAACAAATGTTTTTGACCTATGACATCAAGTATTTTTTTCTCCCACATGACATGTTCATAATGATTTTTTTTTTTTGAAATAAAATGTCATCCAAGTAGACTATCATGTCTAGAAATGAATTCAACACATCTTTCTACATATGCATGAAAGTAGAAGTGTTGGGTCATAGAAAAGGTATGTTTGTACCCTTACATTACTTAATAAATCACTCTCTTTTATATATTTGTCTTCATTCTTGGAAAGGATCTGGAAGAAAAGATTATGAAAGTTAGGTAAAATCAATCATTGATAGATTGCATGTTTTTAGCATGAAAAGACTAACTTTTGCTTGCTTTTATGCACAAGAAATCATATTTGGACAATTTTTGTCCAGTTGATAGAACGACAACACTAAACTAGGAGAATGCCATTCCTTGGATGTATGAGCTAGCAAAAGGTGTGAACAAGAACGCTAATTTGGAAAACATAAATCCGATTGTTTAGCTGCAAAATCCTGAGGATCTCTAAATCCTCATGACTCACTTTCATCCATTAGTTTTCCGTTAGAATATATGATACTGATGGGTGAAAAAGATCAGGGACGATTTGACTCTTACCTGTTATTTTATCTTTGTATTAAACAAAGAATATTTTGACATTACAGTACTTCTATACCTTTATTATTTCAATTAATGAGAAATACAAATATTCTCTGTTAATCACGTTCCGAGCTTTATCAACAGTAAATTCTGGAGGCTTTGGGCCCGACCATTAGAATATTCGTTGCTCCTTTGTGTCATAACTAATTCCTTATTTTCTGCAATTATTTATTACTGTTATTTTATAGAATCAAGTTATTTTTTATTTTTGCATATGAAATATATATTTAATGTTGTTTTCTTTAACACTATTATTTTAATGAATTACATAGAAAAATATGAGTGTTACAGTTTATGGATGCTCTTTCTGATTCATGTTCACTATTGAAGTAGTTACTTATTGTTTATTGTTGTAGTAATTATTTCCATTTACTAGATTAGACAGTAGCCTCTTAGATATGGTTTCTTTTAATGCATCTACTTGAAATTCAGTTTCTTTGCAAAACAATTACGATTTGATTTAGATTTATGGTTTGAGTTGTCTTTGATTAAACTTTAAGAATTAAGGATTTGTTAATACATTCTTGAAATGACTTGATGAAATATTACACTCATTTAGTTATTTAACAACCTCTGACCTCTATGGCATAGATAGTGGCGACATCCTTGAAATAAACAGATGAATTCTAGGTTGATAATGTAATGAAGGAATTAAGGTTGATTTAACTAGTCATCTTAGTGCACCAACATTTTGGCACCATTTCCGGGGAGGTTGTCAAAGATAATAGTTAATTTGTGTCTCTAAAGGGAATTGGGTATTGAAAACGGGAGGTAAGAACCTGCGTACAAAGCAAGCAAAAATATTTCTCCTATTGCCCGTTCTCAGAAGATACATAAGGGTTGTATAGGAATGAATTACTAGGGGAAAAAATATGCCAATAGATCAGAAAACAATACCAAAAACCACCAAATCCCAGGGATCGACGACCCTTGGGAAATCAACCTTCATAGGTGAAATCATTTGGAAAGCTGAATCTCAAGTGTCAGTAAGACCCCAGATAGTATCTAGAAAGGGATCTACTTCGATCCCTCAAGAAATAGAATCACCAACTGTAGCTTACGTCGTGATCCATAACAAGAATGAAGGGTTTGAGCAAAGTTTGAGAAGTCCAAATCACCAATACTCTGGTCCTTCACAAGAGGGAAATCATGCAATTTAAGAGAAGATGAGGGAGAAACCAGTGGAGTTGCTAAGGCAAAACCATAATCGTCTGGACTAGGATCTCATGTGATTCCTGATCTGAGCAGTGTAATAAATCCACTTCAGATTGTGAGTACCCCACTCACTCAGAAGCACCCCCATAAATCCCTGAAGGATATTGGCACATCTTCAACCAAATGGTGAATCAACCACCTCAAGGTCAGAACTCAATGTTGGAATATCCCATTGTCGATCCAGTACCCAACGCCTCGATGAAAGTTATTCCCTTGCAAAATATCCCAACCTTTCATGGGATGACCACAACGGATCCAGATGCTTTCTTATTTGAGTTTGACGTCCTTTGCAGAGGTTACGATTACACTACCGATCCTCAAAAATTGAAGCTATTCCACTCTACCCTTAAAGGAGCAGCTTTCCTGTGGTTTATGGGTTTAGGTGGATGAACCATTAGCTCCTGGGATGACATGAAAACTTCTTTTCTCACAAACTATCAGGACTACTATAGGACTATGGAATTAAAAGATGAAATATTTAAAATGTATGCAAAGGATAATGAAATTCTAGAGGAGTATGTCAAATGGTTTCAGTACAATTTGCAAACATCCCCTCAATCCACATTACCAAAAGTAGTCCTGAAATCCATTTTAACAAAAGGGATGAAAGAAGAATGGATAGAAACTTTAAATCTGATGGGGAAAGGTGAAATTTTTCTCAAGAATATTATGATCAATTTGTTCGATTGTGTATCAGCTATTCGTGAGGTAGCACATGCACCAGGTCAGGAAGCTGAGACTCCATGACTAGAGGAAGCAAACCGCCCAACGGAGGTGTGATGAGAGTAGAGATCGACAATGTCCTGGAAGAATTTAAGACAAATATCCTGGGTATTTTGACTACATAGTTAGATGTCTTACATGCTAGACAGAGACAAGTTGAGGCAAAATAGATGCTAGCCATATTCTGCCCATGATGTCGAAAGAAGCACAGTCAATGGGAATGTCCTCTAGACATGTTCCAGACGTGCTCTATATACGCCAAGGACCATGCCATGGATTAGTGTCCATCACTTCCAGGATTAAAAGAAGTATTCAAGGAAGCTGAAGAAGGAACAAATATGACATACTTAATGACACAATGTCGACAATGGCAAGCACGACCCTTAGGTATGTCGCAAGACCCCTCCTTGATTTTTCCTAGGCAATATCATCAACAAAAAAATCCTGGAACACCATGGCAAGGTCAACCACCTTTCTCTACTTGGAAATCCCAACAATACTTAATGTCACCCTGGCCGAACCAACCCTTCCCAGGGGTTCGTTGGAAAAATCCACAATACTCTACCCTTTTCTGGCAAAGTTCAACTAGTAATCCTTATCCTTCATAGTGGGCTGCTTCCACCTCACAGAACCTGAATTGGCCCCAAAACTAGCAGCATGCCATGGGATGAGAAATTTACCCATGGGAGCAGGTTCTCAATCCCAACCTACATTTCCTAGTCCATTTCAGAATCCTTAGCCTTCAGTATGCCCCCAACTGCTAGCTCAACCCAATCCGAATCCTAATAACAATAGACCAGTCAAATATGTACAAATTCTTGAAATTTCAGATAATGAAACAGAACTAGTAGAATGTAATGAGCTTTGGCTGAGGTCAGTGCTCATTATTTCCATAGAAGGAAAATAAACTAAAAACGAAAAACAACTTGAAATAAATCTGTCGACTATGATTGCTACAGAAATAAAATAGGGGGAAGACACAATCGAGCAACAAAATTCAGTAAAAATTATAATTTCTTCTCCCCCATTCCCCAAAAGACTAGAAATAGTTAAACCTATTCTTTATCCTAATTTTGATATATTAGGGGAATTAAAAAATTTGTGTATAAAGATCCCGCTCCTCCAGGACATACACGACATATCGATCTATGCAAAAACAATTAGGGAATTATGTGGGAAAAAGCATGGGAGGAAATTGAAAAATCCACCAAAAGTACACGTGGTAGGAATTTTATCTGTCCTGCTTCTAGGTAGACAAGAGCCAATTAAATATGAAGACCCAAGGAATCTTGTAGTAGCCACTAAAATACAAGGTTTCACCTTTCCAAACACATTAGTAGATCTTCGAGCAACCATTAATATTCTGACTACTGAAACCTGTAAGGTTTTGGGCATTACAACTTTGGAACCCACCTTGACCTTATTAGAACTTGCTGACAGATCAATAGTCAGATTTGAAGGGACCTTATAAGATGTAATGGTTTCTATTGATTCTTGGGAATATCCTATGGATTTCCTAGTCATTAACCCAAGGAGTAGGCTAGATGGACATCCTTTGATATTGAGTGGACCTTGGTTAGCGACGAAAGATGCCTATATAGGATTTCGTACTGGGAACATGACAATTACACAAGGAAGTGCTATGAAAAATATTATTTTGTATCCTCCCACTAAACCAAGTCTACCTACTGTAAATACTTAGTTTCACCCACCTAGATACCTGGAAGAAAACATCGGCTCTCCTCTCACGCTGGAAGAAGCTCTCGAATTTAAGAATTAGACAAAGGATGACGTGATTAACAATTTCATTAATAGGCCAGTTTTAATGAATAACCTGATATGTCAAGTACTAAAACCCATTCTTGATAATGAGGCATAGGGAGATCCCTCCAAGGACATAGAATCAACCTATACCCATGACCACTTTTTATAATAGTAGGTCGGTTGAGATCGAACCAGGTAAAACGCTTAACATTAACGACAACCTAGATAAGCACCAACAAAAGAGGCTTATTCAAGTACTTTAGAAACATAAAGAATCTTTTTCTTGGGAATACTCAAACATGAAAGGTATAGATCCCCAACTATGTACTCAACATATCTACATCGAGAAATATGCTCTCACCATATGGCAACCCTAGAGAAGGTTGAATCCACATCTCAAGGATATTATGAAAGAGGAAATGCAAAAGTTGCTGGATGTAAATTTTATTTATCCTATCTCGGATAGTTAGTGGGTCTCCCCATTAGTAGTTGTTCCCAAGAAAATGGTAAATGAAGAATCTGTGTGGACTACAGGAAGCTAAATAAGGCCACCTAGAAGGACCGTTTCCCTCTTTCGTTCATTGATCAAGTTTTCGACATCTTAACAGGGAAACAATTTTTTTCCTTCCTTGATGGCTTCAGTGGCTATAATCAGATCTAGATCGCCCTTGAAGACCAAGACAAAACCATGTTTACCTACCCGTGGGGTACGTTTTCATATATAGTTTTACCCTTTGGTTTATGCAATGCTCCTTCCACATTTAAGAGGGCGATATTGGGCATTGTTTTTGATATGATCAATGAAGGGATCGAAAATTACATGGATGACTTTACCCCCTATGGGAAAGATTTTGAGTAGGGCTTGTGAATTCTGGAAAAGGTACTTGAACGATGTGTTTCCACTAGGTTATGCTTGAGCAATGTAAAATGTCATATGATGATGATGGAAGGTGTCCTTTTGGGACAATACATCTTTGCGGCACAAACATAGGTAGATCCAACAAAAATAGAGGTAATTCTTACACTACCCACACCCAACACCTAGACCGAGGTACGTAATTTCATTGGATACACGGGGTATTACCACATATTTATTGAAATGTTTTCAAAAATTGCTACACATTTGTATGTCTTAACTGGTAACGTCAAATTTAATTGGTCTGACAAATGAAATGTTGCCTTCGCAGATCTGAATAAGTTGATTTCAATGACACCAGTATTACGAGGACCAAATTTGGAGCTACTTTTGCACATTTCCACAGATGCATTAGACACAACAATAGGCATTGTTCTCAGACAAGAATAAGACAAAAAGCCCTTTCTATTTATTATATCAACAAAAATCTCACTTCTACTGAAATTAATTACACAGTCATAGAAAATGAATTTTTAGTCGTTGTTTATGGCATAGACAAGTTTAGACATTATATAACAAGCTATTCAGTCTTTCTGTGTAATGATAATTCCGATATTATATATTTAGCTAATAACTTGTTAATAATGGGCGGGTGACTCGTTGGTTGTTACTTTTATAGGAGTTTGATATTACTATTAAGGACCGACCAGGGAAGCAAAATCTAGTTGCGGATTTTCTATCTGGGGTACCTAAAACGAATGATCCATCAGCAGTGGATGACTAGTTTCTAGACGAACATTCATTTGCCATGGCAGTAAGGGCACCTTGGTACACAGATGTGGCAAAATATCTAGTGGTAGGAAAACTACCAAGGCACTTGTCAGATAAAGAAAGGAATCTGATTGTCCAATGTAGTGTTCAATTTTCTTGGATTGGTGGATTTCTTTTCCACATAGGGTCTGGTATGCAGATATGACAACGTACTTGTGAAGATGAGATCTACGACATTATGAAAGCTTGCCACAATGAGCCTTGTGGAAGACATTTTGCATATCGCCAAATTGGACATAAAATACTTCGGATGGGTTATTACTGACCCACTATTTTCAAAGATGCAAAAAAACATGTTCAGGCCTGTGATAATTGTTAGAGGATGGACCATCTTGGTCAAGCCGATGAAATGCATTATAGCCATAGTTGATAATGGAGCCTTTCAAAAATTGGGCTTTAGATTTCACTGACCAATTCAATCCACCATAAAACCAAAAATCCTACATACCGATTGCTACAAACTATGTAACAAAGTGGGTAGAAGTAGCAACTTTTCCAAGTGCTATGGAAGAAACTGCAATTAATTTTCTGTTTGAGTTATTTGTGCGATATGGTTTACCCAAGGAAGTGATAACAGATGGGGGGCCACAATTTATAGGACATAATATTACGACCACCCTACAGAACCATCATATAACACATAGAATCACTTCTCCGTATCACCTGCAGGCAAATGGGCAGGTTGAAAGAACCAACAAGGTCCTTGAGGTGATCTTAACTAAAATAGTTCCAACACACTAGTGGGACTGGGTTGCTAAACTGCCAGAGGCCTTGTGGGCATGTCACACAACCTAGTGAAACACTACTAGTTTCCCCGTACCAGCTTGTATTTTGTAAGGAACCAATTTTTGTTATTGAATTTGAAATAAATACTCTCAAAACAACCTAGGAAGTGGGAGTGGATCTGACGGAAGCCCAAATGAAATGACTTCAGTAATTAAATGAATTTGATGCACGACTTCTTGCTCTACAACGTATAATGATTATTCAACAGAAAAGGGCTAAGTGGCACGATAACCTTATTAAGAAGAAAATGTTTTAGAAAGGAGAATGGGCACTCCTCTATGATTCCAAGTTTCAAGACTTTCCAGGCAAACTGCAGACAAGGTGGCTTGGGTCTAATGAGATTCATGAAGTACACAACAATGGCACTGTAACCCTAATTACCATTGATGGGTTTGGCTCTCCTTTTCAGGTGAACGGACACAGGTTATGACTTTATCACAAGCCACTCACCAAAGAGTCTTTTTGCCAAAAGGTATGCAACAATCCCACTATGCAAAATTTTAGCTGTAGGGGGTGATGATCCGGGAACTTTACATTCATGAAAAGTGCTTATTTTCAATTGTAAATATGTATATATTTTCTCTAAGCATAGCTTATTAATTTGTTCATTTTCTTTTTTTTACTTGCATGATTGAATAGAGTAAAAATTGATGTGTGAATGAGTGAATTTTTTTAGAAATACGTGTTTTTTACAATTGTTGTTCCTTTTGGATGAACAATTGTTGTTCCATTTTTTGGACAATTGCTATTCTTTCCCAAAAGAATGAATTCTATTCCCTTTTACCAACTTTCATACGTATAGCTACTTTTCTATTTCCATTTCATCAAGCGGACAAGTGTTGTTCCATAAAACGAATAGTTTCTATTCTGTTTTTGATAGAATAGTTGCTATTCTGTTCTCGACAGAATAGTTGCTGTTCCATTCTTGATTGAACAGTTGCTATTCCATTCACGACAACACATTTTCTGTTCCATTCCAGATAGTACACTTGCTGTTCCATTCCTGATTGAACATTTTTTGTTCCATTCCTGACAAAACAATTGCTGATATTTTCTGATAGATGAATTGTTGTTCCACTTATAAAGTCTTATGTTTGGCTAGAGCTTTGCATCAAAAATAGAAAAAGAAAAAGAAAAAAGCATTCATATTGATTACATTATGATTTCTTTTAACCATTTTCTGATCATATTTATTTCAAATCTAACATGGTTCATCTATTGAATGACTTGCTGTATGTCTTTCCTTTGGATATATTTTTTAACTTGATTCATCACCAATATCAACAACTTACTGGTTCTCTCTTTACACTTTCAAATGAAAAGTTCTTTTTGACACAATACAAGGAAAATAAGCACATATTTTGTAGGCATTCTTTCACTTCTTACACCATCCCTGACTCTTAAGGAGGTAGTGAGCCTCCCTCAACTTATAATAAAAAAAAAGTAAAAATAAGATAAATTGTTCTCAAAGAGGATATGAGGTCTCATTACAAGCTAACCTACCATGATCATAAGGACATAACATAAGTGACATTCCCATCCTGGCTACCACACCAGGGTAATGGCCTTTCAGACATTATATATGTTTAAGGACAGGAGTCTCATCACGAGCCGGCCTGTTCACTTTGTTCTGCCCTGGTGAATGGAATTGTGGTTATCTAGTTACCATGGCAGCACAATGGTCTCTTTGCAGAAATATGTAAATAATAATAACAAAAAGTCATAAGTTGAGGATACTGGCTCATTTTTTGGGTTTAAGTGGCAACCCTGTCGAGGCTACAGATGCTTGTTGGCAGCAGTGGCTCTGCTCGTGGTATTGGAGTGGTATTTTATATTTCCAATTCTTCAGTATGCTAGTACTTCCTATTTAATTAATCCAAGAGGAGAAGCTACCATCGAATAATGTTTTTACTTCTAAAAACCAACATAATCGTTGCAAATCTATTCAATGAATCACTTCAACATCGTCCAATCATTTGACGCCAGTAGTCATTATTCTTTTCGTGACATGTCAGATTTTGCTTTATCAATCACAAAAGGTAAAATTAATGTTCATACTGAATATGCACATTCTTTATTCTTTTTTTGATCATCTCTAACCGCTTGTACAACTATTAATTACTTCGCTCTACTCCACCTATAGGATTCCGTTCCTCACTTCATGCCATATTAACGATGCCATGCGTACTTTTCCTTTTCCCGTACTCCAAAGATGAGGATGCCCGATATTATTGGAGGGGAAAGGTTACACACTATAATGATTTGAAAAGATATAATTATCCAACTCCATCATGACTTGCTGAGTGGACTGATTAATTAGTGTTGCATTTATTAAAATCTTTTCTTATTGACCGATCATTATTATTGCATTTATATAAAAAAATGTTCTCTAATAGAAACTCTTGCATGCGGGATATATTTAAATACATTGATATTTCAAGTGGGAGGAGCTCAAACGCTACTGGTTCAGCAGAGGGTTATAGGGTTTAACTAAGAGAGTGACAGAGGGCAACAGGTACCCATGGAGGCACAGGGAGGAGGAAGCTCCACTCCCTCCTACAGTAATGTGGTTTCAAACAAAGGAAGAGGAGGGAATACGAACAAGCCTCCACAACTGGTGAGCTCCAGTATTGCAGCAATGATGCTGCAACTCCTGGGACTCCCTTCTTTACTTTTATCAACCCAGTTGTTCGTAACAAACTTGGAAGTGATGGTGCTATATGCACAAGTACTAGCTCTTGTCGTAGGCTGTCAGTTGATCAGCTGGCACAAGTCCGCTAGGAGCTTAAGCCAACTTCTATGAGCTCTTAGAATAATTTTTTAACTGTGATGGACGAAAGCTAACTCAAAGGAGGCTAGTCTACTTGTAGAAAGAAGCTGAAAGCTGAAAAGAAATGCAAACCCTAATTTTACTGACTAACCCTACTGGTGCAAGAAAAGAGATGAAAGTTGTTGAAATGGATGCCATTGACTCTTGGAAAGGTAAAATGCATGCGTCTATGCTACTTTTGAAGGAAAATATGGAAAAAGCATCTTTTTGTAATTTTGAGTAATTTTGCAGAATTATTATGCATGTGCTTCAACTATTTTTTACTATGCAGAGGTTTATTGTTGAAAGGAAATGGAGTGGGCACTTGCAGGAGGTTTGGAAGGTGAGAAGAGGGCCTAAGGGGTCCCTAGCACCCTTCCAGAGAGTTTCACAATGGTCAGATCTTGAAAACTTGCTCATGTAAACTTCTATAGGAAGTCTGCAGGGGTTCTACAGGATGATTCAAAAGAGGATTTTGGAGGGTTGATGGAGGAAAAATGGTGGGAAAGTGGAAATGGAAGATGGATGAGGATGTGAAGGGGTCTAATACTTGGTAGATTAAGCTAAGGAGTGATGAAGGTGGTTGGATTTGTTCGAGGATGGATAGAGCAACGCTGCGCAAGAATGTAGAAATTAGGGCAAAGTGGGAAAGTGTGGCAAGTGAAGGGAAGGAATCTTGTATTAGGGGTTGGAGTAGGTTTTATGATGGAGGAAGGGTAGGTAGGGAGGTATCACAGGTGTTTTGCACACGATTTTCCAAAACTGATCAAACAACGACTGGGAAAACCAAAGATCTAGCTATTTTGACCTACTTTGACCTAAAACCAGAAACATGATGAACATAAGTTTATTAGCAGAAATTCATGCAAGATAACTATGGAAACTAAGCAAGAACAATTTCTAAACATGCAAGTACAACTGGTATCAACTTTCCTAACTAAAAATCTAACACTAGCAATTGCATGAAGAGGCAAAAACAATGTTTTTGTGGCAGTAAGGACGCCTTGGTCTCAGCTCATGGTCCCAAGGAGGGAGAGGTGAGATCAAGGGTTGCTTGGTGGCCTTTTTGAAGATCTTTTCTGTTACCAACTTGTCAAATCAACCTGAAGTAGAAAATTTATCTTAATCATCAAAAACAACCTAAGTAACAAAGCAAGATTTTAACCTAAATAGCAGAAATTATTCTATGAATGCAAAGAAAGCACATAATAGTACATAAAGGAGGGACTGGCACTTGGGTTGGGCCCAACCCCAAGAGATACAACCTCCTAAGAAAAGCTTAGAGCTGGTGCAAAGTGAAACTTATCTCCATTGCTCAAAAAATAACAATGTCACAAAAATGTTTACAGAAAAAGCTTGAAAATGAGTTGAAAGGCAGAGTAGCACTAAAGTGAGAAATACAACTGTTCAAGAGCTAAACTATGAAGGCTTGAATACTTCCTACTTATGCACCATGAGGACCTCCAACATCCCTCCTTAACTTGAGGGGCTTGGCTGCTCAAAACTGTAAGTAATCAACCACTTCACAAAAGCTGCTCGGCTGCCCTTGGAAATCATCTTTGGTGGCCTATTGAAATTCGAGCTGATGGTGGAGAACTCAAGGAATGGGCCATTTAGTGTAGGATACACCCTTCCTACTAATCCTCAGCCTTGTTCCCTCGTATTTCGCTGTCAACTGGCTCATAAATGCTTGACCTTGGTCCAAAAGATGTCCAAAAATCTGCAATAAGCACGTATTAGATTTCATGGTCAAGTGACTATTCTCATTCATTTAATTAACATAAATATATTCAAAAGCATGCATAAACTATGAAGAATGGTGGACTAATAGAGAATAATAGGAAAAATGAGCCCAATAAGCTACCCATTTTTAGGGCTCATCATCACCCCCCTGTTAAATGTGTTGCTCATCTTTTGAGCAACTAATCTAGCTCATCATCTTTGATTGCTTTGACTACCTCTCTAACATCCCATGCTTCCAAGGTGATGTCATCCTCTCAGTCATGAAACCCTTCTTTTCTCTCTACTTCCTCCCATTGCCTATGCTCCTCTTCTTCTTTGACCCCTTCCAGCTGTCCTAAAAGCAAGGGAGGACTGAACTTTAGGCCGATCTAGTTGACCTGCAGATTTTGCATTGACTGTTTATAGAGTGGTACTCTTTCCAAGGCCTCCCTCATCCTTGTTGGGGAGTGGTATTCTCTTATTTTCAGACTGTGGGACAATGTGTTCCATCTCCTTGTGCAAGCATGAATGCAGTTATCCCCCAACAGCCTTTCCATGTCCTCAAAGTGAGCAATGGCCTGAGCTTGTCTTTCAATGTAATCTGGGAGAACCTGAGGGTTGTTGGCTAGGTGCTGATGGGCATATATTAACGCTGAGGGATCTTTGGGTTCTGCCTTGATCATGAGTGGCTCGCTTAGCTCCCTGTTCATAACATTCCAAATCTCTGTTGCCTTCTTTTCCTCATGGTTTAACCAAGAGGCCATGGCCATGAGTTGCACATCTCCCAATGCAGCATTGGGGTCCCACAGATTCATGTTTGGAAGGGCCAAGTTGTGTAGATAGAAATATGATAACTTGGCCTTATCTTCTGCTGAGCTACTATCACACAAATCCATGAATTGATGGTAATTCTGAAATGGAATGGTGCCCCTTTGGGCCAAGGTGTTAATTTGAAATTGCAACCATTGATCTTTAAGATATAAGGCATATGACTTAGCAAGTTGCCTACATTGTAAGGCTTCTACTGCCTAGTTGGCCATGCAGGCAAGTTGGGCTTCTTTCTCTTGCACCTGTTGTTTTAAAAATTGTATTTCTTTTGTTGCCTGTGACTCCTTTTCCTATAGCAGTTTTGTCAGCGTCTCAACCTTAGCCTGCATCTTGTCCTTTCTTTGTTGTTCCTCAGATGTTTCCTTGTCTGCTGGAGGCCCTTCTTGCTACTCCTGCCCTCCTAAAATGGATGGCCTATCCTCCTTATGACCTCCCTATAGCTGTAACTGTTGTTTCAGCAGCTCATTCTCCTCTTGTAATTTGGCTCGTTGACTGCTTTCCACGTGCCTCACCATGGCCAACTCTTTTCTTGATTCTTTGAGTTCTCCTTCCAAGTGGCCTATGTCTGCCACACCCTTGGATTTGGCAATCCTCATCCAAGTGTGAGTCCTAACCCGTTCTTGTTCTAATGCAAATAAGAGTGGTACAACAAACTTCTGGGGAATGATCTTCCCAGCTTCTAACAGGTTGTAGTATGAGCCCAAGCTAGGTCGAGGGCTTGGTTCCAGTATCTCCTCGGTCTTTCCTTCTCCCTATGATTCTTTGGTTGCCTTTTCCTCGAATTTCTTGGTCTCTTTTAACTTAGCTAGAGTTTCTTGTATAGATGTCTCAACTTCCTGTAGAGCTGTCTTTGAGTCCATCATCCTAATTCTCTCTCTCCAGGTGGAGGTTTTTGGGCATCCTCGTTCATGGGTGATAGATATCTTTGAAGGAGACTCTTCTTTTGGTTTAGTTGTTGTGTCCTCAATGACAATTGGCTCCTTTGACTGTGGCTGGGGTTCGCCCACTTTTATCCTTGTGCTTCTCCTTGCTTTAAAGTACATGGAGGTTTGCCTCTTTCTCTTTCCCTTTTGTTTTGTAGGTGTGCTTAAGGCAACAAGCACAATTGCTTCCTCCTTTGCCAACATCTCAGGCGATTTCTCCTCTTACTGTTCTTTTTCCTTACCTCTTGTAGAAATCCCCGTGTCCATTGTTTCTGTCTTTGTTGTTGATATCTCAGGGTGTGTCTTTTCCTTTTGTTTCTGTGTGCCTTCTTTGGTTGTGGTAGCCTTCATTTGGGTTTTCTTGGCCTTCTATTTTCTATTTTGCATCCTCTTTTCCCTTGGTGTTTTTGCTGTTGTTTCTTCCTTTGTTTCAGGCTCAGAAATTTGGCCCATTTCTCCTTTCTCTTTCTGTCCTTTCTATGCTTGAATGTCCTGTGTTCCTTCATCATTGTTTTTCTCACCTTCTTCAGTATTCTCTCCCTCCTCACTGCTGGATGGGGTGATGTTTTTGGCCAAAGTTCTAATGTTGTCATCCTTGGACATGTTTCTGAAGATTTCCCAAGATATGGGGACAATGTAGGTGTGCAAAGCATCTTCCACCAATAGTTTGATGAGCCCATGATGGGCCAAATGATCTGGGATCCCTTCATTTAACTTTGTACCACATTCAATTAGTGATTGAAGAAGGAAATAGGGGATGCTCAGTTTCTTGGTTGGAGGCAAGTCAATCCCATGCCTTAGTTCACACAACAACCTAAAATGATATCCATAGATGATGCTAAACCTCCCTTCACATGTGATGTACTTCATAATTTGAAAACTAACTTCACTCCAGAGAGGAGGCAAGTTGGTTCTTCTAACCCCGTTTTTGTCTTCTACAAGATTCTCTTCAGGCAAAAAGAATGTTTTCTTAGCAACTTGGCCCAATGACCTCTCTTCTTTTCTCCAAGGGAGCCCCAATGGTAGACCAGTAACTTGACTGATGAGCTCAGGGGTAAGTTCTAGGGTCAAACCCATAAAACTAACTGTGGCATGTGTCTTTGATTGTGGTCTAAGGGACATTAAAAACTCCTCAGTTATCTCCTCATCATGACCCTAAATTTTGTCAAAGAAGGATATCCAATTTGCTTAAGTGAAAAGGTCCACCACCTGAGGATGCTTGTGCAGTTTGCTAGAGTCCAAGGGTTCTTTCCTTATGAATCCTCTTAGCATGGTGAGAGTGATCTTTTTATGTTTTAATCAGAAAAGGAAATGCTCAAGCAACCAAACAATCAATCTAAAACAGAGGATAGCTGAATTTAGTTTCCCCTGAACCCAAGAAGGAATTTCTTGTGTGTTCAATATCAACTAGCAACAATTCCCCTGTTTTAAGACTGCTGTCACCCAGAACTCGACTGTTTGTTTATGAAAAGAAGAATTTTGTTTTTACAGATAGAGCATAAGGACACAGGTTCTCTTCTCAGCACAAAGATAGATATGCAAATTCAATTTTTTTACACACACAGGTTGGCCTCTATGGCTGCATATATCTTCCCTACAGGAGAATTTAAAAAGAAAACATGGAGGAGATTTTCGATGCAGAAAAAACTAGGGACAATCAGTGCAATATGTAGGCAAATGTTTCACTTTCAATACACAGGCAGACTTTTCCTCTGATTTTCCAATCTGATGTTGTTCAATTCACCACCTTGCACAACCACGTCATGCATAGAGGAGTTTTTTCGATCCTACCTCGTTTGGAGCTCCAAATTCAATGAAAATCCCAAGTTTTCCTTCTCCGCAGAGCTGTTCTACCTTTCCTGTAGAACCCTTCCTGTAGAAGGCCCCCAGTTCTTGTAGAATGAAACTGTGCTTCCGAGCGAGCAAGATACGTGGGAGATTTTCAAAAATAGGCAGAAAACCGGTGGAGGATGACTGATTAATAGTTTTTGGAAGCGGTGGATGCGTACTCCAGTCGAGGATGTTGTGAGTGCAGAATGAACAGAAGATGGTACATGTTTCAGCCGGGCATCTTTTAACTGCGGCGTGATTCATGGTGAGGGGATGAGGTGGCTGGACTAGACCGTTGATCCGACGTCACAGCCATAATGTTTCTATGTGTTTCTGACTGCCATCACCTCCCCTCTGCCGTTATCCGCCACCACCACTATCACTCGCGACGATTTCTCCCTGAATGGACACTCCACGCATGTTGGATACACATCTCGTCAATAATTTTGAATGTAACAGGGCTTGTTTGGATCCCACGAGGATTTGTAACTGGCCGATGGTGGCCAGTTGACTGGCCACTGATTCCACTCAATCTGAACCATTCCCATAGGCATGCAGCTTTTAAAATATGATTTATGCAATTGATGAATGAGTTTAGGTACTTACCTGCGTGGTCACGGCCGTGTTATGTAGATTTCAGGTTTTGGAACCCATTCCTTCATTTGCTGTTGCTGCATGCATGGGTTTTGGAACCTATTTCTTCATTTGCTGTTGCTGCATGCACACTGCATGCTTGGCTTCGGCTACTACTGATGTTCTTATGTTCAAGAAGAGCTGTTTGCATGTCTCTTTTGCCATTCTTGGCTGTCCCTATCTCCAGAGTATGTCTTCCAGAGGGATCAACTACTACAGGATTCCTGTAGGATGTCCTGTAGCTACTTCTCCTCCTAGAATGCAAGCTAGAATGAGCAGGGCTATGCTGCTGACAAGGGTTTTGGCTGATGAGGAGTCTAGATGGAGGGTGATAGGTATGGTGAGTGAAAAACTGCTGCTTGATTTGTCAATAAAAGTTGTTGCTGGCAGTATGAAGAAAACTGGGTTTTCTGTGTGCGACTATGTAGGAACAAATAAAAGGATGAGTGCAATGGAGGTGTAAAGAGATGGAAGAGGGTGACATATGGTGATGGACGGAAACATGGATGTTTTCAGGCCTCATAGACAGATTCCCAACCTTCGGATTCTCTTCCGAGATCAATTCTGGCTTGTCTGTAGGTTCTACAGGATCTTCTTGTAGAAGACACAGAACTTCCTGTAGAAGGTGAATCTTAACTCGAATGAGATCAAATCTTAGGAAAGGGTAGCGGTCATGGAGGAATTGATTGTGAGGGATGCTTGCAGCCTGGTGCTAACTTCTGATTTTGTTTTGTGTGATCCCCTTGACTTGCAATGTCCTTCTTGCAACTTGCAATTATTCAACAGAGATTAGGTTTATTTTCTGTGTTTTTGTTTTATTTTGTTTTTGTTTTTTCTTTTTTATTTTTATTTTTTTTATCTGAGATAGCTGGGGCACCTCCAGGAGGTTTTCACCCTCACTGTTTGCCCTGGGTGCCTCCAAGAGGTTTTCACCCAAGGATATTTTTATTCTTTTTCTTTTTTTGTTGTTGTTTTCTTCAAGGTGTGGGTGGAGTGGAGACAGGGGCCTGCTCCACTACAAGCACTGATTTATCCAAAGTTTCAATGAACTCCTACTTAGAAAGGGGCTTCCTGTAGATTTTCAATCGATGCCCATTGACGAGCTTGGGGATGGATTCTTCATCAATGGTCCTGATAAGGACTGAACCATTGTCATTGCATTTCTCCACTGTATATGTTCCCATCCATCTTGTTCTCAACTTCCCTTTGAAATCCTTGTATCTTGAGTCATATAACAGCGCCCAATCTCCTGGCTGAAATTTCTTTTCGTTAAGGTGCCGGTCTTGCCATATCTTTCTTTGGAGTTGGACCACCTCTGAGTGGAGGAGGGCCTGCATTCTCTGTTCATCTAATCCATTCAGTTGTAGTAATCTTTTCTGTTGTGCATGGCTAAGATCTAGGTCCAGCTGAGATGCCAACCTTAATGTGTTGTATTCAAATTCTATGGACAACAAAGCCTTCTTCCTGTAGACCAGCTCATAAGGTGTGAAACCTGTTGTATTTTTCTAAGTGGTGTTGTAGGCCCAAGTGGCCTTAACCAAGCAATCTGCCTAATCTTTTCTGCTGCTGCTCACCACTTTAGTCAAAATCTCTTCCAAAGCTCTGTTGGTGACTTCCACCTGCCCATTTTCTTGCGGATGATAAGGGGTGGAATTTCTGTGCTTAATCTTGTGATGAGCGAGCACGCCTTCAATCAGGTTAGAGGTAAACTGACTTCCTTGATCTGTGACTAATTCTCTTGGGTAGCCAAACTTGAAGAAGATATTTTCCCTCAAAAACTCAGCCACTTTTTCTTCTGTTTCTACCTTGATTGCCTTTATTTCTGCCCACTTTGTCAGGTAGTTCGTGCACACAATGATGTAAGACTTCTGTTTTGAAGGAGGGTTGATAAGACCCACAAAGTCCATGCCCCACTTCTCAAATGGCTCGAAAGTCACTTGAGGTTGGAGGGGTATTTCATCCCTTGGAGTTGGTTTCCCCATCCTCTGACATTGGTCACATTGGCTGATGTATCTTCTGAAATCTTGATGAAGAGTGGGCCAATAGTAGCCTGCTTGTAGAATTTTGAAGGCGGTCCCTTTTGCTGCAAAGTGACCTCCACAAGGTCCATCATGACAGGTTAGGAGGATTTCATAAACTTCCTCCTCCCTGACACAACGCCTCAACATCTGATCTAGGCCAAGTTTAAATAGGTTTCCCCCAATCCAAGTGAATGGGGCACTTTTCATCACGATCTTGGTCTTCTCTTTTGAGGATATGTGTGGAGGGAACTGTGCTGAAACCAAGTAATTTGCTATATCAACAAACCACGGAGAGAGTACTGAAATAGCAAATAGGTGTTCATCTGGCATTTGATCATCCATTGCCCCTTCTTCACTTGTAGGCAAATCTAGTCTAGATAGAAAATTAGCAACAACATTTTCCTTACTTGGCTTGTCAACAATAATCAAATCAAATTGCTGCATAAAAGTAACCATCTAATGATACGAGCATTTACATCAGGTTTATTCATCAAATACCTAATCGCAACATGGTCAGTGTGTACAAATGTTTGATAACCAGTGATGTAGTGTCTGAACTTGTTTAGGGAATGGACTACAGCTAGGAGCTCTTTCTCGGTTACAGTATAGTTTAACTCTGCCTTGGACAGGTTTTTACTGACAAAATATATGACATACGGTAGCTTCTCTTCAACTTGTCCTAAGGCTGCTCCTATGGATTTTTTCGAGGCATCTGCGTGAATGTGGAAAAGTAGGGCCCAGTTTGGACCTCTCAAGATTGGGGCAGTTACCAACTTATCTTTCAACACATCCAGAGCCTCTTGACATTTGTGAGTCCATATAAACTCAACATCTTTCCCCAAAAGACCAAACAATGGAGAGGCTAGCTTACTGAAATCTTTAATGAATCTTCTATAATATCCTGCTAAGCCTAGAAAATTCCAAACATCTCTTACCTTTTGAGGAGGTGGAACCCTTTGGATGATAGCAATTTTGTTGGGATCCACTTGTAATCCTTGTTGAGAAATTGTATGACCTAGCACGGTCCCTTTAGTAATCAGGAATTCACATTTTTCAGGACTGAGGGACATGTTCATTTCAATACACTTGGTTAAAACTTTTCCCAGGTTAGTCAATGCTTCTTGTAAGTTGGACACATAAGGAGTAAAGTCATCCATATAAATTTCCACCGAATCATGAACCAGCTCAGCAAATATGCTCAGTAATGCTCTCTGGAAAGTGGCAGGAGCATTGCATAACCCAAAGGGAAGGACCTGGTAGGAAAAGGTACCCCATGGACAAGTGAAAGTGGTCTTATCTTGGTCTTCCGGCCTGATAGGATCTGATTATACCTACTAAACCCATCTAGGAAAGAAAATAACTTCTTCCTTGCTCGTCCATCTAACACTTGATCTATGAAAGGCAAAGGGAAATGGTCCTTCTTGGTGGCTTTGTTAAGTTCTCAATAATCTACACAGATTATCCACTTCCCATTTTTTTGGCCACAAGCACTAGAGGAGAAACCCACTCGTTGTCAGAGATGGGGTAGATGAATCCTGCATCCAACAACTTTTGCAATTCTTCTTTGACAATGTCCTTAAGGGCTGGATTCATTCTCCTTTGAGGCTACCTAACTGGTTTACAATCCTCTTTAATGTAAATGTGATGGGTACATACCGAAGGGTGGACTCCTTTCATCTCCTTATAGCTCCAAGAGAAAGCATCCAAATGGCGGTTCAATAAGCTACACAACTCCTTCTCCTAAGAGGGGGATAGGGATGAGCTGATCTTCAATGTTCTTTCAGGGCCAAATTCGACATTCTTAACTCAGGGAGAGGTCGGATCAGCCACATAGAGGTCCACTAAAGCACTGGCTTGGGTATCTTCCACCAACTCTTCTAATGGCGGCACACTGGGAGGTGGATTTTGAATCAAATTCTCAATCAGGTCATCCTCAGTTTGATGACCTCCCTTGGTGGCTTCCACTGTGCACACTAGTGCAGAGTAGACTTCATCCTCATCTTCCTCCTCCAACCAGAGAGGTAAGTCATGTTCTAACAGAGGTTGCGCAGGAGGATATAGGACTAGCTGTTTGGACATAGGCCCATTCTTGATGGTCATGCTCCCAGCTCGACAATTGATGTAAGCATCCACAGTAGCTAACCAAGGCCTTCCCAAAATAAGGGGGTATCCAGTGAGTTTTGCCTTTGGCTGAAGGACCAAGAAGTCCACAGGGTACTCCCAAGAATCAACAGAGACCATGACATCTTCCACAATCCCTTCGGGAGTCACGGTGGAGCGGTCTGCTAACCGCAGTATTGTCGAGGTCTTTCTTAGGGAACTCTAAAGGTTAAGCTTGAGCATAGTGTCCCTAGTCATCACATTAATGGTAGCCCCTAGATCAATCAAGGTGTGGGGGTTTAGGGTGCCATTGATGTGGACATCAACTACAGGACTCCTAGAGTCCAAATATTTTGGACAGATTACTTGTCGCAACATTATATCGGATAGTTGTCCTATGACATTAATAGTTGGGGCATCTCTCTTGCGCTTTCCTGGGTGCTTGAAACACTTCTTCTTGATCAATTTGTTGTAGATTGGTACATCTTTTATGGCCTAGAGAAGTGGTATTTTTACACATAACTGTTTAAGTTCTCCCAGAAGTTCAGTCTCCTCTGGGTTTGGTTGCATGGTTACAGTTAGCCTCTTAGGAAAGGGTGGAATGGCTTTGGGTTCACTTTCCTATTTCTCTTCTTCATCCTCTAGAGGAGGAGGTTGCCAATCTGGGAGGACCTTCCCAGATCGTAGGTTGATCTCTTGAATCTCCACAACATAGGTAGGGCATGTTGTCTCTCCACTATATACCTATTGGCCTGCCTGTTGTTGGGGTTCGGGTTAGGTTGAGTAGGCATTTGGGGTTGTCCTGGAGGAGCAGGAGGTAATGGTTGTGGTTGAGCAGGTGGTGGAGGAAAAATAGTGGGAGGAGAGTTGTATTGGGGCCTCCACCCCTGCTAAGGTGCATTCCACTGAGGTTGTGGTTGAACATGAGAATGAAATGAATGAGTAGCAGGTTGAGTATGGTATTGAGATGGATAAGACCAAGGAGGGGGTGCGAACTAGGAAGGATGAGTAGGGGGACCCCAAGAAGGTATGTGAGTGGATTGGTTGGGGTTGTAATAAGTTTGGTATGTCCCTTACATCCCCTGCTGGTAAGGTATGGATCCATGTGGCCTCCTTTGGTTGAGGAAGTAGAGTGGTTCAGTGGCTCCCTCAGCCCGTTGGTACATGGCTTTAAGTCCGGGTAAGGTTGGGCACTGGTTTGTAGGGTGGTCTTCCTTACAAACGAAACATACCTCTACTGAGTGCAATGGAAACTCGTTCTTAGGATGCTTCCTTGTACATTTGGGACAAAAGATGGCCAAAGCCCTCTCAGCTTCCTCTTTCTTCTGTTGGATTCAGAAAGCATCCAATTGCATGGAAATGGTCTGTCTCACCTCACTTTTAAGGTCTTCCATCTGATTTGTAAACTCATGTTTGGAGAAGGTGGCACTAGCTGAAAGTTGATTCCCCCTACCTCTTTTCCGGGCTGCCCTAGAATGGTTTCTAAACACAATATTTATGTCATCATAAGGTAGTTGGTAGATGTCTCCTCCAGCTAGAAAATGGAGGGTATATAGAAGGTCTTCAGGGATTCCTCACAGCAGAACTAGCTTCAGAGATTCGAGGTCAAGTGTGCACCTGGCCCTTTTATAACTGAGTTGGAACCTTTCTTCATAGTCCTCTAAAGATTCATCACTTCCCATGGTCATTCGAAAGATTTCCCCCTTCGTTTCCTTTTACCTACAGTAATCCTGGTATTTGTTGTTAAAGGCTTGCTGCATCTGAGCCCAAGTCGTGATACTATTTCCAGGTAACCCCATGAACCAGTGTAGCACTGCATCCTTGAGGGTAGAGGGAAAGAGTTTCAACTTTTTCTCGTCTTCTGCATAGTCATAAGTTTGACAAAGGAAAGAAAACTCAAACAAGAAGGTATCTAGGTCTTCAGTGGTCAATCCATGGAAGTGAGTTAAGGCTGAGGGACTTATGTTTTTCATTTTTGTGTCCCCATTGGTCTCCCGGATGGGAAAGGCACCTTCTATTCTCTCATTACCTCCTATACCATTTCTGTGTTTAGCCATGGTCTTAGGAGGAATGTTTTCTGGCTCTTCTTCTATTATAGGATCTTCGTATATCTGTAGAGGTTCACCTATAGGTTCTTCTGGATCACTGCCACCGAAGAAGAGAGAAGGGTGACTCAGTGATGTGGTGGGGGTGTTGGGTAAGAATTTTCCTGTATTGTCTCTGTTCCTACGAGGCATGAAATGAAATATTTTTGGTTGATTTTTGTGTTTTTTCTGCTTGTACTTGCAAAACTGAAATAGATTGAACTGCAACTAACTAAAATCTATCTTGCTGAAATGAAATTGCAGGAATGAAATGCTAAGCTACGCTTGCAGAATTGAAATTACGGAATTGAAATGTTAATCTATGCTTGCAGAATTGAAATTGCAAAATTGAAATGCTAATCTATGCTTGCAGAATTGGAATTGCAGAATTGAAATGCTAATCTATGAAAGAAGGAAATGTCTAATCTACTTTTGTAGAAATGAAATTGCATAATGGAAATGAAACAGCTACTCTACGCTTGTTGAAATAAAATACTTAGCAGAAGGTTGCAGTAGAAAATAAAAGAAAATTAGCAATCATAAATACTCTGACGCTTCCCCGGCAATGCCGCCAAAAATATGGTGAGATCTAGTATTGTAGCAATGATGTTGCAACTCCTGGGACTCCCCTCTTTACTTTTATCGACCCGGTTGTTCGTAACAAACTTGGAAGCGACGATGCTATATGCACAAGTACTAGCTCTTGCCGCAGGTTGTCACTTGATCAGCTGGCACAAGTTTGCTAGGAGCTTAAGGCAACTTCTATGAGCTCTTAGAAGAATTTTTTAGCTGTGATGGATGAAAGCTAACTCAAAGGAGGCTATTCTACTTGCAGAAAGAAGTTGAAAGCTGAAAAAAAACGCAAACCCTAGTTTTACTGACTAACCCTACTGGTGCAAGAAAGAGATGAAAGTTGTTGAAATGGATGCCATTGACTCTTGGAAAGGTAAAATGCATGGGTCTAAGCTACTTCTGAAGGAAAATATGGAAAAAGTATCTTTTTGTATTTTTGAGTAATTTTGCAGAATTATTATGCATGTGCTTCAACTATTTTTGACTGTGCAGAGGTTTATTGGCGAAAGGAAATGGAGTGGGCACTTGCAAGAGGTTTTGAAGGTGAGAAGAGGGCCTAAGGGGTCCCTAGCACCCTTCTAGAGAGTTTCACAGTGATCAAATCTTGAAAACTTGCTCACATGAACTTCTACAGGAAGTTTGCAGGGGTTCTACAGGATGTTCTATAGGAAGATCTGAAAGAGGATTTTGGAGGGTTGATGGAGGAAAAATGGTGGGAAAGTGGAAATGGAGGATGGATGAGGATGTAAAGGGGTTTCAGACCTGGTAGATGAAGCTAAGAAGTGATGCAGGTGGTTGGATTTGTTCGAGGATGGATAGAGCAATGCTGCACAAGAATGTAGAAATTAGGGCAAAGTGGGAAAGTGTGGCAAGTGAAGGGAATGAATCTTGGATTAGGGGTTGGAGCAAGTTGCATTATGGAGGAAGGGTAGGTAGGGAGGTATCACAGGTGTTCTTCACATGATTTTCCAAAACTGATCAAACAACGACTAGGAAAACCAAAGATCTAGCTATTTTGGCCTACTTTGACCTAAAAATCAGAAACATGATGAACAAAAGTTTATTGGCAGAAAATCATGCAAGATAACTATGGAAACTAAATGAGAATAGATTCTAAACATGCAAGTACAACTGGTATCGACTTTCCTAACTAAAAATCTAACACTAGTAATTGCATGAAGAGGCAAAAACAGTGTTTTTGTGGCAGCAAGGATGCCTTGGTCTCAGCTCATGGTCCCAAGGAGGGAGAGGTGATATCAAGGGTTGATTGATGGCCTTTTTGAAGACATTTTTTGTTACCAACCTTTCAAATCAACCTGAAGTAGAAAAAGCTATCTTAATCATTAAAAACAACCTAAGTAACAAAGCAAGATTTTAACCTAAATAGCAGAAATTATTCTATGAATGCAAAGAAAGCACATAATAGTACACAAAGGAGGTATTTTCATTTAGGTTGGGCCCAACCCCAAGAGATACAACCTCCTAAGAAAATTTCAGAGCTGGTGCAAAGTGAAATTTATCTCCATTTCTCAAAACATAACCATGTCACAAAAATGTTTACAGCAAAAGCTCGAAAATGAGCTGAAAGGCAAAGGAACACTAAATTTCGAAATACAACTATTCAAGAGCTAAAATATCAACGCTTGAAGCCTTCCTACTTATGCAACACGAGGACCTCCAAAAACCCTTCTTAACTTGAGGGGCTTGGCTGCTCAAAACTATAAGTAATCAACCACTTCACAAAAGCTGCTCGGCTGCCCTTGGAAATCATCTCTGGTGGCCTGTTGAACTCCGAGTTGATGGTGGAGAACTTGAGGAAGGGGCCATTTAGTGTAGGAGACACCCTTCGTACTAATCCTCAGCCTTGTTCCCTTGTATTTGGCTGTCAACTGGCTCATAAATGCTTGACCTTGGTCCAAAAGATGTCCAAAAATCTGCAATAAGCACATATTAGACTTCATGGTCAAGTGACTATTCTCATTTATTAAATTAACATAAATATATTCAAAAGCATGCATAAAATATGAAGAATGGTGGATTAATAGAGAATAATAGGCAAAATGAGCCCAATAAGTTACCCATTTTTGGGGCTCATCAACAACCCTTGGAGGTCAAGACAAAAAACATTGAAACTCAAAAAGTGGAAGGTAGCAAAACCCATGTAGATCAAGGGACCCACGAAGAAGATCGACAGGAGGAGAAAGCAAAAGACAGAGGTCAGGGAATAGAGAATAGAGCCTAGATGGGGCCCTGTAAACCCAAGACCATAACTAAACCTCGGGTTATTCTGAATGATCTAGATCTGCAAGTGCACATGGATCACATGTCAAACTATGCCATCATATGCAAATTTATGGGAATATGGCCGTCAGAGAAAGCGTTGTACACCTAGATAAAATACAAATGGAAACCAAAGGGGGAGTTAAATATACATCTTCGATGCAAAGGTTTTTTACAGTGGTGTTCATGAACATGGAAGACAAAGACATGATTTTTGAAGGAGGACCATCCTTCTTTGCAGCTGCTGGTCTCTATATGCGGCCATGGACGATGAAATTTGTGCCAGAACGAGAAACCTTCACTTCGGTACTGGTATGGATTAGACTCTACTCCTTACCTTTAGATTATTAGATGCCAGAGTCTTTAAAAGCTATAAGTAATAAATTAGGTCATTTCTTAAAAATTTCAGAGGCAACTCTATGGGGAAAATATACCTCCTATGCCTGTATACGTGTGGAGATGGACCTATCAGGGGCCCTTCTAGGTGAGGTCATTCTAGAAGTCTATGATGAGGAATGGGTTTAAACAGTTGACTATGAACATATCCCGTTTATATGTCACTAATGTCATGAGCATGGGCACTTCTCTAGAGATTGTCCTCTTAATAGAAGGGAGGAATACCTAAACACCAGCTAAAGGAAAGATCAGACTTGTTTCACCAAAGTAGGACGAAAAGGAAAAGGAGGGGGAAGGAAGACACAAAAGAACCCTATTGAGAATGATAACAAAACAAGAAGTTACAACAGTTTTGAGATCATAGGAGAAAAAGAAGTAGATGGAGGTGATCAAGAGAGTACAGAGAATCAGTCAGCAAGGGGGAAAGGAAAAGAGACTAGCATGGAGTTCACTCAAGAACAAAATGAACACATGATGGACCCTTTGAGTACCATGGAAATAGAACAAGACTAGGAAATGACTCAAAGTGAAAGTGGTACAGAGGACTAAGACTTACAAGAGATCTTGGAAAGGAAGAACCTAGAGTTGGAAAAGTTTCTAGAACAAGGAGGAAACCTAGGAATAAACTCCATCCCTCAGGAGGATGTGGACAAGGTACAACAAATATTCCTTAAAAAGTCACATAAAACAGCTACAGGAGTCAAAAGAGGACATGATAACCAGGAAAATAAAGGAACTTCCTCAATAGGATTAATAACAGGAAAACTAACAAAAAATCCAAGCAAGAGGAGGGGAAGAAAAAGACAAAAAGAACTACTGTTGGAGTGTGGAAAACTCATGATTGACTCAGGAAGGATGAAATAACTTTCTAATTACTCCTTTAAAACCCCACCTCAATGAAAATCACAACCTGGAACATTAGAGGACTAGGGAGCAGAAGAAAACAGAGGAATCTAGGTAACGGGATCAGAGAGGAAAAACCTGACATAGTATTCATACAGGAAACAAAATGATCAGTGGAGAAGATCCACGAAAAGCATAGAAAATGGTTAAATAGATATGAATACATTGAATTTAAGGCAAATAAATCTGTTGGTGGCATTCTCACTCTATGGGATCCACATAAATTTGGTGTGATTGATGAGGAGGCATCTAGACATCACCTTTCTTTGATTTTCCAACCAGTGGATGATATACAATGTTACATGATCACTAATGTCTATGGTCTAATATACAATGTTACATGATCACTAATGTCTATGGTCTACAACAAATGGAGGACAAAATTCGACTCCTCACAAAACTGGAGGATATGAAGAAGAGGTACCCAGCTCTACCCTGGATTCTTGGAGGTGATTTTAACATGACAAAATCACTAATGGAGAAGAAAGGAGGAACTAGAACACTTGTTAGAGATTCAGTTACCTTCCAGAACTTCATCACCAATATGAAATTGGCTGATATGGAAACAATCAAATGGAATCTTCACTTGGAATAACAAAAGATGGGGCCCTACCCAAGTAGCCTCAAAATTGGACAGATTTATTATTTCAGAGGAACTTCTTCTCATGGGAAGCAGCATGACTGTGCTCATACTACCTTTTGGAGGTTTAGATCACTGGCCTATCTATTACACAAAAATATCGTCACCATGATTATTTGCAGTCAGTATGGGTCTATCATCACTTGTACTGTCCTCCTAAGCAAGTCTCAGACCTCAGCTCTTCAAATCAAGATTTGAAAATGACAGAAAGACATTAAAATTCAATGTAACTCTGGTTCCGCACTTTCTCTCACTATCACTTGCGGTCCCGCACCTTCTGTGTACAAAAGCTGCGGACCTACCCGCTCTATCCCTAACGGTGTAGGTGCGGACCCCTGTGAAAGTCAAAAGGCACAAGTTTTATCTTAAAAAACTCACTTTGGGTTAATTCTAGAGGTTTCTAGAAGGAATTTTGACGTGGATTGTTTGCTCTGAGGTGGTTCATGCATCCCAAAAGAGAAGGAGCTAATCCCTTGATGAGAGGAGCTATCCCTTTGAAGGAGGGCTTTATCCCTTTGAAGGAGGACCTAGTAACCTCCCTCCATTGAACTATAAATACAGGCATTGGGCTGGTTGCTAGGGAGGTTAGAAGCTGAACATTTTTGAGGGTAAATGCTGGTGAAATCAAGACTTCCTAGTTGAGCTTAAGAGGAGAGATCACATACCTTTTTGGCTTCATTGGGGAATGAGTGAAACTTGTCAAAGTAGAAGAGACTTCTTGCTGGACCCTGGGAGGAGCTTGTACAGCATCAAGGCACAGGTTGTAAAGTTATTCTTCTTTTGAATTAGTACAATCAAACTCATTTTTCTCAACAAGTATCTCATGTTATTTGTTTCATGAACTCCTTGACTTTCATGTTAATATGTTTTATGATATTGGCTTTTCAGGTGCTATTTAATTTGTTTGCCTTGTTTTTGTTTGCAGATTCGCGAAAAAGGAGCTCATTTGGATCGAAGGAGCGAGGGCATCCACAAACTTGCGTTGGACCTAAGGTAGGCCCTAAAAACACTTGTTTTCCACTGTTTATAAAAGCATATTTAGAGAAAGATAGTGTTGGTTGGTTTGCTTATCATTAGGTCTTCTTTAGATTCTAGGAAGGTCTATCTTGTCTGCAAGATCGACTTATTCCGTGTGACACTATCCAATTGGAAGCTTCTCTTTTTGGTAAACCAAGGAACTCCCCCTTCAGGTTTGAGAACACTTGGCTCACACATTCATATTTCCTCACAAACATTGAAAAATGGTGGAAGGAAGAGCTACACCTTCAAGGTACAAAGATGTTCCTTCCACACTGCAGGCTCAAACACATTAAAGGCAGACTCAAAGAGTGGAATAAAAAGGAATTTTGTAATATCTTCAAAGCAAAAGGAGATGTGGAAAATAAACTAAAGGAAATAAACCATATTCTTATCATAGAAGGCTATACAGATGAAAGGAAATAGATGGCAGAGTCACTCCAACATGAATGGGAAAACAGATGTCTACAAGAGGAAATTTTCTAGAGACAGAAATCCAGAGTACAAGGGATTAAGGAAGGGGAGAGAAACACCAAATTCTTTCACAGATCCACCATAGCTCACAAAAACAACAATAGAATTGTAAAACTTACAGATCAACATGGAACAGAAAGAAACACTCATGAAGAGATGGAAAAGGTTCTAGTCTAGCATTTTCAGAAAATTGTTGAGGAAACCTCGGAAGATAGGTATTAGTTTACGAAAATATTTACTCAGTACATTCCTAAATTGGTTTCTAGAGAAGATAATTACAATCTCAATAGACCAGTAACAGAGGAAGAACTTGAAGAAGTCGTTAAAGAGATGCACAATGGGAAAGCACCAGGCCTGGATGGCTTCAATGTGGACTTTTTCAAAGCTTGTTGGAGGATAGTAAAATAGGATATCCTAGAGGTAGTGGAAGACTCTCGATGATTTAAGACAGTACTAAAGGCGCTCAATGAATCTTTCATAGCCTTAATCCCCAAAGAGGAAAAGGCCACCTCTCTAGACAGATTTAGACCTATAGCATTATGCAATGTGGTATACAAAATAATATCCAAAGTGATTGCCAACCGTCTCAAACCACTCCTCCCAACCCTAGTGTCAGAGGAGAAAATGGGCTATGTGGAAGGAAGACAAATTCTTAATAACATAATTCAAGCACATGAAGTGGTTCATTCACTCATTACCAATAAATAGGAAGGGATGATAATTCAGCTGGACATAGCAAAGGCCTATGACAAACTTAGCTGGTCGTAAATAAGAGCAATATTAAAAGCCTATGGCTTTGATTACAATTGGATTAAATGGGTTATGGCACTAGTTACCACCGCCAACTGTTCAATTCTTCTCAATGAATCTCCCTCCAAAACCTTCAAGCCTTCTAGAGGTCTTAGGCAAGGCGATCGTATTTCTCCTTTCCTTTTCATTCTAATGATGGAAGGGTTAGGGAGAGCAATCAGAGCTACTAAGGAGGAAGGGAGAATTCAGGGTCTGAGACTCACTCAAGGTGGGGCCATGGTGACACATCAAGAATTTGTGGATGATAATATGCTTCAAGGCACACCCACTGTCAAGGAAGCCAATGCATTTAAGTAGATTCTGAGTGAGTTTTCTAGGGTAGTAGGCATAGAGATAAGTCTTACTAAATCAAAGATTTTCTTTTTCAATACAGATATTTCAATAAAAAGAAATCTTTCTAGAAATTTGGGCTTCAAAGGGAGTCACTGCCTGCGAAGTATCTAGGAGTTCCCCTCACCGACAAACCGCTACACAAGGATATTTGGGAGCCTGTTCTAAATAAGCTAAAAGATAAGATTAGAAAATGGAAAAAATAGAGCACTAAATCTGGCAAGGAGACTGATTCTAACTAAGGATATCCTCCAAAGTATCCATTTCTATATGCTATCAACCATTTCAGTGCCAACTAGTGTAATTAATAATATAAGAAACATTCAGAGAGACTTTCTCTGGGGGAAAGGTGAAGAAAAGAAGAAATGGGCCCTTGTGGCATGGGACAAGGTATGCAAACCAAAGTCCCATGGTGGCTTGGATCTTCATGACCTAGGAATTCTTAACAGAGTTCTTGGTGCCAAAATCTAGTGGAGATGGCTAAAGGAAATACAAGTCCCCTGGGAAAAACTATGGAAGCAAAAGTATGCAAGAGATTGGCAGGAGAAGAACCTCATCAGAATGACAAGACAAGTAAAAGGTTTTGCAATTTGGAAAAGGGCATGGGAGAACAGGGCCCTAGTCCAAAATCATAGTTTCTAGGAGATCAGAAATGGAAATCTGGCCTGGTTCTGGGAGGATAATTGGCAGCAGGAGGACAATCTCCGAATTGAAGAATTATCAGACATTCACATCGATGCCATCAAAAAAGGATTAAGGAGGGTAAGTGACTATTGGGACCAATCAAGGAACAATGGGAAATGGAGAACATGGAAACTTCTAGATTTCAGTGGAATGGGCATGTTGCATACTCAAGCTTAAAGGTCTTTTAGACAAGAGGCAAATCTTAAACTCAACCTTGGATGATCAACTAAGATGGGGAAAGAACAAGGCAGGTCTCTTCAACCTTAAGGAGGCCAAAAGGATAGATTTAGGGCTTAACCTTCCAAACACTGATAAGACATGGAAAGAACTCTGGGATAATCCTCATTGGATGAAAGTCAAATCGTTCAAGTGGCTGGTTCAATAGGACAAGATTCTGACATGGGATAACCTAAGAAAAAGAGGCTTTGTTGGCCCCTCAAGATGTCACTTATGTGGACAACAGGGAGAAAATACAAATCATCTCTTGAATAGATGCACTTTCACTACAATAATTTGGAATTGGGTTGGAGAAGTCTTCAAGTAGATAGACAGAAATGTAAATGACAACATTCCTACTTCGAAAAAATGTCAGAATTTTTTTTCGGATAATGAGATCATTAACTCCGCCTGGATGTTGACCCCAAGATTCATAATATGGAATGTTTCGAAGGAGTGCAACAACATGATTTTCAAGATAAAGCTAGCCCAGTGAGCAGCATCCTTAAGCTAATCCTTAAACAACTCAAAGAGGCTGTTCATATCCTGGAAGGTGTAGCTACTAGCAAACCCATCGAACAAAGAGAGACAAGAATACTGGAGAAGTTAGAGCTCAAGGTTCATCCCCCTCAGTGTTCTATGCAGATCAACAAGAATACCTCAGTAGAAAAGGCTTCATGGCAACCCCCTTCACATGGCCTTTTAAAATTTAACATAGATGGGGCCTTAAAAGGGAATATGGGAGAAGTAAGTTATGGAGCGGTCATGAGGGATGAGGAAGGAAACATACAAGTCATCTTCCACAATTATCTAGGAAAAGAAACCAACAATATGGCTGAGCTCATGGTGATGGAATTATGCTTGGAAATATTGCTCAAGTACAACATTCATAATGTCATCATTGAGGCTGACTCAGAATTAGTCATTAACTCGGTGAAGAGGATAAATGCTGGCGCTGCACCAGAGAAAATCTTATGACACTGGTAGCTTTTGCAAGTCTACCAAAGAATCCAAGCACACCTAAGAATGCTGATAACCCTTAGGTTGGTGCATATCTGCAGGGAAGCCAACAAAGTTGCGGACTGGCTTTCCAATGAGGGGGTTTGAAACAAGCATATCGACTTGTGTTGCTGGTGGGAGGAGGTAACAGATGATAGGTTGAAGGAGGAATGCTCATCTCAGGCCCTTAGTGACAGACAGAAGTATCAGGAAAAATCAAGAGAAAGAATTTTACTTCATGAAAATGATGGATAAGTCCACTTTAGATGGCCTATCAGCGGAGATGCACTATCGGTTTTCTAAGCGAGATTCTAGAAATAGAGGCAGTAATCGAGACAGAAGATATCTATTCATAGGAGGAGTGATTCCATGGGAGATGAACGCCAAAGAGGCCACCCTTCTGGCTATGTCTTCCTCGGGCAATGTGTCAAAGGAAGAGATTACTAGGGTCAAAAACTGCCCGAGACATATCACATGATTCGGGCGACCTTTGACCCGGGAGAAGTTTTCCCGGAGGACAAGTGATGCCATTCAGTAAGCAGCACGTGGAGGTGGATGGAAAATGATTAACGCCTTCATCATTGGGTAATCCATGAGCAGTTATGTGGTTTGATTTGGTCTGTGGCCGTCAGATCTAGAGAGGGAAGATCAACGGCCACTTTTTGGTGTGCAAGTTGGTGGGGCCGAAAGGATAAAACCACTAATGGTTTACCACCTTCATCGAGTGCCTTCCAAACCAAAGATGATATTAATGAAAAGCCAACAATTCCACTCAGGAAGCAACACATGGCGGAGGACCGAAAAAGCAAATTGCCTTCATCATGCGGTATTCAACGGGCGTTTTAAGCCACGCGATATGGACTCCAGCCATTGGATCAGAAGGAAAATATCAACAGTCAGCATTGATTGTGCAACTTTAGGGTTTTTTGGGGGCTTCGCCCCTACGCAGGTTGAATCTTGATCACCAGATTGTTAGAAGATAGATCTTCGGTCGGTTTTGGGGAGCGGAATTTGGATCCACTTGCCTGCTTTTGGTTCCAGGGCAGTCTAGGCCTTGTCTTTGTTTGATTTTTGGAGGTTTTTTTGGTACTTTGGGTATTTTCACTCCCCCTTTGTGGGAATTTGTGCCTTTGGGCATATGTTGTAACATGTGTAAAATATTTTTTTACCTAAATTAATAGAAGGACTGTCTCTTGCTTAAGCAAAAAAACAAACTCTTGCATGCGGTGAATTCGTTGTTGTTCAACATTAAAACCATAGAAGTAAGGTTATTGCATGCAGAATAGTGGAACTGTTACATGAGCATAGGAGGCATGAGAGACAATGTCGTTCGCAACGAGCCCACACTATTGTAATTAACAGAACATGCTCAAGCAATTCTCGAACGCGTTGGGTGGATACAGTATCTGGTCAGGTTGCAGGGATTTCATAGTGATGTTGTATTGGAATTTTTGTAGAACTTATAGAATGGACACACAACCATGAAAGGAAAAACCATAGCAGTCTCCGAAGTGGTCATAGCCGAAATCTCAAGACTTTCAACGGAAGGCATAAGGTGGACTGAGAAGCATGTACAATTGCAGGAATTTGTTGAAGTATTCAAAGAGTCGAGTGAAGAACTTATACGCAAATGCAAAGGCATTTAGCTGGCATCCTTGAAGGAGCCATGGCGAGAATTGGAAACAATTTTTCAAAAATATATCACTTGAGATGGCTGACAGGATGTGGTATGGTCTAAACACCTTAAGCTATTAGAAATAATTAGGCAGAATATTGTAGTTAACTTGCCATTCTTTTTAAATTCTTTACTGCATGATTTTTCTAGCCAAGTTAGAAAAGCCAAGAATTCGTAGGCTACAATTAGCCATCATGGTCTAATTAAACTCCTTGTCACTCGAGAACTAACCCAAAAACAATTAACCTGGGACAATTTTGTAAATCCTGCTACACCTTGATTAGAAGAAAACCCAGGAAATGCACAGACAGGAGTAGGTGTTGACCAAATTGTAGAGAATGTTGATGAACCAGATAATGAATGAAAAACCTTAGGGGCAACAGTCTCAGGGAGGGCACAAAAAAGGAAAACCTCTGCTTTAGCTTCTGACCCAGTAAAATGAAGATGTTCTAAGAGGATAAGTGCACAACAGAACATTATAGAATTGACAAAGGAAGTGGGACCGTCTCATACACCCCCCGCAAGCCCACAGGATGTTTTTCCACAAGGTGACGAAGAAGAGGTGGCCCGAGTTTTGGAAAACTTGGGGACGCTCTTCGAAGAGGAAACTCAATATGGACATTTACAGGATCAGGACCACACCCCTAGCCAGTCTGCTCTGCCAATAATTTTGGTCATACAAAAACTTTATCGTCCTCCAAAGATATGGAAGAAATTCAATCTGGACACTTAAAAGATCAAGACTATGTCCCTAGCCAGTCTGCCTCTCCCGACAACTCTGGTCATACAAAAATTTTACCATCTTCTGGAGATGTGGAGGAGTCACAGGAATGGGGGAGGAATTTTCCTCTATAGGAAGAAGTCCTGAGCCAGAAACTTAGATAGAAAGAAGCCCTGAGTCAAAAAATCAGTCAGGAGATACTGTTTTATTGGAATAGGACCCTAGTAATGATATAACCCCTCTTTCGTCTGAAACAAATACGACCGTTTCTTCTCCAATCAAACACCTCGCTAAGGAGGCAAGGGAAGTAGATAGTGTGGGGATGAATCTTTGAGCAAGGAGAATAAGAAATTAAGGAAAAATATCAAACAATTGAGGAATTGGTTGAAAGAAGTGAGCAAGGTTAATAGGAAGAAAGTAGAATTGAAAACCATTCGTATTCAAAGTGAAAACCTCCTTCAGACCACTAGAACACAAAAAAAAGAAACCCCTATAAATTCAATCGGAATTCAAACTGAAATACATCATACTGAAATCACCGAAACCTAGACTGAAGACATTTTCACATGTTCGATTGAGACTTAGACAAATTTTTCTGTGGACTTGATGGATGCTGCGGTTCAAACAAACTTTTTAGAAAATTCTCAAACAATCGACACATCGTAAAAACTACTCATAATGACTCGGTTGTAACCTATGATATAAATTCCTAGATTGAGGACACAACCCTATACACTCCTTTGGTAAGGGAGGCTATCATTCAAAAGTTCTAGAAAGAACTAGAAGAACTACAACATACTCTAGCATAGTATTAAAGAGAAGTGGTACATCTTCAGACTCAAGGATTTATTGAAGGAGTTTGATGAGGTGACTGCAACAAAGGATGAGACTTATGCTAGTCTTAGAGTTGAGCAAAAAAATGTAAAAGAAGTACAGAATCAACTTCAGAAATCTATAGAGAAAATTAAAATTATTTGCTCCATTTATTCAGATGCCTTGTCTTGTAGGTCACTTGCTACCAATTACGCATTGTTTTTTCTTGAAAGGTATTTTCTGTTAAAGGTCAAAGCTATCAGGGTCAGTAAACCATTGAATTTAAATCAACCCCAGACTTTATTCAATGCTGCAAGGAGAAGAATGAAAAGGTGAAGCGTATTCTCTATGAATTACACTTACAAAACTTTTTCTTGGAGGATGAAAGGGATGCTAACCCTAGCCCCTTCATCGGAGATGTTCAATTTCAAGCCTTCATTTCTTTTTCCTGTAATTAGATTAAGTGAGCTAAGGCATATAACATTTTCCAGAAAAGGGAGCATGAATTAGATCTTTGGGTTAGGGGAGAACATACAAAACCCACACATATTTTTGTACAACACATACGCTTTATGGAACAACCAAAGGTTGTGGCCTCTCTAGGTACACTCCATTAAGATACTATAAAATCCAGAGTGGAATATTTCTAGGATATTAAAGAAGAAGCCCTACTTGCTGCAAAATAAAGATGGATGGATTCCTTCAACATCATTAAAAACAGAGAGGCGTTTGGCTATAGAAATTTTAAAGTTGTTGTGGCTCGTTTGGTTAAGTTCAACAATATTATCTTATGCATGGGCCCTACATGGATAGGCTACCAATATAGAAGCCCCATTATTTGGTATCTTCCTGATGGGTACCATTTTGACTATGAATTGGAAGAATGCCAAGAAGGCTGAGCATCTGCAATTCTTAAAAAAAAAATGGTTTTCAGGTATATCCAGAAGAGACCTATCATGGTTATTCATTAACACAATTACATGTTAATAATCTTCTTGCATGAGGACATGCAAAAAGGTAGGCATGGGAGTATGTTGGGTCATAGAAAAGGTATGTTTGTACCCTTACATTACTTAATAAATCACTCTGTTTTATATATTTGTCTTCATTCTTGGAAAGGATTTGGAAGAAACTATTGTGAAAGCTAGGTAAAATCAATCATTGACATATTGCATGTTTTTAGGATGAAAAGACTAACTTTTGCTTTCTTTTATGCACAGGAAATCAGAATTGGATAATTTTTTTCAGTTGATAGAAGGACAACACTAAACCAGGAGAAGACCATTCCTTGGCTATATGATCTAGCAAAAGATATGAACCATAATTCTAATTTGATAAACAGAAATCTGATCATTTAGTCGCGAAATCCTGAGGATCTCTCAATCCTCAGCATCTGCTTTCATCCATTAGTTTTCCATTAGAATATATGATACTGCTGGGTGAAAAGGATCGGGTATGATTTGAATCTTACTTGTTATTTTATATTCGTATTGAACATAGCATATTTTGACATTATGGTAATTATGTACCTTTATTATTTCAATTAATGAGAAATATAGAGATTCTCTCTTAATCACTTTCTGATCTTTATCAATAGTAACTTATGGAGGCTTTGGGCCTGGTCACTAGAATATTTGTTGCTCCTTTGTTTCATAACTATTTCCTTATTTTCTACAATTCTTTATTACTGTTCTTTTATAGAATCAAGTTATTCTTTATATCTGCATCTAAAATAGACCTTTAGCGTTGTTTTCTTTAATACTATCCTTTTAATGAATTGCATAGAATAAGATGAGTGTTAGAGTTTATTGATGCTCTTTTCGATTCATGTTCAAGATTGAAGTATTTACTTATTGTTTATTGCAGTAGTAATTCTTTCCATTTACTAGATCAAACAATAGCCCATTAGATATGGTTTCTTTTAATGCATCTGTTTGAAATTTAGTTCCTTTGCAAAACAGTTATGATTGGATTTAGATTTATGGTTTGAGTTGTCTTTGATTGAACTTCAAGAATTAAGGATTTGTTAATACATTCTTGCAACAACTTGATGAAATTAGACTAATTTAGTTATGTAACATCCTTTGACCCCTATTGGACAGATAGTGGCGACATCTTTGAAATAAACAAACGAATCCCAAGTTGATAACGTAATATAGGAATTAAGGTTGATTTAAATAATCATCTTAGTGCACGAACAAGTAGGAGCACAACAAAGACCAAAAATCATAATGAGCCATTCAAACAAAGTTTTATTGGTTTTTAATGTCGTCTTACATATGTCTCCTTCAACAACTCTACTTTGATGAAAACCACTTCTGTAATCCCATTCAATGAAATGATTACCATTCTTCTTGGGTGCCAAAAAAAGAGGTGCACCACATGGTAAAGGAGAAGGTTAGATGATCCTTTTGTTCAACAATCCTTGGAATATTTTTTTTATTTCTACACTTTCCCTTCTTAACATCTTGTGCATGTCAATGTTAGGAAGAAGACACTTTTGCTGCAATGGTATTTCATGTTGATTCTCCTCTTGGAAGGAAACAATTTTGCTTTCTGAAACACCTCATCATCATGGTTAACTACATCAACCAAATCATTTATCAATTTTGAATTACAAACATCAAACACTTCATAATCAATATCAACATTGGGTTTGATCATAAGAAGCATTAAATTATTTCTTGAATTCACTAGCCTTTTCATTTTCCCTACATTAACTAATGAAAGATTAGTTTCTTGTGAGGAGCTCTCACAATATACTCCACACCATCCTTGAAAAAGGGGTACTTGTTTTCATGACAATAGAAGATTTTTTTTCTATCATAAAGGTAAGGAATACCCTAAACAATTCCTAATATATCAAGCGGTACAACATCTAATTCAACTTTGTCAATGAAGTTTGTTGTGATTGCAAACCAAAGAATACATTTTCTTGTAACCTGTAAGTTGTTTTCCTTGCATATCCAACCCAATGGATATGGCTTGGGATGTAAAATGTTTTCAAGATTAAGTTGTTTGACTAAGTCATCAGATATCAAGTTGACTTGAGACCCACTATCAAAAAGTGTGTCGATTTTTGTATGTTTTGAGATCACCCTTATGTGAAAAAGTTCTATTTTCATATTTTCATTTGGAGTTTCATTTTGTGAATTTCAATAACTAGTGATAGGAATGGATTCTTTTCCTTTTATACCCATGGCTGTAATTTTAGTTTCATCGCCCAAATCGGATCACAAATCCTCTTGAATCATGACAACTATCTTTTCTTTTGCTTTGTTGTTGATTTTTTTTGGTTTCATTTCGGGATGAAGATTCCAACAATGAGCTTCATTGTTACCCTCTCTAGAACAATGCTTACCTATTGTTTTCTCTCCTTTCTTTAATGGATGCATTCTTCTTTCCTATGAAACCCTTTTCTTTCTCTTTACCCTTAAATGGATTTTTTTTACCTTCTTCTGGAGGTATTCTTCCCTCTTGCCTCAAGATTAGTGGCTTTCACACACACATCATCTAGATTATTGGGATTAGTCATTAAGATAGTATGCCTAAGGTAATTGTGTAAACCCCCTATGTACTTCAGCAACGTGCCCTGTGATTGCAAATATACACCTAACATTTAAGACCCCTTTTCTGAATTCTTGGGTGTAATCTTGCACATTCTGACCTTTAAGCTATCTAAAGTTCTACCAATTCATGATAGCTTTCTACATATAAGCTAGAGGGTATAATTATCTTTTGATTGTAGCAATGAAATCAATCAAAGAAATTGAGATCTTATCGTGTTTTCTTTATCTCCTCTTGTGTCTTTGATTCCAACCATACTAGTGTTACACCCTACATTCTCAAGGAAGCTAACTGAATCTTTCTGTCATCCTATTGAACGTTTTGAATTATGTAATAGACCTCCAAATAACGGATCCAATGATCAAACTTCTCTACATTCACTTCACCATTATACATGGGTAGCTCAAATTTAACATCAAGTTTTAAAAAAGGTGATTTACCAATTCATTTCGAAGTATGATGATGATTATGAGTAAGGGTTGTAATAGTGGAAGAGGGTGAAGATGCTTGTGAGGAAGAAGATGAAGAAGATGGTGTATATGGTGGAGGTTTGTCTTCATTTCCATTACCTCCTCTTGAAGAACCTTCTCCTTTACGAGGTTTGGAACTTTCACGTTGCAGCCTGGTATTCCTCTCTTCATAGAGGACCTTCACCATCTTTGTCATATCAAAGAAATCCTTCCTGAAGACCTCCTAATCTTTTGTCATGTTTGTAGGTTCTCCTTCATGATACATGCTCTCTAGAATCTCAACTTCAACTTGAGGATGAACTAGTTTTGGAGATTATGGAAACCTTGCCCTCCTTTGCCTTGACCCAACTTCAGGGCTTCCAATCAACTTCCCTTCTCCTCTTTTGAGTTTTAACCTTGTAAGCATGACATAAACTTACAAATAGTTAAATCCTTCTTTCACAAAGCAAACCTAGTGCTTTGACACCAACACAATCTGATTTAAAATATTATATTGTTGTGCTAAGATCCTCAGATTAGAAATAAAATGCTTTCATTGTGCTTAAGGATTCATGAGTTTTGCAAGTATAAAATGTTTTTTTATGTTAATTTTATGAGCTATTTTAACACAAATAAGAGACTAAACAACAACAAAAACATGTACCAAACATCACCAAAAACACATCACAATAGGAACATGATGAAGGAGTTCACCCCTCATGGGCTACGTCTCTTTGGTCCCGCTTCCAATGGCTTGGGCCTCTCTATTATGCTCAAAAGTGTAAAAAGAGGTGTTTACAATGCCCAAATGCTTCTGAAACCTACTCCAATGAGTCCATAATGTCCAAAAATGGCTACCTAGACTCTTTTTGCCTCCAATTTGGTTGAAAAATGGAGAAGTTATGACCTATCCTAGTTTCTCCACTATTTTCTCTACAATTTGCACAAAATTCAGCATCATCCTACAAATTCACTTCATTTTCCACTAACAAAATGACAAATTCCTCATATTTTGGACGGATTTGTAGGACCATTAATTTTACCACCGAGGTCTTAGAACCAAAAGCTTGTTCATATATGGGCCATGTGCCGAGAGGCTAGCCCCCACTCCGGCCATGTCCCTCTGACGGTCATAGTTAATGCTAGCATTTGAGGAGCGTGTTCACATGTGGAGCTTGGTCCAGTGGTTTTTCTAGTGGTTTACAATGGCAGTGACCTTGCAATCACATTAAATATCTACATCTGGCAATTATGGTGTTCACATGGGGGACGGTTAAGTCCACTCGCCCCCCAACCTTAGTCACGTTAATCCGTAAATCAAACTAGCCTCCCAACCTTGGCGATGTTAATCCTTAAATCAAACCCACCTCCCATGACTATTAAGTAACAACCTTGTGGGCATATTGGTGAGTCATTGTGTTGTGCTATGAGAGGTCACAGGGTCGAGGTCGGCCTCTGCCTTGTCCACCATACCAATTTTACTATGCCCTTAAGAGGACATGTGGCGACCTCAGGCTTAGCCACAAGTCACCTCCTCATTAGACCATACAAAAAAATGCAGACCAATAGGACATTTCCAACTCAACAAAATATTGTGAGAATATTCTAGGAATATTCAAAGAATATTCCCCTTGCCACCTTGGCACTACGGATGCCCAATCAGCATCCCTGTCAGCCACCTGCAATTGTTTTTACCTATATGACAAAGTGAACAGATCGTGTTTTTGGGAGCATATATTGTCTATTTCATGCGAAAAAAATTACCCCAGAATTAGGATGATGAGCACTACATAGTCATTTAGGTTCCACACCATTCTGATGACTTTTCTTGTCGAGCATAATTCTGAGCACCTGATCAGTTAAGTTTGAAAATTTGATGAAAAATGGCCTACAAGTTGTGATGTTTTGTATCAAGTGGATCTAGTGTGAAAAATTATGAAACATGGTCCATGGTCGTGCTGAGGTTTGGAGCCTTCAGTAAGGGAGTTGAAGCTTCCTTCTAGTGGTAGTTGGTAAAAAAGATAAGAGGGTAGGAGCTCTCTTCCAGTGGGTGCTGGAGAACGAGAGAAGGCTGTAGCCTTCTGTAGGTGGGTGCCTGTGTGATGGTATGAGTCTGCGCCAGTACAAGATTGTAAGAAGTTTTTCATTATAATAAAAGATGAAGACAAAGACGATAACAATAGTGGTTTTTTACCATATTGGGTTTCCACCTAAAAATCCTCGTGTTCATGTGTGACTTATGCATGATGGTTTATTCTATTCTTACTACACATGGTTATTATTTAATTAATGCCTAATGAAGTACTGATACATTGGTTCAAGTTAAACATATGATGGATTGATTGAAAAGTTAGTTAACTGGATATACGTTAGTTTTATGCATAACAATCACATATATACATAGGTTTATTTCAGTGAATTCAAGTATAGAAATATGAGTAATATGTTATGGAACCAAGTCAGAAAATAGAAGAAAGAGATATATCAACGACTTCAAAAGTAGCCTCCTCGAGGGGGAAACCTCCTTTGCATTACGTAAATGAACAATTCTTGGATGATACAAATGACAAGACATCCTTTCTATATATAAGAGTCTAAGGAGTCACAATATATCGGATCCGACATAACAATAATAATGTAAGGGCACAAAATAACAATAGTGGGCTTCTATGGCACACAATAATAACAATATGGGGACAACATGGGCACAACAATAACAATAAGGGGATATAATGACAATAATAATAAGGTAATACACTATTATTATAGGGACCTAACATGCCTCTCTCCTTCAAAAAAGCGTTGTCCTCAACACTTGAGTAGTTTTGGATACTTTTGTATAAAATTCTCATCCTCCCATGTGGAATCTTTAGCAGGTAAGTTCTTCCACTTGATGAGATACTATGAAATTGATCAATTTTGTAGCTGTTGATTTCTTGTTAATGTGATTTCTTTAGGTTCCAATATGATTTTTCCTTCCTTGTAAAGTTATGGAAATATTGTTTGGACTGAGAGATTTAACACCTATAACCTTCTTTAAGCATGAAACATGGAAAAGTAGATGCACTCAGGAAGATTGCAGGAAGCTCCAATTTGTATGCCATAGTACCAATCTTTTGCAACACCTTGTACGGACCATAATACTTTGGTGACAATTTATTATCCTTCTTAGTTTGTTTGAGGGACATGTGTTTGTATGGTTGTAGTCATAGCAATACCTATTCACCTACATCAAAACTTTTTTCGCTGCGATGTTGATCTGCCTATTGTTTCATTCTATTCTGTGCCAAAGTGAGGTTATCCTTTAAGAGTTGGAGAACATTTTGTTGATGCTTGATGTGATCTTCCATTGCTTGAACCTTAGATTTTTCTCTTAATTATGATGTGATGGACGGTGGATGATATCCATAAAGTGCAATAAATGGGGTCATTTTTGCTGCAGTATGGAAGGAGTGTTATACCACCATTCAGCTAGAGGAAACTGTTTGACCCATTGTGTCTGTTTATCTAATACAAAGAAATGAATATATCCTTCCAAACATTTTTTCACTATCTTAGTTTTCCCATCAGATTGAGGATGATAAGATGAGCTATGAGCTAACTGAATACCTAGACAAGAAAATAATTTTGTCCAAACATTTCCAGTGAAAATGAGATCTCTATCGCTTACAATAATCTTTGGGTTTCTATGTAGTTTTTGAATTGTTTCCAAAAATGCAGTAGCAACTGTATTGACTTTAAATGGATGAGATAATGCACAAAAGTGTGCATACTTGGTAAGTCTATCAACTATCACCATGATGACACTCTTTACTTCGGACTTGGGTAAGCCTATGATAAAATCGATTGAAACCTCCTCCCAACATTGACTTGGAATGGATAAAGGTTGTAATAGACCTGGGGTCTTAATTGTCTCAACTTTATTTTGTTGGAAAACCAAACATTCCGCCACAAACTTTTGAATATTAGATTTAAGGCCATACCAAAAAAATTCCTTCTTAACCCTGTGCTAAGTTTTTAAAAATCCTAAGTGCCCTCCTAAGGGAGAGGTGTGCAATTCTAGAAGAATATTTTGTTTGAGTTGGGAATTATTATAGAGGTATAAGTGATATTTGTACCATAATGACTCATTTTTCCAGCTAAATGTATCATGTGTATTGGGATCTTGCTCCAACTTTTGAATGAGTGTCCACAATTCTTCATCATTCTTCCATTCATCCTGTGCTTGGTTTATCCAATATGGTTGGATAATAGAAATGGCACAAAGCAATGCTTCCACATCCTCATCCTTTCTTGAGAGTGCATCTGCAACAAAATTTTGCTTCCATTTTTTGTAGATGATTTCAAAGTCATAACCCTTTTTCTGCTCTTCTAAGGATTATATTTTTTCTAAAAAGTATTTAAGACTATCATGATCCATTTTTACCTTGAAGTGTCTTCCCATTAGGTAAGGTCACCATTTCTTAAGTGCATGTAGTATTGCCAAGATTTCTTTCTCATAAAAAGCTTTGTGTAAATACTTTCCTTTGATTGGACGACTTTTGAAAGAAATGGGTTTTGCTTCTTGCATTAAAGCAACACCAATTCCATTTCCTAAGGCATCACATTCCACAATAAATGTTCTTGTGAAGTGTGGCGTAGTGAAGACTGATTCTTGGAACATTTCTTCTTTAAGATGTTCAAAGCCTTCATTACTTCTGGAGTCCAAGAAAATGCATCTTTCTTTAGTAATGTTGTTAGAGATGCTTCTATTCTTTCATAATTCTTAACAAACTTGTGATAATACACTGTCAACCCGAGAAATCCTCGCGGATGATTTATGGATGTGGGGATTTTCCATTCCTTAATGGATTTAATTTTCCTAGGGTCTGCCTTAACACCTTCATGAGATACAATATGACCTAGATAGTCCACCTCTTATACTCCAAAGAAAAATTGGGCAGTTTTTGCATATAATTGTGTCTCCTCCAATAGTTTGAGCACCCTGTCAACATGTTGAACATGATCCTTCCAAGACTTGTTGTAGATTAGCATATCATCAAAAAAATATTAACACACATTTTCTAAGGAAGGGTTTCAAAATGGAATTCATCAAAGCTTGAAATGTAGAAGGTGCATTGGTAAGGCCAAAAGGCATGACCAAAAATTCATAATGACCCTCATGAGTTCTAAATGTTGTTTTCAGAATGTCTTTAGTTTTCATTCTGATTTGATGATATCCTGAATGAATATCCAACTAGGTGAAGTAAATTGCTCCACGCAATTCATTCAATAATTCACCAATGACATGAATGGGAAATTTATTTTTAATAGTGAGCTTGTTGAGCTCTCTATAATCTGGAAACATGCGCCATGATCCATCCTTCTTGTGAACCAATACTACTATAGCAGAGAAAGAACCTTGGTTAGGTTTAATTATACCAGCCTTTAGCATTTCTGCAACCATACGTTCAATATGACTCTTTTGGGCATAGGGATAATTGTAAGGCCTGATATTCGGAGCAACACTTCCTCGAATCAAATGAATAACATAATCATGATAAAAAATAGGTGGGAGGCCTTTGGGAGTCTCAGATACCTTGGAATGATTATCCAAGACTTTTTGGAGATCCGGAGAAATAGATGATTTCGATGTGGGAACCTCTAGTGAACATAATTGTGCAATTACGCCTCATCGTTCTTTCTTTAGAAGCTTTGTCATGGCATTAGAGTTGATTATATTTCCCAGTTTCCCTACGATACTCCTTAATTCAACTTCCTTTCCTTCCGAAAAAAATTGAAGAAAATTTCTTGAAAATTAAAAGCTATCATACCCAAATATTGTAGCCATTGGACTCCTAGTACAACATCAGCACCACCCATTGGAATGGAAAGCATTGGACTATTAAATACATATTCTCCCATGGATAGCTTGAGATTATGGCACTTTCCAGAGAAATTTATGGTTCCTCCACTTGCAACCATCACTTTACAGTCTTGTGCTGGATATAGGAAGCAATTCAATTCCTTGGCTATCATACAATGAATAAAATTATGGGTATTTCCTGAATCAATCAACACTATTACCTTTTTCTTCTTGATATGCCCTTTTATATTGAGAGTTTTAGGAGTGGTAATTCTGACCAATGCATTACAAGATATGGTCAGATTCATTTCTTCTTTCTCTAGGGTTTTTTCCTGGTCTATGTCCTCTTCTTTTGACGTTTCTTGTTCCTTTTGTTCCTCCTCTTCACAATCTATGTAAAATAATTTCTTCCCAGCACACTTATGACCATTAGTGTATTTTATATCACAATTGTAACAAAGCCCTTTTGCTCTTTTTTTGTCCAATTGTTGTGGTGTCAAACTTGTAGGTTGTGGAAGGATAGGGGCAAAAACACTTCCATCTTTATAGTTTTGAGTGGTAGGCTTCCTTGTAGCCATAATTTTTCTTTCAATTTTTCTTGCCAACCTGAATGCATTCTCCAATGAATTAGGTTCCCAAAGGTGAACCTCATGTTGGATGTTATCCTTTAAAGTCTCTATGAACACATAAATCCTATGCTCCTTTGGAATATCTTTTACCCTTATATTCAATTTTTGGAAGTCCTCAATGTGCTCCACCATTGAACCCTTTTGTTTGAGATTTATCAATTGGCTAAAAAAGGTGTTTATTTTTGTATCCTCATAATGTGCTATCATTTCTTCTGTAAAAATTGACCAAGTGACAATTTTTTTACGAGAGAAAAGCCATCGATACCATACAAACTGATTGGGTTCCAAATATAAAGTTGCAATGCGTACCTTTTGTGTGTTTTGCACATTATGGAGATCGAAATATTGCTCCATCTGTAGTATCCATGTTACAGTATCCTTGCCATTAAAATTCCTCATATCGGTCTTTGGAACATGGTGGGTCTTGAATCCAGTGTTAGAGTCTATGAAATCATGATTAATAGTTCTTTTTTTTTCATCATGAGTTTCCTTTACTACCCTTTCGCCATTAGTAATCATTTCTTGTAGCAACTTTGTCAAATATATCTTGAAATCTTCCATGTTTCCTTTAAGTTTTGATTCTATACCATCCATCTTAGCTTCCATGCCATCCATATTAGCTTCCATTCCATTATTTAAACCATCCATCTTAACTTCAATTACTTTTTGTGAGAGCGGAATTTGTTGCGCTTGGTCTCATAATTTTGATATATCATGTTGCATTTCTTCCTCTTCTTCATGTGTCATAGTAGATATTTCAGGTTTCTTAATAGGTGTTTCCATTTCATTTTTTTGGGTCATAATGAATGATAATTATGCTTCAAAATTCTCTTTGAATCACTTCAAACTACTTTCTCAAACAAAACTTATGCAAATTTTAAAAAAACTACACATTTTATTTTTATCTGCTTTGTATGATCTCGATCTTGAAACAACTGTAACTCTGTAATTTCAAATTTCCAAGTTGTAAAATTTTGGTTTATGATAGCTCTCGGAGTCCTATTTCTATCACTTTTTATGAAATTTGAATCCAATGCTTAAAGACAAAATTATGACGATTTTCCCAAGGTGACTTGTTTGAGATCGAATTCAAGAGCCTGCAAAAACTGTAGCTTCCTCAGTTCATATCTCCGAAAATATAGCGAGACAAGATGTGAAATTTCATCACGTGGTTCATCAAGATTTTTGTTCAAATGAGTTTTAATTTCAGCTTCTGAAGCTTCATAGAAAAATAATTATTGTGAAAATCCCACGATGACCTGTTTGAAGCAGCAAAACCATAGAATCCAAAGCTCTGATACCAATTGTTATGCAACCAGCTCAAAGAGATAGATCAGTGACTTCAAAAGTAGGCTCTTCAAGGGGGAACCCTCCTTTACATTACATAAATGAAAAATTATTCGATGATACAAATGACAATACTTCCTTTCTATATATAGGAGCCTAAGGAGTCATAATTTAATCAGAGCCGACATAACAATATTAATGTAAAGGAACAAAAATAAAAATAGTGGGCTCCTATGGGACACAATAATAAAAATATGCGGACAACATGGGCACAACAATAACAATAAGGGGCTACAATGATAATAATAATAAGGGAATACACTAGTATTATATGGACCTAACATAAGAAATGAAAATTTTAAGTGAGTTTTAAATATTGGTTCACCTCCCCCCCCCCCCCCCGCTCTCATTATTTTTCCCAACATTTTCTTTTAACAAAATTCTATTATGTACTTCTAAATAGATTCCTCTATCTGAATTTTTAATCTTTTCTCTTTCTTTTCAAATTCCCGCACTTGAAGTCTTAGAAGAGAAGCTTATTCTTCGAGTATCTGATTTCACTTCCTTGCTTTGTTAAGATCACATAAGGTGTTGATCAACTCTCCCTCCATGTCGACAAATACTTCTTCTTCTTCATATAATTCATCTAAATAATAATAATCATGTTAGGCCCCTATACTACTAGTGTAACCCCTTATTGTTATTAGTATAACCCACTTATTATATTGATGTACCCATGTAGTGCCCATATTGTTACTATTATGCCACATAGAAGCCCACCATTGTTATTGTTGTGCCCTACAATATTATTGTTATGTAGGCTTTGATTGTATTGGGACCACTTAGACTCCTATATATAGAAAGGAGGTATTTTCATTTGTATCATCCAAGAATTGTTCATTTATGTAATGTAAAGGAGGTTGCCCCCTCGAAGAGGCTGAATTCTAAGGCGTGGATCTATCTTTTCTATCTTTTTGTGAGCTGGTTTCATAACATTTGGTATCAGAGCTTTGGATTCTAGGGTTTCGCTGCTCCAAACCGGTCATCGTGGCATTTTCGCTATAACTTTTTTTCTGTGATGTTTCAGAAGTCGAAAAAAACACCCATTTGAGAAGAATTGGCGCTGAACCTTGGGTCCGAATTTCAGAGCTTTTCGCGCGACAGTTTCGGAGATATAATCTGAGGAAGTTGGTCTTTTTTCAGACTCCTGAATTGCATTCAAAACAGGTGACCTGGGGAAAATCGTCATAACTTTCTCTCTGAGGATCGGATTTAAATTTCGTAAAAAGGTACAGAAAGAGGACGGACTGTAGTTTTTTGTGGGTGCTTTTTAGATCCAAAGGTCGAAACAGTGACTCGCAGTACGTCGTACAAGTTAGCTCTACTGAACTAGTCTATAATCAGGTCACTGCGGGAGATTGTGCATAACTATTTCTTGGAGAATCCAATTTGGATCAGACTAGTGGCATTGGAAAGAGGACATAGAAGGCTACTACAGGTCACAATTTCAGAACTTAAAGATCTGAAAGTACAGAGTTACAGTCATTTCAAGGTCGAGCTCCTAAAATCAAGAAAAAGCAAGATGAGGAAGTTTGATGGCAAGGATCCGGTAAATTGGATACTTCAGATGGAGCAATATTTTGATATACATGGTGTACAACTGTTACAAAAGGTATGTATTGCATCTTCATATTTAGAACCAGATCAATTTTTATGGTACAAAGGGCTTTGTTCTCGTAAAAAACTTGTTACGTGGTCAATTTTCACGGAGGAAATGATAGCACATTATGAGGATATAAAGAGCAACACCTTCTTTAGAGCAACACCACAACAATTGGAAAGAGTAAAAGGGCTTTGTGACATAATGGAAAGCAAAATTATGGAAACCAGGAAGCATACCCCTCACAACTATAAAGATGGAAGTCTTGTTTCTCCCAACCTTCCACAACCTACAAGGGTTACACCACAACAATTGGAAGAAAAAAGAGAAAAAGGGCTTTGTTACAATTGTGATAGCAAATGCACTAAAGGTCATAGGTGTGCTGAGAAGAAATTATTTTACATAGAATATGAAGAGGAGGAAGAAAAGGATCAAGAAACATCAAAAGAAGAGGATATACGTCAGGACACCACCCCAGAGAAAGAAGAAATGAATCAGACCATATGTTGTAAAGCATTGGCAAGAATTACCACTCCTCAAACTCTCAAGATAGAAGGACATATCAAGAAGAAAAAGGTGCAAGAAGTGAAAGATCACATCGAGAAAGAAGAAATGAATCCAACCATATCTTGTAATTCAATGGATGAAATTACCACTCCTCAAACTATCAAGATAGAAGGACACATCAAGAAGAAAAATGTTCAAGAAGTGAAAGATCACATCGAGCATCAAGAAATGAATCCGACCATATCTTGTAAAGGACTAGAAGAAATTACCGCTCCTCAAAAGATAGAAGGACATATCAAGAAGAAAAAGGTTCAAGTAGAGAAAGATCATATCGAGCATCAACAGCAAGTTCTCCAACTTTTAAAGGATAACGCCACTTCAGTGCAAAATCAAATGAAACAACAGGTAGATCAACATCGTAGTGAAAAATGTTTTGATGTGAGTGATTGGGTATTTTTACTGCTACATCTCAAGCAAGCTATTTATGAGAAGGAAATGTTGGCAATACTACATGCACTTAAAAAATGGCGACCTTACCGAATGGGAAGATGCTTCAAGGATGAGGATGTGGAAGCATTGTTTTGTGCTATTTATATTATCCAACCAAATTGGATAAACGAAGCAACGAATGAATGGAAGAAGAACGAAGAAGTATGGCCACTTATTCAAAAGTTGCAAAAGATCCCAATTCAAGCAATATTGCCAGAAATTGAAGAGGAAGGAAAAATCATATTGGAACCTGGAGCAGTCACAGAAACAAGAACCCGACAGCTACGAAATCGATCAATTTCAGAGTATCTCATCAAGTGGAAGAACTTACCCGCTGAATATTCCACATGGGAGGACAAGAATTTTATATAGAAGCATCAAGAACTACTCAAGCGTTGAGGACAACGCTTTTTGAAGGAGAGGGGCATGTTAGGCCCCTATACTACTAGTGTAACCCCTTATTGTTATTAGTATAACCCACTTATTATATTGATGTACCCATGTAGTGCCCATATTGTTACTATTATGCCACATAGAAGCCCACCATTGTTACTGTTGTGCCCTACAATATTATTGTTATGTAGGCTTTGATTGTATTGGGACCACTTAGACTCCTATATATAGAAAGGAGGTATTTTCATTTGTATCATCCAAGAATTGTTCATTTATGTAATGTAAAGGAGGTTGCCCCCTCGAAGAGGCTGAATTCTAAGGCGTGGATCTATCTTTTCTATCTTTTTGTGAGCTGGTTTCATAACAAATCATCATCATATTCATCTTGACATGCATGCTTCTTTGAGTAAAGATCATTGATCTTCTTCCAAAGGCTTTTGGCTGATGAGCATTGGCCTACTTTGGATTTCACAGAATCTGGTAGATCACTAAGAATGAAATTCATATATTTTGTATTGTACCTTTTTTATTTTCTTGTAGATGTGTCTCCAGAGACAACAGAGTTCCAAACATCACATCCATGAGCTTTCAAATAGGTTTCCATTCTGGATTCCCATATTTCATATTTGGCTTCATCGAACTCAGGAGATAGATAACCAAGTTGACTCTCTTCATTAGCTGTAATATATTTGGAGACCACTGCAATACCAAATAATTCATTTGATAATTTGGATGTGTGATTATTTAATTATACCATCTCTCCACTTCTGAGATATACTTTCTAGCTGTTAAGCTACAAGTAAAGGAATGTGCTCTAATTCTAATTGTTGGAAATACTGAGAGGGGGGTGAATCAGTATTTCACTTGAATTAGTTAACTATTTTAATCTTCAGAACATTATTAGAATTAGCATTATATCAAAACATAAATCAACAACACCATTCAACAATGAACAATATCAAAGACAATAGACACAAGATTTTTAGGTGGGAACTCCTTTGGGAGAAAAACCATTGAACACTTCTTAATATGGGTCTTTAAAGTTTACATCAATAGGAAGCTCCAAATTCTAAGATTCTCCAACTACATATGAAAGGAGGCTACAACCTCTTGATTTATTAGTTTCAATTGAAAGGATGCTCTAATTCCTTGGTTTATAGGTTCCAACTAAAAGGAATCTCTGACTCCCTGATTTACCAGCTTCAACTGGAAGGACACTCCAACACCCTAAATTTATCATCTGCGAAAGAGAGGACACTCCAACACCCTACATAGGCTCTGAATTTCCCTAGCACCACCCTACCACTATGAATTTATTAGACTCCAACCTAATAGATACACCACTCTCCACCTTGCACCACTCTACCACCCTTCAATTCACCATGACATACCACATTTGGCAATTTTTCCGACTAGATCCACTTGTGCTTAAAATCAAAATAAATAATATAAAAAAGTTATTTAATTTGTCGAATTTGAAATACCAAAACAAGGTCATCAACAAAAATAATAAATTCCTCTACTCAAACCCTTAGTTCTTCTCAATCTTCTCATTAGTCACTTAGCCATATAAATTATGATACAACCCTAGTTCAACAAGTAAGTTGAAAGCACTGAAAACCCTAACACTCACAATCTCCCCACATTGGTCAATAACACTAAAAAATCTCTTTCAAACCCTAACTCAAGAATAAATATTCTTGCAATAAAAATCACCTCAACACATATTAGCATGTCTACATCAACAACATTCATTGTAGTATCTAGCATCATACTAATGACTCTTAGCAATATACAATCCTAGCAATGGAAACATATATTACAACCTATGTCCTTTTTCTTCAATATAAAAATTTAGCACTATGTCCCGTTTATCATCAAGATGCAACATAAGTCATATACACTATCATATACTAGCTATTAAACATACTCCGACTTCTTGGTTGCTGATGAAACCCTAGAAATATCTTGTCAATGCTCTAACTAGTACATTTGAATTACTGCAACTTGAACATTATTTCATGATCAATCAAACTTGCTTTTTAACAAACATTCAATCATATAACACAATAATGTAGTGCAATAGTTCTATGAGAATCATCCCCTACAACCTTTATATTGACACTATTAACATAACAAACTCCTGTAACAAGATAAACACTTGATCACTGGAACAAATTTTTATAATTTGGATCCTAGAATTTTCAACGCACTGCTTTGGAGGCAAATTCATTCCACAATATCTTTCTATAATAGACCTATAATATTGAAGCACATGCAATACAAGTCCTCTCATAGGATTAGCATTGATAAATGTTTCTTGCCAAATCCTAATTCACCTTTATAGAAATGTAGGGATCAATAATTCACTTACAGTTGTAGCATAGAAACCATTTTAGTAGTTGAGGAATTTCGATTTCCTTGAATGGATTGTGTTATGATGTGCCAACTGCGGTAGATCTACAAAGCTACCTTTGTAGCTTTCAAATCATAAGCATACCTTTAATTATTGATATCATTGATGCCTTCAAACTTGCTAATGAAAAGTGTGCCACCAAAATGATACTTGAATTTACCCTCAATAGCCTGCTTCCTTTTGATGTTATTCTTGATATAAATATGCTTTGAAATGACTTTATTAAGATTTAATCTTGCTACAACAATACAAGGAAGTCCTTGACCTTAGACTGACTTCTTCCAACTAAAGACCTTTTTTCTTCCTTCAAATTGTAACTTTGGCTAGGAATATAAATTCAAACTAGAATGATGATCATGCTGGACATGTCACAGAGTTAGAGCTTATTAATTATTCCAATAGGAACCCTAGGTAAGTATAAGGAATTTATTTTAAACAATTCTTTATCCTATCATAATTTGTTATTCAATCTATCAATAGAGAGTCCATTAATCCTAAAATGTTGTTTCTAAGGTAACTTAAGATGTGCAAAATATAGATTTCATCCTCCCTTAGAACACACTTTTAATTATAAAAAGTATCCTAGGTCTCAAGTGGTTGAATGTAGTATGTGGCCAGTCCTAATCTTTGTGTCAACAAAATTCTTTTCGTAGGTTTGAAAAGGTTTAGTTTTTCCCTAATCTCAGTGATCTAAGAGTAGACCTCAGAGATCCCTAAATTTCATTAGACCAACCATTATTTTGAGATGTGTGTCCATAGAAAAGCATAAGGATCAAGTTTGGAAATGAATAAGTACCCTCAACAATAAAACCATGGAACCATCCTCAAAAGATCCTCAATAATGATCTTAGTCTAGACACAAATTGTATTATATTAGCCTCAAATAATAACTCATTAGTTCTTTGAACAAGGTTGAGTGTCCTTAGGGCCTGCGACTTAATTTTAGCAAAATAATATTAGAAAATTTTCTCATAAGTGATCCCTTGGAGGAATGAAAATGCACCATGTATGCCTCAGTAAAATCCATGAAGAATACCTCATAGAGTGAGAAATATATACCTTAGAGAGTGTTGATAACACTATCTTAAAATATGACTAGTTAGATCTCTGTGAAGATATGAAATAGTCATATTATCAACTTGAAAAGGACAGAAAAATCCCACAGGAAATCCTTGAATAACCCATGAAATGCCTCATAATATCAATCAAGAATTACCCTTAATTCTTCTAGCATATGCCTCATAATAAATTCATATTTTTCATAGAGAAAATAATCCCATACATGACTTCAAATAAATTTCATCCTCCTGCATAAGGATAGTGTTCTTCCACTAGCCTCATGGAAGATAGCTGAATTTCCTCAAATGCACCTTGGAGAAGAAGATTTCTCCCAAATATAGAGAGGATGGAGTGGCTTAAAGGAGGCATTGAATTTCCCAAATTTCCCTGGAGCTAACCTTAGGAAAAATGGAATTTGAATTTCAAATTTTAATATTTTGGAGCCAAAATTTAATCCCTTTTGAAGCTGTCTTGACTTGTAGGCCAAATTTTACTTGAAAATCTGAACTAATTTGAATAGAATTCCCTTGACAATCTTGTAAGAAAGCTTGGAGAATATATGCCCCTTTTAATATTAATGTCCATGTGTAATATAAAATTGCTTGTAGCACCTCCTTTACGGTTCCTTGACCAAAAAATGGGTTTTAAATTTGAGAAGCCATGTGTCCTCAACCAAGAGGTCCCACGTGACATGCCAAATACCATTGTAATCAACATGATGAGGAGAATCAACTGAAGATGATTATGGTAGAAAATTAACGAATCCTCATCTTCATATCATTCAACAAGTGCAGGGAACCTAGGGATTCCCATCCTTTCTTCCAAGGCTTCCTGTCATTTGGAGCTTCCAATCAATGCAAAATAGATGAATATTAAGAGCGTTCAAGGAAAAATGTTGGCATCAATAACAACACAATTCAACATAGTACACATACTTTCCTAGTGATGGATCAGACATAGGTCCAAACACGCCATTATGTATTAACTCTAAAATTCTATTAGCCTTTGTAATACTTGTGGAGAATCTTACCTAATTTTGTTTACCATAAATATAGTGTTCAAAAAAATTAGGATCTATAGTGTAATCTGACATACTTTTATCCATACCTTTATTGTGTAGTGTTTGAAGGCCTTTCTCTCCATCATGCCCTAGTCTTTGATGCCAAATTATCATCGTTTCTCAGGAGATAATACAAATTTTTATTTCATCATCTCTTCCCTTAGAAATAATGGAACTATTACACCCATCACTAACAATGATTGCCAATAGCTTGTACAAAGTTCTAGTTTTAACTCCCCTTAATAATACCACTGCTCATCAAACCATCCTACATGATTCCTTTTCAAACACTGTAGTTACATCTGTATCATTCGTTTTTCTTACAAATACTAGGTTTTTAAGCATCACTAGAACATGTAGAACATTAGGATGTGTTATAACTCTTTTATCCTTTAGCATTGATGTGAATTTTTGTTGTCTTTTGATCTTGGCTATTGAATCATCTCTGAGGAAAATGTCACCTCCATCATACCTTTCATATTCTCAAAACCACTCTATGCGGGAAGTCATATGAAGTGAGGCACTTAAGTTAATAAACCACAAGTCATGATCTACATGTGTGCTTGAAGAAGATAGGTATGAATCCCATCCTTATAAGGAGTTCATATCTTCTTTAGAGGGACCATCATTAGATCCTTCCCCTTTATCAACGCTTTTAGATCTCTAATTCTTCATGAAATTCCCTTGTTTTCTGCAATCCAACATATCTTTACAATTTTTCCTAGAGATTTAGATCTTGTACTTGAGGATGTGTTCTTATTTCTATCTTATGAGCATCCTCTTATAGATAAGGCATCTGTTCTTTGAATTTCTATATTTTTCCATCTCAACTCCTTTGGTAATAGGGATAAGACCACACTATAAAAACTTAAGGTAGTTACATTGCTTCCTCTAGCTACAACTAGACTATCCCATGATTTCTGTAAAGAGCACAATAAACCAATACACTTATCTTTAATAAATATTAATATAAATAGACAATAATTTACTTACCATAGTATGAAGGCATTCAAATTCTTTAAAATTGAGTCTCCATCACTTATTCTTAGGTTGTACAACTTCTTCTAAAATAAAAAAATGTTTACTAAGGATTTAGATTGATAAAAAGGCCCTAACTTTATTCCATATTAGTATCTTGGATATAGATTCTCTTGAAACATTCAGTGATATTAGATCTAAGAGACAACCACATTGTGCTATTTATCTTCCCATCTAACTTTATTCATTCTTTTGTGGACATTCTCATAGATTCACTACCCGGGTCCATAATGAGCCATTGATATTTTTCTACCAAAACATCTTCCATTTTGAGATTTCACAACTAAAAGATTTTCCCTTTAAATTTATCAATCTTTACTTTAACCTCTTTCCATTTTTTTCTAACACAAGAATCACCATTGTAAAGCTCCCATTGCAACAAGATTTACAATAGACCCATCATAACTGAGCCCATAGCCTCAAAGGCATCCCATGAAGTCGATAACTGATCTGATACCAAATGTAGGTTTTATACCTTATGTAGTAATGCAATACATACACTTATTCTTAATAAAAAAAAGTAAAACAATTACAATTACATATTACACAAAGATTTACCCCAGAAACCCAAACTAGGAAAGCTAAGAAATTGTTTAGAGCCACATATCTAAATTTTATCATAAAAAAACTTCGTTGTTTACAATACAATATATATGATCTTATAGAACCAAAAACCCATAATTATTTAACAAGGATATATTACAAACTTAGTGCCTTAATTAAAATTAGAAAAGCATCATCGGGAGGCAACTAAGGATGAAGAGCGTGATCGACTAGGGTTTGGGATCATGGATTGCGCCTAACAAACCTATAACACCAAAGCCTGCAAGAAGACAGGGGAAAAATGACAACAGATCCGGCTGGTAGTGGGAATGAGTGGAATGGCAGGGGGGAGAGATCCCGTCCTACTAAAATGTTACTGCAGGGGGGACGAGTATTCATGGCATAGCTAGAGGAAACAAAAATCGTGGGAAGGGTCTATTAGTATTGGGAGCTAAATGGAAAGCTGGGCTGGGAGGAAAATTCCTACCCAAAGCAATCAAGAAACCCTGATTCGTAATACCTAATAACAAGATGGAGTAATAGAGATGATATATGAAGGACCATGCCTTGATCTGCAAGTTTATTAGGGCCTGGCCTACCAAGAAGGAATTGATCAAATGGCTTCAGCAATGATGGCAACCAAAGGGGCATATCAACCTCAAGCTGGGGGAAAAAGGGTTCTTCTCAGTAATTATTTCGAACCTAGAAGACAAGGAGAAGATTTTTGAAGATGGGCCATATTTCTTCAACAATTTTGGCCTGTTTATGAGACATTGGGAGGAGTGCTACACCTCAGACCAAGAGAAGCTACTAGCATCACCCATCTAGATTCAACTCTTCGACCTACCAATGGAATTTTGGGACCCTAAAATACAGGAAGGAATAGGCAACTCGATCAACACCTTTGTCAAAGTGGCAGACTCGACAAGAAAAGGTAGGCACACATCCTATGCAAGAATATATGTTTACATTAATATAACTGAGCCACTACCAAACTACATAGATCTAGAATACCATGATGAGATATGGAAAAAAACCCTAGACTACAAGCACATCCCATTGAGATGCAAGAAATGCCATGAATATGGCCACCTGTATTGGGCTTGCCCGCTAAAAAACCTAGAAAATTAGTCGAGAAGAAGGCAAGAGAGGTGACGGGAAGAGAGGATGGGGACGGATTCCAGGAAGTGTACAGAAAGAAAAGAAACCAAAAACCAACCAAGAACCAGAAGGCATACCAAAATGATAAAGAGCAACGAAACCATAACATATTTTCTACCATTTAGATAGATGAGATGGGGGAGACGAGTGGGGAGGCCACTAACGAGATGGAAGGCATATAGACTAAGGAGACCGAGGGAAATAAGCAAAAGAGACAAGAATTAAATGAAAATCAAAGAGAGGAGAATACCATGCAAATGGTGGAGAAAAACCCAATGGAAATCAACTCCTAGAAAGAAGACCTTAGCGTGGAAGAGTAAGTGATGAAAAAATTGCTACAAGAGTGGAGACATCTGGATGAACGCTTCATTCCAGAGGATAAAAAACAACTCTATAAAGAAACCTTTCAAAAATACAAGATAAAACAAGGATCGACCATCATAGCCCAGCGAGAGCACTTAGGATCCCATGGCGGACAAGGGCATGAATCAGGAACCTTAGGAAAAGGGGGAAAGAAAAGAGGTAGAAGACCAATGAATGAATCCATACAGATGGTGGGGGAACTATTAGTAAACTCTGGGAGGGTGGTGCCATTATCAGAGGTCTTTCAACAACCCCCAAAATTGTTGAAATGATTATTACAACATGGAATATAAGAGGCCTCAACAACAGAGGCAAGCAGAGATACCTCAAAGAGAGACTAAAAAATGTAGACCCAGTATAATGATAATTCAGGAAACAAAAATAAGTGAAAGGAAACTGAAAGAGATTTTGGAAAATTTCAAACCCCAGTACCAGGTTATTGGACAAGATGCTAATGGAAGTGCAGGAGGGTTGGTGATCATCTGGAACCCAAGAGAAATATGGTTCGAATATTGGGTCAGCATCCCAAGAATCCTCTCAAGACGGTTCAGAGTTATTGGATCGAAAGATCGGGTGCTACTCACAGGAGTATAAAGACCCCATATCACAGGAGAAAAGAGGGATTTTTTACAAAACCTAGCAAAAATGAGAAGCTTATACCTAGAGGACTTATGGGTGGTGGGCAATGACTTCAACATGGTCACATCACTAGCGAAAAAAAGGGGAGGCATGAGGAGAATGGACACAAATATGGAGCTTTTCAGGGACACTATAGTAGAGCAATGCTTAGTAGACATCTTGACCACAAATGAGGTGCATACTTGGAATAATAGAAGAGGGGGGAATCACCAAATCGCTTCCAGATTAGATAGATTCCTAATCTCAGAACAGGTAATTAGTAGAGATATATTCATAGAAGCATCGATTCTCCCTGGAATGGGCTTAGACCACTGGCTAATTTAGCTGGAAGTGGATCTGAAAGCAAGCCCAAAAAATCGACCCTTCAGGTTTGAAGCCTTTTGGCTCAGAGACCCAACCCTCATTAAAAAAATTGAGCTCTAGTGGATGCAGAGCGACCAACAAGGGAGGAACTGTATGCATACATTCCAACTAAAACTCAAAGAAATTAAAAAGAAGATAAGGAAATGGAACAAAGAAGACTTCAGACACATCATGAAGGATCAACAACAACTAAATCAGAAGATGATGGAAGTGCAACAAAAAATAATACAGGAAGGGAGATCAGAAGAGGTAGCAGCAGAGGAGGGCCAACTAATCAGTCAGTTGGAGGAAAGGCGGAAGCAAGAAGAGATCCTATGGAAACAAAAATCGAGGGTTAATTGGTTAAGAGAAGGGGAGAGGAACACCCGGTTCTTCCATAAGGCCATGATCCAACACCGTCAGAGCAACAAAATATTCTCACTTAAAGATGAAGAGGGGAACCATAAAACACAACATGAGGAGATGGAGGGGCTCTTAGTAAATCACTTCAGAGACCTCCTATCAGAACCTCAAGAAGACAGAATGGAAGAAATTCAAAGAATCTCCCAACATATACCCCACAAGGTCACACAAGATCAAAACTTAGCCTTGATGAGAGCAACAATGCTCAATGAGGTGGAAGAAATCGTCAAAGGCATGAAAAATAATAAGGCCCTAGGCCCGGATGGGTTTATAGCAAAATTCTACCAAGCCACTTGGAATTTCATGGGAAGAGACATTCTGGAAGTTGTGGAGGAATCAAGGTGAACCAAAAGGTATGCTGCAGTCTTAACTCCACTTTTATTACTCTCATCCCTAAGACCTCGAAATCAGAAGACCCCCAGGGATTCTGACCTATAGCCCTATGTAATGTCATTTATAAAATTATAGCTACTCTTATAGTCAAGCGGCTAAAGCCTCTTCTCCCGAATATCATCTCCCCAGAACAAACAAGCTTTGTTGAAGGAAGGCAAATTTTAGACGGGTTGGTTACCTCCCAAAATGTTGTTGATTCCCTCGGAAGAAAAGCTAGTAGGCATGATGGTGAAGTTGGATCTATCAAAGGCTTATGGTCGATTGAGATGGGAGTATCTAAGGAGTATCCTTAGAGCTTATGGATTAACTGGATCAACGCTATGATTTCCACCCATGTCTTCTCTATCTTGCTAAATGGAACTCCTACCTGAACCTTTAATCCTACTTGGGGACTGCGATAAGGTGACCCTTTGTCACCATTTCTATTCATTATTGCTACATAGGGCTTGGGAAAATACATTAAGAATGAATGTCAGGAATCCAGTATCAAAGGCTTAAGGATTTGGGGGAATGACCTTGCAATAACCCACCAGCAATTCATGGATGACATCATGATTTTTTTCCAGGTATCGCTTAGAGAAGCTCGTAGAATAAAAGAAATCTCGAACACCTTCATGACAGCATCAGGGATGCAAATAAACAATGAAAAATAATGTGCCTTCTTCTTCAATAACCAATGGAATGTTAAAACCTATCTTACCAAGATACTGGGGTTTAGTATAGGTAACCTCCCCACCAAATATCTGGGTATGCCTCTCTCGGAAAATTGGCAGTAGATCCTCCAGAATATATTAGGAAGGTTAGGAAGTTGGGCCTTTTGATTTCTTAACCTAGCCGACATAAGAGTCCTCCTCAAAGGAGTATTGCAATCATTACCAATATACCAACCATCAGGCATGGCAGCCCCTAAGGGGGCCTATAACAAAATGGTTAATATATTTAAAAAGTCCCTATGGTGCAGGGCTCAACAGAAGAGGAAATGGGCCATTATATCTTGGCAGGGCTTGAAAAAAAAAATATCGAAGTGGGGCTAGGCCTCAGGGATCCTGACTCTTTAAACCAAGTAATGGGAGCTAAATTATGGTGGAGATGTCTAGGAGGAGGAAGACACCTATGGAAACAAATATGGACAAGAAAGTATAACATGCCAGAGAGAACTGAAGAAATACTATGATACAGAGACCCACCCAAGGGTTCAACAATATGGAACTTGGCAAGCCAAAATTGAGACCTCATTACTCAGCATGTTTTCTGGGAAATATGAAATGGCAAAACAACAAGATTTTGGCAGGACTCATGGCAGCAAAGAGAAAGACTCATAGATAGGCAAGACCTTTGAGACATATATCGATTTACCAATGATAACAACATCTAGTATGTAGAACAATTCTGGAATGAAGAGCAAGGGAGAGGAAACTGGAGAAGATGGAAAAATAAGGAAGACTAGGGTCAGGGTATAGAGACAGAGCAATCATGATTAGGAATGACCTAGATATTCTAAGATGGGCCATTCAACAAAAGGAACCTTCACCAGCAAAGAAGCGTATGAACTAAAAGAAAAACAAGGACAAGATGGACAAGTACTTCTCTGGAAAAAAATATGGAAGGGAGGATGGTGGCAAAAGAAAGACCATTTCCTATGGCTGGTATGTAAAGGAAGGATCCTTACCTAGGAATAACTACATAAGAAAGGAATTCAGGGACCGTATTTATGCTAGATGTGCCAAGATAACAGAGAGGATATATAGCATATGCTAAACTCATGCCCGTTTGTGGAACAAAAATGGGGTCAATTGCAATGGGTCTTCGAAAGGATGGATCGGGATTTCCACAACATAAAGGAAACTATCCTTATACGGCGCAAAAATATCTTCTCAAGTCCAATTCTGAACTGAGCCTGGGGTTTGGCCTTGAGGTTAAACCTATGGGCCATATGGAAAGAATGAAACCGTAGAATATTCAAAAACAAAACCTCAACCCAAGAACAGGTATGGGAAGGAATTGTAAGAAACATCAGGGAAACTATACTAGTAGATCAATGGAGCCCAGAAGATTGGCAAGCCCCCCCACAAGAAGCAAGAATTCTTTGAAAACTTAACCTAACAATGGAAATGGTAGCCCCAAATGCCTGGAAAATAGATAGGACGAATATAGATTCCTCGATGCAGTTCACTACCCTCGATGAAGGGTTCATAAAACTTAATTTTGATGGGGCTTCAAAAGGGAACCTAGGAATAGTAGGGCTTGGTGGCATATTCTGAGATACCCAAGCAAACACGTGGCTCATTTATGCAGACTCGTGTGGGATTGCAAGCAACAATGAGGCAGAATTCGCAGCAGCTGGGCAGGGACTCCGAATAGCTGTAAGAATGGGTTACCGAAATGTGGTGGTGGAAGGCGATTCTAGCCTGGTCACAAATATCATGAGGAAACTCAACAATGGCACGTCATGGGACAAATTGAGCCAAAGTTGGAGGACAACCCACCTCATACAAGAAATAGGGGAGCTCATTCACAAGTTTAACTATATAATGGTCCGACATGTAAGAAGGGAAAGGAATAAAGTGACTAACTACTTGGCCAATTGGGGTTGCAACCAACAACATGGTCTGTTGGAAACATTATGGCCACTACAACCCAGGGATGACAGACTCAAAGCCCTGGAGGACATTCTGGGCCAAGACCGCCAAAAAAGCTAGGAAATTGGGAACACAATCAACCATAACCCCGATCGAGATGCGTGTTGTAGGTTGGAAAGGATGGCGGACAATCATGTTAGTTAATAGGATTAATGGAAGAGTACCCTCCATCAATCTCCACACGTTCATGGTCATGGGTGCGATGGCCTCCTACATGCAAACTAGAAAAGGAGATAGGAAAGGTGGCGGGTATGGCAAGGACAAGGTGGGAGGCGATGCATGTAAGGAAGGATAGGGGAAAGGATATGGCAGGTTAGATTGTGGAGTTAAGGCAATTCGAGAGAGAGATAACCACATTGCTACGAACGTTGGTGGGAGATGGAGCAGTGGAGCAAGCAGGTGGAGTTACTGTCGACAACATCAGTAGAGTGTATTCAGGTATGTTTCTTGGTCTTGCAATCCCCTTGCTATGGCAACACTGTTTGTTTATGGATGGGGGGTTTGGGAGAAGCCAGGGGAGGGGAACTCGGGTGCTAACCATGGAGAACACTACATGCTTGGGTTGGATGTGGTCTGGCTTAGTGTTTTAGCTTTGAGAGCCCTAAGTGTTGACCGAGCAAGTATATGGGAAGCTTCTCTTAAGAGCAACATAGTGAATTCACATGAATATGCAGGTGGAGTGGCAGAATCAATGCAATGGGGAAATTTAGGCATGAGAGAAAGTAGAGGAGCAACACGACTTAACTAGACAGGGGCATGGGAAGGCTCAACCATACTAGGGAACCCTTGACTGGGTAGAGAAGGCTCACTTGGGTAGGGGCACTCTTTCTTGGCTGCATGAGGGGTGGGTCAACCGAACTACGTATGAGTGGCATGGGGAAGGGAATGGAGCACAACATGATAGGGAAAGATGACCGACCTTGTTTCCTGAATGGGTTATCACCCAACCTGCATCTGTCTCCGAAAGAATTAGGGGTAGACCAAAGAATAAGCATAATGGTGGTATTGAAATGCAACACTAGAGGTTAACTCATCGTGCCTTTGAACAGGGATTGGAAAAAGAGAAGATGGCTTGGTCGGCAAGAGAAAGAGGGTGCAGAAGATGAGGGAGGGAGCCTTCATGGTAAAATGGCCCAAGCACCTTGGAATCAAGAAGAAGTAGAAACCTGGTAGAACACCTCATCAGCGAAGCTACAATGGCCTACAGGGAGGGAACAGATGTTGGCATTCGCAAGTTGTTGGAAGAATGGGAGGGGGAAATTAAATGGGAAGGCGAATCTGAGGAGGAGATGGAGAGCTGGTGGACTATAATCCCAGATCCTAGGAATACCAGAGGCAGAATAACCCAATTTAAACAGACCCTTTATCTATACTAGCTTATGAAGAGACTTATGGGGAAGGCGATGGAGCAAATATTAGTGGGGATGGCACTGACTCTCCAAGACATGCCTAACTATAAAAAATATTGCAGCAAATTCAATTTTAGCTTCACAAGAAGGACATTCACCTGGACAAAATTCAAAGGCACATTCCTTGCATCATTGAACTAGCTAAGATTCCTGATGACTCTGCCAAGGACCCGACACCGGTCGAGTTAGATTCAAAAGAATAGTAAGAATAGCCAGTTACCTGGGCATTTTTTGTTTTTACAGGTAGCATTTACTTTAAAATATGCATGCTTATGATAGATAGACGTATAGAATCTTACCTTGAAACTCATACTTATCTAGCTTGGTTAAAATGATTGATACTTTACTATTTTTGGATGGACTATAATGAGGATAGGTGGCCAACAAACTTGGTTTCCCACTCGGCAAGTTGAGGCCACCTATCTCACATATGTGGTTTAAATTTTCTATTTATAAATAGAAAAAGAAGGACCTGCCAAGATTAACAAAAAAAAATAATTAGAAAAGCATGGCCTGAACCATTGTGTTCCACAAAACTTCGAAAAGTGAAAATCATGTGACAAAAATTGTCAAACCCATACGCAAAAAATCACCATTTTTTTTCCAAGGGTTACCACCCCTCTTATGACCCCATGGATATGGGGGTTTCTTCCCCACCTTTTAAACCTCTCACTACACCCAATGCATAAAAAACTATACATGGAAAGCCTAGTTATGTAAAGAATATAATACATACCCAACAACATTTTCATTCTTATGTTGTTCTCATATGAATTGTGATGTATTTTTTACTATCATTCAATGTACCACATTGCATATTACATTATTCATCTTTTAGATTAATCTTGGTTTGAGGATCTTTATTAGGGCATTACATTCACCTCCCTCTAGATTTTGCACAATTCATGGTGCACAATAGATTTTACATCAAAATGTCAAAATAAATGTGTGTATTCCTCTCACATTACCTCTTTCATCTCCTATGTCACTTTCTCAGTGTTTTGGTAGTCCCTCCCCCTTCTCTTGATCTATGAGGGTTCATTTATAACAATGAGGTGACTCTCCACCTCCCATGTGACTTTCGAGCTTCTATGATGGCTTTTTAAATTCTTATGTGACCTTTGAGCTTATACATGACTTTAGAACTTTCTTGTGACTTTTCACATTCCACGTGGGACCCTTAAGCATCCACACATTTTACATTTTTCCATTTATGAAAATTACATAATTATATTCCACAAATGATATGGAAAAACACATTGAAACATATGAATTTTGTGGTGACACTTCGAGAAGCCATTACTTGGTGATAATGGCATACGACTTCATTATATCAATGCCAATATCTTCTCTTTATTGCTATGGCTTTGAATTCATCGTGATGGATCTTCTATAGTACTTCATATTCACCCTCCAATCGATATAGATAAGTGTTATAACCATCCAAGTCAACATGAGTTTCCATTTCTTTGTCTTGGTCCAAGATTTCTTCATGTCCATCATGATGGTTCTTCCTTTTTCTCTTTCTTCACAAGTTCCTTCTTGTACCTTCTCCTTGATAACCTCCCTTGAGAATCACCCTACCATGTTGATATAATACATAATGCAAATGAAGTCCACTCATGACAATCCAACATCAATTTGAAAACCACCTATTCTACCTTTTCTTGCTCATGGGAGACACTGACTATGATAGAACAATGAACATGGTTTTTGAGAGAGATACTGGGAATTACACAATTGGGCTCAACAATAACCAAGTGGTGACCATTTTTTTCACTGGAATTGTGAAATGTAAAATAAGGAGAGGCTCTTCAAGGTTTTGCTTAGTGAGGAATTCTAGGAGACAAGGCTAATGAGTTTGTTGACTGAGGATGTGTAGTGCACAATTATCAAGGAAGAGGACATATGGATTACATAGTTGATATTCATAGGGACTGACGGATGACTCCACTATCCACTAGAACTATAATGCACAGTAGGAAGCAAGATAGGACAAGGTACTATGTAGTGAGGGGTTTTGTTGGAAAATAATGAGAGGGGGGTGAATTAGTATTCCTTAGCAATTATCACTTTAAATATTTTCAGAGCATTAGTTAATCTTCAATTATCATTAATGTTTATGCAGTAACAACAGTGAATAAAATAACACATGAGGAACAAAAATTTTAGGTGGAAAACCCCTCTGGGTCAAAAACCACTAAACGCTTTTCTAATAATTATTTAATCTTCAACTGAAATTGAAAAGAAAGCTCCAACTTCATATAATCTAGAAAAGAATTCTTCTCCAGCTCCCATTGGATGGATGCTCCAACACCCAAGATTATTCAGTGGTCAATTGAACGGATGCCCCAACACCTAATGAGCTACAACTCACCCTAGCACCACCCTACCACCCTGAATTTTTCACAGGCTTGAACTTGTTTATGACTTCATGCACCATCTAACACCACCCTACCACCCTATAGAATAATAAGAGAAGAATGGACTCTTGTACTAGGGAAAATGGTCCACTTTACAATGATATAGAATGATGTAGAAGAAGAAGACACACCAGACCATAACCCCAACTATGACACAACCACCTAATGATGATCCTAGACCTCCCAACACTGCCTCTTCAACTCTTGGTAGATAGACACTAGTACAACTTTTACAGAGATTCTTTTACAATGACTCTGTACAATGATACTTTTACAATGTTTATATGCAGTGCTGCCCACTTGAAGAGTTCATGTGGTGAACTTATTGTTGTTGTTTTGCACCTTGATTGCTGCTCTTATCATGCTACCCTTTCTCATTCTTCATAACATTAGATTATGAATTAAGTATTCTCTTAATGAATATGTAATACTTGCAAAAATTCTTCAAGGAAATACCCATGACATGAAAATAACAAAACTTACCTCATCCTACAGATCATATGTTAGTGCTAAACAAAAACAACAAATTAGAATACAAAGAAACTAATGCAATTAAGAGATGAACATGCATATACATATGATACTTACTTGTATCTTACATCTGCTACATCATTTTGCTGCACCTTGCTCTTTGCTGCCCTAGAAAGTTTGGTCCTTTGCACCCCTTGACAACACTTGATCTAGTTTTTCTTCCCTTCTAGGAGCATGATATTTAATCTGATGTATCTTTGTGATTTAAGATCCCCAACATGTGATCTTCGGTCCTATAGAATCCCTCTAATTCTTCTTTCCAATGCCACAGGTCTGACCCGATTTGGACTCTTCAAGGGAAAGTTGTACCCAATCTCTCACAATGGCCTAATTATGGACTAGTTTAGTAGAGCGAACTTGTACGATATGCCACGTGTCACTATTCCCTCCATCTCTAAAATTGGTACACATAAAACTACAGTCTGTGCACTCTCCACCACGTTTAACAGAATTCCAATCCTCTTCTTAGAGAGAGAGTTATGATGATTTTCCCAAGGTCACTTTTTTGAGATGAAATTCAGCAGCCTGCAAAACCCTAACTTCCACAAATCATATCTCCAAAATATAGCGAAACAAGATCTGAAATTGGGTCACGATGATCATCAAGAGTGTGAGTCAAATGGGTTTTAATTTCAGAATCTAAGACTTCACAGAAATGAAGTTATAGCGAAGATTCCACGATCCTCCATTTGGAGGATATATGAGATTTCTTTTTATAGAGTTGAGAGGGGCTTCTATAGAGAAAGTTGGAGGGATTTTAGGAGTTTAAAAAATTATTAATTAATGACTATTCAATGACCAAAACCAATTATGAGTCCCAAGCCACAACCCCATAGGGTTTTAGCCCACTAACTGGGGTTACTAACTTCAAACATAAATATCTCTCAAACCGTGTAGAATTACTTGGCGTGCCATATATCAACGGAAACATCTCAATGAGTAGAATCTATCTAGAAGATCCTTGAATTAAAATAGAGTAAGTTGTAAAGTCAAAATTCCCTTGCAAGATTAGGGTAGCCCCTGGTTCTGCTTGGGTTGACATTAATGACAACCTCAGATCATATTTAGATAAAAAATATCCCCCTTTAGCATTGATGGAAACACAAGTACTCCCCCTGCGATCATGGCACCTCTTCCTATTGCCTTCTCTCCCCCTTTGACATCAATGGAAAAGGGTAACTCTCCCTGACATAGAACCATCCTGTGGACCTATACACACTTTCACTCCCCCTTTATTTTCTGAATAAGGAAAATCTAATGAGAACTTGGGAGAATCCCAAGCTTTTGGTGAAGACATTCAAATGCTTCACGAGGTAAAGGTTTAGTGAAGATATCAACTTTTTTTTCTTTTTTGCCTACATATTCAATCTTGATATTGCTTTCAGTGACCTTCTCTCTAACGAAATGATGTTTAATCAGAATGTGCTTCGTTTTGGAATGCATCATAGGATTCTTGGAGATACTGATGGCGCTGGTGTTATTGAAAAATATGGGAATAGGCTCATCAAACTTGACCTGAAGATCTTGAAAAGTTTTCTTCATCTAGAGAACTTGAGTACAACAAGCTGTTTCAGCGATATATTCTACTTCTGCTATGGATAACAAGATTGAGGTTTTCTTTTTTCTCAACCATGATATGAGATAACCACCTAGATAGAATGCTGCTCCACTAGTACTCTTACGATCATCAACGCTTCCTACCTAATCTGCTTCTGTAAAGGCTTGAATAATGAGATTGTTTCCCTTGCAATACCACAAGCCATATTCTGTTGTGCCCTTTAGATATCTAAGAATTCTTTTGATGACAATAATATGTGATTCTTTTGGTGCTGCTTGGAATCTTGCTACTTGTCCAACTGCTTGCATAACATCTGGCCAGGAAGCTATTACATATAGAATACTACCAATCATATATCTATACAATCTCTAATCCACATCCTTATATGCATTGTCTATGCTCAATTTGCAACCTGTTACCATCGGAGTAAGGATGGGTTTGCTCTGAGACATGACAAACAAATGTATCTGCTCAATGCACAATAATTGAGGAGAAGAATCCAACGATTTCATAGTTGAGGGTTATAATGATCTAGAGGTGGACCTATTTCCCACTAGAACTATGAAATTTACAATAAGAGGATCACTTGCTAAAAGGATTTCACAATTAGCTGAGGTAAGCAGTAGAAAGTTAGGTCACTTTTCCTTGAGGATGCTTACTTCACCATGAAGAGGCTAGAGCCTTTGTACTACATAATGTGTCATTAAAATGGTCTCCATATGACTCACTTAACAATTGAAACTTGTCCATCTACAATGGAGACAAGCATGAGTCAGTCTTGGGCATAGTGATTAAGGGTAAGAAGTAGAGACTTGAGAAAATGTTATTCAGGATTTCACAATGTGTTTGTAGAAGAGAATGACCTTAGGATGGAATAATTTGTAGTTATAAGAGGTAAGGAATGCATCCTTACTGGATACGAATGTGCAATGTTCTCATCCAGTAGCTGGGAGTTTAGGTATGCAAAGTGTGATAACAAGGGAAAGCTAAAACATGGCTAAGTGTTGGACTAAAGGAACAAGAGAGAACACATGATAAAAACAAGTTCCAAAATAGATTCACACACACATATACAATCAAATGAAAGCTAATAGAGTGCATAGAACTCAATATCCACATGCATCAATTGAAATGAAAACAAAGAAAAACGTATTTCTAAGTGTGATAGTTGAAACATAGCTTTGTGACACTTAGAGTACAAGTTACAACACAAGTTTGACTACAACCAAAAAGTGTGATAAGCTATGGGTGAGTGTCTAATGCATATTACTATGATATATAATATCAACTAATGTATAAGTGCACTAGATCTACCTCTAGTGGTGTGCCAAAGTGAAACACATGCAAGAATGAAAACAATCAAAAGGGACACATTTGACGGTAATATTAAGTGAAAATGACGCTTGCAAAAGCTAAAAAAGTTAAATCAACACATGTGAAAGATAAAGGAAGTAGAAGTGACACTTTGAAATGTGAAAGAAAGAAAAGATGATAGTTGCAAAAGTGAAAGAAACACTTATGAAAGAAAAAGAATGCAAAAGCAACAGTTGAGAAAACTCATTGGAATGATGGTATACTTGCAACTAAGAGTGAGAGAGTCTGACAATTGGAATTGCGTATTAACTATCCATATGGATTACACAATGCACTTTTCCTATCAAATATGAAAGTACTATCGTGAGGAATTGCACAATTTTTAGGAGTTGTGAAATTCCTACCATTAAAGACTACGTAGTAACTATTTCTAGAGATAACACAATCATTTCTCTCAAGGACTATGTAATGCTTATCGTCCTAGGTAGAAATTTTGTTGAGATTTGTAGGAAGAGGTGCGCTTGTGAATGCTTTGAAAAGCTAAGAATGTGTAAGAAAGCATATTCAATAGTTAGAATCTCAGAAGAAAACTTGAACCCTTAGGAAAAAATCAACTAACCATGAAGCGAGTATGATCAAGTTGGAATGATAGATCATAAGATCACAAGGAGGCTCCAAAATTCAAGTTTAGGAAAAATTTTGGAGGGTGTTGTCACAGTGACAACACTTAGCGACACACTAGAACTCCATATTCTCTGTTTTGGTCTTCCTTGGAGCACAAAGTCTTAGTCTTTCAGGAAGTATTGATTCACCATGTAGATTACCCCGACTTTGCCACTTATCATGGTTAAAGAAATAGCCTTTGCTTTTCCTTTCTCAACTTAAAACACATTTACAAGACTGGTCATACCTCAATTTTTTCGATATGGTAGAAGGATAATAAATATACGGAGATTTTGACGTTTATATTTAAGCACATTCCTTGGTGTGGATCTACTACCAGTGAGCCTATTCAGTACCCCGATGGAGTCACCTCAAGGAATCACAAGCATTTCTTTGTTGCCAACATACATGTTCAGTACCCCCAAAAAGTTGCTTGCTTCACCTTTATGTGCACGAAGCGTTTCTCTTGTTCACCCTTTATTTATTTTCAATATGATTTACCATTTATTAGACTTTATTACACTGGGGTCGAAGAGGGATCCTGACTTATTTTACATGCAAGAGAGTTTTTTCCTTGTTTAAGGTATTTGAATGATATTTGAAATTGATATGCACATTTTAAGTTTTCTCCTTACCCTTATCTACTCGATTGAATTGACAGGTCAAACACCATTCAATACAAGGATGAGTTAGGAATTAAGATCCTAATAAATATATAGGATTGGTAGTTTGGCCCAAGGCTTTCCATTTTCAACGAACTGTATTTTATATCCAGACATTATTGACTTTAGAGATATGTAACCCCAAATAAAGAAGAGGATCACAACCTAGCCAAGCATTGTTGATCATCACGATTTCCTTTTTAAATATCAGTGACATTTTCCTTTGAGCCAAACAAGAGAAATTTTCATGCTAGTATTATTAAACAAGATACAAAGTAAAAGACATAAGACAACAAGGAAAACGAAGAAGAAGAAAAAAAAAATGTGAGACTAAATGGAAAACAACGTGTAAGATAAGAATCAAGAAAACAAAGAAAATGTAAAGGCTAGATGAAAATAAAAATGAAAGGCGAATGTAATGCAAAAGAAAACTAAAATGTAGTTGGACCTACTCCTAATGTAACTAGATAGAAGGTCAGGGATACATGAAATCAAATTTCCAATGCAACCACTGATGCAACCATAGAAGTTGTTCCCAACTTGTAAGTAGAAGGTTATGAGAATTTAGGAACAATATAAAGTGGTGTGCAGAATTAAATATATGATCGTGAATGAATTGTACAAGAAATAGAAGGTATTTCTACTCACAGAAATATGTGCCATAATAGCAAACTTTAACCATTCCACAACCTTAGCTTTTCGCTTACAACAACAATCATATAATGCTCAAAATCTTCTTGTGAATGTAACTTCATCCATGTTTTCATTATTAGCAAGCATCAAGAAATATAGAAACTTATTATTTATGATAAATCTTACTAAGTTAGATGTTTCTAGCCAATCATAAATTTGATCATGGAATTCGAAGCAATTCTTTTGAAAACCTTGAAACTTTTGGGAGAATGAACTTTCAATTAGTGTATTCGAATCATGGGGAGAATCTTGCAAATGAAAGATAACTTGATCTTGTCTAGAAACCTTGTCAAGATAGTGAGGACCTGACATAACCATCAAGGATGAAGTGCCTCAAGTGCTTGACAAATTTCTGAAAAGTGAAATGATAAATCATAAAGATAGATGAGTTCAACAAGATAAATCGATGTAAAACAACTATCATATGATATGCTAGTAGGAAAATGATTATTTAAATGACAATTGTTAGACACAATGTTATGGTTATATTAGTGACTTAACATACAATATTTTTGATTCTTGATCAATCCCCTTTGTGTCAAATTCCATAGAAGAGCGATAACATGAAATCTTAGGGAATTAAAAACAATTTCTAGCTTTGTAAATCTAGGAAACCAATTAGAATAACATGCTGCCAAAAGGTTAGAATGATATTTCAAATCGAATATAGTATCCATATCAGCATGGTGGTTTTTATCGACTAAATTATTCAAGAATTGAATGATACTAAAATGATTGATTGTGCTTGAACTAAAATGATTAGCTACATAGAATTCAAAAGAAATATTAGGGGATGATTATTCACATAAGCACTTATCATATATAAATCCTTTGAAAAATGATAATTATGAAGATAAGCTTCACAGATTTGTGCATCCATGGAAGATATATATTCCAATCCTGTGTTCAATATAAGAGGTTTACATGAAGATGGATGAACTAAAATAAAATCCTCAATCTGATTTGAAACCCAATATTGAAAATTAGAAAACCTGGCTTGCATAAGTTAAAAATATTTCAAGAAAAGTTTTGTATCTAGTGAAACAATGGAGAGAAAAGAATTATGTGAGAAAATCTAGATCTGACCTAGTCCAAGGACCCCATCAGGATTTTGAGAAACTAACGTAATCATTAATAAGAGTTGAAGTGTCTTGACTCCCTGAGAAATACCATAACTTTCAAATGTTGAATAATTATATTTTCAGAACTGAGTCAGATCATGAATTGCATTTGGACAACTACTATCAGTTATTTCAACAAGATCACTATTATCGAGATGGAAACCATCTACATCAATGGTTTGATAAATTTTTTCAACCTGAAGAAACAAATTACTTAAGTCATAATATTATTTTGGTTTTGTAGATAAGGATGTATAGATCAAAGAAATCTCATGAGCAGCTTGAACTAAATAATTATCCTGACGCAAGACTGGAAATTGCAAGGAAAGAGATGGACGGTCTTGGATTTCATTTCTTTCTTCTTCATCATGGATGACCTCACTATCTTGTGTCAATTCAAAATTCAGCTCATCAAATTATAGATTTGAAGAGCATGGAACATTTTCATCACAAGTTAATTCATTACGACCAGTAGGAAATAAGGGACAGTAAGCTAAAGAAGAAGTTCCTATAAGAATATGTTAATGAGAAATAAAAATATTAGCCAATATTCCTTGGCATTCATCAATGGGATGGTCATTAAAATGATGATTTTCCAAGGCTTTCTCTTGGTTAATAAATTTGATTTCATTTGACTAATTTATGAGATAACAAGATTCTATATCAACCAAGAATTAAGGAACAACATCTTGACATAGAGGTCTTTGAAATAGGGAAGAGAGATCAAAATTATCTCCACCCTTCTTCTCCTCTACGTGTAAAATGTGACCACCTTGTACCTGATCAAATCTTAGAATAGAAAATTGAGAATTGAGAATATCTATAGGATTTTCTGGTGGAGCGGATTGATCAAGCGAATGAAGGTACAAAGGGAAATGAGATGTAGATAATAGATTATGACAGGAATCCCTTAAAGAAATAAAACGTTTAGTGGTATTAGATTCAATATTTAAGGGACCTTTATGAATAAAGGGATCAATCTTCACCTTAGGCTCCATGGGTTTTATTAGAACATTGAAAGTTTTCTTGGATAAGATCTTGATCATGGGAAGAAAAAGAAGGTGAAGATATTGATCTTGAATTTAAGAATTCACAATTTCAACAATAGCACCATATACTACCTTGTTAGGAAATGAAAAGAGAGGAGGACAACGAAAAAAAGGGATAGTAGGTTCCTCCTATGAGATTAGAGGTGTCTCATTATTAATAGAAGCTGGGAGGGCACAATCAACCAAGTATTCAGATTCATAACGTTACAAATATATTTGAACCAAATGCTAAAACATTCCCTTGAAGAAATACCAATCCACATATTCTTCAGGAAACTTATACCATACGTGAATAAATATCTTAGAAAAAACCTATATTGATTCATTAGGCTGCATTCTAAGTTGATTAATCCTTTTATAAACATCTCAGTAATCATACCTCTCAAAGGCTTGATGAAGCTCCTTGAAAATTTGTTGAAATGAATGAATGGAAGCAGTTGGTAAGGTATGCCACCACAACTTAACTTGAAATTTAAGTGTGAGGGTGAATACTTTACAAGACACATCTTCGCAATTCACTTCATGAAAATTACAAAACTTAAGAAATTGAGATGTATGGTCAGCTATGGATGTTCCACTCTCACCATAAAAATTTAATTGAGACAAGTTACAAATAAGTTCCATGGCGAGTGAAACATTTGCTCTATTATAAAAACATACCAATGTTATGATTTTCGAATCAACCATTCAAGATAAGAGATTCAAAATAGACTCAATGGGCCAAGCTTGTCTATAGGTCCTTCTTCTAGTGCCACTTGTTCACAATGCTGAAAATTCGCTAAGGAAGAGGGTCTCCCTGATATGAAGTCCCAATCAGGCCTCACACAATTTGGAGTAGGAGATCCAACCAAAAAATAAGGTTGGTTTCCATAACTCTTAGAGATTTTCCTTGGATAAAATTATCATCATAAGGGATTATGAAAAAAATATTTTAAATAAGAAACTAAGTTGACACTGCAAGGCATACAATTGTAACATATATAAGGCACTTTCATGGAAGAGGAAGAGAGAGTGAGCCTCTAGAAGGAAAGTAATATTACTATCCTAAAAGAGACACACAAGGGCATGTAAAGGATTGTTAGTTAACTTGAAAATTATTTCACCAGTTAACAAAGATAAAAAAAAGAAAGTAACGATGCACACTCAGCAAGATGCATACCAAAACAAACAAAATAGTTCATTTTCATTAGTATGTGTTAACATAAACATACACCACAAACAATGAAATAATAGTCTCACAATCATTCACAAGATGTATCAAAGTGCTTTGGCTCCAAGAGCTTCATATATTAAGTGAAAATCCCAAGATGCACAATTACAATGCTACAACACTAGCCCCAGTAGCAGAACATTAAGTCACCACTTGCTGCTCCAAAGAAATATTTTTTTTCCTATGCTAAGCTAGAGAAGCCAAGGTGAAAAGTCCAAAGTTCAAAGTCCCTCCCCTTTCTCTTGAGCTATGAGAGTGTATTTATAAGAAATGAGGTGACTTCCACCTCCCATGTGAATCTTGAGCTTATACTATGACTTTTCAAGTTCCTATATGATCTTTGAGCTTCTACATGACTTTAGAACTTTCTTGTGATTTTTCACATTCCATGTGGAAACATTAGGCTTCCACTTGTTTTACATTTTTTCATTTTTGAAAATTACATAATTATATTCCACAAATGATGTGGCAAAACACATCGATGCATATGAATTTTGTGGTGACACTTCGAGAAGCCATGACTTGGTGATGATGACATAAGACTTCATTGTATCAATGCTAGGCTCTTACCTATGTTGATATGAATTTGAATTCATCATGATGGATCTTTGACAGTACTTCATTTTCACCATCCAAAGGGCGTAGATAAGTGTTGGAACCTTCCAAGTTAGCACGAGTTTCCATTTCTTTGTCTTGGTATAATATTTCTTCATGTCCTTCATGATGGTTCTTCCTTTTGATATTTCTTCGTAAGTGCCTTCTTGTACCTTCTCCTTGATACCCTCCCTTGAGCATCATCTTGCCATGTTGAGATAATAACACCTGTAAATGAAGTCCAATCATGACAAGCCTAAATTAGTACAAAATCCACCTATTCTACCATTGCTTGATCATGGAAGATGCTAACTATGATATAAAAATGGGTAAGGTTTTTTTGAGAGAGATATTGGGAATTGGGTAGTTGGGCTCAACAGAGATGAAGGGATGACCATCTTGTCCACTAGAACTATCCAGTGTCAAATAAGAAGAGGCTCTTCAATTTTCTACGCAGTGAGGAAGTCTAGGAGATAAGGGTGATGAGTTTGCTGACTGAGGATGCACAATGCATAATGCTTTAGGTAGAGGAGGTAAGGATTGCACAATTGAGTTTCATAGGGACTTAGGGTTCATTAGGGGAATTTTTAGCTCTAAAATGGGCCTCCTAATAAAAGTTTACAACCAAAATAAAATTTATAAGAACCAATAGGATTCCAGATGATGATGTCAACCATGGGGGATGATTTACCATTTTGGAGTAAAAAGGTGAAAATATTATAAAATAATAAAATTAATTTTTCAACTTATATCCCTTATTTTTTACTCAAATTTCAAGCGAGAGTACTTGTTGGATGAAAAATTTAATTCCTCATCCAAGGAGTACCCATGTTGCATACTTTCGATGGAACCTTCTACACAAAAATGAGAAATACATAAAAAAACATGGTTGCAATCACGTTTTTTGTCTATTTCTCATGTTTAGTGTAGAAGGATCCATAGAAAGTATGCAACATGGGAAATCCTTGGATGAGGAATCAAATTCTACATCCAACGAGTATTTCCGCTTGAAATTTGAGTAAACCCATAGGGAGATAAGTTGAAAATACGAGTTGGAACAATAGTTTTTTATTTCTTCCCTCTAAACTTTGATGGTGTAATATAATATTATTTTATCATTTCCACTATCGTTTTATAATTTCCTTAGGAGGCCCATTTTAGACCTCAAAATTCCCCTAATGGACCCCATTGTCGACTCGAACTGCATAATGTGTAGTAAGAAGCAAGATAGGACTAGGTAATGTGTAGTGAAGGGTCTCAGTCAACAGGAGAGATAGGACTAGGCTCTGTAACTACGAAATGTGCAGTGATTGAGGAGAAAACTTCAAGGATTGCATAGTTGAGGGTTCTAGTGGCTAAGAGGTGGATCTATTGCCCACTAGGATTTTTTACTACATAACAAGAGGCTTACTTGGTGAAATGATTGTGCAATTGGCTAAGGTAAGAAACATAAATTTAAGTCACTTTTCATTGAGGATGCTCACTTCACCATAATGAGGGGAGAGCCTTTGTACTACACAATATGTAATTGAAAGGGTATCCAAATGACTCACTTCCCACTTTAACTACACCATGCATAATGGAGGGAAGCAGGAGTTAGTCTTGGGCATAGTGATCAAGTATAAGTAATAGAGACTTGAGAAACCGTGCTTCAGGATTACACAATGTGTTTATAGAAGAGGTTTCCTTCAAGATGGTGAAGTGAAAAATTGTAAGAGGTAAGGGATGCATCCTTTTTGGCTAAGAATACACAATGCACTCATCTGGTAGTTGGGATTTTAGGTATACAAAATGTGAAGACAAGGGAAAGCCCAAAAATGGATAAGTGTTTGTTCAATGGAACAAGAGAGAACACATGATAAAAGCAAGTTCCAAAATAGATTCACACACACACGTATACCATAAAACACGAGCTAAGAGAATGAAAATAACTCAAGATATGTTATTTTTTATTATGTCTATATTTTTATTTTCTTTGATAATTTCATTTTATTATTTCCATATTAAAATTCACCCCATGGAATCATATCATTATTCATATTTACATAAATTTTCAACAACATATGCAACTATGTAGAAAGAACAATATCATCAATGTAGTGGAACATAAAGGAATAATAGAAGGAAATAATTCACACATAGAGACACAAGGATTGGTCGGAGACCAGGGAAAAACCCACTATGGGGAAAACCCTTTCAAATTCTTCTTCTTATTAGATCATTGAATGATTCAACAAAACGGAGGATAATGATCCATATCTTCAATCATAAACCTATCCGAAAAAATAAACTAAAAAACATCCATGAAATAAACACAACAATGCTCATGCTAAAAAAGTCTAATTCAAAAGCCTGTAAATAACTATCACTATCTGTGGTTAATTTCCGAACACTGCGGTCAATGATCAAAAACTCTGGACAACTGAAAAACCAAATCCTAGACTCCAGTCGCATGGAGAGAGTTTCATGCATGCGACTGGAACCCTCCAGTCACATGCATAGGTATGCATGCCAATGGCTACAGTAGAAACTTCCCTTTAACAACCTACAACTATGACCCAAAACCCTAGAGACACATGTGAGCTTCAGACCCTGTAATCTCAGACCTATGCCAACCAATTTCCACAAACTTGCTTGTCACTTGTGCAAGCCAAACTAAGGAAGAGAATAGAAGAAAGTATCATGATGATGTCGAAATTAGGTTGATTTCACTTGTATTTATAGCTTTATAAGGGTGTCCAATTTTCTTTGGTTTGACCTGACCGCATGTTCACATGTGGGATTTAATTCAAAATCACACTTTCCCTTGTCCAAATTGAGTGCTTCAATAGTCAAAATTGATCCTCTCGAAAAGAGGAGTATAGTCCCAAGGTTAGAATTTGTCATTGATCTACCAAATTAACACTCCCTCTCAGCTAGGGAGAAATTCCAACTGCACCATGTAATCATCACAAATATCTTATCATCAAATCATATCCATACTCAAGTAACTCATCATCAGATGTCATCATTGTTGATCTCTTTCTCATTCCTTCTTATCTCTTGATTTCCATTGCTCATATGCTAAACATTATAAAATATAAAAGAATCATAATTTGACATCAGAGGCGATCTCAATCTACCACTCTCTATCCATCGAGGAACCACTACTACCACTTAGAATCACTGCCAATGAGGAGCTCAATCTATGACCCGTATCAACATCAGAGAGTGTATCTCAATCTGGAACAACATCAGGGAGCATATCTTAGCTTGAAACCACATTAGGGAGCATATCTTAGCTTGAAACCACATCAGGGAGCATATCTTATCTTGAAACGACATCAGGGATCTTGGTCTCAACCTAAAATATCATGGGGGAGCTAAACATCTCCAACCCCATATCAAGCAATAGGTGATATAGGTGAGAACATATCAACCCATACTATTTCCCATTGATCTTCCCATCAATGACCCTCAAGAGTCATGTGGTAGAACATTTGCATCATAATCAACTTTGGTTGTACACCCCCAAGTACTCTCTCAACCCGTTGGGAATATTGGGAGAGGTAGTCCCAACAAGTCCAACTTATGGGTGTTATAGACATTTTTGGGCACTGCAACCCCAATCATAAATGTCCATAAACCAAGGGCTCCTAAGTCCCTAAAAGTGTTGTTCCAACCCCTAAAAGAACAAGGTCAACTGATTACAACATCTCCTAGAAGTTCTCCATGAAAAACAACTCAAAACTGGTCAAAACTGGACCATCTCACCTGCTCCATGGTCAAAGTGCACTGCATCCCACCTAAATGCACACGGGAAGTGCGATGAATACTGAAAATTCCTTCTATGGGGTGTGATGGGCGAGAGTGGACAAATGGCAGGGTCACTTGCCTCTCTGCATGTGCCCGAGGATGAGTAAGAGATCATCAATCTCCAAGTGGAATCAAGAACTATTAGAGAGAGGAAACTAATCAAATCTAAAAAGCTGACTCACCCCCCTTGCAAACATCTATATATGGATCCCTCATCCCCGAGATCTAGGGGGTTGGAATTTTGTATCTTGTAAGGAAGTGCTGCTGGTTTCTTGGTGTAACATCATAGTGTTGGGTGATCTAAGATTTTCATGAGGTGAAGAATGGCTTTCTTGCTGAGAGGATGATGCTGGGTCAGAACAATTGGTTGTAATCCTCTTTTCTATTCTTGATTATTAATAAAGCTATTCAAGTTTTCCTCCACATTCTTGTATGGTTGATGATATATGCATTTGTGTGGTCAATATATCTAGTCCTATATTGTTTATGATAGTAGATCTATGTTCTTGGATAGTGTTATGCTGCTTTGATTCTACAGGTGCTCTTTGAAGCTGGGTAGATGAGGAAGCGAGTGGCAAAGATCTATTAGAAGGGAGAGGAATCAAGAAAGGAGCCAAGCGCAAGATAGAAGTTGGTCTCCTTTGTTCCCCTCTTATCTACTTCTCATAAAGGAAAACAAAAGTGGTTTTAGTTTGTTTGTTTCTAAGGTAGCTACCAGTCTTAGTGGGACTAGCAGCTCTACATAGACACTAGATTTCCTGATAACAAAATGGCGACTCCACTGGGGAGCGAATAGATTGTTTGTTTGTCAATATTTGTTTGCTTTATAAACTTACAGATGGAGCCTGAAGTCAAGCCAGCTAGCCTTCGAACTGCATTTGCTATGCAAGTGCAAAGTAGATCAATGCTGCTTCAGTCTGTCTCTGGGTTTTGTTTATGAACTGAACAATCGATTTACAAGCTCTCTAATTGCCCTTGTGGTGGCTTTAGTAACCTCCTTAGATCTACCCTTGTGATTTATTTACTGATTACCACTTGCTCGGCCAAAATCCTTGAACTATGCTGCAAACTGTGATCAAGAACTGGATCAAAAGTCTCGCACTGTACCATCACACCCTCCCTTCAAGGATATCAGTATGCATCGAACTTCTTGTGTGCTGTAGGTGGGTGCATACTGGAATCTCTCTGTAACAGGTGCGCTGATCAGAAAGGGCTAATTTTGGCTTCAGACTTTGGTTTTTTCACTTTTTTCAGCTCTATTCAGGAGTTTTGCTGTCTGTAGTCAGTATACCACTATTGGAAACCCCATTCCTTGCCATTATTCTGCCTCTATTGTGCAAAGAACTGTAAATGTTTTTATGTATTGTGATCCATTTTCAGTTCTCTTTTACAGAGAAGTGGCGTAATTGAACTGTCATTTTTTGATTTGGAAGTGTCGCAAGTGTCGTTTTCAGTCATAGAAGAGAATCCGATTGTTCTTGATAGTCGATTACACTATTACTCTTGTATTTGATTTGAATTAATAGTTTTTCAAGTGTTGAAAGCAATTTTTCAATTCCAAAAAACAAAGTGTCATCATTGTCTTCATTTTGTCTTCAAAAGAAACTTGTTAGTAATGTTGCTTTGAAAATAATTCAGATTTGCGCTTAGCTTTCTTTTTATCATTCAAACATTAAGAAGGCTGAAAAAAATACATGCATGTGCATTTGCATTTAGACTGTTTGTTGGTTTGATTTAGGACAATGCATATAGTGTGTACTCTCTGCTCTATGTTGAAAGAATATCGTCTCTCTTTCCTTAGTAGCTAGGACTTTCGTTGCAAAAAGAAGATTAAACGATTGTTTATCATCTTAGATTGCATTTTAAAAAATTGTATATCTACATCACGCAGTGAACTTGAAAGGAAAATTTCTTAAGCAAGATCAACTGTAAAATAAATTTAATGAATCTAAAAACGCTTTGGAACCTAACGCACAACATTTAGAAGTCTAAGCTAGAGACCTATCCTGGCATCGTAAAGCCTGGTAACTGTTGTTTTCATTGCTGGTTGGGTGATTCCTCCACTTTGAGACGATAAGTGCCAGTATGGAATTGTGCTCCCACATACCGTTGAGTATATATTGGGAGACCACAATAGTCTTTATCCTTTATCCATAGGAAGCCGTTTCTGCCACCGTATCGATCGCAATGCACTGAACACAACATTCGGGAAGATTGACTGTCGTACCGTAAAAAGTATTTTGCAGTTTTGCGATTGGTTTGGTAATCCCTCTATCTAGATTTCTAGAGTAGTCTCTTTCATTCCTTTTCAGACTCCTTAAAGGAAAAGGTCCATTTGAGCACTTGTCACTTCAAGCTCATTAAAAATTGAAGGTGACTAGAGTCATCTTTTGTTTTTTCTCGACTCTTAAAAATTGAGAAAACAATTTGTGTCAAAGCGTCTAAAATTCATCTAATTCAGAAACATATTTCCCCTTGGCTTTTAGTTGATCGAGTAATCCGCAATCGTGGAAGAAAGTCAATTGAAATCCCGTCGTTCGCAGAGACTTATGAGTCAACCGTCTTTGTCTCTAGAATAAAAAATGTTACAGACAAAGCGAACTCGTTTAACCGGTTCCAAATCCCCTGGTAAAGTTAGAACAAGTATTCCAACACCATCAGAGACTCCGGTTACTCCAAACATTTCTGGTATCCCTGCCTTTATAGAAGAAGTTCCGCAGCCACCAAAGGACAGAAGCGCTGATCCTAGTGTGAAGGTAAACACCTGTATTACTGAACCAGCTCCATCTACAGCTGATTTGGAAGGTGTTATTCCCCAAACATCGGTCACTGCAGATTCTATACCTTCTTCGGCACCAGAAATATTTTACGGACCTGATAGTCTACCTCTTCCACCTGGTTTGATTGCTATAGAAGAGATTGTGGAGGATCCTCCATCTAGTACTCCATCGCAATTTGGAGTTGGGATCACCCTATATCCTTCTTCATCAGAAATTAGTCTACCGTTATCGGAAGCTCCTGTAGAATCACTAGGAAATTTTTTGAATAGACTAGAAATGTCTGAACAACCGTCAACATCTAGGACCGTGTCATCCGACACAGCAACAGGAGAACTTCCTGTTGGCACTTCAACAATGTTCGTCGGCATACCATCTGTCCCAACTAGCTCTTAATCACCAGATGGGGCTCACTCAGGGGATATTTCGACAGTATGGTCCATTCTTATTTGTTCATCCGGAATAATATCTGGGAACTCTTACGTTGAGTCTCAGCAAATTGACCCTTCACGGTGTCAATTTGGGCAGTCCGGTCCTCAAGGAAAAACAATTCCTTTGAGTACCAGATTACCGCCGTATGGGGGGCAATATACCCTTTCATTGTCTCCTCCAAGAGGACAACCATACGAGAGTTCACAACAAAATTCAAGTTATGCTGGAATTACATCTAGCGGTTGGGTGCCAATACTGCCTCAACAACCAAGAGTTGTATACTCGATGCAAAAATGTTTACCTTTGTCTAATATACCAACTACGCTGGCTATTATGACGGTGTCACAAGTACAAGCGTTGCTTGTTGTATGCTAAACTCAGGTTGTAATGCAACAACCTCTTGTCCCTGCGACTCAACCACAATCGCCAACTAGTGGAATGACATAGGCCCAAATGGGTACAATTACCCCTCATCTTGGTCAAATAACCAGTATTGGAAAACAGCACAGGGCTTCACAACCATGGCTGGTGCAATATCAACAACAGCAATTCCAATAAGTTTACCAAGGATCCGAGCAACAAATCTTTGCAAATAATGGGCAGCCGTATATTCAAAACGGTAAAAATCAATCATTCTACAATGGTTATGCCCATCAAATTTACCAAAGTTACCAGCATCAAATGCATTATGCTGGTATGCAAAGACCAACTGCTCAGGCAATTCCATCTTATCCTGGGTATGCTTCGCCAAACCTGAATCAACAGTTACCCTTCGTGACAACTTTAGAGTTACCGGATCTAAATCGGCTAACGAACAATCCAATTGCTTATGCCCCTTGGTGGCCAGCGATTCCAGATAAACTTCCATAAGATATTCCTAAATTTAATGGAAATCGGTGAAGACCTGTCGAATCATGTGATGACCTTTCATCTGTGGTGTTCATCAAACACCCTAAACGATGATTTGATTAGGCTTCGCCTTTTTCAGAGAATGTTAACTGGTCCGACAGCGAAATGGTATATCAAATTACCTAGAGCTTCGTTTGATAACTTCAGTGCCCTAGCCACAACCTTTTTAACCTATTTTCAGTTACCCATAAGGTACAAAACGGGAACAAAACTTCTTAGCAATTTCAAGCAAACGACGACCATTCACATATCCGATCATATTCATGAGTGGCGACGTTGTCATAGAATGGGAAAAATGTATGTTCCTGATGAGATTTTAGCTGAATGGTTTATTAAGTCATTATTACCTTCCATTACAGAAGATGTGGCAAAGGGAGGAGTCGTCACTAAAGAAAAAGTTATTGCTCGTGCACAATATTTAGACTTGATTTATACTCAGTCTGGCACGCTCTACAATAAAATACCTGACGCTCCCAAGCTGGAATTTTCCATTCCTCCTCCTACTAAATCGAACAATGACTCTCATGTCGGTGATGGCATGATTGGCATGACAAACGCGAAATCAACAAAGGCTACATCTAAAAAGGCTTGTAATATTTCTAGTCAAAATTCAAAAGAAGAACTTCTCGCCTCGGAAGTAAATGCCGTCTCAACTGACAAAGGAAAATAAACCAAGCAACCAGGAGGCAAGAAGAAAAACAAAGGGAAGAAGAAGAAACAGGAGGAATCATCACCTGAAAAATCTTTTGCAAACCCTTCTAGAGATAAGAAACCAAGTCATCCATGTCTTATATGTGATGAGGATCATTGGACAAGAGATTGTCCATATAAAGCTGAGCTTAGAAAGTTCTTCAAGAATTCGAAAATCTCGGCGGTATTAACTGATATGTTTCCAAATCTAGGAACAAATCTGGTTGTGAGTGATGATGCTTCCCCATCCCAAGTGCTGATGTTGTCGGTTTCGAAACAAAAAAATGATGCTTTGATAACGAAAAGGAATAAAGATTACAGGAATACACAACTGTCAAACAACAAGGATAAAGATCAACCTAGTAGTTCGACAACAACTCGACAGAAGTTGTGCCACCCATCATTCTAGAGCTAACAATAAAACCTCCAAAGGGAGTAGTACACAAGTTGACATTTAATCCTCATGCCAGAGCAACACAACATTATAATATAGTGGAAGATCTGGTCCAATCGCCATCCGCTATGTCAACACTTGAGGTACTACAAAATTGCCCCTCCCAAAAGCAGGCTTTATTATCAGCAATAGGTGGGATAGACCCAAAGGATTCTAATCTTGTGTCCGTTTAATCACAAAGGATAGGATCCTCAGTTACCAGCTCAACTAGCTTTCCTCATTCAAGTGAAAGCCCTCAACAAAACTGTTCATCGAACAATTATTGATGAGGGGACATCTACATGTATTATGTCGATGAGTTGCTGGAAAACTTTAGGATCTCCAACCTTGTCGCAATCTTCGACGACATTAAAAGCATTTGATGGACGAACATATACCCCATATGGGATTTTAAGTAACTTGCAAGTTGAACTGGGGGGAAAAATAGTAGAAATAGATTTCGAAGTAATCGATGGAAACCTCGATTACAACATCCTACTGGGAAGGCCCTGGATATATGCTATGGCTGCTGTTGTGTCGACTTACTTTAGGAAGATTGCATTTCCTTTTCAAGGAGGAATTACAATCGTCAACCAACAAACATTTCTCCCCAATAGTTCCCAAGTTACGGGAAGCATTCCAATGATCCAAGGAAGCCCCCATTCGCTTCAAAATATCAGAGTAGGCCTACTAAAAGACCCTATACTAATGAGGACTTTTTCCCTCCTGCCTCCAATAAATCTGGCGGAAGTGGTAACGGTAGGAACCTACAATATGATATCTTCTATTCAAAATATCTCAGAAAACGATATTAACATGGATCATCTACAGGTATTGCCTCCAAGCCCAATAGAAATATTGTAGCAATCAATGTTTTTGGCGTGGGAGGCAGACCCAAATTAACGCTCATCAAGTGTTTGGATAGATAGGTCTAAGGAATATGACACCCCTTTAGATCCTTGGTAGCAAGTGCATTACACCGATGAAGGAATTGTTCAGTCAATGATAACTCACAGGGCGCCATGGGAAGACTACCACCATCGTTCCCATCTTCTGGATTGTCAAGAAGATACTCCTGATGAACTTCATCATCCTTCAGTTTTTGATTTCCTATCAAATACTATAAACACGGTGGATTTCGAGCGAAAATTGTCCAATATCGAAGAGACTATCGCCATAAATATCTCAACCAAAAACAGATTTTGTAGAGAATATTTATGTTGGCAAATGTTGTTCTTCTTCAGAACTGGAAATATATAACGCTCTTTTTCGTGAATTCAGAGATGTCTTTGCTTGGTCATATGATGAAATGCCAGGCATTGACTCGAATATCATTGAACACGAAATCAAGATGTATCCAAATGTCAAATCGGTACGACAATGGCTATGGCAGGTGCACCCCAAGAAAGCCGCTGCCATCAAGGCAAAAGTTGAAAAACTTCTCCATGCTGGTTTTATTTACACGGTTCTTCTAACCGATTGGGTATCAAACATTGTTCCTGTGATGAAAAAACAAGGAACGATTAGAGTGTGCATCGATTATAGGGATGTAAATCAAGCTTGTCCAAAAGACAACTACCCTACACCCTTTATTGACCAGATAATTGATGAATGAACTAGATGTGAAATCTATTCATTTATGGATGGATTCTCCGGGTATAATCAAATAAATATCCACCCACAGGACTAGTCAAAGACTGCATTTATTTGTCCGTGGGGCACATTTGCATATCACAAATTACCCTTTGGTTTAAATAACGCAGGGGCAACATTTCAGAGGGCAATGAATTATGCCTTCCATGACATCAAAAACATCATTGAACCATATCTCGATGACCTTCCGGCTCATTCGCGAAAGCGGACCAATCATCCGCAGCATTTGAGAGCGATATTTCTACGTTGCCAACACTACAAGATACGACTCAATCCACACAAATGTGTGTTCTGTGTCAGTTTTGGTCATTTTCTTGGCTTTGTAGTCTCGAAGGACGGGATTTGTCTTGACCCCTGCAAGGTTCAGGCAATCATAAATTTACCTCCACCTTCAAATTTTCTTCAGAATCAGAAACTCTAAGAGAAATCAAACTTTCTGAGGAGGTACATTCCAAATTACGCCAAACTTGCTAAAGGTTATACACATCTATTGAAAAAAGAAGTACCCTTCATCTGGGATCAGGTCGCACAAGCTTCCTTTGATTCTTTAAAAGAATCCCTAATGAAAGCATCATTAATGTACGCTCTTGATTACCAAAAATACTTTAACCTATATCTGGCTGCAGTGGATACAACCATCACAATGGTTTTAGTTCAAGAAGACAACGAAATTGGACATCCTATATATTATTTGAGTAGAAACTTAAATGATACAGAAATAAAGTATTCCTATATTGAAAAGCCAGCTCTCACAGCTGTTCAAGCGATACAGAGATTTCAACACTATGTCCTCTTTCAAAAAACTACCATTTTGTCAGATTGCAACCCCATGACTTATATATTGTCGCGACAGTTGCTGGGGGGAAAATATTCAAAATGGATAGCAATTCTTCAAGAGTTCGATCTGGAATTTGTACAATCCAAATCGAAGAAATCCCTGGTTTTCGCAGAATTACCATGCGATCTCCCATCATCGTCCAACGCTGAAACATCCGAAGAAACCATCGTGGATGACTCTTTGTTTCTGATATCTTCAAGAAATCCGTGGTATGGTGATATAATCATCTATCTCCAAACCCAAAAATATAGGTCTAATACCTCTCACTCGGAACAAAAACGTATTCGATACCAATCAAAAGACTACATGATCATCAGTGATATGCTTTACCGTCGTGGTGTTGATATAGTTCTAAGGAGGTGCCTCACCCATGAGGAGGCCGAAAAAGTCCTGAATGATTTCCATTCAGGCGCGTGTGGGGGGCATCAATTTGGTTACACTACGGTGCAAAATTTTTTATGAGAAGGATACTTCTGGCCAACAATGTTCAAAGATTGCATAACCGCAGCTAGAAGTTGCCATGCATGTCGAATTTTCGATAGCAAAACTAGAAAACCACCCGCACCCTTGCAACCGATAGTTGCTGTTGGGCCATTCACCAAATGGGGCATTGATTTCATGACATGTAACCCCACCTCGACCGGGGGGCATGGGTATATCATAGTCGCAGTAGACTATTTTACCAAATGGGCCGAGGCGATGCCTACATTAGATAACACCGGTGAAACAACTGCCCTTTTCTTTTTCAATTATGTAGTCACCAGAGTCGACGTTCCACAGGCTATAGTCACAGATCATGGATCGCATTTTCGTAATCACATAATGGTCGAATTGGCTGCCAAATTGGGGTTGTCCCATGACAGCTCTACTCCATGTTACCCGCAGGCCAATGGACAAGTTGAAGTAATCAACAAAGTCCTGAAGCGGATGCTGCAAAGGATGATTGGAGTCCACAAAAGGAGTTGGCACCTGATCCTGTACTTAGACTTGTGGGCATACCGAACATCGGTAAGGAATGCAACCGGGTTTACACCTTTTCAACTGGTGTATGGCCTAGAAGCAATCTTACTAGTTCAGTGTGAAATCTCGTCCCTCAAACTCGCAGTCGACCTTCTCCCCGGAACTTCAGAAGAGGAGGCTCGTTTCTTGGAACTAATCCAATTGGATGAAACCCGTCGTGATGCCACTTTGGCTAACGAAGCCCATAAGAAATGAGTCAAGGCATAGTTCGACAAGAATGTCAAACCCCGTGTCTTCTCAGAAGGTGACTTGGTCTTACTTTACGACCAGGAATCCGATAAATTGGGAGCAGGTAAATTCAGGTCTTTGTGGATGGGCCCCTATATTGTTAAGAGTGTATTAGCAAATGGAGCCTACGAGTTAATGGATTATGACGGGATTCCACTGGCGCAACCCCGTAATGGGTTGTACCTTAAGCATTACTATGCATGATTCAGTGTGGTAACCCATATGCTTTTGTTACATTTTTGTTTTCTCTAAGGGTAATTGTTTTGGTCAAGTAATCCACTTTTTACATTTCCCACAGATGTCGAACCTATTGGAATCTTTTGTTGGATATGCCGACGGAGCGAGTTGTAGTTCGCGGAACCTATCTTTTGCGGCCTGGGCCATTTTTGATCCAAGCAGTGAGTTAGTAAGTTTCAGAGGGGTATTTATTGGTTGGTCAACAAATAACATCGCTGAATATAGCACGTTGATATAACTTCTCTATGATGCCATCACACATGGCATAAGCCGACTTGTCGTCAGGCTAGACTCACAACTCGTCATACTACAACTCACTGTTATCTACTCCGTCTGAAATCCAGCTATCTATCGCATGTTCCTAAGGGTCAAGATTTTGGAAAGGAAATTTGATTTTATTCAATATCAACATATTTCCAGAAACTTAAACACATTAACAGACTCATTAGCAAATTATGTGTTAGATAGACATTTGCAACATTTATAAAAAGAAGCATTTCATCAATATTTGCATCAGGATCATGTAACTTAACCAAAATAAAACTCCGAAAATCAAAAATATATATATAACTATTTATGGTTTACATATAATGTTCTGTAACCAAGAAAAAATTGGTCAGATGACCCAAAACTCAAAACGCTAGGGGGCACCCTAGTCTAATGATGCTGGTGATAACAAGTCACCGCCTGTGCAATCATGCGTAAAAGCCTAGTCCATTGACTCGGCACACTGGTAGTATTTCGCTGCAACCTCAGAGGCATCTCGTCAGTCCTCACGTCTGGAATACCAAGAGTGAGGCCTTCGACCTGATCCTGCAATGCTGTAAGAGTCTCGGCCACATCAAGGTCGTGAAGGCTAGCCCTTCCCACAGCCTCTCCTGCTGGAGAGGCAGCGGGCACTCTCAGGCGTACTACTGGCCAAGCTGGTCCAACGTCTGCATGAGCACATGAGTTTTGATTACTCCTGATAGAAGAAAGCACAAGAAAATTATAAAGAGAAACGATAAACAGAGATATGGTCAAAGAATTTACCGATGACACCCCACTGCTCGCCAGCCGGCAGTACCAAATCCGGGTCACCCTGGAAATCCATACCAGCATATGGATACTCGAAAAAAACCATCTCCTGACGGTTGAACCACTCAAGGAAAGTATCAGAAAAGGAAACCTGGGACTGACCAACATGTCTGGCCATAAGGTCGACCCATCTCTGCATCCGTGGCTCAGTCGGTGGAGGTAAACCAAGTGAATCATGCTGTGGCTGCATCAGCGGGATCTTTTCCAAGGCAAAAGTGGTCAAAATGGAACCATATCTAAAGTTATTCAATATTCTGTTTTTCACCTTGGTCAGTTGTTCTTTCATCATAGAGAGTACTGCATCACACCAGTTGAACACCTTTGGTTCAAGGCATTCCAGGGCGTACTGCATATAAGACCTGTTGGCCACATGAAGAGCCGCACTACCAGCCAGTCTAGCAAAAGTGAACAGAATGGTCCTCAGGGACCTGTCAGTGACATCTCGGATATTGATCTTGCCGTCCTTACTCAGCTGAGATCCCTCTCTGCAATACCTGCGAATGTAATCTCTCACAGATTCACCCCCACGGGCCGAACCTGATAATGAGATAGGGGCACCATGCCTCGATAAGACGGTCAAAAAATAGATGTCCATGATAGTCAAGGGGATGGAATTGCCCCTAATCTAGAACACCTGGGTGGTAGGATCCCATGCATAGAGAAAATATTGCAACAAGTTGATTTGTTGCCTCATGCTAGAGATGCGGAAAAACTTGAATAGGCCACAGTTCCGCAGTGCATTTACTGTAACCAGATCATGTAAAGCAAGCATTTCCTCTTCTTCATGCTCATGTTCTCGCCATGTAACAGGCATTTTACTCCAATGAATCTCTGAAACAAACAAGAGAAGAGTCAGGATCCTGATTTGGTGAAAAACAGGAAACAATTTCCATGAAAAACTGTGCATAAATTTCCCTCTTTGCGCCCATCGCACCCCCAGCAGTGTTCTGGGTGGGATACATGCTAACTGGCCCATGGCCAAGTCAACATGCATCACACCTTTTGATATAGAAGAGGTGCGATGGAGCCAGGGCGAGTTTTTCAAACCCCAGAGGCTCAGAAAAACCAGAAAACATGCTCAGAATTCAAAAAGGAAAGGATGAAACTGAAGAGCTCAAGTTTAGCTCCTACCTGGTCCAGACGGCGCCGAGAATCATCCACAGAATCTCCCAGAATCAACTAGTGAAAATCAAGGGGGAAAGCACCTCCAAAGCTCCAACAAACCAAAGTTCAAATGAAATGGTAAAATGAGAGGTAAAAAACCACTTTTAAATTACTTTTCACGTAATTCAAGTAAAATATTAGTGTTTTGACTCATTTTTCAAGCATATATTATTCGTTTCTAACTAGTTTGATGAAGCAATTGAAGAAGCAGTACAACCTTTGAAGGAACAAAGTTGTCAATGGTAAAATCAAAGTAATCAATGACCATTATATCAAGCAGTTTTAACGCGGAATTCAAGCTTGTTAAAAAATAAACATAAGAATTGAGCAAATGTTCCCCCAGAGTTTAAGCTTATCAAAAAATGAACCAATTTCTAGTAAATAACCATCGTGAATGCATTATCATCAGCCTTTGAAGCCTTACTCGTGTTCTCATCATCACCTCCACTCTGTATTGGCCAATCATTCACCTCCATTTGATTGCTTACGTTTTTTGAGGAACTGCTGCGAAGAGTGATCCTGTTAGCTGTCCTTGTGACACTATCGTGATTGGAAAATTCCAAACCTTACCTGGAATTAGCTGCTACCCAAATTTATCACTCGTTCCTCGAAAAACGAGTCTCCTTTAAGCTCTTTTCATTTGACTCGTAAAATATGAAAATATTGCCGAGCAATTGGCCTCTCCAGCTCGTTAAAGTGACCGGAAGTGCTATCCCTCCTTTAGATTTTAATCTTTTTGGACCTAAGGGATTATTACACAAAAAGATCGAGCGCTTGTTTTGTTCGGCTCGTTAAAATTACCGAAAATTCATCCCTTTTGTATTGTTTTATACTTTTCGGACTCAAGGGATTATATGATGAAAAAGGATTATTGAAGTTTACTTTACATCCCTTTTCAAACTCTCTAAAATTGAAAAGGACTGAGTTATATTTGTCGTTAAGATCGTTAAAACTGAATAGCGACAAACTTGTCCATACAGACAAGAACGAGTTTCAATATCGCTAGGCTCGTTAAAACATAGCGATGGGTTTGTCCGAAGGGCAAATTATAGAACAAGCATATGTTATCCTCCTCAAGCTTGACAAAAATAAAGAGGTACTGGTCAGCAATTACTGGGGAAAAATTGGGAAGAAAACTTGAAGAAACTTTATTTGTAGCAAGTCGCTCTTGAACATGACACTTTCACTCCGCATCCGAGTCGGGTTGGGTTGTTCCGTTCACTGGTCATATCACCATGGGTCCATCACACCATCCATATTTGGGATTAACGCTACCAATCCATCATGTCAGTGTCACCGATATGTTCAAGAGAAGTCACTCAGAGAATTCACCTGTGTCTCATCCACTGTAATACATTTACGCTCCATCCTTTCATGACCGCCACCCTGAACCTTTTGTCATCAGATCGTTTTCACCTCCATTAAAATCATTTGCTCCGTTCTGTGTCATTGATGTGGGATTCACTAAGGCCCTCCTATGATGGATCGCTTCTTGTCGACATCAGCTCATTATCCAAGAAGTCGATCTAGGAACAACCCTTCCAGTACTTTGAAGCTTGCATGCCTCAATGGAAAGTTTCTCACTTCCGGCGATAGGTTTACATCAATGGTCTTTGACCGAAAGATTTTGCGTGGTGTTTGACTCCAAGTCCCTTATTCACACCACGTGAATTGTACTGTAGTACCTTGAGGGTCATCATCATTATCGGTGATTCCTCTCGCGCCTGTTAACAGCTTACATCATTGGCTGGTAATCAGGCGATGTCTTTCCATGTTCAACTCTAGAACATCTCTCACATGGATCTACTTGTACTTTGAGTGAAGATCCAACAAGATTGAAGACCTCGGATCTAGTTTCATCCATCCGGGTTGCGATATATATTCAGGAAAATAAAGACATCAAATGTACATCATTACTGCACAGATAATCATCCAATCCAAGGGATGATGGCTCTACCAGAATCATCAGTCTGCACTCAGACGATTGTCTGTCTTATGTACATGAAAATGAATTTATAAAGCTGAGCATGGGAATGCTTGCCTCAGCTAGATCATGAAAGTATTATGAAGATAATGTATTGTATTGTATCTTATTACAGGTCGCCTTCCAGCTTGAAAAAAATTCGGATCCTCATGATAAAGCATTTCACCCGACATCAAAAGATTAACGACCTCATGCTTTATGGGGCAACTGTTATAGAAATTTTTGGGCACTGCAACCCCAATCATAAATGTCCATAAACCAAGGGCTCCTAAGTCCCTAAAAGTGTTGTTCCAACCCCTAAAAGAACAAGGTCAACTGATTACAACATCTCCCAGAATTTCTCCATGAAAAACTACTCTGAATTGGTCAAAACTGGACCATCTCACCTGCTCCATGGTTAAAGTGCACTACATCCCACCTAAATGCACACGGGAAGTGTGATGCATACTGAAAAGCCCTTCTATGGGGTGCGATGGGCGAGAGTGGACAAATGGCAGGGTCCATCTGTGAGGTGGAGGATCATGGAATCTTCCAGAAACTTCTCTTGTGACACTTGCCTCTCTTCATTCACCCAGGGATGAGTAAGAGATCATCAATCTCCAAGTGGAATCAAGAACTATCAGAGAGAGGATAGTAATCAAATCTCAAAAGCTGACTCACCCCCCTTGCAAACATCTATATATGGATCCCTCATCCTAGAGATCCAGGGGGCTGGAATTTTGTATCTTGTAAGGAAGTGCTGCTGGTTTCTTGGTGTAACATCATAGTGTTGGGGGATCTAAACTTTTTATGAGGTGAAGAAGGGCTTTCTTGCTGAGAGGATAACGCTGGGTCAGAACAATTGGTTGTAATCGTCTTTGCTATTCTTGATTATTAATAAAGCTATTCAAGTTTTCCTCCACATTCTTTTATGATTGATGGTATATGCGTTTGTGTGGTCAATATATATTTGGTCCTATATTGTTTATGATAGTAGATCTATGTTCTTGGATAGTGTTATGCTGCTTTGATTCTACAGGTGCTCTTTGAAGCTGGGTAGATGAGGAAGCGAGTGGCAAAGATCTATCAAAAGGGAGAGGAATCAAGCAAGGAGCCAAGCGCAAGACAGAGGTTGGCCTCCTTTGTTCCCCTCTTATCTAATTCTCATAAAGGAAAAAGAAAGTGGTTTTAGTTTGTTTTTTCTAAGGTAGCTACCAGCCTTAGTGGGACTAGCAGCTCTGCATAGACACTAGATTTCCCGATAACAATGGGTATGATGCCAACTGGGGTATACTCTGAAAATACCAAGATAGAAGAGAAACATCTCCAATCATATGGGTAAAATATAGGGGAGCAACATCTAGAACCCTATTTTCCAGAGATCCCTTAACCCCATGAGCCCTCCATTTGAATTGCTCACCGTGGGAGCTCAAACAGGGGGAAGAGGCGACTTAATGTTCTTGATCAATCCTACTCTCTATAGATTAGAAACATATCATCATGTTCATATTTGGTAATCATCATGTCTCCATAACAATAATCTCTTGTTCATACAGGAAATAAAATCAAATATTATATTAGAATAATATATATATATATATATATATATCTATATATATATATATATATATATATATATATATATATATATATATATCTATATATATATATATATATATATATATATATATATATATATATATATATATATATATATATATATATATCACAAAACGAATACCTTGTTCAACCTCCCTTTGATGGAGGCAACAACCAGAAGCCTAAGATTTTCGCGTACAACAACACTGTCTTAATATATGAAGGTATCTCAGTCCCAACTATATACATGTTTCTATGCCGATTAGATCCCATTCATTATTATCACAATGTATTCTTGTCATATCCAGAACCTACTCAAACAACTATCCAAAGAGTTTTTTCATCCTGCTTCACAGCTAGCCATGCTAGCAACATCGTACTTAGCCTTGGTCGTTCATAAAGCTACAAAAATTTCATTCAAAATATCATGGAAGATCTCATACTAAGGCAACGCTCAATGATCTCAATCATCATCAGTACATCCATGTAGTCACATATCATAGGAAGAACATCTTAGATCAAAAATTGATTGTCCCATACAAAATCACGAAGGGTGCTTGGCAGAAAATCAATGTGTATGAAGCAATTTAATCATCAATGCTTCAATACACTATCAAGTTCAAAAAAATATCTTCTTTAAATTCAATCAGAGTGTCCAAGGATTTGAATTTCCACTTTCTTTAATAGCATCACAATATATATTTTCTTTTGCAAATTTCAAAAAGTAATTCAGTATGCCATGGTTCTTCATTTAAAACTTCAAAGGCCATCTTCCTCCTAATTTTTTCATCAAAGGCCCATTACCTACCAAGAATAGACCATCAATATATAAAATTAAAATCAAAGTCATACCTTGGACCAATTTTGAAGAAGAGGTTTGGATTGGAACATCTTCCTTGATTCACAAGGTAAATGTCAATGTAGAAACACCAAGTTCATGGAGCTTTCTTTATACAAATATTTCTGCAAACATAACACATGACCAAACCAATATGCTTAGCCTTACATAAATCAATGTTGTGCAATCAAATCAACTAATTCAACTTATCAAAGTTTAGATGCTAGATCAAAAGTAATATTAAAATTGCCAATATCATTGTAACAAATTCTTTGGAATAGGTGATAGGTAGATATCACATCTATAGTCATGCCAATAAATTGTAATTTACCAAGCAATATCAAAACAAAATTAAATAAATCATCCTCATGATCATAATATAAATCATTTTTGTCACTAGAAGAAAATGCATAAACCAAGGATAAGTCATGTTGATTTCATCCATTTATTGGGATATTACTTCATACTTAATCACAATTGTTTATACTTCAACCATTGTGCCAAGGACAATGATGCCAATATAAAACCATAATTCAATACTAATATTAGTCACTGGAAGTTACTATGCCCACATACCACTATCATCAAGGAAAATCATCAATCATCAAGTACTAAATCATATCAAGACTCTAACTTGTCATCACAGTGAATTCAAATAATTCATAAGCCAAAACATATCTATGAACTATCAAGCATCATGTCAAAGTCTTAAAACATTATCAATCATTCAAACCATTATGCTCACTAAGTCAATCCAATAGGTCAAATCTTGTCAAACCCATGTAATTGTTATCATATTCTGTAATACACTAGCTTAAATGATCAAATCAAAATAACATACTAATATGCATATTCTTGTCACCTGCAAACACAAGTTTTAGTTAGCATTTTCACATTTTCTCTATATTAAAAATTCATTGTTCATGGGACATTCTATTGTTTGCTCCATATCTGAAGGACTGTCATACTATTGGTGCATTCTTGATTTTATGCATAAGGCTTCAGATTTTGTGACTTCAGGCATAACCACACCCATAGCGTTTCTTTCGTGCAGTTGAGAGGCTACAACCACACCCTTAAGATTGCTTCCATTCAATTTGGGTTTAAACTAAGGGGAACCTTCTCTTCTCAAACCAGAACTTGCTGTAGGCTATCAACATCAGATATTTAGTCTATTCATGTCAAAAAGATTACTTCAACAATAAAGAATATTCTGTACATATAATGCAAATGATAATAGGTGTAGGGATCTTATGGAGAGTTTCTCCCTCTTAATGAGAAGCCACTTTAGCCCTTATTATTCAAGTCGTCAACTTTTCTATAATAATATCATGCATCAACAAAACTATTAGATCATAAAGTCAAACTATACCAGGTTCAAACACATATATCCATTGTGGTCATAACATGTTAGCATCAATTACTTCATCATTACATCAATCTTTCATCAAGGGTTAGTATCAAATAGCTAATAGGATTATACTTCAAGGATCATTACCACAACATCACTCCTTTATCACATAACTCAATCCATCAAGTCAGGGCGTTCAATTTTACCATATGTCATAATTAATAAGCTCATCAAAACTTAACCATAGTCAACAAAGGATCTTGAATATCAATCTCATTATTAATTCTATTATCATTGTTATCATCCTTATCACAAGAATTATCAATTTAATCAAGCTATGATATATAAGAATAAATGTTATAGCCTTCTCTAGGAAATACATCATGTCTAAGATGAGAGATACTTTGCCAACTATCAAGTATATCAAAAATCAATGTTTCTAGGTACCTTTGATATGACTTAATATATTGTAAGATATTTTTCATTACCAAGTGAACCAACTCATCATATGTACCATGAATCATACTTAATTTCATATGCATATATGAGACATTCATGAAGGTGAAATTTTCATCATACCTCAAGGCTTACCTATCCATTGAATATTATAGCTCATACATACCTTGCAGTTTTCTAATACCTATGTATCTTCTTATTTGACATTGGCAACAAGATCTCTTCACTTCCCACACTAGCCATATTTTCTTGCATCTCAAATGATCCTAAAAAATGACTCACTTATCACATTTCATCAAGAGGTTAGAAGTATCCAAAATACTCACATATACATGGAGGAAGTATACTTAATAATCAAAACAATAATCATATCAATAGGTCTAAACAAAAGTAAATACATAAAGGAGCACCATAAATCTAAAAGTACTTATCTTCAATGAGAGGTGATCATCTCTCTCTTGAGCCAACCTTCAAGAGCCATCATTGTCCATTGTCCATCAACTTCATCAATAACCAAGGCATAATTGAGACTATCACATCTGGGGCTTCAACAAGTCCGTCACAAGTGCTTGAACATCTTCACATCAGTCATGCTAGGGTTTTTAAATTTCATATCTCAAATCTTTGCCAAATTTTCTAGAGTTCCTTCAAACCCTAGTGTTCTTTTAGGTCTCCTCCATCTTCTCTTGCATCCATCAAAGGTGTTTTAATAAGGGAGATCTTCAATGAATTTTATTCAACACAACTCTGATACCATGTTAATTTTTCTTAGGATATATTATTTTTTTCTTTTATAATTGCATTTTATTATTTCCATATTTAAATTCACCCCATGGCATCATTTCATTATTCAGATTTACATCATTTTTCAGCAATATATGAAACTATGTAGAAAGAACAATATCATCATCAATGCAACGAAACATAAAGGAACAATATAATAAATGGAATGGTATAATAAATAGGGAATGTTAGGTTGTGTTATATTCTTTCCACGACTAACCCATGTAGTTAACTGGGGGCTTAGAAGGGGGGCACAACCCCCTCTTTGTTGCACCGATTGCGTAGCGGGGGTAGTCACAGGGGGTTTCAGGGGTGCTAAATTTTATTTTTGGATCTTATATTAGGTTTGGCAGACCTCCTATGCTTTTGTGCATGATTTTTCACTCATGGTTTTGGACGTGATGGTTTTCGGTCCATGGTATTGGATGCTTCAGAATGTATAAATATGTATTGTAACATTGAAAGGAACATAATGAAAAATCAAGCTGGTAGTCCTGGTTTTGGGATCCAGGGGAAAATCTCTACGTATATGTCTTTTATGTGTTATGCTCTCGCATTGTTTAATTTCTGTGTTTTAGAATTCATATGCAGGTAATTTATGTACAGGGTTAAAACCTACATTTAGTATCAGAGCTGTTTTGGCTTCAAGGGGACGCCTTTGTTGCTGAAGGGTTTTGCTTGGGCCTATGGTAGACCCTATTTAATGGGAGATCTGCGGGATCGATTCTGGTGGTGAAATAAGATGGCGAGTAGTTGAAAGATAGAGATAGAAAAATTTAATGGTCAGATTTTTGAGTTATGGAAAATCAAGATGGAGGATCTGTTGGTGGATAAAAATCAATGGATCGTGTTAGATCCAGGTACTAAACCAACGGGAGTGTCCGATGAAGAATGGAAGAAGTTGGATCAGAAGGCTAAGAGCACAATATGATTGTGTGTCTTGGATTTAGTATTGTTGAATGTATTATGGGAAGCTACGGTGAAGGCTTTGTGGGACAAGTTAGGGACTTTGTACCAATCTAAGTCTCTGGTGAATAAATTGTTCCTACGAAAAAAGCTATATAACCTGAGGATGAAAGATGGAGACTCGGTGATAGAACATCTAAATGAATTTAATACTATGGTAAGTTAGTTATTATCTATTGACGTTAAAATTTTAGATGAAGATAAGTGCATTAGTTTGTTGTGTTCTCTACCAGATTTGTGGGATAGTCTGGTTATTGAAATAGGTAGCAATGCAATTTCCTTGCAGTTTGATGAATTAGTCTCATCCTTGCTGATGGAGGAGATGAGACAAAAAAATATGGAGAGCCAGAATGGTGATTCCTTATCTGTACGAGGATGGTCCCAGATCAAAAACAAAAATAAGTCATCGAGTGGGAGATCTAAATCTAGAGGTAGATCTAAATCTCTAGGAAATCCTGTAAAGGTGGTGTGCTGGAAATGCGGAAAGGAAGGGCACTACAAAAGGGAATGTAAATCTAAATCTCTTGAAAAAGGAAAGGGATCTGATGATGCTCCTTCTGTAGAGGTGAAAACCACCTCAGATGAAGGTGGGGATGTGTACTTGGCTTCTTCAAGTATACATGTAGATCATGAGGCATGGTTGATTGACTCAAGTGCATCCTTTCACTTCACTCCCCATAGAGAGTGGTTCTACGAGTATGAGAAATATGATGGTGGTGATGTCTTCTTGGGGGATGACAGGAAGGCTAGAATCGTTGGTCATGGAAAAGTAAAGTTGAAGTTGCAAGGTGGAAGGGTTAGAACACTTCCGGGTGTTCTAAATATTCTTGCATTGGCCAAAAATATGATTTCTGTAAGCAAGCTTGATGATGCAGGTGTAAAAACAGTGTTCGAGAAGGATACCTGCAAGATGGTTCAGGGAGCACTAGTATTGATGCGGGGGGTTCAGATTGGAACTCTATACAAGCTGCAAGGTAGCATTGTTGTTGATGGGTGCAACAGTTCTGTGGTTCCTGAAAGTGGATCATAAAATCTAGTGGTCTTTGGAGAGAAGACCATGTTGTGGCATCAAAGGCTTGGACATATTGGAGAGAAGGGCCTTCGAATACTTCATGGTAAAGGTATGGTAGAAGGTGTTAGGTTCCTATACCAATAGGTGTCATATTTCATGATTGACTAATGAAATGCCAAATATGTTCATCCTTTCCATGCTGCAAAGGTTCCATATTTTCAAAAATAAAAAAAAATTAAAAAATGAAAAGAGGGTATGCCCTAAAAGAAAAATCAAAGGGCAAGAAGAATGAATTGGTCAAAAGAAAGAAAATGAACCCCAAAGAAAAGACCAAGAAAGTGTGCTAGTCCAAAATGCCACTACTATCCTATTTTTTGCAAAGAAGTTCAATATGTGCAATCAATGACTTCTGTCACACTTGATGGATGGCCAAACAGCTTAATCTTGGCCAGTCCATGTTTAAATTTCTTGTTTTAGAAATAGTGAATGAAATCTGTCCAAACAGTTCAAGCTTGGCAGATCAGTAGTTAGGTAGAGAAGCAAGGGTGCTCAACAGTTAAATCTGAGCCCCTGGAAGAAATAAGGGCAGACTTAGATAGGAGGGCACTTAAAAGAAAACAAGAGAGTAAGGGTTTGCTAGTTCCAATGCACCCAATCAAAAAGGAAGAAAAAACGTTAGGTGTATTAGGCTGGGTAGGTAGTTTTGATGTTGCAGAAGTAGGTTTGTGAACAATTTTGTCTTTTTCAGATGTTGCATCTCATGGATATCATAAGTGCTATGGCAAGGTGGTTACAAAACAAATGGAGCATGACTAATTTCCCTTCCCATTTTTCCAAGAACACTTACTAACATCCCCTTAAGGAAATTGAGATCTGCTCAGTGCTCCTAGTTCACTTCATTTCATGAAAAAGACTAAGTGAGACTTTGTTTTTACTTAGGCAAAGGAAGCCACATTTCTTGTGTAAAAATACTTTTCTTCCATTATGCTAAAGCTTCCCAGAATTCATGGCCTAGATCCTTTTTATTTCCCTAAAGCCTAAGTCACTCTTCAAACTTAGTGTTTTGTGTAAACCTCCCTTTCATACTAACCTACTAACCTTATATTATAACTCCTATATAATGTTTCCCCGCCCCTATTATATATAAACTACATAAAACCCCAAAGTTTTTAATATTCCGCCCCGGGCTTAATTAAAGCCATATGTTAATGTTTTAAAGGGAGTCCAAGGTTTATCCGAAACCTTGTGGACAACTCTTCCCACGCACACATATGAACATTGTATTTTATTTAACGTTTGGTTGAATAAATAGCCACACTCACCCAACAAACCCAAAGTTGAAATACATTGCAAAACCTCGCAAAAACATTACAAAACGTTAAATATTATGGCGGGTCCCCACACCGTACCCATCCGCCAACTCCACCCATTCATCGACTGTCCAATCCGGGCTTTCCCATCGGACTACCCACGTCAATATCGGAACCCCTCCAATGGTCGAACAATAGCGCCTGGGTAAATGGCGGTTTTGCTGTCGTACATAATACACATGGCACCGCCTGGTTTTATCGCGTCCCCTCCACCCAAAACAACTTTTGTCCAAAAGCGGAGTGGGATAATACCATATACCGCCCCCGCTTCCTACCGCTGACGTCAACACCAACGTAATCGCCCACGTCAACACCCATGTCGTCTACCACCTCACCTCCGCATCATCCGCCATATCAGCCATGTCACCACCAAGTCAGCTTCCGTACCCCCGCTACATGACAAAGATTACGTTATGCTGATGTCACCCGACCGAAGCACGCCAAAACCTGCCGAAATCAAATTTTTGTTAAAAAAGCATTAAATGTAATTTTTTCGTTCATTTTCACTTGTTTCTTCTGTACGACTTCTGCATGCTTTTTCACATCCGAAGAAACATTTCGACTATACAGTCTGCCACCCAGCTAAATTGACTCCACAGCTCGGCCCCTCAGCTCAGTCTGCCATCCGCATTTCGCACAGGGCGCCCATTAAAGCAGGTATTTACTCAATTACCTCCAAACCCTGTGTATTTCTGGTTTTTTCTCTAAGTTACATTCGCAGAACCAAAAATCACATAAATTTAGTCCACAGCTCTTGAAAAATACACCCCAACCATCCCTGTTTTTTACATTTTTCTGCAAACAACCTATTTTGTCCATTTTCCGTGGAAGACCAGACTTCCACAATTAAAAACACAGTGCCGCATCCAAACCCATGCACTGCAACCTCTGTTTTTACCCATTTTTCTGGGAAATCCCTCAAACTCTGTCTCCCTCTGCAAATTCAACCACTAAGCTAAATTCAAGCTCGTTTCGACCTGCAAATTCTTTGAGGAAACCCCCAGAAACTATAACTTTACCTATTGTTGTTGCAAAAGCCCAAGCTCCAAGTTGAAAAATCATAAAAAGATTGAAAAATGGAGGCTCCAGTGGCCCTCAATGTTGCCCCCCTTAATGCACCACATAAAGAATTGGAATGGTTGCCCCTTGTTGACAGAGATTTCTAGATTAACGACTTAATTGGTGACAAGCCTCACCTTCAAGCTTTTTGTGAAATTAGGAATAGCCACCACAACAATGCTGATGTCTATGGAATTTGGGAGTCCAACATGCCCATATATTACCTCCCCCTTAGTAAATGTGCTCCCTGATATCATCCACTTATGCTGTGCCAATTATGACCCCACTGAAAGAGAAGTTATGGCTCCATCTGGGACTATCCTCTTCTATATTACCCCTCAATCCATCAATGAAATGCTACACTTTAAGCCAACTCAGCCTGTGGCTCCTCTCTCCATGGAATTCTTGCTTGACCAAGGTGCCAAACTGCCTAGTTCAGAGATAACCAGAATAGCTCAATTATTCATGAGACCAGATTGCCAGCCCAGGCAGCCACCTCCTTATAATCAGGTCTAGTTCAATGAAGTTGGACAATTCATTACTAACATGATTTCCTACATCTTGGGATTTAAAACCAGTGAGCATATTGATGAGACTATCTTAGTTTTTTTGTCCATGTTTACTCCAGGACAGCCCCCTGCTGTCCAATATGATTATGCCACCTTCATAGCTAATAAGATCCATGAACAATTCATGAGCCTGGACAGAGAAAGAGTGTTTAAATACACATCATACATATATCATTTGCTGTTGTACAATCAACCTGATAGTTTTCAAATTCCCCTTAGAAAATTGGATCTCAAAGGAGAGCGCAGGTCTATAATCTTCTGGACCTCAGTATTCCATGAAGTCCATAACTCTCCTTATACTTATGGTGAATTCATTGACCTATTCATACATCCAGCCTCTTCTTTATTGATGACAACTCCTCCTGCCCAACTCTCTAGTGAAATGCAGAAAATTTTACATCTCTCAAAAGGCTACATTATAGTTGACTGGTACTTTTACCAGAATCACACAGAGATCAGGATATATGGCTATGATTTTTGCCCCTATAAGCTGCCAAAATGTGTACCTATGAGACTATTTTCCTTGGAATACTTCGGGAAATTCATTAGCTCAGATTTGACTCATTTCTATGGTGCTAGGAAAAAGGTACAACTCAAAATAAGAAATCAATTGGGCCCTTTTGTCTTCAATAAAAGGGAAGCCTGGGAAGAGGCTGACAAGATTTTAGGGGAGCAACTTAAGCAGAAACAAAGCTTTTATTGGGCACCTTATGACCCTGAGCATTTCATAAGTTATAGAAAAGTGAAAAACAAGCTTACATCATATGTTCACCATAAAATCCCTGAAATTCAACAGTATGCTAACCAACAACAATGGGTAGAAGGCACATTAGTTGAAGAAATTACTGAGGAAGAGAAATTGGAAAAAGCCATGAAAGAGCTTGAAAAAACACTTGACCTGGACTCTTTTGGACAGGTATCCTTCAAGCTGCCTCAGCACACAGGAGGTGATACATCTTTTGCTGGGACATCTCAGCAGCCCACACAAAAAGCGATCACAGGATCAGCCAAGGGTAAGGAGGTAATAGGTTCAGAGCAGGATATAATGACAGACCAGCCAGCTACATCAAAGGAACAAGGCCAAGGGCAGGTTCCTCTAGCTCAGAAAAAATCACCAGAAATCCCTGTAATACAAACTCCTCTAAATGAGGAGAGAGGCAAGAAAAGGGACAAGCAAGAAGACACACCGATCAGCGGTCCTGAAGAACAACTAGGGGAGAAAAGGCAGAGATTGAACCCCCTATCAGAGGAGCAATTCATTCAGGAGATCACAGACAGTCCAAGGGAAGAAAGAGTGGTCAGTTAGGACACATCCCCAGTCACAGAAACATCGGCCAGTTCACATAGATAGGAGATTGGAAGACAACATAGTGTGAAATTCTATTCTGCCAGGCAGCAAAGTAGGCAAGACTCTGACATTAAGAGAACATTTACTATAATAAAGGCAAAAAATGAGCCAATAATAATTCAACTTTATAACCACTTGTTGAAGATGGCCCCCACAAATCAATAAAGGTTAATGTCAGCATATGACATCCAAGAAGGAAAATGATCCTGAGTCACTTCAAGCCCAAACTGCAGCAACCACAGTCAGCTGCTGATTACATCAGGACCAATCTAGCAGTATTAGCCAAGGACATCTAGCCAATGGACCAGATTGAATTACATAAGCAAACCAGAGAAATGGTATACTCCACATTGGCAAACAAGGCATTATTGGCCCACAAATTGTAGAATTCTTTAAATAATACCTCTGCCCAATTGGAGTTGGAAAAGGCTTCCTCTTTAGCCAAGGATAACAGGATCAAGTCCTTGGAAGAGATTATCATAGAGCTGGGACATGATCCCAAGGATGCCAAAGGCATCAAAGAATTAATAAAAAAGAAGGAAGAAGACATTGTAGCTCTCAGGAAGCAGCTCAAGCTGCCCATTACCATGCATCCCCAAACTACAGATATTGTTGAACAAAAATCATAAGAAGATACGGTGGACCTGCTGATGAAAATGAATGAGAGATTGGCAGAAACGGAGAAGGCATTGGAGAAAGCACTGCAAGGAAAGCAGGGAGAGTTGACCTCCCAGCCGTCTCAAACAGCTCCAATAGTTACAGCTGCTCCTTCTACAGTCACAATAGCAGTCCCTCCTACTGTCCCAGCATCAACAACACCAAGTACTTCAACAACAATAGCAGCAGGCATCAACACTACCATGACTACTGAGGAATTGATAAAGGCTATGGAGGATCTAAAACTCCAAGTATCAGAATTAAAGGATGCTAAAGAGTAACTAGCCAAGTTGGAAATTATTTATGATAAATCTAAAATGACAGTGGTAGAAAAAACAAGGGAGGTGAAAGCATTGGAGAATAAAGTAAAGGCATTGTAAAAGGACCTCTTATTAGACAAACCTCTGGGAGAAATCAGGAGCATTCTGTGGGCCAACATTGGCCAATCCATCACTGATGCATGGACAACAATACAGATAATTCATGAGTATATTGATTTGGTGAAAGTAGCTCAAGAAGAAATTCAAAAGGCCAGGGATTCATTGGGACACATGCCCGAGCAAGCCAATAGGCTAATATAGTTTTTGAACACACACACCAAGGAACAACTGGCAGCACTGGATATCAGGGATAGGACAAGCACCATCCTAATAATTAAAAGAGTTATGACCATGAGGAACTTCATACAAAATCTGGAGAGGAAGTGCCATGACATGCAAATGGAGATAAATGCTTTCACATAGAAGTTTACAGCTTTGGAGGAAAAGGGTCTGCCCAGTTTATTAACTAATGACTATAGACTAATGACACATGAAGACTATATTCACAGGTTGAATACATATGTGGATAGCCAAGCCACAGCATCATCAAGTTCTGTAGGAGAGAAGGCACTCCCATCTGGACAGAGCCTATATGACAATTTGGAAAATCTGTTTTTTATTGAACATGAAATAAGGCATCTTTTCACAGTCCAGCCCACTTTCTTCAGGTACACGGATGTTGATGAAACTCTAATAAAAATGCGCAGACACCAATTACCAGAGCACCAGTGGTGGCAGAGTATGCTCGAAATTTTGTAGGCAAATTTCAAAGTTTTGTTTATTTTTCCAGAACATAACAGATGCCATAAAGTGAAGAAAAGAGCAGATAAAAAATTGCACTGGGCAGCAATCAATTAAAGCGCATGAAAAAGCACCCGAGAAAGCAATGCCAGTAGTGCGGAAATTCACTAAAGTATCCATCGGCCGACTCACTGAGCAAATAATCAATGCATCTCACCAACTGAGTGGCCAACACAACATTTCTTACTTCTGCATTCATTTCTCTCTGTTCCCAAGAGCATTTACTCCTTCTGTAGAGTAGGTGAAAGAAGTTATTGCAAGATATTATCTCTTTGAGATATTTTGTAAACATTTTGTACAAATACCTCCCCAAGCTAAGTATTAGGGGTTGGTGATACCATTCTGGAACTGCGTTTTAAATTTGAGAACTCTTCTGAATAAAAGGTTGCTGGAACGCTTTGCTGTTGAACTATCTAGTTGTGGAATTAATGGCAGAAGAATATGTTGCAGAATTCTCGAATTACTTCATGGATCAATAAGTCTTTTAAACTCATGTTTTACTATTTCTGTGTTTTATATATCATTTACATATCATACTCTAAATTGCAGGGAAAAAGAATAGCTCAGAACTTACTTAACTATACTCTGTGTTCAATCCCTATTATTTTTAAATGTTTTCTTCAAAATTAGCATATGCAGGAATTCTTCACTGCTCTTGTTTCCCTGGTTCTTACACCTTGAATATAATTAAGGAATTCTTAGCTGCTCCTTGGTAATATTCACCCACTTTCCCTCTGTTAGCATGATGAAGGATTCTTAGTTTCCCTTCACCCCCTGACTCCATTCCACCTGATTCTAGCTTGAAAATTGTTCCATGGTTAATTACCTTGCTCTGTAGTACCCCCTTCTGTCAAAGAAACCATATCCAAAAATTCATCTTCATTGACTCCATTAACCCAATGGTCTGAAATTCTCATATTTTTCATCCCTATTCTATTGAACATCACCATCCAAAAATCAAACAACCCCCCTATACTTCATAACTAGCCTAACATATAGCAAAACAAAGCTAAATCATAAAGAGAGAGCCCTCTCTAGCTGCAGATTGGCTAGAATCTGCATCTAAAAGATTGGTTAGTGGTTACCTCGGCTGTATTCCCTTTTCTCACAGCTTTTGGGGAACAACCTGAGTGAAAACATAAGGTATGAGTAATAACTCTCTAGATTTTGATTTCTGTGAAAATTGTGTATATGGGAAGCAGAATCGGGTGAGTTTCCCCTCTGGTGGTAAGAGGGCGATACATATATTAGAGCTTGTGCACAATGATGTGTTTGGACCTATGAAGGTTCCATCACTGGGTAAGTCTATGTACTGTGTATCATTTATAGATGACTTCTCAAGGAATACATGGATATATTTCCTTAAGAAGAAATCTGGAGTCTTTGATAGGTTTAAAGAATTTAAGGCTCTCGTGGAAAACTAGACAAAGAAGAAGATAAAGGTACTGAGGACAGATAATGGTGGAGAGTTTTGCAGTAAGGAATTTGAAGAATTTTGTAAGAAGTGTGGCATAGCACGGCAGAAGACTACTCCATATACACCTTAGCAAAATGGAGTTGTAGAAATAATGAACAAGACGTTGATGGAAAGGGCAAGAAGCATGCTCAGTGGTGCCAGGTTAGGACATGAATTCTAGGGAGAGGTGGTGGAGACAGCATGTTGCCTGGTCAATAGATCACCTACATCAGCGTTGGAGGATAAGACTCCACAAGAGGTATGGACTGGTAAGAAACCCTCTCTTTCACATTTGAGGGTATTTGGATGTGATGCGTATGTACATGTTCCAAAGAAAAAATGAACCAAGTTGGATAGTAAATATGAAAATTGCATATTTATTTGGAACCCAGTAACAAGGAAGGTTGTGTATAGTTGAGATGTGGTGTTCAGAGAGGTGAAAGATGTTATTAAACATGAAGTCCACCCAAAGGAACCTGAGAAGATAGAGTTTGAGCTAAAGGAGGAGGAATCAGACTCTACAGTAGAGGAGGGATCAGAATATAAAGAGCCACAAACTCCGACTGTGAGAAGATCAGTTCGAGAAAGAAGGCAGCCAGAAAGGTATAGTCCATATACTTTCTATTCAAATTTTGCTTTATCTATTACTGATGATGATCCCAGAACTGTGAAGGAAGTAGTAGATTCAAAGGATGGAAAACTCTGGGAAGAGGCCATGGTTGATGAAATGGCATCTTTGCACAAAAATGAGGCTAGGGATCTGGAGGAGTTTCCGGCTTGAAGGAAACCCATTGGCAACAAATGGGTGTTCATGAAGAAGACAAATGTAGAAGGAAAGGTGGAGAAATAAAAAGCTCGGTTGGTAGCAAAAGGTTATTCCCAGGTGCCGAGAATTGATTTTGGAGATATTTTTTCTCTTGTTGCCAAGGTAACTTCTATTAGATTACTTTTATCTATTGCTGCTGCTTTTGATTTTGAGGTAGAACAGATGGATGTGAAGACAACATTTCTTCATGGGGATCTGGAAGAGGAGATCTACATGAAGCAACCTAAAGGCTTTGCAGTGAAGGGTAAGAAAGAACTAGTATGCAAGTTAAAGAAGTCTCTGTATGGGTTAAAATAGTCACCAAGGATGTGGTATCAGAAATTTGATACAATTATATGGGGACTTGGCTTCACCAGAAGTAAAGCAAATCACTGTGTGTATTTTAAATTAATTGGTGACCGTGTTATTTATCTGGTCTTGTATGTGGATGATATGTTGTTGGTTGGAAATGACAAAGAAATTATCCAGGATTTGAAGACCCATTTTTCCTCCAAATTCAACATGAAAGATCTTGGTGCTGAAAACTATATTTTGGGCATGGAAATTAAAAGAGATTGGATAAAGAGGAAGCTCTGGTTAAACCAGAGGCAGTATGTCGAGAAAATATTGCAAAGGTTTAATATACAGGATGGTAAACCGGTGAAGGTTCCTATTCCTATAGGTGTAAAGTTATTTACTAAACAATGTCCCAAGACACAAGAAGAGGAAGAGGAAATGTCTCGAGTTCCATATGTAAGTGCAGTTGGTAGCCTGATGTATGCAATGGTCTGTACTAGACGAGACATTGCACATGCAGTGGGAGTATTGAGTAGGTTTATGTCAAAACCAGGGAAGGAGCACTAGACAGTAGTGAAGCGGGGTTTCAGGTATTTGCATGACACTAGTGATTATGGTTTGTGTTACCAAGGAAGACTAGGATTGGACAAAGTGTTGTATATTCATGGCTTTGTTGATGCAGACTGGTCTAGAGATCTGGATTAGAGAAGATACACAAGTGGGTATGTGTTTAACCTATTTGGAGGTGCAGTCAGTTGGATGAGTAAGAAATAATCTATAGTGGCACTATCAACTGTAGAGGCAGAATACATGGTAGCCACTCATGCAAGCAAGGAAGAGGTTTGGTTGCAGAGATTGTGTTCAAGTATGGGTTTAGTATAGGGAGCTATAAGGATAGAGTGTGACAGCCAAAGTGCAATTTTATTGGCAAATAACCTTGCATATCATTCAAAGGCAAAGCCCGTTGATGTTCAGTATCACTTTGTGAGGGATATGATAGAAGACTAAAAGGTGTTGCTAGTAAAGGTGGACACTTTGAAGAATAATGCAGATGCATTGACAAAATATGTGAGCTCTGAGAAGTTCTCTTGGTGTATAAAACCAATGGGCATTGCAGGGCTGGATAAATGACTAAGTTGTCTTGTGGCCCCCTGTGGAAAGAAAACAACAAGTGGGAGAATGTTGGGTTGTGTTATATTCTTTCCACGACTAACCCACATAGTTAACTGGGGGGTTAGAAGCGGGCAAAGCCGCCGTTTCGTTGCGCCAATTGCATAGTGGGGGGAGTCATAGGGGTTTGAGGGGTGCAAAATTTTGTTTTTGGACCATATATTAGGTTGGACAGACCTACCTATGGTTTTCTGCATGATTTTTTGCACATGGTTTTGGACACAATGGTTTTCGTTCCATGGTTTTGGACGTGATGGTTTTCGGTCCATGGTATTGGATGCTTTGGCATGTATTAATATGTATTGTAACATTGAAAGGAACATAATGAAAAATCAAGCTGGTAGTCCTAGTTTTGGGATTTAGGGGAAAATATTTGTGTATATGTGTTTTATGTGTTATGCCCTCACATTGTTTAATTTTTGTGTTTTAGAATTCGTATGTAGGTAATTTCTGTATGGGGTTAAAACCTACAGGGAAAAGGAGCAGTCTAATGGAGTGAATCCTTTGTACCACTTTATTATTTGTGTTGGGTACATGTCGTGTCGGAAAATAAGGTTGCCAGAATGGTGGTGGAAATGGAAATGGTGGTGGCATAGGTTGTGTCTACTATGGCAAAGCAACTAGTAGCGTAGGTTGTGTCATGGGATAAGGTGAATATGATGTAGGGTATGATTTTGTAGGCATGGGGTAAGAAAAATGAGAGTACAGTGGTCCCCTCAATCCCTGTTGCCAAGGAGGAGGAGGATTATTCCCATACTGAGAATGATATGAATGTTTCCAATACTAAGGATAATTCATATTTTTAAAAGAATATTGACGTGTAGTATAACTAGGAAAATATGGTGCAGGTTCAGAAATCATACCTGTACTTACCTGTGACCATGATTTTCATGCCCCCATAGCGTGCAATGGCTTAGATGTCGAATTATCCCCTTCAAATGATGCCTTCAATCCCGATATAGATGGGCACTCATCGGCAGGATGCTTATCTGCACATAGCACACAACTATTAACACATTTGACATTTGTAGGGAATTCATGTAAAATATGTTTTTTCTACATTTTGTACAATAAATAGACAACGCTTCTTTTTATTATACCATTTTATGCTTAAATTTTAAAGAATATATATGCTTACTAATAGTATTCATAATTTCAGTTTTCATTTTATCCATTCTATTTTCCGAACCAATAAGAATAACATTTGTAGATCCAAATTTGATGTTCCTAGAATTTATTCTAATTCCCTTACAAGATCTGGATTGATTTCGTGAAATTTTCCTAGACATGTAACAAATCTAACCAAAGAAATCTGAGCAATGTCCCCCTATCCTAACATATTCAAATTCTTCCTAGAATCATCAAAAATCCCTCATAGACACAAGGTTATAATAATTCTCATATCAAACTTATGCTTTGACCTTTAAAGGATGTATATAAATCTCTACAAATAATCCTCCAAAGTTTAATCATCGCCCTATGCAATAGTAAAAATTTCATCCTACATTTCTCGTGTTATAAAATATTCCTTATATTTAGTAAAGAAAACCCTCTTCATTTTCTCCCAAGAATTAATAATGTTTCCTCCCAACCCCATGAACCAGTGTAAAGATGAGTCCTTAAGAGTTGCAAGGAAAAGCTTTAACTTCTAGGCATCCAATGAATAGTCATAACTCCTACAAAGTATATCAAACTCAAAAAGAAAAGAATCAGGATCCTCATTCACCTTACCATGAAAATGTGGAAGAACGAAAGGTGGAATATTTTTCATTTAAACGTTTGCATTTAGGTCCACAATTGGAAACCCAAAAGTGGACTTATCTTCCTAAGGTTGAGTCTCACCAACCTCCTCACCATGCACTTCTTCATTATCTTCCATCTTTTCTTATTAAAAAAAACTAATTCCTGCAAAATGTGAGCATTGACTCTGTTTCAAATTTAATTTTTTAGTCCCAACAAGCTCCTTCTTCTAAACTATTGGTTTTGATACACTTGAACTAATGTCTCCAGAATCCAGGTGAAAAGTACCAGCCATATTGGTCTGTGTCTTCTTGGTGTTCTTCTCCCCAACAAAAGGCCCATCATGAGAAACAATTTTTGACTTATCAATATTTTCTCTTCCCTTCTTGGGCTTCAGACCCCTATCTCTCCTAGTTATGCATTTTAAAAGAAAATCAATTTAGAAATGAATTAGAAACTGTGAAAACCTCTTGCTAGAAAAAATCAATTCAAGCTTAATGTTGCAGTTAATTCAAAAAAATATGTCTACAAAACACAATCAATGAAAAATAAATTCCTTCAAGCAATTGAATCACACAGTAAATAAAAAACAAAGCAGAACTTACCTCTACTACAGAAAAGAAAATAAAAATTTTACTAGAATTCCTTTCAACGCCTCCCCGACAATGACGCCAAAATGTTGGTTGGAAGAATTGTAATTCAATTCAACTCTCGAGACTTACTTTTCAAACCAAGGCCTCATAGAATTCGAGGCACAACACAATTAATGCCAAAGGGTCTAGAAAATTTTTGTAAATCATATCTCTATTTCGATAATTAAATTAACTAGGTTCTAAAAGGCTTCAAATAAAATCCCTTTACTTCTATTCCTACATTGTTCACACAACAACACAAAAACCACTTTATAGACCAGATCTTCACACAAAATGACAATCAGAGACTTTTCAAATCTAGAAATATTTCATGTCAAAACAAATGAAGTCAGGATTCAATGGCATATTCAAACAAATACAAGCTTTGTTCCCACAATAGAAAATCCTTTGAGACAACTATTGTTCTTGCATTAAAAATATTGTGTGACAAGGTTAACTATTTTGGTGTGAAATAAAACTTGCTTGAATGAAAAGTGCATTCTGCAAACTCAACACAGTCTATTCTTGTTGAAGGAAAGGTAACTAGGTTCGGTCTTCATAAATGTACTTTTGATATTCGTATTTATTCAAGAAAAAGAAATATTATTTTTATAGTATATGTCAATGAGTTTCTTGCTCATTGAAAATAGTTCTAACACTATTTAAAGTGCTATAGGTGAGTCAAATAGTCAAAAGAATAAGTTGAAGACATTAAGGGCATGTTATACCTTCTATGTATATGTATTATGGTCAAGAGAACACCTCCAAGCAAAGTCACAAATATCCTCCTAGCAATGGCACCATCAATAAGCTCATTCAAGCTCTCTACTCCATCAAAGAATCATCCGAATCCCACTCTACAAGTCGACCTAAAAGCAACCAGACAAGTTGACCTGAAGGATTGTCAAGTTGGCCTAAATATGAGGGACAATCCTCTATTTATAGAGGCTATCCACTCCTCACAAAACACACAACAAGAGCTCTGAAATCAATGAAAAAGAAGGTAAGGAAAATGAAGTGAGAAGGTCTCCAAAGGCAACAAAGTGAGAGGGTACACCACCGAAGTTTTGAAGGCTGTTCCAAGGACTACTATAGTAACACGTGCGAAAATATGAGAGTTTTTCTTGTGGCTAGGACAACAGTAAACCATAGTCACACATCCACCCTTGGTTGGGGTTGAAGCTAGGCCTACAAGGCCTACTACTCTAGCATGGAAGAAAGACCCTCAAGCGAAGAAGAAGGGAACTCAAACAAAGAATGAAAAGAGGCTACAATAGTCACACGTGCGAGAATTTAGGGCTACCAGACAATCACTTCCAGTCTGCACCTACACTTTGAAGAAGTAGCTCATTTGGTTGGAGAGAGAAGGATCATCATAAGGGAAAGACACCTTCTCTAGAGCAAGTGCAACAAGGTTACTAAAAATAACGAAGTGCTAGAGGAAGGAGGATGAAGTGCTGGGAAACAAAGTGCCAATAGAAGTGTTGGAAGAAGTGCCAGAGTACATGGTATAGAAAGGAGTGAAGAATTTACTTGTGCTTGGAGGCTGTCATTTTCAGGGGTCTAGGATTTGGAATTGATCAAAATAAGTTTCAATAAGAGAAATTCACTAAAGGGTTTTCCTCTCAAGAGGAGAGGTTTTGGCCCTGGCAGAGAGCCAACATCTTGTGTTCTTGTTTTATGTTTTGATAGAAGTTTGATGATGTACACACATATGCACTAATAAGAATAGTGAGAAGAATAAGCTAACAAGAAAAGTAAAAATACTCCACAAATTTTATCAAGAAACGAAGAATCAAACTACACTACTTTTCCCTAGATTCTTCAGCATAGTATCAGAGCTAAGGTGACATATCAAGGAAAGGAAAAATCAAGAACACTCATCAAGGGGAAGTATCTACAAAGTTGAAGCATCAAGCCTAGAAGTCTCAATCACTTCAAGGACAAGAAGGGTCTACAATCCATCATCCATCAAGGAGGACAAGCCTTACATAAAGGCACCCACAAAGAAGAGCAGATTGAAGCAGGATCTACATCAAGCTACAAGCCTTCAAGCAAATCTCATCAAGCAAGTCCACTTGGACCAGACAACTTGAAGAGAATCAAGATCCAGGGAAGACAAGCCATCAAGCCTTCAAGGAGGAAGAAATTGAGTTACATCTCAAAATATATCAAGTAAGTACATGTCCCCTTCTGAATATACATTAATGTCTTTTTGCAAGGAAAGCAATAAATTGGTAGGTACCAATAACTTTCTTGCATGGAAGAAGAGGACTAATTTATTACTGAAGGAGAATGAACTCCTAGAGCATGTCAAAATGAACATCACTATCCCTACTAAGGAGCAAACTCAAGCCTTAACCAAGTACAATAAGGATGATACAAGAGCTCAAAGTATTCTGATAGAATCAATCAAAGACTCTCTCATTCCTTATGTCGCCAAGATTGATACATTGAAAGAAATCTATGATAAGGTAGTAGAGCTACTCTCGGTATCCACAACTAGAGAAGTAATCTATACGAGGAATGAATTATACAAGATGAAGATAACAAAGGAAGGAATAGCTCCCTACTTCATGAAAATCTCTGAAATGAGAGATCAACTTCAAGAGCTTGGGGAAGTCATGTCTGACAGAGAGATGACAACTGTATTACTCATTGGTCTACCTAAGGAGTGGGAAAGCTTCACATCTAGCACATATGCCAAGAAGGAAGCAACCACTCTCAGTGAAATGTGGTATCTATGTAGAACAAAGGAAACCAGACTTAAGGCAAAAGAAGATGTGTGATCAAAGGAGCAAGATTTTGCTACCATGGCCAAAATAAAGGGTAAATTTGGCAAGTTTGGTCCACAAAGAACAAAGAACTAAGACATGTCCAAGATCCAATGTTTTGGATGCCAATAATATGGACATTACAAAATTGATTGTCCTAAGCCTAAAAAGGACAACAACATCAAAAGAAAGAGGGAAGAAGCTCATATAAGTCAAGATATGAAAGAAGAAGGAAAGAATAAAAAGAAGGAAGATCCTCCAGATCTCTACAATGACTAGGTCAAACTCTTTACTTCTAGACTTATTTCAAAGTTTTGAGTAGATAGGAGCGTGTAGGAATAAATAAAAAATGCATGGCTAGGAACATCCTCTAGAATCTAGTAACATGATGTACATAAAGTTCTAGATAACCATGTAGATGTAGCATTTATAATAAGAAAAAAAATGCATAAGTAGAAATATCTTCTAGAATATAGGAGCATGGAAGATATAGCTCAAGATATTCATGTAGAATAAGCATAACTTATAGGACCTCATACATGATGAAATAAAAATTGATCATAATAAGAATCTTAGAAGACCTACATCATCAAAAGGAAGGAAACATTTATAAGGCAAGGATCTTTAAGATCCTATGATGGAATCTTCAAAACAAGGTTCATGGACCAAAGCAAATGTCTCATTGGGAATCCCATTCATGGGTTTCAAGAAAAGAATGCTATGCAGGAAAGCTAAGACAAAGCAAGAAGGGCCACACCAAATGATGATCAAAGGAGAATTAAGATGAGATATGTATACATCAAAATTTAAGTCATGTTATCATTTGTATATGATTTAGTCATGCGTATAGTTCTATAACATGATCAAGCATGAAAGAATCTCTTTCACCAAGAACATGCTCGAAGGCATGCACCATGATGCAATGAAGGTTAACAAAATAATATGCTCACATAAGGAGCATAAGGTTGTTGACTAATAAGAAAGAAGAAATGATGACAAGTCCAGAAAGAAAGGAATGAAGGAATGCTCTCACAAGAAGCATTAGATGGTTGACCTATCTATCTGAGATGAAGAAAATGAAGAAAGAGATCAAGCATGTTAAGAACACCATGGTCACCAAGAACCACTATCTGACAAAAGGCCTTGAAGATATCTCCCGAAATAAGGAAGGACAACTCTAATAAAGAAAGAAAGGACCCTTGACACCCATGAAGGCCTTGGAGATACAAAAGGTGCAGATAAATTATTCTATTCTACAGAGAAGTCGTGATGAAGAAGCCATACAACAAAAGAAAAAGTAATGTTGAAGCACTATTGGGATGAGGTAATGATGGGTTACTAGATCAGTGCATGTAACCTAACAAGTACTATGAAGCATCCTTGAGGAGAGTATTTTGAAGCATGGACAAGATGACAAAGGAGTAGCTAATATGACAAGAAAAACCTGATAGTCACTTTTGACAAAGAAATGACATGAAAAACCAAGAAGGAAATTGATTAATTGATGGTTCCTCACCTAGAAGAAGTTCGAACAAAGACTTCATGACATTAAGAAAGGAAGGAGATGAAGCAGCTGAAGGACCCACGAAGAAGAAGCTGTTGATGAAGGAAAGAGTCCCCAGTTAAGAGGGATCTCTGACAGGTTGTAGTTGTTGGAAATAATACGGAGAGGGGGGGGGGAATCAATATTAGTCGAATCACTAACTTTTTCTTTTCATACTCTGATTTATATACACTACTTCAATGAAGGTAACTTGCGTGTATGCAATTGTCTTTACCAGCTTATATCCAGCAAACTTATGGTTTAGTTAATTCATCATATGTTGATCTTTAATCAGTGCATCAGTACTTCATTAACCATATAAATAGTAACCATGTGCAGTAATAACATAATAAACCCCCACACATAAGAAACACACTTGAACACTAATATTTAAGGTGGAAACACAATGTAAGACAAAAACCACCTTTTGCATTGTTCTTTTAATATAAGAAAAAAAAATTTACAATCTTGTACTGGTGCAGATTCATACCAATACACAAGAACCCACCTACAGAAGGCTATAACCTTCTCTCGTTCTCCAGTTCTTACTGGAAGGGAGATACAACCCACTAGCTCTTGTACTAGCCAATCCGTTTACTAGTACGTAGGCGCCAACCTACAGAAGACTCCAACCTTCACTCATTTTCCAGTTGCTATTGGAAGGGAGCTCGAACCCCCTCGCTCTTGTACTAGCCGATCCATTTATTAGTATGTAGGCACCGACCTACAGAAGGTTCCAACCTTCACTCTTCCTCTAGGGACCACGTTTCATAAATTTCCAGACTGGATACTCCTGGTACACAACACTACAATATGAAGGCCATGTTTCATCAAATTTTCATACTGGACCCATCAACAACATTCAAGCTCAATATTAATCATCACTGCAATACAACCAAAACCATCATCACTGAAGCAAATCACAATCAATCAATCTAAACATTTAGAACACTGTCACTAGAACACAATCACAAGAACACAGAGTAGAATCTAGAACTCTGCATCAATAACCAAAACCAAATACAACTTCAAACATCATATTTCATAATGTATACTCTACTTCTATGTGCCGAACCAATGTGTATACGTGCTTTTGACAAAGCGAACTAGTGTACAAATCTACAAATACTAACTTAAAACATCACAACTATTCCAGAGTTCAATTATACCCAGATCAAAGCATTTACATTGTAAATCATGCATTAGCATTCAGATCTAGAATATCCATGATAAAACCACATAATGATAGTTCATTTCAGGTCGTATGAACCTGATCCATCATTAGACTTCATCCATCATCATCCACTTATGTGCATCCTTAGTTCAGATCAAGTAAAGCATCAAAAACCCATAACATACATATTTTCTCTTGATTTAACTCTTCATAAGATATTAATTACTTACACACATTGGCCTAATGATCTTCTCCTCCTTATATAGTTTTAGGCCTTTCTCATACCTCAGACCAAAACCACTTAGGACCAATACCTCAGACGAAATACCTCGAACCAATACCTTGGACCAATACCTTGGACCAAATACCTTGGACCAAATACTTTGGACCAATACCTTGGACCAATACCTTGGACCAAAACATTGATTTTCCATCCCATATGCACTTTTCCTTCTGTGAAAGTGCGTGTATACGTATACGCTCCTTTTGTTCTGTTAACCCGCGTGTATACGCTGCTTGGACAAAGTGAACTAGCATATACTTCTTAAACCACTCTCTTTCTTCAATCTCTAGAGTTTGATATGTAATCCTTTATTGTTAACCTGTTGCACTATGAACTTTCATCTGTGTTAGTTGCCATCAAGGACAACACCTGTATCATAATTCCAACAATCTTGCCCTTTGGACTTGATGGCAACAACAACACCAAGACACTTTCCCCATTTGACATCAAGGGAAAAGGGCAGACCAAGATATTCTCCCCCTTTGATATACATTATGTTTTCCATGCTCTCCCTCAGTACATGCTGAATTCTCTGATTAAACTCCCCATTTGTACATGTTGAGATGCACTATACCGTCCATGATCCCCCTAAGCAAATGTAGAGTCTGCAAAGATATTTTTGAAAAGAATAACATGACTCTATAACTCAACTAAGTGAGTATGACCTCCCTAGGACTAGTGAATCATACATACATCAATCACCTAACCAAGTGGGGATACACCAAATTTGACTCATCCACCTAACCAAGTGGGGATATAGAAAATGTTTATACATGACTGAAATAACAAGTATTACATCATCCTTCCCATGCATAGTAGGGTTACAAATTAGGTCTTTTCATGAACTTTACAACAAATGATATACATGACATTTATAACAAGGACCAACAATCTAAACAAGACCATGATAGTCATCAGCAACTATCATACACCATCTATGATCTACCCCATCAGTATCTGTCAGCAACATCAAGATCATGGAGGGGATACATGGAGTGAAATCATTTTACTCGAAAAATTTAGGCTGAAGATAGCAAGAAGATTTGCAGACCTTATCAAGCTCTTCTTCTATCAACACTCAATAGTTGTCCTGATGATGGATCCCTGTTGGGATTTGAAATGTTGAGAGAAATAATGGTTTTACTGTGGGTTCTCCAGTTTCTAATAAAGAAGATATTAACCACAGAAGTCTTAAATCCAAAATCATTTCTGTATGTGAAGGGGATACATGGAGTGAAATCATTTTACTCAAAAAATTTAGGGTGAAGATAGCAAGAAGAGCTACAGACCCTATCAAGCTCTTCTTCTATCAACACTCAATAGTTGTCCTGATGATGGATCCCTGTTGGGATTTGAAACGTTGACAGAAATAATGGTTTTTACTGTGGGTTCTCCGGTTTCTAATAAAGAAGATATTAACCACAGAAGTCTTAAATCCAGAATCATTTCCCTATGCGGAGGGGATACATGGAGTGAAATCATTTTACTCGAAAAATTTAGGGTGAAGATAGCAAGAAGAGCTGCAGATCTCCCTATCAAGCTCTTCTTCTATCAACACTCAATAGTTGTCCTGATGATGGATCCCTGTTGGGATTTGAAACATTGAAAAAAATAATGGTTTTTGCTGTGGGTTCTCCGGTTTCTAATAAAGAAGATATTAACCACATAAGTCTTAATTCCAGAATCATTTCCCTATGTGAAGGGGATACATGGAGTGAAATCATTTTACTCGAAAAATTTAGGGTGAAGATAGCAAGAAGAGCTGCAGACTCTATCAAGCTCTTCTTCTATCAATACTCAATAGTTCTCCTGATGATGGATACCTGTTGGGATTTGAAACGTTGACAGAAATAATGGTTTTTACTGTGGGTTCTCCGGTTTCTAATAAAGAATATATTAACCACAGAAGTCTTAAATCCAGAATCATTTCCCTATGCGGAGGGGATAAATGGAGTGAAATCATTTTACTCAAAAAATTTAGGGTGAAGATAGCAAGAAGAGCTACAGACCCTATCAAGCTCTTCTTCTATCAACACTCAATAGATGTCCTGATGATGGATCCCTGTTGGGATTTGAAACGTTGACAGAAATAATGGTTTTTACTGTGGGTTCTCCGGTTTCTAATAAAGAAGATATTAACGATAGAAGTCATAAACATCAAGATCAACAAACTTTATATGTCCATCATCAAAAGAGTCACCTGAATCAAAAAAACTATGTGGATCAAGCAGTATAAGCATATTCATGTACCAAGATCTTCTAACATAATGCCAACAATGCATTATTGGAAGCATATTCTCCTCCTGAACCTGTGCTAGCCGTTCACTGTCAGATCTGATCATTGCAAATATCAGTAAGAATCATCAAGGCACCATCATTAATCAGATATACATCAATTCATAAAAACTTATGAGGGACAAGAGCACTTCTACATATTATCAACAGATTGTAATCATCATCAATTAGAACAAAAAAAATATTTGATAATTGACTGAACCATACCAGACCCCTTTTTCTGAGTCCGCCCCACTACTTTTTCCTCAAACCAACATATACGCGACTATGCAGCTTCGAACTTGTGTATATACGTGATTTGTCTTCATGATAACTACGTATGAGATTTAGAACACTGAAGTTTCAAACTTTCAACTCCTGCTGAGTCTGTTAAGTTTGTATATTGCGCTATGCCACATCTTTTTGGTTGTACTTCCTTCTTCTTCCATACCTTGGAGTGTGATGATGTTTTCTCCTTTTGGTATGTTGGCTGGAATTTTCTCCTGCATTCCTTTGCTATATGTCCAAACTTGTTACATGCATAACATCTTACATGTTTCATATTCCTTCTATAGTAGTCAATGGCTTTGTGACCAAACATATTGCAAGAAAACCAATATCCCTTAAAGTACCTAGAAGCTCATGATCTTTCTGTGTGATGGTATTGAACCATTCTACTTCTGCATCTCGCTGCAACATGTAAAAAATTATGACATATAAAACATTCAACATTATGCATCGAAGGAAATAACTGACTATCATTTCCATAGTTAGGAGTAAAATATTTTCTTTGAATGCTTTCTTTCCTTGGTTGTTGATGGGGTTGACTTCTCATCTCCTTGTTGAGCATTTCAAATATTGTATTAGATTTCCTTGCCTCATCTTGAGAGCTAGATTCACCTTCAACAGATTCATGAAAACCAAGACCAGTTTTGATGGTAGGAGACTTTGACTACTAAGAATATTATCCAAAATCTTATTACTATATTGAAATCATAACATTTTATCCTTTTCTTATAATTTACCTTATAAGATATTTACCTCAACTTGATATTGTTCTTCCTTTTCAATATATTTCTTCTTCATGATTTCTTCAGCCTTTCTTCCTTGTTCCACTTGTTTCCTTAATTAGAGAATCTCATTTTCTTGTTCTTCATCTGCTTGAGGTAGTTCTTCATTTTGCTTATTTGTTTTTTCAAGATCTTCTTTTAGAGAGAGGATCTTAGCTTCAAGAATTTCATAGTAACTGGATCTATCTTTAAGTCTTTTGATTGTTGTGCTCTTTTCATTTACTTCATTTCTTAATGATGTCACTTCATCCTGCAGCTTTTGAAATTGATCTCCCTTTTCCTTGTACTGCTTCCTTACTTTATTTTTCCTTCCTCCAACTGAGATTTTAATCTGGTAACTTCTTCTTTGAAGGCACACTCCCTTTTTTTAAATAGATCTTGTTGATCTATAATTTTATCTGTATGTATTTTAACTTTTGCCTCTATATTTCTTTCACTATCACTTTTAATATCTTCAACATTGCATGAATAGAGAAAAGTATCACCAGAAGACCAAAAATTTGTACCTGTTAGTTTTTTTGCTTGTTTATCTTCAACCTGAGGTGATTTTGAATCTAAATACTTGCTTCCACCTAACAACCAATTTTCTCTCATGCTGTCACTATTCCTTTGAGCTGTCTTCTTCTTCTTAGGCAATTTCTTCTTTAGCTTCTTTCCCATTGTTTCTACGGATCTCCTTCAAGCGATCAAGCTTCTGCCAAAGGAACCCCTTTGGTACCAATTGTTGGAAATAATACTAAGTTGGGGGGGGGGGGGGGGTGAATTAGTATTAGTTAAATCACAAACCTTTTTTTTTCATATGATGATTTATAACACTACTTCAATGAAGGTAACTCGTGTGTACACACAACTATCTTTAAAGCAACCAGCGTATATCCAAAAAACTTATGATTCAGTTAATTCATCATATGTTGATCTTTAATCAGTGCATCAGTACTTCATTAACTATATAAAGAGTAACTATGTGCATTAATAACATAATAAACCATCACACATAAGCAACACACATGAACACCAAGATTTAAGGTGGAAACCCAATGCGGGACAAAAACCACCTATTGTTGTCTTCTTTTAATATAAGAAAACCTTATTTACAATCTTGTAATAGCGTAGACTCATACAACATGTAGGAACCCACCTAGAGAAGGCTACAACCTTCTCTCATTCTCCAGTTGCTACTGGAAGGGAGCTACAACCCCATATCTCTTGTACTAGCCGATCCATTTACTAGTACGTTGGCACCAGTGTACGGAAGGCTCCAACCTTAACTCATTTTCTAGCTACTACTAGAAGGGATCTCCAACACCTGCACTCTTGTACTATCCAATCCATTTAATAGTACGTAGGCACCAAAATACAGAAGGCCCCAACCTTCACTCTTCCTCTAAGGACCACGTATCATAAATTTTTACACTGGATACTCCTAGTACACAACACTACAATATGAAGGCCACGTTTCATCAAATTTTAATATTGGACCCATCAACAACATTGAAGCTCAAAATTAATCATCACTACAATACAACCAAACCCATCATCACTGAAGCAAATCACAATCAATCAATCTAAACATTCAGAACACTATCACCAGAACACAGTCACCAGAACACAGAGAAGAACCCAAAACTCTGCATCAATAACTAGAACCAACTGCAACTTCAAACATCATATTTCATAATGTATACGCTACTTTGATGTGCTAAACCAGTGTGTATACGTGCTTTTATCAAAGAAAACCAGCGTACAGATCTACAAATATTAACTTAAAATATCACAACTATTCCAGACTTTAGTTATACCCAGATCAGAACATTTACAGTGTAAATCACGCGTTAGAATTCAGATCTAGACCATCCATGATCAAACCACATAATGATAATTCATTTCAGGTCTTATGAACCTGATTCATCATTATATCTCATCCATCATCATCCACATAGGTGCATCCTTAGTTCAAATCAAGTAAAGTATCAGAAACCCATAACATGCGTATTTTCTTTTTATCTAACTCTTCATAAGATATGCATTACTTACACACATTGGCCTAATGATCTTCTCCTCCTTACATAGTTTTAGGCCTTTCTCAATACCTCAGACCAAAACCACTTAGGACCAATACCTAAGACCAAATACCTAGGACCAATACCTTGGATCAAATACCTCAGACCAATACCTCAGACCAAATATTTCGGACCAAATACCTTAGACAAATACCTTTGACCAAAACCTTGATTTTCCATCCCATATGCACTTTTCCTTCTGTGAAAGTGCGTGTATACGTATACACTCCTTTTGTTCTGTTAACCCACATGTATACACTGCTTGGAAAAAGTGAACCAGTGTATACTTCTTAAACCACTCTCTTTCTTCAATCTCTGGAGTCTGATATGTAGTCCTTTGTTGTTAACCTGTTACACTATGAACTATCATCTGTGTGAGTTGCCATCAAGGACAACACCTGTATCATAATTCCAATAGTAGTGTTCTATTTTTTTTCCTAGTATAGTTTTGTCACTCCTGTCAAGGGTGATTTTTGACGAGTTATATATATGACATGTTGATCACTTGATTGAGGAATAATGTTTTATATACATGGTTATATTCCATTTTATGTTTATGTATGGTAGATTGATCACTAGATTGGGGAACAATGTTTTATATAGTTATATTTCATCTTATATGTGGTATCATTGATTATCTGTATTAGATGGTTTTGGTTAAGTAAATGTTATACATATGCTTCTCTTTTTGTATCTGATTTATGAAGTATGTGTATAAAATGGATGGTGATGCAAGTTTAAGACACATAGACCCATGGATGCTCATGGTTATGTGGAATAGATGGTTACTTATGATTTATGGATGATACATTATTTGTGTGATTAAATATGTCTAATATTGTACTAAGCAGGATGTGGTAGGGTACCTGGTCATTTTCCAACAAGGATGTTCAATTATGAATGACTGTGGAAGTCATTTCCTTAAAACCAAAATGATTGTAGAAGCCATGCACCATTCTGGGTAAAATGTGATTAATTTAATTTCATTATGAAATTCATTTGATTCCTTTGATCTATGAGATTGTATTGTGTGCAAGCCTTTGAACAAGGCCTTACCAGCGAACCATCAGATGGGTAAAAGCTCATAATCAGTACCATAAGGAGAAATGAAATTTTTCAAAGCACAGTAGATGAGAGGGAATAGAAATTAGGGCATAGAGTCCTAAATCCAATAAATATAAAGACGTGGAATCTTGTATATTTAGGGCGCGAAGTCCTGAATATTTAAAAATATCAAGTTGTGGAATCTTGGGTCTTTGGAGTAGATTAAGGTGTAGAGTTCTCAATCTACTAAGGCACGAAGATGCATGAAATAGGGTGGGGAATCCCTATTCTCCAGAAGAAATATACCACTCATGGATGAATTCCCTTAAATAAAATTTCATTCTCACAATTCTGGAATGACTTTCTAAAAATACAAAGTAATGTCCATCATCTCAAGCATGGCTTTCCAAAAATAGTAAATCACCTTGCATAAATTTGTAATCAAATGGAGTTGAAGAAAAGCGACTTAAAATATCATTAATCAATCCTAATAGTTCAATCTTGATTGAATCCCCAATATTATTAATATTATTATTTTCTTTTATGAGACTATGATATTATTATTAAAAAGGAATTACAAGACAACTTCATCTCCTCAATCAATTCACACATCTCCTTCATGACTCTCAAGATCTATGTAACTCTCTCTCTCTTTTAAATAATACATCACAATCTATTTTATGAACTCATCAAAGAATGGCATATTCCTTTTCACTCATTTAAAATATGTCATAAAATATTCCTCTTACGCTCTCTTTAATGCATATGTTACACTCTCCTTAACTAAGGCATGCATACCTCTTATTAATGGCATAAGTTACACTCCTCTAAATGGAATACAATGCATGCACATTACTCCTCCTTTATGACAAGAATTGGTTGCTCCTTGTATATGAGTCTCATGTATTCTGACTTGGGTGTGTAGATTATGATGCCAAGAGTGGAAGAGGATAATAGTGAGAGGGAGAGATATGGAGAGTAGCCAATTGCTTCCAAAATAAATATGAAATTATTACTAAAATCCTAAGATCTCTAGCTAGTGAGGTTGGCCATGAGTGGTATTGAGAGGAAGTGAAAATTGGCTTCCTTAGTTTGCCTTGAAAATCTCTCTAATGTTGTCTTTTGGTACTACTTGTGAGCTTTTACAGCTCAAGGGTTCTAGGGGGAGAAGTTCTTCTTGGATATGGTTGGGAGGAAAATTGGGTGGTTCACATTGAGTTGGTAAGGATATTGGAGCTAGAGCATGCTCCCATTTTTTGAGTTGCATAAATTCACTGCCAGGTATGTTGACAACATTATATTGTGTTCTTTTTGTAGTTCATTACATGGTTTTTTCTTATTTGGTTGTTGACCGAAACTTAGATATATATCAAATGTTGCACACTAAATGTTGTAGGAATTTTGCAATAATTGTAGTTTATTATATGTAAGTATTTTTTTGTATAGTTTCGTTGCAAGTTGATTTAGATCATGTCTTAATGGATGAAGCATTCAGGCTGCCATGAGTTTTATGAAAACATATTAATAGCATAAATTTGGTTTTTCCTAATCTTTTTACAATTGTAGATAAGTTTGCACATTATACGTTTGACAAAAGTGATAAATGAGATAGTAGGAATTTGTTTTTGGTTGTGGTTTTACATAATCGCATTTCTAGGCATCTCTGTTTCGATTCATTTTAACTTCAGGGGTATCTGTACCATATGACCATGTCACGCTAACTTTGACTTCAAAAAATAGAGTTTCAGAATCTGGTTATTTAATCTGCTATATTTTACAGATTTGCTGCTATTGCCTGGTGGTTTGTTTTGATGTTTTTTAACTGTGATTTACCTGGTAATCTCTATTTATGAAACCATCCTGTTAAATAAACTTGGAATTCTTATTTTAAAGTCTCAATGGTTAATATATTTATAGTTTAAATAACTTGTGACTGCTTGTTTGATATTTTAATAGTTAGAAACTTGTTTTGTGACTGCTAACTGTTGTTCCAAATTCCCCAATGGCTATAGCTACATCGTTGCGAGCTATTTGTAAAAATTAATAAATATTTATAGCCATTTATGTGCCTAAATTTTTGTATATGAAACAATGAATATGGATGACAGTTCTACTTATGTATTAGGTTCACTTATTAGCATTACTGACAATGAAAAAGAAGTTATGTAATCTTAGATTCATGTTAGTTAATTGTGGTGAAATCGCGTTAAGGTTTATGGTTGTAAGTGTTTGAAAAAATGCCTAAATGGCTGTACATTTCATGCTTGCAAACTTTTTGACATAATTATTTAATGGTAGTATCTAATTATTTTGGCTTATATGGGCTTGACCCAGGTTCGGAAGAATTATTTAGCCAAACAAATCCCGCAACTAACGACCTTTCGGCAATAGTCCACGGAGCGCAGACTAAGGTCTCACACGAGGTAGCAGGGGAGGGTATTGGAACCAGGTTTCTACACCCTTGGGATGTCTGGATGTGGTCTGGAGGTATCGCGCACTGCTTGGTAGCCTTGAATTGCTCTATATTCGCATAGATTCGGACCTAGAATGATTTTAACTTTCTATGATCGCATTGTTGACAGATCTAATCTACTTGATGAAGTATTGTAACTCAGATCTACTCAGAAGGGTCTTTAAGCAAACATTTAACAGATTTAACCAGTTCGCGTACTTAGAATACACTTAGATTCACATATATCTATAACATAAGCATATGCGCATAGAATAAAAAGTTATATCAATCATTCATATAGTCCGATTCGCGATAACTCACCTTGTAACACAAAATTTATAGAAACTTATCTTTATTTCCACTTATCACCAATACATCCAGATCTGCCCTGCACACTTAGTTGTAGGGGTCTACGCACATAGCTGCGGACTCTTCCAGGCCTCTGCGCACACAGCTGCAGAGCCTCTATCCACTACCCAAACCCCTCGACTCAAACTTATAGATTCTCTTAGAGTTCTCCCTCAAAAAACCATTACAATTCAGATCCAAAATCATACCCAAAATGAACTGCCTTTCCCTCATAGAGACACGCTCTATTTATACCTTCCTATGGTGTGTAGACCAACTTAATTCCTATTATTTTATATTATTTCTTGGGCGGACAACCCCTTGAATCGATTGTTTACATTTCACGCTGAGCATATTTCGGAGGTTTACAATATTTTTATCCTACTTTCTAGGCTATCAGACCCAAAACTGTTATGCGAGACCTCCGCTACCCAACGGTCCCCGAACACAATCATCATGACTTGTCCCAAGTCGCTCGTTGGTGTGTCAAGACGCTCTGTCATGGCTTCACGGTTCACCTGCCTGTGAGTGATGCTCGTCATCCTACTGCTTCTTTGTTGTCTCCTACAACACTTCGTCTGGCTCCTACTCCATTGTTTCTACCAATTATGTAGACTGATAATGCTCATTCTGCTATGCTTGGTTAACACAGAACACCCCTTCCTAGGATTTTAGCTCTAGCGAGGGAGCTGCATCCGGGACCTCCTTGTACCACCGCAGCCATTTTTGACACTTGTATCTACTCTTCGCATTGTCTGCTACAGCTTGTGTTGCAACTTTGCAAGACCTATGTTATTTTCCGTGAGATCCCAATCCTCCAGGTCCTTTAGAGACGAATTATTGACTTTGTTTCTACCCGTGGTCTTCGTTCGTTCATCCTTTCACCTTTCTATGTGGTTTGCTGACCTACCCCTCGGCGGGGCGATGACATCTTGATCACTTCTGCTTTATGTCTCCCTTTTTCCAGTACATTCGCTACTGTTGATGCTGTCTTCTGTGGAACATCCACAACTATCAATAGCATGCTCGTTAGAGAGTCTTGCTTCTCCATTGGCCATATCACCACCCTTGGCTTACTCCTTATGTAGAGATAATGAACATCTCCATATCGATAACTAGCATGTATTTTCTAGAAGTGTAGGTCGCCCGGTGGATGCCCCTCGATGATTTATAAGCGATTCGAATTTCAAATTCATTGGTTCCCTCTTGTTCTAGTGTCCTCACATAAAATTTGTGGCAGCATGTTCCATATCTGACTCGTACTCCCTCTCTTAATTGCCCGCCGCTCGCTCCCTTTTGCCATAATGCAGACATATTGTCATGAATAGTGACAAGAACGGTCACCTTTCTTCTTAGCAATGCATTGACACACTTTTTATCGGACAACCGCGATCTTGTTGATGAGCCAAATCGACGTGTAGCCTAGTACTTGTGTCTCTTTCCCCCAGACTGCTTTATTGTCCTGCGCTCTCTTTCAATTGGTTGGAGCAGTGATACTATCCCTCGAACGGCTAGTCAAGTGGCCTGCCCGCCCATGTAGAGCTTTAGGCAATTTCCATTCACTCAGCCTGGGAAGGGGTTTCCATTGAGTTTGGCACACTGAACTGTGCCCCCATCGGTAACTTCTTTGATGACATAGGGTCCTAACCAATGCATTCAGAGTTTACCAGCGAATTTCTTGAACTTATTGTCATATAGCAATACTAGATCATTCTCCTTGAAGGTGCGCACCTTGATATGGCGATCATGCCATGCTTTCTTGCGCTGTTTCTTTAATGGCTGATGGAATCTGGCCAAAAACCATTCCTCCTCTAGTTCCTCTAGCTACACGAGCCTTTCCTCCAAAGCCCCGCATTCTGCCATACCTATGATTGTTGTGATACATAGACTAGGAACAATACATTCCTTAGGCATAACATCCTCCTTGCCATAGACTAACCGAAAAGGTGTCTGGCCCGTCAACTTCTTGCACGTGGTTCGATATTCCCATAGCATAGTAGGGATGCGCAAGTCCTAGTCATTTCATCACGCATTACAGACCTTGGTCAACCCTATCTCCAAGATTTTGTTGAATGCCTCAATGGTCCCATTCACTTGTGGGTGGTATGGCATACTCTGCTTATGATATATTTGGAATTCCTTAGTGAGTGCGCTGATTGTTTCATTCAGGAAATGCGTTCCTTGATCAGTCATGAGAATTTTGGGACAACCAAACCTTGTTAGTACGTGCTCAAACAAAAACTTCGCAGCTGTTGCAGCCATGCAATCCTTAACCGGTTGTGCCTCTGCCCATCAGGTCAAATAATCTGTCGCAGTGATGATATAGTGCGTGCCCATCTTCCCCACGGCTTGATGGGTCCTATGAATATGATTTCCCACTTCTCGAATGGTTGTAGCATCATTTGTGGCTAGAGTGGCATTTCATCTCTCCACAATGGTTTCCCTATCCGTTGGAATATGCCACAAGCTCGACAGTATGCTTGGTGCAAAGTGGGCCACCATAATCCTACACGAAGAATCTTCTAGGTTGTGGTGCAACCTACATAATGTCTGCTAGCAACCCCCCCCATGTGCTTTGGCTAGGATCTATCCTTGCTTGAACTCTAGGACATACCTACGCAATATTTCATTGTTCCCCATTTTGTAGAGGTGTGTGTCTTGCAATCACGGTGAAGTGTGCTGTGCGTATCACCAATTCCTTCTTCTGCTAAATAGAATATCCTTGCAGCATGGTTCATGTAGTTAAGAAATGGATTATATCGTCAAAGTGACCATCCGCTATGCGCACCACATATAGCTGTGCATCCAGGAGTCCATCCTCTAGATTTGTGGGTTCTTTTCCTGTCTCAATTCGGGACAGGTGATCTGGGCCTGCGTTTAGATGTCTCGGCTTTACGATGACCTCAAAGTCATACTCCTAGAATAATAATAACCATCTAAAAATTCGCCCCCCAACACAAGCTTGTTCACTAGGTATTTTAACACTGAGTGATTGGTATACATCTTAAAGTGGATTCCAAGCAGATAGTGGCAGAATTTTTGAAGTGTGTATACCATCTCTAATCCCTTGTGCTCGGTAGTGGAGTAATTTTTCTCAGCTTTTGACAACTGGAAACTTGTGAACGCAATCGGGTGGTCGATTCCCTCTACTCCGAATTGAGTAAGTACAGCCCCTAGCGCGATACATGATGCGTAGACATGCACATGAAACTTGATGTCCCATTTTAGAAATACCAATATAGGGGTTGATGCCATCTTTTCCTTGAGCGTCTCCAGAATTTTGTTGCATTCCTCATTCTAGCAATAAGTAGCATCCTTCTTCAGCAATTTTTCCATCGGAGCTGTGATATGGGTGTAGCTTTTGATGAACTTCCGATAGTAGCTTGTGTGTCCTAGTGTGGTGCATAGTTGTTTGACACTTCACGGCGCTTGTAGATTGAGTATGACGGTGATCTTTACTGGATCCACCATCAGGCCTTGCTTACAGACCACATGGCCCAGCAGGTTCTCGAATGGGACAAGCAAAGTGCACTTCTTTAAGTTTAGCGCAATCTGGTGTCGATGACAACTATCCAGCATCAACTGTAAGCTTGCTACGTGCTTTTTAACCAGTCCAAACATAGTCCAGTCATCAAGATAGACCTCTAAGAACTTGTGTATAAGTTCTTTGAATGCCCCTACCACTATTCATGAAAATATCACCAACACATTCTTTAGTCCAAAGGGTATCACCATGTACTGAAAGTAACCGCATTCAGTGGCGAACGTTGTTTTACTCCTGTCCTCTAGCGTGATCTTGATTTGGTGGTATCTTGAGAACCCATCCATGAAGGAGTAGTCTTCCTACCCCCCCACATTTTCCAGTACCTCATCTGTAAATGGAGTTGGAAATGGATCGTTAACGTAGGCATCATTGTGCTTCCTAAGATCCACGTAGATACAAATCTCACCCTTCTGTTTCTTCTCCTGCACAACCATCGGACTTACCTAGTCGGACTCCTCGACTGGTTCAATGATTCCTGTTTCCAACATCTTGTCCAGTTCTTCGCGGACCTTTGCTTTATATTTTGGGTTCAATCGGTAGGTCGCTGCTTAACTGGTTTCACATCTGACTTGAATGTTATCTTCATCATTCCCATGTCTCCTAGGATCCCTTTTAGCTTCATGATTTTTGTTGGGAATAAATCTTGATATTTGCAAAGAAATTCGATGATCTTCTCCACTGTGGCGTTGTCCCAATAGTCCCCAAACATTGCTTACTTTGGCTCGTCTTCTGTTCTGATATTGACTTGTCTCATTTTCAACGATGCTATGATATTTGGATCTTCGATTTCGGGTCTATGCAGCTCATGGCTCCCCTCTGATTCTGGAATATTGACATTTCAGGGAAGTAAGGGATATGATGTTATCTTTCCAAAAGATGACTGAAGTCTTGATTAGTAGGGTTGGTGGAAATCCTTCATTGCCTAGTTCTTCACCTCAAGTAGAGAGGAAAGAAATACCATCTGATGGAGATGTACATAGAGAGTTGGAAAAAGTTAAGATTCCTATCTTTAAGGGTACCACAAAAGGGGACGTAGCAGAAGCCTGGTTAGAAAACATGCAGCTATGTTTTGAGTTGCGGAACTATTCTAGCAACCAAAAGGAAAAGTTGGCTATTTACAAACTTAAGGAGAGTGCATTATTATGGTGGAGGAGCCTAGAATCTCAATTGGGATACTCCATGTCTACCTTAACATGGGAACGATTTGAAGAGGAATTTCGAGAAAAGTACATTTTTGCTGAATGATTGGAGACGAAATTGAATGAGTTCCATGATCTTAAGTAAGGAACTAAGAAAATCCTTGAATATGAAGCATGATTCATGGGGTTGCTTAGATATGTTACCCATATAAATACTAAACCCCTCAAGGTAAACACGTTTTTGTATGGATTGAATCCTATTATAAAGGAAAAGGTGTGCATTTTGAGGCCTACTACATTGCATGAGGTAGTGTAACAAGAAATTATAGCCGAGGAAGAATTATTGGGGAACAAAGGTGGGGATGAAACCTCAAATCTATCATTCCATGGGAAACCTCCTCAAAGGGGAGGCCAATATCTAAGACATAATTCAGGTGGTTCACATCATCAGGGATTTCAAAAGAATCATACTTTTAAGAACCAAAGAAATAACCCAAGGCAACATCTTCAACAAAGTAATGCTCGCACTCAAGAATCACTTAATAAAAGGGTCAAATTTATGAAATTTATCCCACTAATGGATGTTGGACTTGTGGAGGACATCATTATAAGAAAGATTTCCTTGAAAAGAATACTGAAGCACAATCAGAGCAGGAACAAGCCATTATTAGAGATATGGGTAGAGCCCATAGGATTCATGCAGTTGTGCAAAATCACCAAGTCGATCATCAATCTACAGTGCTTGGAGCATCTTGTAAGCTAAATGATATGGTTGTGACTATTTTGATTGATCCTGGTGAAACTGAAAGTTTTATTTATCCTAATGCTTTATTGAAATGTAAATTGGTGGCAATAGAGAAAAATGATTTTGATCAGGTTGAGATGGCCTCAAGGCTATCTCAGAAGGTTGAATGCTTTATGCAAGAGTTCCCTTTAGACATGGGAGTGTGTGTCAAAAATGTGAATCTTTATGTGATGCCACTTGGTCACTATGATGTGATAATTGGGATGACTAGTGTGAATCCCACTAGGATGTGCTTAGTTGTCAAAGAAAAATCATTGACTTTTTGAGTGATGAGGGCCAATCTATGGTTATCCATGGGGAAAGGATACCTGTTTCTTTAAGACTTATCTCATTCTTGCAGATGAAGAGGAGTCTTAGGAAAAGATTTCAAATGTATGCTTGTAATGACTTTAAATGATGGAGAGCTTTCATCCTTTGAACAATATCCTTTCCTTTTAGAATTCTCTAATGTCTTTCTAGAGGAGTTTCCTGGTTTACATCCAAAGCAAGAGATTGAATTCTCCATAGAGCTAAAGCTTGGTACTGAACCTATATCCAAAGCTCCATACTGAATTTCTATTATTGAACTTCGTGTGTTACAAGTGCAACTTCAAGAGTTATTGGACAGGGGTATGATTAGACCTAATGTTTCACCTTGGGGAGCTCTAGTGATATTTGTAAAGAAGAAGGATGTATCCCTTCGGCTCTATGTTGACTACAGATAATTGAATCAAGTAACTATTCAAAATCAATATCCTTTGCCTCAGATTGATGATCTATTTGATATAATGAAGGGAGCCACCATATTCTCTAAGATCGATCTTCGATCTGGATATCATCAGCTCAGAGTTAAAGAAGAGGATATTTCCAAAACTGCTTTTCAAACTCATTTTCGTCATTATGAGTTCATGGTTGTTCCTTTTGGATTATCTAATGCCCCAGGAGTGTTTATGAGTCTGATGAATGGTGTATTTTGGAATTATTTGGACAAATTTGTACAAGTGTTCCTCGATGACATCCTAATCTATTCAAGTTCCTTAGAAGAGCATGAGCAACACTTGAGATTGGTGTTACAATGCTTAAGAGAAAATAAACTTTATGCAAAAATATCCAAATGTTCCTTTTTCCAATCAAAAATCCATTACCTTGGAAACATTTTCTCCAGTGAAGGCATTGATGTTGACTCAACAAATATTGATGCGATTTTAGAATGGGCAACACTGTCTACTGTGCATGAAGTGCGTATCTTTGTGGGTATGGAAGGATACTATCGAAGATTCATGGAGGGGTTTTCAAAAATAGCCAGCCCAATCACTTCATTGATTAGGATGGGAGTATGATTTAATTGGAAAATGAGTGTGAGAAAGCACTTTACAAGCTCAAACAATGTTTGATTACAACTCCGATGCTTAAGGTTCTAGATATGGATAGATCATTTATAGTATGTACCGATGCATCAAAAGATGGATTGGGTGCGGTATTATCACAAGATGGTAGGGTGATTGCATATGTTTCTAGGAAGTTAAGGCCACATGAGGAAAACTATGCAACCCATGATCTAGAACTAGCAGCTATAGTTCATGCCTTACGACTTTGGTGATATTATCTGGTGGGCAAGAAATTTGAATTGAAAATAGATCACGGAGGTTTGCAACATGTATTTACTCAAAGTGATCTAAATGCTAGGCAAAGAAGTTGGTTAGAACTCCTAAGTGAATATGATTTTGACATAACTTACATCAAGGGTACATTGAACAAAGTAGTTGATGCACTCAGTTGAAGACCACAAGTCTTTTTAGTAACTCCATTGAAGATTGATTTATAGGAGTGCATCTTGAGGGCACAAGATGTAGATGAATGGTGCAAGGAAGTTAAAGTTTATCTTTTTGGGGAGGGGCCTAATAAAAGCAAGGTAGAAGGGTATTCTTATGATGGTGATGATATAGTGAGATTCATGCAAAAGATTGTAGTTCCAAATCAAGATGGGCTTCATGAGTTTATTTTGAAAGAATCTCACCATGAAAAATATATGGCTCACCTAGGAGTCCAAAAGATGTATGTTAATTTAAAGAAAAAATTATTTTTGGTAGGCATGAAGAAGGATGTAAAAAAATTTGTGGCAAAATGTTTGGAATGTCAGTTAGTTAAAGCATAACATAGTCATCTAGCAGGATTGTTGCAGGTGCATAGCATTCCTGAGTCCAAATGGGAAGAAATATCTATGGACTTTATTGTTGAATTACCTAAAACAACCAAAAGGCATAACTCCATTTAGGTGGTGGTAGATAAACTTACTAAGAGTGCCCATTTTATCCTTGTTAGAGATCGTGCAAAGGATCTGAAATAGCATAAGTGTTTATCAAGGAGGTGGTCAGACTTCATGGATTTCCTAAGAAAATCATATTAGATAGGGCCTCTATATTTATAGGAAGATTTTGGACTAGTTTCCAGGCAGCCCTTCATACACAATTAAATTTTAGTACAACTTATCATCCAGAGACTGATAGCCAAACTGAAAGAGTAAATCATGTGTTATAGGACATGCTTAGAATTTATGTAATGGATCAAAAATCTAATTAGTGAGTGTAGGTTTTAACCCCATACAGAAATTACCTACATACGAATTCTAAAACACATAAAATAAACATTGCGAGAGCATAACACATAAAACACATACACATAGAGATTTTCCCTTGGATCCCAAAACTCGGACTACCAACTTGATTTTTCATTATGTTCCTTTCAATGTTACAATACATTGTTGAAAATGCAACAAGATGATGGAGCTTAGTGGAAAGGAGTCTGTTATAGACATTTTTGTGCCTCGCAGCATGGAGCATGAAATGTCGATAATTACAGGGATCCTCAGTCCCTAAACATGTTGTTCTTACCCCTAGAGGAACAAGGTCAGCAAACCACAGCACTTCCTATCAGTTCTCCACCTGAAAACACTCAAAAACAGGCTATTTTTGGATCATGTGAGCTGCTCCACTAAGCATCTGCGCTGAATGTCAACTGCTCCTCCTTGTACCTGTGCTGAAAGTCAAAACCAATGAAGGCTACCTGCGCTGGGCGAGATTGGCCAAGTGGCACAGTCATTCTGCAAGGTGTCAACTGCCCAGGAAGCTTCCAAACTGACACTTGGTTCAAGGAATTCGCCCTATGATGAGTAAGAGGTACTTGATCTCCATGTGGAAGCAAGGATCTCCAAGTGGACTCAAGAACTGAAGTTTAACTGAAGAGGGAGAGGACACAAGGCAGCTTTATGTCAGTCTCAAGCTGACTCATCCTTTCTCCTTCTACCCTATATATAGAGCTCTTCTATGAGGTCTAGGGAGGCTGGAATTTTGTGCAAAGTAAGGAAGTGCTGTTGGTTTACAGTTAGAGTTATTGGGTGATTGCTTTTATAGAGGAGAAGAGGAGATTTCTTGCTGCTGGGGAGGTGCTGCTGGATTGGAGCCATTTATGGTTGTAACCTTCTCAGAACCTTTTTCTTCTATCAATAAAGCTTTTGATGTTCTCCTATATACTTGTATTGCAATGATGTATTGTTTTTATCTGTATATTTGATCCATTCTAATCCATGCATCAGTTATGAGTACATGTTTCTTGTAGTTTCCCTCTCTTGTTTTTGCAGGATCTTTGTGTAGCTGGGCCGGCAAAGGGAGCAAGGAGCTGGGAACAAGAGGCAAAGAGAGAAGACAGGATCGACAAAAGCGAAAGACATCGGTTGGTCAATCTTTTCTTCCTTCTCTGTACTTTCATAAAGGAAAAATATCAAAGCTTTACTTTCAGTTGTTGCTAAGGAACTATCACCCTTAGAGTAGGGATAGGGTCATTCCGAGTCGGATACTTTTCCCCACAACAAACTGGCGACTCCGCTGGGGAGCTAGTATCTTGTTGGTTTATTGTGTTTCTTGCTATTCATCTCATAAACAAGGAGAGCACCAAATCGAACTGCAATTGAGTCTTTCAATTGCAAAGTAGAGGGCAGCTGCTCTGGCTCAGTTTCTGAGCAAGTTTATGATTTGAAGAGCTGATCCACAAGGACTCTTGTACTCTTTGTGATAGCTTTTCATCCTCTTGATCATCCCTTAGCTTGTACTTGACCTATAGCTTTTTATTTCAGCAAAAACAGTGAATTTTTGAGCTTTTTATGACCCGGAAACCCTTGTAAACGCAACTCTCGTGTCTCAGTGCAGGCTGTCCAAAGGCAGTCTGCATTTCAGCGCAGGTACTCCCTTTGGGAACTGCGCTGAGAGTCAGTTTGACAGACCAGAGCCTGCGCTGAACCAGTTAGGCTATGTCTTCCTGAGGTTTCCCACTGAGTCTTGGCCCTGTTTTCACTGTTATTTTGCTGCTGATTGCTTGTCATTTGTACTTGCTGTAAACCAACTTTCCTTGACATTATTCCGCCTCAGTTGTGTGATGAAACTGTGATTGTTCTTTCAGTATTTCTTGTTTTAGTTACAGTTTCCCGTTGTGAAAAGCAAACCAGTATAGCTGTGGCCTCTTAGATCCTGAACTGTAAAAGTGTCTTTGTGATCTTAAGAGCTAGTTTTATTACTATTCATGGCTGTTTGAGTTTGTTTGTTTTTCATTTTATGGTTTGAATTCATACATTTTTAGTGTCGAAACAAGTACCTGTAAGGCGTCTTTTGATTTTAGACAAAACTTGTTTGTTTACGCTTCAAATTGAATTCGAAAATTATACGACAGTTTCCTTTTGTCTTACATCAACATTAAGGGAAAAGAAAAGAAATACATGCATCTTGCATTTGCATTTTTTGATAAGTTTGCGTGATTGATCTAGGAGAAAGTGCATTAGTTTGTGCTTTGTGCTCTGTGTGGAAAGATTATGTTTTTCTCTCCCCTCAGTAGTTAGGATTTTCAAAGCTAAAAAGATTGTAAAGCTTGCTTATCATTTTAGCTGCATTTAGGAATTTGTACCAATACATCTCGTGGTGATCCTGAAAGACAAACTGCTAAACAAGATCAACTTAAAATATATTGAATGAATCTAAAAACGCTTTGTAACATAACGCTCACAATAGAGGTCTAGGTAGAGACGTGTTCCGGCGTCGTTAAACGTAGTGACTGTCGATCTCTACGAAGGTGGGTGATTCCTCCTGAGGGACGATAGCACTAATACGGACTTGTGCTCCCGCGTACCGTCGCGTATATTGGGAGACCCCTATAGGCATTTATCCTTTATCCTTAGGAAGCCGTGTCGGCCGCCCTACTGATCGCGATGTAGTGAACACAGCATTCACGAAGATCGACCACCCGTACCGTAAAACGTATTCTGTGGTTTCGCGAAAGGTTTGGCACACCCTCTGCCTAGATCTCCAGAGCAGTTTCTTTTGGTCTTTTTCAAACTCTATAACTGAAAAAGTCCAACCGAGCATTTGTCACTTCGGGCTCGTTAATACATCGAAGGCGACTAGAGTCATCTTTAGCTTTTCCTCGACTCTTAAAACATGAAAAAGCAAAGTTGTGTCTAAAAGCGTCTAATAAAATTCATTCAATACGGAAACATAATTCCCCTTTTTGTATTTTAGTTGATCAAGTAATCCGCAACCGTGGAGGAAAGTCAATTAAAACTCCGTCGCTCGAGGAGACTTGCGAGTCAACCGTCTTTGTCTCCGGAATCGAGAGTAGTACGGACGAAGTGAACTCGCTTGACCGGGTCAAAATCTCCCATTAAAGTTAGAACAACAGTTCCGACAACATCTGAGATTTTGGTCACTCCTAATATTTCTGGAATCCCTGCCTCTATTGAAGAAGTTCAACAGCAATAGAGGGACAGTTGTACTGATCCTAGTCTGAGGACAAGTACTTGCATAACTGAACCAGTTCCATCTGAAACCGGTCCACAGAGTCTTGTTGCTCAAACAACTGTCGCTGTTGAAGCAACCCCTTCTTCGGCACCAGAAATCTTTTACGAACCTGACGGTCTTCCTCTTCCTCCTGGTCTGATTGCAATAGAGGAAATCGTAGAGGACCAGCAAGCAAATACTCCAACTCATTTTGGAGTAGGCGCCACTTTTTTTCCTTCTGCATCAAAAGTTTGTTCATCACCACTGGAAGTTCCTGTAGAATTGTTAGGCAGTTTATTGGATAGACTTAAAATGTCTGAGAAACCGTCGACATCTAGGACTGTGCCAAATGACACAGCGACAGAAAAAACTCCTGCTGTCACTCCAACGATGTTTGCCGGCATACCAGCTGTCCCGACTAGCTCTCATCAGCTAGAAGGAGTCCACCCAGGGGCTATTACGACAACTTGGTCTGTTCCAGTTTGTTCTTCCGGTATAATACCCGGTAATTCTTATGTTGAAACTAGACAAATTGATCCCTTTGGAAATCAGTCTAGGCCATCCAGTCCTCAAAGGCAATCTATACCCTTGAGTTCTGGATTGTTACCATATGGGGGGCAATATGCCCTTTCACTTCCCCTTCCGGGGGGATACCCATACGGCAGTTTTCAACAACATTCAGGTTTGACTGAAGTAACGACGAGTGGTTGGGTACCTATGTTACCCCAACAACCAAGAGTTGTATATTCCATGCAACAGTGTGTACCTATGTCTAGTATCCCGACGACGCCAGCAATTGTAACCGTGTCGCAAGTTCAATCGATGCCTGTTGTATGTCAACCCCAAGTTGTAATGCAACAGCCCATTGACCCTGCAACACAACCACAATCGCCAACTGCCGGGACGACACAGATCCAAACAGGAACCATAACCCCGCATCTTGGTCCGTCGGTTAGTGTTGCACAGCAAAACATGGCTTCACAACCATGGATGGTGCAATACCAACAACCTCAGTTTCAACAGGTGTATCAGGGATCTGAGCAACAGATCTTTGCGAATAGTGGGCAACCCTATATTCAGAACGGGTTAAATCAACCACTTTACAGTGGCCAAGCCCACTAGCCATATCAGTCATATCAACATCGGTTGAATTATGCTGGTATGCAAAGGCCTACTGCTCAGGCGATTCCATCGTATCCTGGGTACGCCTCGCCAAACCTGAATCAGTAGTTGCCATTCGTGGCAACTCTAGAATTACCAGATTTACATCGATTGATGAACGATCCAATCGCCTATGCCCATTGGTGGCCAGCGATTCCTCACAAACTTCCTTCTGACATTCCTAAATTCAATGGAAATCCTGGCGAAGACCCGTCGAATCATGTGATGACATTCCATCTGTGGTGTTCGTCGAATACCTTGAATGATGATTCAATAAGGCTTCGCCTTTTCCAGAGGACATTGACTGGTCCGGCGGCTAAATGGTATATTGAATTACCTAGAGCCTCTTTCGACAATTTTAGTTCCCTAGCCACGACTTTCTTAACACACTTTCAGTTACCTATAAGGTACGAAACTGGAACAGAGATCTTAACCAATTTCAAGCAGACAACGGCCACACATATATCAGATCATATACATGAGTGGCGTCATCGTCGCAGAATGGTAAAAACCTATGTTCTAGATCAGCTATTAGCTGAGTGGTTTATAAAGTCGCTTCTTCCTGCTATAACAGAAGATGTGGCCAAGGGAGGCGTCGTAACAGAGGAGCAGGTTATTGCTCGTGCTCAATATTTGGACTTAGTATATACTCAGTCGGGCACGCTCTATGATAAGATACCTGACGCCCCCAGACCGGAATTTTCAATCCCTCCTCCTCCCGGATCAAATAGTGACTCTCATGCCGGTGATGGCGTGATTGGAACTGCAAACGCTAAGTCGACAAAGGATTCAAATAAGAAAGCCCGTAAGACTTCGAATCAAAAAGCAAATCAAGAGATTCTTGCTTCGGAAGTAAATGCCGTATCAACAGATAGGGGCAAAGAAACCAATCAACCAGGAAGCAAGAAGAATCAAAACAAAGGGAGGAAGAATAAACAAGGTGGGTCATCCCCTAAGAAAAATTCTTCAAACTCTCCTGGGAAAGGGAAACCACCTTCTGGGTGTCAGATATGTGATGAGGATCATTGGACAAGAGATTGTCCATATAAAGCCGAGTTTAAAAGATTCTTAAAGAATTCACAAACCCCGGCTGTATTGACTGATCCGTTTCCCGATCCAAGTCAAAATCTGGTTGATAGTGGAGATACTTCCCGGTGCCAGGTGCTAATGGTGTCGACCTCTGAACAGCAAAATGATGCTTTGATTTCGACAAAGTGCAAAAACTGCGGGAATCCGCAGTCGTCGAACGGTAAAGGAAATGATCAACCAAGCAGTTCGACGACAACTTCGACAAAAGTTGTGCCACCATTTACTACGGGAAGCATTCCTATGATCCAGGGGAGGAATCACTCTCTCCAAAATATCGGAGTCATTTTCCTAAAAGACCCTGCTTTAATGGGTACTTCCGCATCGCCACCTTCAAGGAATCTGGCGGAAATGACCCCAATGGAATATGAGACCTTCTGTTTCTAGCGGATCTAAAAGTTCGAGGATAGTTCCTATCTCGTGTCAACCTCGTTAAAAAATGAAACAAGGAGTCATGAGGATAGTTCTTTTACTATGTCAACCTCATTAAAAAATGAAACAAATCCCCTTGTTAAAATTCAAAGGTAAACCTTCATTCCAACCACCAAGTTGAATGCAATGAAGCTTGGGGGGCACCCTACTTTGACATGCGTCATTATGATGCTGGGGGCATGCAAATATCGAGCAGTTTTAGCACATAGTTCATGCTCGTTAAAAAATAAACGCAAGATTCGAGCAGTTTTAGCACATAGTTCATGCTCGTTAAAAAATAAACGCAAGATCCGAGCAGTTTTAGCGCATAGTTCATGCTCGTTAAAAAATAAACATAAGTTTATGAGCAGGCTTTCCTTTAGAGTTCAAGCTCATTAAAAATAAAAAATAAAAAAAAAAATGAACCGGTAAATACCCTTTTGAGATCGTAAATTCATCAGCCATAAAAGCCTTGGTCGTGTTTGTGCACCGTCACCTCCACCGTCATTTGGCCGATCATTCACTTCCATTTGTGTGTTTACCCATTTTGAGGAACATCTGCGAAGAGTGATTTCACCTAGCCATCCTTGTGACACTGCCGTGATTGGAAAATTCCAACTTGTACCTGGAATCAGTTGCTATCCCTGTTTATCACTCGTTCCTCAAAAGACGAGTCCTCTTTGAGCTCTTTTCAGACTCGTAAAATATGAAAAGTTTGCCGAGTTTTGGCCTTCCAGCTCGTTAAAATGACCGGAAGAGCTATCCCTCATTTAGACTTTAATCTTTTTGGACCTGAGGGATTATTACACAAAAAGATCGAGCGCTTGTCTTGTTCGGCTCGTTAAAAGTACCGAACACCCATCCCTTCTGTATTGTTTTATACTTTTTCGGACTTAAGGGATTAGATGACGAAAAAGGAATTATGGAGTTAACTTTCTGTACCTTTTCAGACTCTCTAAAAATGAAAAGGACCGAGTTTTCCTTGTCGTTAGACTCGTTAAAATGATTAAATAGCGACAAACTTGTCTTTAGACGAGAATGAGTTTCCCTATCGCTAAGCTCGTTAAATCATAGCGATGGGCTTGCCCGAAGGGCAGGTTATAGAACAAGCATATGTTATCCTCCTCAAGCTTGACAAAAATAAAGAGGTACTGGTCAGAAATGACTGGGGAAAAATTGGGAGAACATCAAAGCTTAATGGTAGCAAGTCGCTCTTGAACATGACACTTTTCTTCCGTACCACGTCGGGTTGGGTTGTTTCATTCACCGGTCTCATCACCATGGTCTTCGCCAAACCATCCACATTTTGGGGTAATGCTACCGATCCATCGCATCAGTGTCGTTATATGTTCAAGAGAGGTCATTCTGAAAGTGTCAACCGTGTCCCATCCACTGCCATACATTATCCTTCATCCATTCATGATCGCCACCCTGAATCATATGTCACAGTTTGTTTTCACCTCCACTAAAATCATTAGCTCCGTTCCGTGTCATTGATGTGGGATTCATTAAGGCCCTCCTTTGACGGATCGCTTCTTGTCGACTTCAGCTCATTATCCAAGAAGTTGATCTAGGAACAACCCCATCAGTACTTTGAAGCTTGCATGCCTCAATGGCAAGTTTCTCACTTCCGGCGACAGGTATACATCAATGACCTTCGACCAGAAGATTTTGCGTGGCGTTCGACGCCAAGTCCTTTATTCACGCCACGTGAATTGTACTGCAGTACCTTGAGGGTCATTATCATTATCGGTGATTCCTCTCGCGCTTGTTAACGGTTTTCATCATTGACCGGTAATCAAGCGATGTCTTTCCATGTTCGACTTCAGCGAAATTCTCACATGGATCGACTTGTACTTAGAGTGAAGATCGAACGAGTTTGAAGACCCCGGATCTAGTTTCATCCATCCGGGCTGCGATACATATTCAGGAAATATAAAAGCATTTGTCATGTACATCATTGCAGCAGATGATCATCCTATTCAAAGGATGATAATTTCAGCAGAAAACTATCAGTCTACCATCAGACGATCGTCTGTTCTATGTACCAAAATGTATTTATAAAGCTGAGCATGGGAATGCCCGCCTCAGCTAGATCATGAAAACAGAATGAAAAATAATGTATTGTATTGTATTGTATTACAGGGCACCTCTCAGCACTTGAATGAACTTCGGACCCTCTGGATAAAGCATTTCACCCGATAAACGGCCTCATACTTTAGGGGGCAACTGTTATAGACATTTTTGTGCCTCGCAGCATGGAGCATGAAATGTCGATAATTACAGGGATCCTCAGTCCCTAAACATGTTGTTCTTACCCCTAGAGGAACAAGGTCAGCAAACCACATCACTTCCTATCAGTTCTCCACCTGAAAACACTCAAAAACAGGCTATTTTTGGATCATGTCCGCTGCTCCACTGAGCATCTGCGCTGAATGTCAACTGCTCCTCCTTGTACCTGCGTTGAAAGTCAAAACCAATGAAGGCTACCTGCGCTGGGCGAGATTGGCCAAGTGGCACAGTCATTCTGCAAGGTGTCAACTGCCCAGGAAGCTTCCAAACTGACACTTGGTTCAAGGAATTCGCCCTATGATGAGTAAGAGGTACTTGATCTCCATGTGGAAGCAAGGATCTCCAAGTGGACTCAAGAACTGAAGTTTAACTGAAGAGGGAGAGGACACAAGGCAGCTTTATGTCAGTCTCAAGCTGACTCATCCTTTCTCCTTCTACCCTATATATAGAGCTCTTCTATGAGGTCTAGGGAGGCTGGAATTTTGTGCAAAGTAAGGAAGTGCTGTTGGTTTACAGTTAGAGTTATTGGGTGATTGCTTTTATAGAGGAGAAGAGGAGATTTCTTGCTGCTGGGGAGGTGCTGCTGGATTGGAGCCATTTATGGTTGTAACCTTCTCAGAACCTTTTTCTTCTATCAATAAAGCTTTTGATGTTCTCCTATATACTTGTATTGCAATGATGTATTGTTTTTATCTGTATATTTGATCCATTCTAATCCATGCATCAGTTATGAGTACATGTTTCTTGTAGTTTCCCTCTCTTGTTTTTGCAGGATCTTTGTGTAGCTGGGCCGGCAAAGGGAGCAAGGAGCTGGGAACAAGAGGCAAAGAGAGAAGATAGGATCGACAAAAGCGAAAGACATCAGTTGGTCAATCTTTTCTTCCTTCTCTGTACTTTCATAAAGGAAAAATATCAAAGCTTTACTTTCAGTTGTTGCTAAGGAACTATCACCCTTAGAGTAGGGATAGGGTCATTCCGAGTCGGATACTTTTCCCCACAACAGAGTCGCCTTCACTAAGTGGGCCCGCAGGCTATTTTTGGCGCAAAGTCTATTTTTAGACTATGTCTATTTTAGACATATGGATCATGGTCTATGAGTTGCAGGATGCTATTTGTGGATGATTGGTCATGTTGGTAAAAATAGATGGACTACTATTTTTAGACTTCCAGGCTAAAAATAGAATAGTCGAATATTATTAGCTCATAATAATATTTGATCTATAAACATTATCTTATCCTCTTGGAGCACTTCAGTTTGAGCTACAGATGTGGCACATGTAGCTGTCAGAAGGAAATATGCTTTTCTTGTGGGTCAGTTGAGCTAATGCATGCAGAATTCAGTTAGAACTCATATGGTTGAGTTTGGTGGAGTTGATTGTGGAGTTGATGGAGTTGTGTTTAGTTTGACTTGGTTAAACTAGTTGTATTTAGTCTAACTGCAGAATACACTAGTGATGAGTGATGTGAATTAATTGTTAAATTAATTCACTAATTATTAACTCATAAATCAACTAAAGAATACATCAGTTAACTCAGTGCATGGACAGTTCAGTGGAGACACGTGTTAGAGGTTGAGATTGCTATCAGTTGTGACTATAGTTGTGCATGAGATCTTGCACAATCAATGGGATTGAGTAATGCCAATGAGGATTGCATGGTTAAGCCAAGGAAATATGAGTTTGCTTCAGCCATTCATCATTATTCTCATGCAAGATTGCATAGTGGAGGCAGGCAAAGTAGTGGAGGAGATTTGAACTTGTGATTGATTCAAATCTAAGCTAGTTTTGTGTGTAGCAGGTGGAGATAGTACTGAGTACTTGTGAGGAGTATTGTACTATGTATTGTTACATGTTCTCAATCATTATAATATACAGATAGTGTGGGGTTTTCAGCTATATGCTTTCCCCGTGATATAATGTGTTGATATGTGTGATTGATGCTTCAATGTGCGCATGCGATTGTTTCTTAATTCCGCAAATTGATGATCAATGGTAGAGGAGGTTATGTATTTTGCATGCATTTCACAAATAGTGTATAATTAGGATAATCTCTATGAATAAGTGTTATATTATTCAAAATTTCTACATACATATTTATACATGCCGAAGCATCCAATACCATGGATCGAAAACTATCGTGTCCAAAACCATGGACCGAACCCATTGCGTCCAAAAACATGTGCAAAAATCATGCACAAAACCATAGGTGGGTCCGCCCAACCTAACATAGGGTCTGAAACCAAAATTTTCCAGGGTGCTACGCCAAACCCCATAAAGTGGGGTTACGGGTATGCCTCAAACCCCCTAGTTAACTACGTGGACTAGTCATGGAGAGAATATAACACAACCCAACATTCTTGTTATCGGGAAATCTAGTGTCCACTCGGATCTGCTAGTCCCACTAAGACTGGTAGCTATATTAGAAACAAACAAACTAAAACCACTTTCGTTTTCCTTTATGAGAAGTAGATAAGAGTGGAATGAAGGACACCAACCTGAGTCTTGCGCTTGGTTCCTTGCTTGATTCCTCTTCTTTCTGACAGATCCTTTCCACTTCTCCTTCATCTACCCAGCTTCAAAGAGCACCTGTGGAATCAAAGTAGCACAATACTATCTAAGAACAGAGATCTACAATCATAAAAAATATAGGACCAGATGTATATTGACCACACAAATGCATATATCATCAAACATACAAGAATGTGGAGGAAAAATTGAATATCTTCATTAATAATCAAGAATGGCAAAGAGGATTAAAACCAATTGTTTTGACCCAGCGTCATCCTCCATCATGAAATCCCTTTTTTCACCTCATGAAAAGCTTAGATCACCCAACACTACGATATTCCAACAAGAAACCAACAACACTTCCTTACAAGATAAAAAATTCCAGCCTATGGATTTCTGGGATGAGGGATCCATATATAGATGATTGTAGGGGGGTGAGTCAGCTTCTGGAAAATTGATTAGTGTCCTCTCTCTGGTAGTTCTTGATTCCACTTGGAGATTGATGATCTCTTACTCATCCCTGGGCGAATTCAGAGAGGCAAGTGTCACAGGAGAAGTTTCTAGAAGATTCCATGATCATCCACCTCGCAAACTGTCTCTGCCATTTGTCCACTCTCGCCCATCGCACCCCATAGAAGGGTTTTTTAGTGTGCATCACACCTCCCATGTGCATTAGGTGGGATGCATCGTACTTTGACCATGGAGCAGGTGAGATTGTCCAGTTTTGACCAGTTCTGAGCAGTTTTTCATGGAGAACTTCTGGGAGATGATGTAATCAGATGACCATGTTCTTTTAGGGTATGGAACAACACTTTTAGGGACTTAGGAGCCCTTGGTTTATGGACATGTATGATTGGGGTTGCAGTGCCCAAAAATGTCTATAACAGTTGCCCTCTAAAGCATGAGGTCGTTAATCTTTTGATGTTGGGTGAAATGCTTTATCATGAGGATCCGAAGTTTTTTCGAGCTGGAAGGCAACCTGTAATAAGATACAATACAATACATTATCTTCATAATATTTTTCATGATCTAGCTGAGTCGGGCATTCCCATGCTCAGCTTTATAAATTCATTTTCATGTACATAAGGCAGACAACCGCCTGTGTGGGAGACTGATGGTTCTGATAGAGCCATCATCCTTTGATTCGTATGATCATCTGTGCAGCAACAATGTACATTTGATGTCTTTATTTTCCCAAATATATCACAACCTGGATGGATGAAACTAGATCCGGGGTCTTCAAACTCATTCAATCTTCACTCGGAGTACAAGTCGATCCATGTGAAATATGTTCTGGAGTCGAACATGGAAAGACATCGCCTGATTACGAGCCAATGATGTACGCTGTTAGCAGGCGCGAGAGGAATCACCGATAATGATGATGACCCTCAAGGTACTACAGTACAATTCGCGTGGTGTGAATAAGGGACTTGGCGTCGAACACCACGCAAAATCTTTCGGTTGAAGGCCATTGATGTAAACCTGTTGTCGGAAGTGAGAAACTTGTCATTGAGGCATGCAAGATACAAAGTACTGAAAGGGTTGTCCCTAAGTCGACTTCTTGGATAATGAGCTGATGTCGATAAGAAGCAACCCGTAGTAGGAGGGCCTTAATGAATCCCACATCTACGACACGGAATGGAGTAAATGATTTTGGAGGTGAAAATGATCTGAGGATACAGGGTTCAGGGTGTCGGTCATGAAAGAATGGAGCATGAATGTATTGCAGCGGACGAGACACAGGTGAATTCTCTGAGCAACTTCTCTTGAAAATACTAGTGACACTGACATGATGGATTGGTAGCGTGAACCCTAAATGTGGATGGTGTGATAGACCAATGGTGATATGACCAGTGAACGAAACAACCCAACTCGACTGGGATGCGGAGTGAAAGTGTCATGTTCAAGAGCGACTTGCTACCAATAAAGTTTCTTCAAGTTTTCTTCCCAACTTTTCCCCAGTCATTGCTGACCAGTACCTCTTTATTTTTGTCAAGCTTGAGGAGGATAACATATGCTTGTTCTATAATTTTCCCTTCGGGCAAACCTGTCACTATATTTTAACGAGCCTAGCAATAGTGAAACTCGTTCTTGTTTGTATGGACAAGTTTTTTGCTATTCGGTTTTAACGAGTTTAACAACATAACTCGGTCCTTTTCAATTTTAGAGAGTCCTAAAAGGGTTGTAAAGGAAACTCTAATAATCCTTTTTCATCATATAATCCCTTAAGTCCAAAAAAGTATAAAATAATACAAAAGGGATGAATTTTTGGTAATTTTAACGAGCCAAACAAAACAACCGCTCGATATTTTTGTGTAATAATCCCTCAAGTCCAAAAAGATTAAAATCTAGAGGAGGGATAGCACTTCTGGTCACTTTAACGAGCTAGAGAGGCCAATCGCTCAGGAATATTTTCATATTTTACGAGTCAGGTGAAAAGAGCTTAAAGGAGACTCGTTTTTGAGGAACAAGTGATAATTTCAGGTAGCAACTGATTCCAGGTAAGGTTTGGAATTTTCCAATCATGACAGTGTCACAAGGATGGCTAACAGGATCACTCTTCGTAGCTGTTCCTCAAAAGGGGTAAACAATCAAATGGAGGTGAATGATCGGCTAAAATAGAGTGGAGGTGATGATGAGAACATGACTAGGGCTCAAAAGCTAATAATAGTGCATTCACAATGGTTATTTACCGGAAATTGGTTCATTTTTTTTAAATGAACTTAAACTCTCGGGGAACGCTTGCTCATTGCTTATGTTTAATTTTTAACGAGCTTGAACTCCACATAAAAACTACTCGTGCCAGTCTTATAATAAGCATATCTCATCTAAGATGCCATTTTTTATGGAGCTTGCACCTTTCAAAGGTTTGTCCCGGATCCTTTCTTTATGCAAGTTAGGAACGACCAATCCTACGAGTTTAAGGGTTTGAGAATCTACAAACTAAGAAAATAAATGGTCACTCTTCACTTGCATGCAAAAATGTTTGCATGCCCCCAGGTATAGTGAAAAATTTCTAGGTTACCATATAGAAGTTCCTGCTTTCTCAAGATAGTTTCCATCCACACCGCAGATAAAAACACTTCCTGGCTTAGTCCATCTGGACTAGGGTGGTTCTAAATCCCAACCTCCTAACCTTGATGAAGGAATCTTATTCCAGTCTAATCCCATTTTCCTAAATGGACGGGTGTGTCAGACTAGTCATATATCCTCCACGGAAACCTACCCTATACCCAAGGTTTTCCTACTGAAACCGACTAGGGTGCATGCCCCCTGGGATTTAGCCATGTTCTCCCGAATCACTCGCGCTCATCAGGTGGATGAATTGGAGATTGTTGAGACATTCCTTGTGTGAAAAGACCATTTAGGGATGGTATTTGACTATTAGCTATGTGTGAGCAAGGAAACGACAGCTGGTCTATGAGCTTGACCATTCTGCCTTCACGCTAAAAACACATTACTCTAAAGAGTGAGGAGACAATGGCTCCCATGCTATAAATATAGTTGCGTCCAAGGAGTAGATTATAATCTAGAGGTCCTCGGACTACCATTACATTCATGTAAACAATTTTCCTTCTCAAAGTTATGGGCACATTGGGAAGGATCCCTAACGGTCGACTAGTTCCTTTGTCGAAGCCTGTCAGATTTCTCATCTCAAGCAGAAGTGATGGCGAACCAAGCGCTTCCCAAGCAATTGAGGAAAGGATACTCATAGAATCCCCTTCATCTATGATGGTACCAACCATGATCATTTTGTAAGCTTGTACATTGATTCAGAATGGTACATTGGCTGGTACTCGGGGTCTGCCTAGTAGATTCCAATCGAAGGAAATGACTAGGTTGCTTGGAGGTGTGGCTGAATAGACGACTAGATATGACTCTGACGAACTTCCTTCCTGTAGTAAAGGAACAAGTAGACTTCCCCCATGCTCATCGGAGTCTATGTTTACAAAAAGAATTTGGACGATGTCGTTCTCATTCTCTTTGGTGATAGTGTCATCTAAAGGTGGACCTTCCAAAGACAAGATTGGGTTGACTGCCACCTCAACCTTTTGAATTTCATCTGGTATGGGTTCAGCAGGTTTATCTTCCGTGACAAATGCTTCGACCAACCACAATGGCGTGTCGGTCGGATTTTCAACTAGTGATGGACTTGGCAAGAGTTTCTTATATCCAGGAGGAAGCCATAACGGTGAAGCTGAACGGTCATCCAAAACTCTTTTAGCTTTGTCCAGGAAGGGACAATGGTGGAGGGCATGATTGCCTTCAGACAGTCTACAAGGGAATTTGCATTTTCCTTTTTGTCCAGGGACTTCATTTTCAGTAGTTGATGGTGTACACTCAACATGATCGTCAGAGGTCGATGACACTGGATTGTGCAAACGGTGAGACCAGTCCCTTAAGATCCGAGGGATGCAAGGACAATCTCGATGATAGTGGTCTCCTTTGCAAATGACACATGGTGATTTAGGCCTGGACGGTGCAGTGTGTGGATTTTCACTAGATGATGCATGGTTGCCCCTTTTTGCCTTTGGCTCCTTCTTCTTCTTCTTCTCCTTCTTCTTCTTAGTTACTTGGTTTTGGGCCTTACTGGCTTTATCAAGAGAAGAGGAAGGAGGAGAGGGAGAATTGGATGAAGTAGAAGGTTGAGGGGTAACTTTAGTATCATCTAGTTGCTGACTTGATTGTTCAGGAATCGCGGTATTCTAAACGATGGAGGTCGAGAAGAGCCATATTGGCAAGCCAATCGTCAATCCTGGAAGTGACAATGTGGCCATATGAGGTGCACCAACATCTCCCTAAGAGGAGAAAGGACTAGGATTTCCTCCAAGGGGAACTCCTTGGTTGGTGGACTCCATTTTCCTCGACCTAAGGCCAACATGGGAATGGTGATATTATTCCGATTAAAATAAATTTTAGACGCTTTGACACAACTTGTTTTTTCAATTTTTAAGAGTCAAGAAAAAACAAAAGATGACTCTAGTCGCCTTCGATTTTTAATGAGCCTGAAGTGACAAGTGCTCAGATGGACCTTTTCCTTTAAGGAGTATTGAATGAAATGAAAGAGACTACTCTGGAAATCTAGACAGAGGGATTACCAAACCAATGGCAAAACTACAGAATACTTTTTATGGTACGACAGTTAATCTTCCCAAATGCTGTGTTCAGTGCATTGCAATCGAAAGGGCGGCAAACATAGCTTCCTATGGATAAAGGATATAGCCTATTGTGGTCTCCCAATATATACTCGACGATACATGGGAGCACAAGTCCGTACTGGCACTTGTCATCTCAAAGAGGAGGAATCACCCAACCAACAGTGAAAGCGACAGTTACCAGGCTTTACGACGCCGGAATACATCTCTAGCTTAGACTTCTAGATGTTGTGCGTTAGGTTCCAAAGCATTTTTAGGTTCATTAAATGTATTTTACAGTTGATCTTTCTTAAGAAATTTTCCTTTCAGGTTCACCATGTGATGTATATGTACAATTCCTAAAATGCAATCTATGATGATAAACAATTGTTTAATCCTCTTTTTGCAATGAAAATCCTAGCTACTAAAGAAAGAGAGATGGTATTCTTTCAACATAGAGCAGAGAGCACACACTAGATGCACTGTCCTAAATCAAACCAACAAGCAGTCTAAATGCAAATGCATGTATTTTTTTCAGCTTTCTTAATGTGTGAATGACAAGAAGAATGCTAAGTACAAATCTGAATTATCTTTTCAAAGCGACAGTACTAACAGATTTCTCTTCAAAAACGAAAGGAAGATAATAACGACACTTTGCTATTTTGAATTGAAAATTGCTTTTGACACTTGAAAAACTACTAATTCAAATCAAATACAAGAGTAACTGTATAATCGACCATCAAGAACAATGGAATTCTTTTCTTTGACTAAAAACGACACTTTCAAATCAAAAGATGACAGTTCGACTATGCTACTACTTTGTAAAAGAGAACTGAAAATGGCGGAAAATACATAAAAAAAATTCATAGTTCTTTGCACAATGGAGGCAGAATGATGGAAAGGAAGGGGGTTTCCATAGTGGTATACTGATCACAGATAGCAAAACTCTAGAATAGAGCTGAAAAGAGTGAAGAAAAACCAAGACCTGGAGGCAAAATTAGCCCTTTCTGATCATCGCACCTGTAACACAGGGAAATAGGGATGCATCCCACATACTACACATGCGTGGTGTGATGCATACTCGTTTCCTTGAAGAGAGGGTGCGATGGTACCAGGACGAGACTTTACTTGGCTCTTGATCACAGTTTGCAACTCAGTTCAAGGATTTAGGCTGAGAAAATGATGTACAGTAAATAGAAATCATAGGGGCTGATCTAATGAGGTTAGTAGAGCCACCACTAAGGCAATTAGAAGATTTGAAAATCAATTGTTCAATTTATAAACAAAACTTGGAGATAGACTGAAGCAAAATTGATCCACTTTGCACTTGCATAGCAAATGCAGTTCAAAGGCTAGCTGGCTTGACTTCAGGCTCCATCTGTAAGTATATAAAACAAATAAATATAGAGAAACAAACAATCTATTCGCTCCCTAGTGGAGTCTCCATTTTGTTATCGGGAAATCTAGTTGTTATCACTCAAGTTGTTCCCTGCCTCCTGGAGGGAATACGGCCGAGGTAACCACTAACCAATCTTTTAGTTGCAGATCCTAGCCTACCTGCAACCAGAGAGGGCTCTCTCTTTGTAATTTAGCTTTGTTTTGTAATATTTTAGGCTAGTTATGATGCACAGGTTTTTGTTTTAAGTTTGTTGGAAGGTGATTTCAAGCAGAGCTGGGGTGAAAGTCTAAGACAGTCTGTTCCATTGGGCTATGGAGTCGATGGTGGTGTACAACTGAAAGTGTTTCTTGGATAGATGGTAATGCTATAGAGCAAGATAGGCAGTTTTGGAACAATTTTCAAATCTGGAAATGATGGAATGAAGTCAGGGAATGAAAGGCAATCAAGAATCTTTCTTTATGCTGGCAGAGGGAAAATGTATGAGTATTGTCCACGAGCAACTAAGAATTCCCAAATAGTATTCGAAATGAAGGAATTAGTGCAAACAAGAGTAGTTAAGGATACATATCTATGACTAATTCTGAGGAAAACATAAGTAATATCAGAGATTGAGCACAGGGTGCAATTTAAACAAATCCTGAACTATTCTTCTTCTATGTTACTAAGATTATGGAATACATATGAAATTTGCAAGCATAGAAAACATGTAACACAGTTAGAAAAACTTATTGTTCCATTGAATGACTCAGGAATTCAGTAGCAGGTCCCAGAACATCATTAGCACATTCAGACAACGCAGAAATCATGAGCTTCAACAACCATTTGTATTAGAGAGTCTCAGAAATTACAGCGTAGCTTAGAGAGAAAATCACCAACCCCAAATACATATTATGGGGAGGTGTTTATACAGAAGGGTGATACAAAATATCATGAAGATAAGTCTTTGAATTCATAACTTTCTTTACCAACTCTTAAGAAGTAGTAGATGAGGGAATAAATGCTGTAATAATTATGAATGTGCTAGCTGTCCAATCGGTCAGAGATATTTTGACTTTTCTGGGCTGTGTGAGTCAGCTGCTTGTTGCGCATTCATTCTGCGTTTGCTGTCCTGATGCTGGTACGTTGTTTGTTGTTGTCTTGGTCTTCATCATCGGTGCTCGATTTCTTTGCATTCAATGAGCTGTAGTGACCATTCCATTTCTGCCTTGCGCTGCTTTTTCTTTCCTTTGACAGGTGGACCATGCTATTTGTATGTGCTGACTTGTAGTTGATCAAAAGGAATTAATAAACAAATCACCTTAGCAATGTCTCCATCATTCCTTTCCACCAATCCTCTGTAGGTAGTTGATGTCTTTGTATCTTTATCAATGTTTCATCAGCTTCAGTGTATTTATAAAAGTTTGGCTGGATTTCAAAGAGATGGCTTATCTCATGCTCAATGTAAAATAGGTTTTCTAGTTTGTCATAGAGACTTTGTCCAGATGGAGGCAGTGTCTCTTCTGATGTGATTGAGGACGCTGTGATTTGATTGGAGGCATAGTTGTTTACCCTATTGGCATAATGCTCATGAGATAGCAGTCTTCCAGCGCTAGTTACTAAACTTGGTAGCCCTCTGCTCTGTAATGCTGCAAACTTTATTCTGAACTCATTTACCTCTGCTTGCATTTCTTGGCATTTTCTTTCTAGAGTTTGTACAAAATTCCTTAGGGTTAGCACCCTTTTTACTAGTAAGATGGTATTTGTACTATTCCTAATACCTATCACTGCGAGTTGCTCTTTAGTATGAGTATTTAGAAATTGAATCATCCTATTGGCTTGCTCAGGCATATTCCCTAATGATGCTCTAGCCTTTTGGTTTTCAAATTGAGCTAAGCCTATTAAGTCCATTTGCTCATGTATGGTCTCAATTGATTACCATTGGTCTGTGATGGATTGGCCGATCTTGGCCAACAAAATTTTCTTGACCTCAGCTAGGGTCCTATCAAGAGTAAGCTCTTTCTCTAGCTCCTTTATTCTTTTTTCCAAGGTTTTCACTTCCCTTGTCTTCTCAGCTACATCCTGCTTTTACTTGTCATATCTTTCCTCAATTTTGGCCAGCTTTTCTTTGGCCCCTTTCAATTCTGCCATCTGCACTTCCAGGGCTTTTATTTCTTTCATCATTCCCTCCATACTCAAGCTGGTCTCTTGCTCTGTTGTTGCTGTAGTTGCTGAAAGTGGTGCTGAACTTGAGGTACCTGCTTCTGATGTTGGATCAACGGGAGGGACTGTTGTGGTGGCCATAGGAGGAGCAGGTGTAAGGATGTGAGCTGTTTGAATTGGCTGAGAGGTCAACTCTCCCTGTCTTCCTTGCAATGATGCCTCTAAGGCACTCTCTATTTCTATCAACCTTTTATGCAAGCTCATAAGCAAAGTAACCACATCCTGCTCTTCTTTTTGTTGTGCTATTTCTGTGGTTTGAGGATGTAGTGTTGCTGGCAGCCTGAGTTGTCTTCTGAGGGTTTCTATGCCTTCCTCTTTCTTTTTTATTAAGGCCTGAATGCCTTTCGGATCCTGGGGATCATGCCCCAACTCTATAATAATTTCCTCTAAGGACTTGATTCTATTTTCCTTGGCCTGTGATGAAGCTTTCTCCAATTCTAGTTGGGTATAAGTATTGCGCAGAGAGTTTTGCAATCTATGGGCCAACAATGTTTTGTTTGCCAAGGTAGAATATACCATTTCCCCGGTCTGCTTGTGCAATTCAATCTGGTCCAAAAGATTCCAAGTCAATTGATTTTTCAAGGTTTTTTATTGCTTTTTTAGTTATCTCTTCTTTAGTAAGCTCCTCTACAAGTGTGCCCTCTACCCATTCTTGTTGGTTGGCATATTGTTCAATTTCAGGGATTCTATGATGGGGATACCCTGTGAGCTTGTTTTGACCCTTCTAAAGCTTATGAAGTGTTTAGGGCCATATGGTGACCAATAGAAACTCAGTTTGAGCTTGAGTTTTTCTCTCAGAATCTCATCAACATCCTTCCATTCTTCTTCCCTTTTATTGAAGATGAAGGGGCCCAATTGATGTCTTATTTTAAGCTATGCCTTTTTCCTAACACTATAGAAGTGTTTTAAGTCTAAACTGTTGAGCTGCCTGTAGTACTCCAAGGCAAAGAGTCTCATGGGGACATATTTTGGTAGCTTGCATGGGGCTAATTCACAACCTTAGATCCTTATTACAGTGTGGTTTTGGTAGTAATACCAGTCATCAATGTTGTATCCCTTTGAGAGATGTAGAATTCTCTACATTTCAGCAGTGAGCCTAGGAGGAGGATCTGCTGACAAAAGGCAAGTGGCTGGGAAGACAAAGAGGTCAATGAACTCACAATATGTGTAGGGGGAGATATTAACATGATGGAACACTGATGACCAGAATATCACAGATCTTCGCTCCCCCCTAGCATCCAATTTCTTAAGGAAAACCGGGAAAATTTCAGACTGATAATATAGCAATAAATAATAGATATATGAGGTGTATTTGAATACCCTTTCCCTCTCTAAGTTCATGAACTTCTCATGAATCTTTTTGGCTATGAAGGTGGCATAGTCATACTTGACAGCAGGGGGCTGTCCTAGAGTGAAGATAGACATCAAGGCAAAGGCAGTTTCATCTACAATTTCACTGGTTCTGAATCCCAGGATGTAGGAGATCATATCTATGAGCAATTTTCCCTCCTCATTAAACCAAGCATGGTGATAGGGAATTGTGAATTTGGAGTAACACTCTGGTGGCATAAACAGCTTGGCGACTCTGTCAATTTCTGCAGAGGACAACTTTGAGGCTTGATCCAGTAATTGTTTCATGGAAAGGGAGACCAGAGGCTGAGTTGGCTTGAATTGCAACATCTGATTTATGGACTGAGGAGTAATGTAAAAGAGGAAATTTCCAGCAGGGTCCATCACTGCCCTTTGAGAAGGCTCATAGTTAGCACAACACTGATGGATGAGGTCAGGGAAGACATTTACTAAGGGCAGGTAGTACATTGGCAAGTTGGATTCCCATATTCCAAATAGGTCATCTTTATTTCTGAATTTATTCCTTATCTCATAGAAAGCTTGAAGGTGAGGCTTGACTCCCTCCATATCAGCAATTTGATAGTCTCTGTTTGCCAGAGGTATCTATTCTAACTCTCTACGGGGTGAATTTAGTGGTGCAATATTTAAGGCTACAGGGGCCTCCATGATTTTACTGGGATTATAATTGGATTTGGTGTATACTTCAAAGAGGAAAACAAAGTCTTGACCGTGGTCTTTTAGAAAGGAACTTACAGTTTTAAGTTTTGTGCAAAGATGACCCCGCTGGGCAGAATTCAAGGGAAAATAAAGAGTATGCAGGGCTCTATAACAAGTGAGTTCGAAAACTGTGGAGAAAGAAAGATTTTGCTAGTTTTCTTTAGTGGTTTTGTAGGTGACCAGGGGCCAGATTTCGAGCTTTAAAGGCAATTTTATCAGAGGGTGACAGAGTTCCAAGGTTTTGGTTGCAAATGAGGTTATACAGTGGGGCAGAGAGGAGAAGCTCGCGGGTGCCAATGTCTTCAAATTGAATTTTAGGTGTATTAGCGATTTTTGCAGAGAAACTATGAAAAACAGGGTTACGGGAGTTTCCTGGGTAAATACCTGTTTTTGGAGGCTGTGCTATGAAATGCGGTTGCAGGCAGAGCCAAGGAGGTCGGATTGCAGGTTGACTATGCCCGGATAGCAGACTGGAACGTCGAAGGTAGGTTGGACGTGATTTTCATGCAGAGACTTTCGTTATTGGTCGCATAAAAAACAACAAAACATCACTTTCATTAGTTTTTAACAAAAAATTGTGATTTTGCAGGCTTTTGGCGCTTTTTTGTGCTGACATCAGCGTGACGTCACATGGCACTGTAGCAGGGTACGGTGGGTAACGTGGCGCCTGACGTGGATGGGTGATGGGGCGGCCAGGGAGGACTGTATAGTAGCGGGGGTGCTGATGAAAAGGCTGACGTAGAGTTGACATGGGCGGCGGGGAGGACAAGCGGTAAGCGGTTTGCTATCGGACCGCATTTGGTACGGGGGTGGTATGTGTCAGCGCGGGCCCGATGCAATCAGAATGGGCCACGCGTCCCCGCGTATGGCAGAAAAACCGCCTTCTATCGGGAGCTAACCCTCGTACAGTGGGGTCACTCCGAAATCGGCGAGGGCCGTCGGATCTAGGAGGGCGGATCAGGAGGGTTGACGGGATGAAAAGTTGTGGGTACGATACGACGCGGGGACCCGCCCGTATATTTAAACATTATAAAATTATGTCGAGGGATAAACTTTAGGTTTAATGGGTTTTGTGGGTTCAGCGCATATGGTCATGGTTATTCATTTGATTAAATATCAAATGAAACCCAAAATATATGAGCGCAGTGGGTAATGTAGTAAGGTTTATGCGTGGGGGCTGACCATGGTTATTAATTTAACCAAATGTTAAATTATCCCAAGGTATATACACGGAAGGGCTAATATAAGTCCCAAATGAACTTTACATTTCCCAAACTTTGTATTATATGGCTATAGTGCCAAGGGGTGGGGATATTTACATTTTTTGGGTTTTTAATATAGTTTTTATTTCGTTGTAAAAATAGGGGTGGGGAAAATGACTTAGGGAGCTAAATAATAGAGTTAGGTGTTAATCTGATTTTATGGAGTGAGATTTCATAAGTAAATGCCAATTTTATAAAGTGGAAAACTTAGACATAAGAAAATGAGAGGAATGTGTAATGATGAATTTTTACACAAGAAATGTGGCTTATTTCTACTAAGCAAAATGAGATTTTAACTTAGTATTTCTCATAGAATGAAGTGAAACAGGACTATTGGGCAGATCCCAATGTCCTTGAGAGGATGTTAGCAAATATTTATGGGGGAATGATAGGGGAATTAGTCATGCTTCCACTGTTCTACAAACAAACAACTGCCTAGGAACCAATATCATTGATGAGATGAGTCATTTTGATAAGACAAAAGTGAGCACCCACCTGCTTCTGCAACCTCAAACTACCTACCCAGCCTAATACACCTAACATTTTTTCTTCCTTTGGATTGGGTGCATCTGGACAGCAAACCCTGATTGTCCTCTTTTTCTTTTGACTTCCCTCCTACCTAAGTCTACCCTTATCTCTTCCAAGTGCCCAGATTAAGTAGTTGGGCTCCTTAATTTCTCTACTTATTTACTCATCTGCCAAGCTTGAAATGTTTGGACAAATATTCTTTCTCTATTCTACAACAACAAATTTAAACATGGAATGGTCCAGATTTAACTGTTGGGCCACCCATCAAGTGTTGTAAGCACAATATCTGCACATTGTGAATTTGCAAAAAAGATAGAAGTGGCATTTTTGACTGGCCACTTTCCTAGTCTTTCTTGGGGTTCATTTCTATTACTTTTTCCTAACCAATTTACTCTTTTTGCCCTTTGATTTTTCTTTTAGGGAATACCCTCTTTACATTTTTTAATTTTCCCTATCTGTATATAAAATATGGAACCTTTGTAGCATGAAAAGATGAACATATTTGGCACTTCCCTGATCAATCATGAAAAATGAAACCTATTGGTATAGGAACCTAACAGTGGCTCCACTTGGGGATGGCTTTTCCTGGTGAAAAGCCAAGAACAACAAGTCAGATTGCCTTATTCTCAGATGAATGCTATAATTCAAAACTTCCATCTGCTGGAAACCAATGATCTGAATCTTTGTAGCATGTGTGCAGTCTTTATGAGCTGATTGGTGCAAAATTAAAGCTCTGTCTTTGCTGGTTTTTGTGAGTGTTTATCATCATTTATTTAGTCCCCAAGTCTTCTCTTTGATCTCTTGTGGTAAGTTTCCAGATATATACCAAAAGTTTTTCTCAAAATCTACTGCATTTTGTTCCTTATCTAATTGTTGTAAATGAAAACTACTGGAAATACAAATATTTATGTACAATATATCGCTGTGTTATGTTTGCTCAAAGGGAATCAAAATAGTGCTTGAGCATTCACCCATTGACTGGGCCTTCCTCATTATCCGTGCCATCCAAACTCTTCAGAAAATAAGTGTTGTTACCTTGTACAGTGTTATCACTCAGGTTGTCCTTTAAACTCCTGAAAGGATACGGCCGAGGTAACCACAAACCAATCTTTGGACTGCAGGTTCTAGCCCACCTACAATCAGAGAGGGCTCTCTCTTTCTGATTTAGCTTTGTTGATGATGATTTTAGGCTAGTTATTGGGTTCAAGGGGTTTTGTTTGTGTTTTGGTGGGAAGATTGATGCTTTCAAGTAGAGAGGCAAAGCATAGTGTGGTAAGTTTCAAACCATTGGGCGTGGAGTCATGGAGTAAGACTGCTGGTGCATTTTCTTGGTCACAAGAGAGAATATGGAGCAAGCTAGCTGCACATGAAACAATGATTCAAGGTAAAGAGATGGATTGAAAGGCTAAGGAATGAGAGGCAATTAAGAATCTCTCATTCAGGTTAGCAAGGGGAAGATAAATGAGCCCTATCTAGGAGCAGCTAAGAATTCCTAAATAACAGTCATTCATATGTGAAATAGATCAAACATGAGCCATAAAAGAATTCATATTTATGCCTAAATCAAGAGGAAAAACATTAAGAAGCCACATAAACTGAGCATAGAGTGCAGCTAAGCAAATTCTAAACCAATCCTTCGTTCTGTAACTTGAGCATATATGAAATTGAAATAACAGAGGTGAGGAACACTTATTGATTCATATTGCAGCACAAGAATTCCAAATTCATCCTTCAGAAGCCATTAACAACACATCAAACAGTCCATTCTCCAAGCTTTCAGCAATCTTTGATTAAAAAACATATCAGATATACAGTGTGAGTCTCTCATGAGGATTATCAACCAACCAACCCTTTAAACAGTGAATTAGGGTTGTTTATATAAGAAAAATATCTACACTAATCAGATCTCAGACATATCTGTTGTAATAAATGTCCTAAACCTAACACATGTCTGAAATAAGTGTGGGAAAATATCCTCGAGCTGCGCTGGGTGCAGCTGTAACAAAAAGGAATTAATGTGTTGTCTTTATGGCTCTGTGCTGATCACTTAGCCATAACTGTGCTTTGGGTTTTGATCCATGCTCTTGAGTGGTTCTGAGGTGCATTAACTGTGATGGGAGAGCCTTGATTAGAGCTCCACCATTTTCTTTGACTTTGTTGGAGGTCATTTAATGTTCACCTGCATCGAGAATAAAAGTTTTCATTAAAAACATTCGACTGATACTCTTTGCCGCTTCCTCTGGTACACTTTGGCACTGAACCTGGCCTCTTTAACGTCTTCTGAGTGCTTTAGACTGTCTCATCGACTTTAATGGCTGTTGTTCGGCCCTCTGTTGCTTTAAAAACTGTGTTTGCCCCTTTATGTATGCTTCGCGAAGAAATTCTGGTCATTTGCGCTTTTCAGGCTTGATGGAGGCCGAGTTACGAAGGGGCTTTCCATTTTGGCCTATTTCCCGTAGCCATGCGCGACTAATCGCGCATGAAAAACTGCCTCAGATTTTGATTCCGGCTTCCTAGGCTGCGATTTGCGCCTTTCGCTCTTTTTGATGGTGACGTCAGCGGTGGGTCCCAGTACGGCGGTGACATGGCAGAATGACATCAGCAGGGTGACGTCAGTAGTACGGTGGATGACGTGGCAGTGACACGATGGCAGGGACGTGGCAGGATGATTTGGCGGTACGGTGGCAGGGGGTCGACGTAGTTTGATGACGTGGCAGGATGACGTCACTTGGCGGAGGCGGTATCCGGTTTCATGATGCACCGCCTTTCCGCATAGGTGGTATTGGAGGAGGGGGCTCTGCCACAGCCAAAAGGGTGACGCGCGGCGGGAGTACGACGTGAAAACCACCGATCTCCCAGGCGTTAACCCTCGGCAGCTTTGGAGATTACAAGACCCGCCCACCGTTGATCTGCGGCGCGCCAGATCCGACAGTCGGCGGCACAGATGAGGCGGCGGAGGGATAATGGACGGGGCCCGTGGTGCATTTGAATAATTTATTAAATGGTGGGGGGGTTTAAACATTAGAAAAGTGGGTTTACATGGTTATAAGCGGGCGGGGTAGATATTTAGATGTAAAACTTTAGGATAAGGGCGGAATATGGGTGTTGTAGGGTTGGGGTTAAGGCAGAATGGTTGTTAGCACGACCAGGTGTCAGACTAACTCCAGTTAGGACACGGATGGGTTAGTAGGAGCCCCAGATGGACTACTGCCTCCCGGACTTAGAAAAATATGGCTATAGTGCCAAGGGGGGGATTATTTAATATTTTTGGGATTTTATATATTTTTGCATAGTAGGGGATAGGAAAATGATTTAGGGAGCTAAATAATAGAGTTAGTAGTTAATATGGAGATGACAAAAAACACTATGTATGTGGATCTTAGGCTATCAAGGGGGGAAATGACTCATAGAGGAAGAATGGAAATTCTTGAGTGAAGCAGATCTTCAACCAGGCAAATGATATGGAAAATAATGAAACTAAGAGGAATCAAGCAGATCTTGACCTCTTTAGGAAATTAGTGAGTGATTTGGGGAATAAGAAGAAAGGGGAGTTAGCCATGCCTCGCTTGAGCTCCTCCAAATGAAAACTGCCTTGTACCTGTCATCTGAAGTACAATATCCCTTTGAAACACAAAATTGATCACAAATCAACATTCTGCAACCTCAAAAACTACCTACCTAGCCTACTTACCTAACATTTTTTCTTCTTTTTGCTTTGGGTGCACTTAGAATTGCAGGCCCTACTTATCTTTTTTTCTTTTGACTGCCCTCCTATCTAAATCTATCCTTATTTCTGCCAAGGGCACGGATTAAGCAGTTGGGCTCCTTTGTTTCTCTACCTATCTACAAATCTGCCAAGATTAAGCTGTTTGGACAGATATTCATTCTCTATATTCTAAAACGAGAAATTGAAACCTAGGGAAGCCAAGATTAGGTTGTTTGGACTTCCCTTAACAGAACATTCTTAAAAAATGGTTAAGTCATCAAAATTGGAATATAGCAGTGTCATTTAGACTGGCACACTTTCATGGCCCATTCTTTGGCCCTTTTAGGAAATATGGAGCATTGCAGCATGCAAAGTATGACATATTTGGCATGTAAAAATGTCAATCATGAAAGATGAACACCAGTTGCAACAGGAGGCTAACAGTGGCTCCACTTGGGGATGGCTTTTCCTTGTGAAAAGCCAAGAAAAGCAGGTCAGACTGCCTTGATTTTCTATTGTTGCTGTGGATTGAAAAAACTTCTTTATGTTGGCTGCTATAAGTGTGAAACTTGGAAATATAAACAACCCTCTACTCAACTGCATTGTCATAAAAAGTGAAGCACTGTCTTCTTTCTTCTGCGTGCTTGATATTATATACAATGTTGCTTGAGCATTGCCTTTGAAATAGATCCAAAACGTGGATCAAAACTGATGCATTTCCTTAGCCTCTGATCTAGAAACAATTGCTGATGTGAAACCTAAAAAATGCTCCTCTCTTATTGATACTGTTTGACTGAAGACTGCAAGATGCAAACAATTTCTTTTTACCATGAATTTCTGTGATATGACAGTGCTACTCTTGTTGTTTTGCTGAGATTAATGCTGAGACAGAGCTTTTAAAAAATGGAATACGGGCATTGGTTGTGTCTTCACAAACTTTGTTGTTGCTCCTCTAACACTCAGACTGCCTATACAAAAAATAAAAACAAAGTGCTGATATATACAAATATTGATGTACAAAGAGATATATACAAAGCTGCATTGTATCCCTTAAAAAGGATCATGGTAATGTTTTAACATTCGGCCATTTATAGGGCCTTCTTCAGTAGTGCTTCCCTCTACAGATTTGAGAAAATATGTGTTATTTCCCTGAACAACAGAAATAACGAATGGCCCTTTCCATAAAAAATAAAATTTTGCATGTTTTCCCTTGTCTTCTCTTCGTGAATCCCACCTTAGCACTTTTTTGCCAACACAGAAATCTTCCACCTTAGCTCTTTTATCAAACATCTTTTTGAGCTTCTCTTGCAAAATTTGAGCTCTGTCATAAACTTGCTCTCTGGTTTGCTGAAGATGAATGGTCTGATTGATTCTTCGTTGAATGGAATTTGGTTCAGCCTGAATCTCCTGTAATAGTTTAATAGTAGGGATGCCCAAGGATGAAGGAAATCTGGCCTCCATGCCATATACTAGCTCATAAGGGCTCATCCCAATGGATTTCTTTGTTGAAAGTCTGTCTGCCCATAGGGCATTTGTGAGTTTTCTATGCCAGTTCTTCTTGTTTTCTTCTAGCACTTTCTTTATGATATTAATCAGGCTCTTATTAGATGACTCAGCCAAGCCATTACCTTGGGGGTAATAGGCTGTGGAATGCCCCAAGGTGATGTGAAATTTATGGCAAAAAATGATCATTTTTTTGGATTTAAAAGCAGCGGCATTGTCAGTAATGATCTTCTCAGGGCAGCCAAATCTAGAAAGGATATTGCACTCAAGGAACTGGATAACGATGGAGTCATTGGCCTGTCTGCATGGGATGGCTTCAACCCACTTGGTGAAATATTCGGTGGCTGTTAGAATCCACTTGTGCTGGCCTGAGGAGGAGGGATGGATTTCTCCAATGAAGTCAAGACCCCATTGTTGAAAAGGCTTTTCAATTGAGATGGGTTTAAGGGGCAGGGACAACAACTTTCTTTTGCCCTCAAATATTTGGCATTTGTGACATGAAATGGAAAATTTCCTTACATCTGCAAAAAGAGAGGGCCAATAGAAACCAGCCCTTAAAATTTTATCAGCAGTGGACTTCCAATATAGATGTCCTCCATAGTCACCTGCATGGAATTCTTTCATGACCTTGTTAGTTTCATTCATGGTTAAACAATTAAGCAATATAGCTTCATGATTTTTCCAAAATAAAGCACCATCTATGACAAAAAACTTTGAAGCCTTCATTCTTAAAAATATTTTCTTAGTTCTAGACAATCTTGGGGGAGCAAACAGGTTTAACAATACAAAGCATATATCAGCATACCATGGGGATTGCAAAAAGGTTTCACTGATCTGTGGAGTCGCCAGCTCCTGTTCATTGTCCAATTGGTTGATGTGTAAGGCTTGAAAGTTTGTTTCAGACATCAATTTGGCTAAACCTTGTCCCTTTATCAGTTTGGTTGGTTTTATTTCTATGTCATACTCAAGGATGTTAGCAATCCACTTGCCTCTTTTGCCCTCTAATCCCTCTTGGGTTAATATGTCTTTTACAACAGCGTTTGGTACATAAGCAATCACATGTGAATATAAAATGTAGACTCGGAAATATTTGATTGCTTTGACCAGGGCATAGTCTTGCTTCTCCATGATTGGGTACTTCAGAGGGGCATCTCTTAAGGCTCGACTAAAAAATGCAATTGGCTTTTTAGCTCCCTGGTCATCCTTTTGCAAAAGGACAGCAGCTATGGTGTGATCAGATGCAAAAGAAAATATGATAAAGTCCCTATCAAATTGCGGACTTGTGAGGACAGGGGCTTGGGTTAAGGAAGTTTTGATACTCTCAAAGGCTTGCTTGGTCTCAAGAGACCATTTTACCTTAGCATCCTTTTTTAACATGTTACTTAACAGTCTTATTAGCTCGGCTAGATTTGGAATAAATCTCCTCAAGAAGTTGATTTTTCCAAGGAATGCTTGCAACTATTTTATGTTTCTTGGATATGGGACTTGGAGGATGGATTGGATTCATTGAGGATCAATTCTAATCCCATCCTTTGATATGATATTGCCAAGAAGTTTGCCTTCTTCAAGGCCAAAGAGAGACTTTTTGGGGTTCAAGGAAATGCCATATTTCCTACATGTCATGAATATTTGCCTCAAATGTTTCAGGTGCTCTTGATCAGATTTAGAGAAAGGGGTTAAGTCATCAAGGTAGACAACTAGGAAATCATGTATTTCCTTGGTGAATGCAATATCCATTGCCCTTTGAAAGGTAGCACCAGCGTTCTTAAGTCCGAAAGGCATCTTAAAATACTTAAATTTTCCCCACGGTGTGGTAAAGGCTATCTTGTCTTGGTCATCCGGGTGAACCAGTATTTGATTGAAACCTAAAAAGCCATCTAGCAAAGAAATTCTAGATGACCCCACTACTCTCTGCAGAATATGATCCATTTTGGTCAATGGGTAGTGGTCTTTTAGGGAGACTTGGTTTAAATTTATTAGGTCTACACATAGCCTAATCTCACCTGTCTTTTTTCTTGTGGGAACAAGATTGGATACCCATTCAGAAAATCTGATGGGTGCTATGATACCTGCTTCAAACATTTTTTTCACTTCCTTTTCAATCAAAGGGAGAAGCATAGGATTGATTCTCCTTAGTTTCTGTTTGAAGGGCTTTTGGTTTGGTTTTAAGGGAATGGTGTGTTGGATTACTGAGGTGTCATAGGACTTCAAGTCCTCATAACTCCAAGCAAATACATCTTGGAATTCTTTGAACAAATCAACATATTTGGGCTTCTGATCAGGTGGCAAATTTTTGGATAATTTGATCATTTTGCGCTTCTCTGTTGTCCCGATGTTATGTTCTTCTATAGAAGTGTTTAAGGGCTGCATTTTTGACTTCTTGGGAACATCATTTGCATCAAACATATCTTCTAATGGAGTGAGGCCAGCAGGGAGAAAGTTATCCTTTAGGTCAACGATCTCGGCCTCCTTTTCGGCTATTTCCTCCAAATGCATTTGTCTCAGCTCTTCTATATTGGTTTTGTCAAAAAAAGTTGGGTTTAACATTTGTTTCGCTGTTACAGCCTGCTGACTTTCGTTCATTTGTTGTTGCTCATCTGTCATGGTATCCATGTCAATGTTAATATTTGAAAACTCATGCTCAAGAGTGAGGAAGTTGTTAATCTGGGCATCCTTTTCAAACACTTGCCAATCTTTAACATTATTTGGGATAGCAGGCCTATGTTTTATCTCAACAGTAAAATGGTGATTTGGCTCAAAAGGGAGCTTGCATGTACTAGCAAAAGTAGCTAGGCTATGTGCATGAATGTTATGCTCTCTTGAAATCTTGGCAAGCTTGGGTTCAGTGAATGCATTGAGTATATTAGTGGCAACAGTCATATATGCCCTCATTCTATTATCATTGGTAACAAAGTTACCTTTCATTGTTGTATGATTAAATCGGAGTCACTTAAGATAGACACCTTTGCATCTCCTAGAGCTTTGAGCAGTTTAAGGCCTAAAAGGAGAGCCTCATACTCTGCCATGTTGTTGGTGCATTTAAAGTTCAGTCTGTAGACATGGCCTTCTGCATGATTGTTATGTGTATTGTGAATCCAGACACCTGCCCCTGCTCCTAACTTGTTAACAGAGCCATCAAACTCTAGGTACCATGTGATTTCTTGCTTGTGATTAATATCAAGAGTTTCAGTCACTTTTGTAGTGGACAGATTAGAAAATTTTATTTGGGGAGGTTCGTCTTGTATGGTAGTTGCATCTGTTGTTTTGACAGTTTCATCAGTATGGGAAACCGGTTCTTCATTGATGTGTGTGTTCAGTTCTAAAGCCAATGGCTTGTCATCCATGGGAGGACTTATTTCAACATTAAATAAAATAAAAGAATCCATATCAGAATGGATTGAGTAAATGGGAAAATTTTCAGGCTTGCTCTCACTAGTTACCACATATTTCATCAGTGTTTCTCTATACAGTCTCTTTGGTTGCCCAAAGATAGATATAGTGGCGTAAGAGAGATCTAATTGGAGGGATCCTTGGAGTTTTGCTCCCCAAGATCTCGACAATAGCATGCCATACTTTGGTGGAATGTCAGCAACCACCACATCCATGAGGATTGTCTTGTTGGGATATTAGACTAAGGAGACACACAGGTCTTTGATGAGGCCTAAACACTTGACTTGACTTGAGTCAAAGGAGAATAGATCTTTGTAGGGTCTTGTAACATCAAGGTTCAACTTTTCCATTACAGCTTTCGACATAAGGTTGTGTGAAGCACCTGAGTCAAACATAGCATTGTGCAGGACTTTGTCATGTATATGTAAACTGACATAGAAGGGTAAGGCAGATCCATATGTTGATTTTCCATTAACTTCTGGACTGAACAGCGGCTCAGGCTAATCATCAAGAACATTGACATCATCCTTGACCTCTGGAATTTGAAGTGATCTTTGAATTTGTTGCCTATACACATCATGTTTAGCAAGTTCAGATAAGGGGATGGATATCTTCAATTTACCTATTTCTGCCTCTAAGTCAAATGATTTTTCAGATTGGGTTTTAGTATTGTGAGAGGCAGGTTTCCCTTTTTCCATTGGAGTATCAGCAATTTGGACTTGTTTATCAGCGTTAAGGGAAGTAATTGCTTGTGGTTTTTTTGTTTTAGGAGGGCCTTTTGGAATGTTGTTCAAATTCTCTTTCGAGGAAGAAGGTGGCAGAGGCTGATCTATAGAAGGCTACATTTCTGTTATGTCCTCTACAGTCACTTGATGCGGGTTTGGGACAGGTATATCAGTTGGTTCTGTTATGACAGCCTTGCTTTTAATCTTGTTGGGTTGTTTGCCATCCTTTGGTTTACTAGGTTCAGGAATGTCAATGGTCCTAGTTCTCAGCTTATATTGTTTGTGGACCTCATACACAACAGTATCATAGCCTTGTTTAAAATCAAAAGACTCACCAGACTTAGTCTGAAATTGATTAAAGTCATGCTCATCTTGGTCTTGTTGAGTTAGGAAAATTTGTTGTTCAACCCTCGAATCCACCAAGTTCATGTGAGTGTCCTCTGGGGGCTCACTAGATGTAGATGCTTCCATATAATTTTCATGAAAAGGGGGTCTTATATCATGGTTTGGGCTAGACCTTCCAGCATTTGTGTTCTGCGTTTTCCTAAAATTTGGGTTCGTTATGGTATTGGACTGTTGACCTTCCCATGATGATTTCCTCTCAACACTTTCTACTCTGTCTCCCAGCCTTTGCATGCCATTGATAATAGCATCAAGTTTTTGATCTAAGGCTGAGGGTTCTTCTTTGAAGGTGGTTCTTCTCTCCATTATAGCTCTGTTTCTTTTGGCAATTATGTTGGCCTCTACGCTAACAACAACATTTTGCATGTCTGCAAGGGTTTGAGGGGCTCTTTCTTTTAACTGGTAGGCCATATTTGGGTCGAATCCATCAGGGAATTTATACAAGGCAAGGTCAGGCGGAGGTCTTAGGTTCTGTGGTATTGCATTATAGACATTGTTGAATCTTGCGCAGTAATCTAGGACAGACTCTTGAGGGCCTCTTTTTATTGTATCGTATTCAGTTAGTATGTGCAAAGGTTCTTTCTTTTTCTCCCATATATTGGTAAAGGATTGGTAAAGCTCATCTAGATTGGTTATGGAATTTGCAGCAAGTTCTCTGAACCAAGTTCTTACATCACCTATTAAACTTTGGACAAAAAATTTTCATTCTCACACTATCATCATCTATTTCGTAGTTCTCAAAATAGTCTTGCATTTTATTTGTATGTTGAAGGGCTGTGCAAGAACCAGTTCCATCAAAATATGTGATTTTAGTTTGATAATCCTGAGGCATAGCCCCAGGGTTTGCAGGTAATTGCAGGGGTGCATATCTATTATCCATGTTTACAGGGATAAGTGGAACAACAGGGACGACAGGGACATCGGGAATAGCTGTAACAACAGTGGTGGTAGTGGTAGTATGTGCAGTGAATGGAGGTGCGGAAGGAGTGCTTTGAGATATGGATGATGAATAAGGGGAAACATGGGTTGAATGAAATAAAACTTTGATAGGGATTGGAACACTGCTTGGGTGAACTGCTTCAGGACTATTATCAGCAAAATCTTGGTGTTTCCTAAGAATCTTTGGGATTAAGTTGGGATTTTCAAAAGCAGCTGGGGGATTTGGGTCTGGATTTGTCCTTGTATAACGAGAATTCTTTTTGGGAGCCAGATTCTGAATTTGTTTTGGTATTTTCTGTGAATGTTTTTTAGAATTAGCAAGGAACTGATCAAATTTTTGGGACAGCTATTTGCAGCTTAAAACTAGCACGAAGATTGACTGAAGCAACATTTATTTAATCCTGTAAATGCAAAGCAAGAATAGTTTCAAAGGCTTCCTGGCTAACATTCAGACTTCATCTGTAGTTTTAATGAATAGACAACACTTGAGCAACTGATTTTTGTTCCCATGGAGTTTTCCAACTTGATTTGTGAAATTAACTGAGGATGTTCCCCAGTGGAGTCACCATTATGTTATCACTCAGGTTGTCCTTTAAACTCCTGAAAGGATACGGCCGAGGTAACCACAAACCAATCTTTGAACTGCAGGTTCTAGCCCACCTGCAATCAGAGAGGGCTCTCTCTTTCTGATTTAGCTTTGTTGATGATGATTTTAGGCTAGTTATTGGGTTCAAGGGGTTTTATTTGTGTTTTGGTGGGAAGATTGATGCTTTCAAGTAGAGAGGCAAAGCATAGTGTGGTAAGTTTCAAACGATTGGGTGTGGAATCATGGAGTAAGACTGCTGGTGTGTTTTCTTGGTCACAAGAGAGAATATGGAGCAAGCTAGCTGCACATGAAACAATGATTCAATGTAAAGAGATGGATTGAAAGGCTAAGCAATGAGAGGCAATTAAGAATCTCTCATTCAGGTTAGCAAGGGGAAGATAAATGAGCCCTATCTAGGAGCAGCTAAGAATTCCTAAATAACAATCATTTATATGTGAAATAGATCAAACATGAGCCATAAAAGAATTCATATTTATGCCTAAATCAAGAGGAAAAACATTAAGAAGCCACAAAAACTGAGCATAGAGTGCAGCTAAGCAAATTCTAAACCAATCCTTCGTTCTGTAACTTGAGCATATATGAAATTGAAATAACAGAGGTGAGGAACACTTATTGATTCATATTGCGTCACAAGAATTCCAAATTCATCCTCCAGAAACCATTAACAACACATCAAACAGTCCATTCTCCAAGCTTTCAGCAATATTTGATTAAAAAACATATCGGATATACAGTGTGAGTCTCTCATGAGGATTATCAACCAACCAACCCCTTTAAACAGTGAGTTAGGGTTGTTTATATAAGAAAAATATCTACACTAATCAGATCTCAGACAGATCTGCTGTAATAAATGTCCTAAACCTAACACATGTCTGAAATAAGTGCGGGAAAATATCCTTGAGCTGCGCTAGGTGCAGCTATAACAAAAAGGAATTAATGTGTTGTCTTTATGGCTCTGTGCTGATCACTTAGCCATAACTGTGCTTTGGGTTTTGATCCATGCTCTTGAGTGATTCTGAGGTGCATTAGCTGTGATGGGAGAGCCTTGATTAGAGCTCCACCATTTTCTTTGACTTTGTTGGAGGTCATTTAATGTTCACCTGCATCGGGAATAAAAGTTTTCAAAAAAGATTCGACTGATACTCTTTGCCGCTTCCTCTGATACACTTTGGCGCTGAACTTGGCCTCTTTAACGTCTTCTGAGTGCTTTAGACTGTCTCATCGACTTTAATGGCTGCTATTCGGCCCTCTGTTGCCTTAAAAATTGTGTTTTCCCCTTTCTGTATGCTTCGCGAAGAAATTTTGGTCATTTTGCATTTTCGGGCTTGATGGAGGCTGAGTTACAAAGGGGCTTTCCCATTTTGGCCTATTTCCTGTAGCCATGTGTGATTAGCGTTAGGCGCTAATCGCGCATGAAAAATTGCCTCAGATTTTTATTCCAGGCTTCCTAGGCTGTGATTTGCACTTTTCGCTCTTTTTGACAGTGATGTCAGCATGACGTCAGCGGTGGGTCCCAGTACGACAGTGACATGGCAGGATGACGTTAACAGGGTGACGCCAGCAGTACAGTGGATGACGTTAACAGGGTGACGCCAGCAGTACAGTGGATGACGTGGAAGTGACACGGGGGATGAATTGCAGACACTGCTTATCCTTTTTTGTTTTGACTGCCCTCCTATCTAAATCTATCCTTATTTCTGCCAAGGGCCCGGATTAAGCAGTTGGGCTTCTTTGTTTCTCTACCTATCTACAAATCTGCCAAGATTAAGCTGTTTGGACAGATATTCATTCTCTATGTTCTAAAACGAAAAATTGAAACCTAGGGAAGCCAAGATTAGGCTGTTTGGGATTCCCTTAACAGAACATTCTTCAAAAATGGTTAAGTCATCAAAATTGGAATACAGCAGTGGCATTTAGACTGGCATACTTTCATGGCCTGTTCTTTGGCCTCTTTAGGAAATATGGAGCATTGCAGCATGCAAAGTATGACATATTTGGCATGTAAAAATGTCAATCATGAAATATGAACACCTGTTGCAATAGGAGGCTAACATACAACATGAATAACATATGGTCCTTTCCAAACAAAATCAAATTTCCCATGCTTCCCTTTATCTTCCCTCTTGGAATCCCATCTCAGCACTTTGTTTCCTATGAAGAAATCTTCAGCTTTCGTTCTTTTGTCAAAGATCTTCTTGAGTTTATCTTGTAGAGCCTGGGTTCTATGATATACTTCCTCTCTTGTCTGTTGTAAGTGAATAGTTTGATTGATCCTTCATTGAATATCATTAGGCTCTGCTTGTGTCTCCTACAACAACTTGATTACAGGGATTCCCAAAGATGAAGGGAATATTGCCTCCATTCCATAAACCAACTCATATGGACTTGTGCCAATAGATCTTTTGGTGGTCAATCTGTCTGCCCATAGTGCATTCACAAGTTTTTTATGCCAATTCTTTTTGTTCTCCTCCAATATCTTTTTGATGATGTTGATGAGGCTTTTGTTGGATGACTTAGCTAAGCCATTACCTTGGGGATAATAGGCTATGGAGTGGCCCAAGGTAATGTGGTATTTGTGGCAAAATTTGATCATTCTTTTGGATTTGAATGCAACAACATTGTCTGTAATAATTTTTTCTAGACAACCAAATCTAGACAAGATGTTGGTTTCTAAAAATTGCATAATAATTGAGTCATTGGCTTGCCTACAAGGGATAGCTTCTATCCATTTGGTGAAATAGTCTGTGGCAGTCAAAATCCACCTGTGTTGGCCAAAAGATGAAGGGTGGATTTCTCCAATGAAGTCTAAACCCCATTGTTGAAATGGTATTTCAGTTGAAATAGGTTTGAGGGGTAAAGGTAATAGCTTTCTCTTGCCTTCAAAGATCTGGCATTTATGGCATGACATTACAAATTTTTTCACATCAGCAAACAGGGAAGGCCAATAAAATCCAGCCCTTAGGATTTTATCAGCTGTCGATTTCCAGTATAAGTGTCCTCCACAATCACCTTCCTGAAATTCCTTGAGGACTTTGTGAGTTTCATCCAATGTTAGGCAATTAAGCAAAATACCTTCATGATTTTTCCAAAGTAAGACATTGTCTATAATACAAAACTTTGATGCCTTCATCTTCAAGAATCTGTTTTTAGTTATGGACAACCCTGGAGGAGCTTGCAGGTTTAACAATACAAAACATATGTCAGCATACCAAGGTGATTGTAAAAAGGCTTGATTGATCTGTGGAGTCGCCATCTCCTGTTTTTTGTCCAGTTCATTGATGTCAAGGGCTTGAAAATTGGTTTCAGTCATCAGTTTGGCTAGCCCTAATCCTTTTATCAGTTTTGTAGGCTTGATTTCAATGTCATATTCTAAGATGTTGGCTATCCATTTGCCCCTCTTACCTTCAATTCCTTCTTGAGTTAAAATTTCCTTTACCACAACATTTGGAACATAGGCTATCACATGTGAGTACAAGATATAAACTCTGAAATCCTTGATGGCCTTTACAAGGGCATAAGCTTGTTTTTCCATGATTTGATATGTTAAAGGTGCATCCCTAAGGGCTTTGCTAAATAAAGAAATGGGCTTCTCACATCCTTAGTCATCTTTTTGTAATAGGATAGCAGCAATGGTATGCTCAGATGCAAAGGAAAAAATGATGAAATCTCTATCAAACATGGGACTTGTGAGGACTGGTGTTTTTGTTAGGGTTGTTTTGATGTCCTCAAAGGCTTGTTTAGCTTCCACCGTCCATTTGACTTTAGAATATTTCTTCAGCATATTATTTAACAGTCTTATAAGCTCAGCCAAGTTGGGAATGAACCTTCTTAGGAAATTGATCTTTCCTAAGAAAGCTTGTAGTTCTTTGATGTTCCTTGGATGAGGCACTTGAAGGATAGCTTGAATTATGTTCGGATCAATCCTAATGCCATATTTTGAAATTATGTGACCTAGGAGTTTGCCTTCTTCTAGGCCAAACATTGATTTCTTTGGGTTCAATGATATGCCATATTTTCTGCAAATTAGGAACACTTGCCTTAAGTGTTCTAAATGTTCTTGGTCTGATTTTGAAAAGGCAGTGAGGTCATCAAGGTATATGACTAAGAAATCATGGATCTCTTTGGCAAAGGCTATATCCATTGATATTTGGAAAGTGGCCCCTGCATTCTTGAGTCCGAAAGGAATTTTGACATATTTAAAGGTTCCCCAAGGTGTTGTAAAGGCAGTTTTATCTTGATCGTCTGGGTGTACTAAGATCTGATTGAATCCTGAGAATCCATCTAGCAATGAGATCCTAGAGGCTCCCACTACCCTTTGTAGGATATGATCCATTTTTGGTAAAGGGTAATGGTCTTTGAGAGAGAATTTATTCAAATTTCTTAGGTCAACACACAGTCTTATCTCTCCCGTTTTCTTCCTACTGGGTAGTAGATTTGAAATCCACTCTGAGAACCTGATAGGTGCAATGATTCCAGCTTCATACATACACTTAACTTCTTTGTCAATCAAGGGAAGGAGGACAGGATTCACTCTTCTAAGTTTTTGTTTAAAAGGTTTTTGATTCTCTTTCAAAGGTATAGTATGTTGGATGACTGAAGTATCATAAGATTTGAGGTCCTCATAACTACAGGAAAACACATCTTGGAATTCTTTAAACAAGTCAATGTATTTCAATTTCTGATTAGCAGGCAAGGCTTTTGACAGTTTTACCATTTTGGGGTTTTCTGTGGTTCCAATATTGTAGTCCTAAATTTCTGCATTGAGTGGTTGCATTTTTGGCTTCCTTGAAATATCATTTGAATCAAATAAATCCTCCAAAAGAGTTAAGCCTGTGGGCAGAAAATTGTCTTTTAGTTCAATTACTTCAGCTTCGGCCTCAGCTATTTCATCTAAATCTATTTGCTTAAGCTCTTGTAGATTCTTTTCATCAAAAGTTGTTGGGTGAAAAATCAGATTTGATGTTTCAGCTGATATGTTTTGTTCAATTTTGTCTATTTGTTGTGAATCCTCCATGGTGCTTGTATCAATGTTTATGCTGGAGAATTCCTCTTTCAAAGCCATGAAGTTATTTATCTGTGTATCATTTTCAAAGACTTGCCAATTTTTGACATTATCTGGGACAACAAGCCTATGTTTGATTTCAGTAGTGAAGTAGTGGTTGGGTCCAAAAGGGAGCTTGCAAGTGCTAGGAAAGGTTGCCAAGCTATGTGCATGTAAATTGTGCTTTCTTGGAATTTTGGTGAGTTGAGATTTTGAGAAAGTGTTAAGTATTTCAATGGCTGCCCATCTGTAAGCTCTCATCCTAAGATCATTTGTGACAAAATTTCCCTTCATCTGCTGTATGATCAAATCTGAATCCCCTAGAACTGAAACTCTGGTTTCCCCTAGATCTCTGATCAGTTTGAGTCCTAACAACAGGGCTTCATATTCGGCCATATTATTTGTGCATCTGAAATTTAATCTATATGCATGATCTTCAGCATGGTCATTTTGCATGTTGTGAATCCAAACCCCTGCCCCTGCACCTAATTTGTTGACAGAACCATCAAACTCCAAGTACCATAAGACCTCTTAGTTATGACTAGCCTTAAGAGTTTTAGAAGTTTGTTCAGAGGGCAGATTTGGCTCTTGTATGTCACATGATATATCATTTCCCTTTGTTGCATCAATCATAACAACAGTTTTTCGATCTTGAGTATTAGAATTTTCTTCTATGTTTTGTGTTGGTGCTGCTTCTATGAGTTTGATATCAGTTGCGGAACACATCCCAGCATTGTATAAGATGAATGAATCCATGTCGGAATGCATATAATAGATGGGGAAGTTTTGGGGTTTTTCTTGACTGCTAACCACATATTTCATTAATGTTTCCCGGTATAATCTCTTTGGCTGGCCAAAGGCTGAAATAGTGGCATAGGACATGTCTAGTTGCAAGTATCCTTGGAGTTTTGCACCCCAAGATCTTGACAAAAGCATACCATACTTGGGTGGAATATCAGCTACCACCACATCCATCAAGATTGTCTTAGCTGGGTATTGGACTAAGGATACACAAAGGTCTTTAATTACGCCTAGACACCTAACCTGGCTGGAATCAAATGAGAATAAATCTTTGTAGGGTCTTGTGATGTCCAGGTCCAGTCTTTCCATCATAGATTTTGGCATCAGGTTATGGGAAGCTCCCGAATCAAACATAGCATTATGGAGCACCTTGTCATGAATGTTCAAGCTTACATAAAATGGAGGAAATCCTCCATCTACTATTTTACCATTGACTTCCGGACCGAAAATCAACTTTGGTTGATCATCTGGAACATTGAATGCATCCTTATTCTGTTATGAAACCAGCTCAAGAAAAGATAGAAAAGATAGATCAACGCCTTATAATTCAGCCTCTTCGAGGGGGCAACCTCCTTTACATTACATAAATGAACAATTCTTGGATGATACAAATGAAAAAACCTCCTTTCTATATATAGGAGTCTAAGGAGTCATAATATAATCTAGCCGACCTAACAATAATAATATAAAGCCACAAAAATAACAATAGAGGCATTCTATGGGGCACATAAATAACAACATGGGGGTAATAGGGGCACAACAATATAAATAAGGGGTATAACTACAATAGTAATGGGGTAATCACTAGTATTATAGGGACCCAACATGCTCCTCTTCCTCAAAAAAGTGTTGTCCTCAACACTTGAGTAGTTCTGGATACTTCTGCATAAAATTATCATCCTCCCATGTGGAATCTTCAATGGATAAGTTCTTACACTTGATAAGATACTCTGAAATTGATCGATTTCGTAGCTGTCGAGTTTTTGTTTCTGTGACTGCTTCTGGTTCCAATATAATTTTTCCTTCCTCGTCAAGTTCTGGCAATATTGTTTGAACTGGGATCTTGTTGCTTATAACCTTCTTTAAACATGAAACATGGAAAACTGGGTGCAATCGAGAAGCTGCAGGAAGCTCCAATTTGTATGCCATAGTACCAATCTTTTGCAACACCTTGTACGGACCATAATACTTTGGTGATAATTTATTATCCTTCTTAGCTTGCTTTAGGGACATTTGCTTATATGGTTGTAGCCGTAGGAATACCCAATCACCTACATCAAAACTTCTTTCACTCTGATGTTGATCTGCCTGTTGTTTCATTCTATTTTGTGCCAACACGAGGTTATCCTTTAAGAGTTGGAGGACTTGTTGTTGATGTTCGATGTGATGTTCCACTACCTGAACCTTAGAATTTTCTCTTAAATATGATGTGATGGATGGTGGTTGATACCCATAAAGTGCCATAAATGGGGTCATTTTTGTTGCTGTATGGAAGGAAGTGTTATACCACCATTCAGCCAGAAGCAACCATTTGACCCATTGTGTCTGTTTATCAGATACAAAGCAACGAAGATATCCTTCCAAACATTTGTTTACTATCTCAGTTTGCCCATCAGATTGAGGATGATAAGATGAGCTATGAGCTAACTAAGTACCAAGACAAGAAAATAATTCTGTCCAAAAATTTCCAGTGAAAATGGGATCTCTGTCACTTACAATAATCTTTGGGTTTCCATGTAGCTTTTGAATTGTTTCCATAAATGCAGTAGAAACTGTACTGGCTTTAAATGGATGTGATAATGCACAAAAGTGTGCATACTTGGTAAGTCTGTCAACTACCACCATGATGACACTCTTTCCCTCAGACTTGGGTAAACCTGTGATAAAATCCATTGAAACCTCCTCCCAACGTTGGCTTGGAATGGATAAAGATTGTAATAGACCCAGTGTCTTAATTGTTTCAACTTTATTTTGTTGGCAAACCAAACATTCCGCCACAAACTTTTGAATATCTGATTTAAGGCCATCCCAAAAAAATTCCTTCTTAACCCTGTGGTAAGTTTTTAAAAATCCTGAGTGCTCTCCTAAGGGAGAAGTGTGCAGTTCCATAAGAATCTTTTGTTTTAGCTGAGAATTCTTACAGAGGTATAAGCGATCTTTGTACCATAATGAATCATTTTTCCAGCTAAATGTATCAGACGTACTGGAATCTTGTTGTAGCTTTTGAATAAGTGCCCATACTTCTTCATCATTCTTCCATTCCTCCCTTGCTTCGTTTATCCAATCTGGTTGGATAATAGAAATGGCGCACAACAATGCTTCCACATCCTCATCTTTTCTTGAGAGTGCATCTGCCACCTCATTTTGCTTCCCTTTCTTGTAGATGATTTCAAAGTCATAACCCAACATCTTTGTGACCCACTTTTGTTGCTCTTCAGAGGATAATCTTTGTTCTAAAAAGTATTTAAGGCTATCATGATCCGTTTTTACCTTGAAGTGTCTTCCCATTAGGTAGGGTCGCCATTTCTTAAGTGCATGGAGTATTGCCAACATTTCCTTCTCATAAATAGCTTTGCTTAAAAACTTTCCCTTGATTGGACGACTTTCAAAAGCAATGGGTCTTTCATCTTGCATTAGAACAACACCAATTCCATTTCCTGAAGCATCACATTCCACAATAAAGGTTTTTGTGAAGTCTGGTGTAGCTAAGACCGGTGCTTGGCACATTGCCTCTTTAAGATGTTCAAAGGCCTTTGTTGCTTGCGGAGTCCATGAAAATGCATCTTTCTTCAATAATGTTGTTAGAGGTGCTGCTATTCTCCCATAATTCTTAACAAACTTGTGATAATACCCTGTCAACCCAAGAAATCCTCGCAGATGCTTTATGGATGTGGGGATTTTCCATTCCTTAATGGCTTTAATTTTGCTAGGGTCTACCTTAACTCCTTCATGAGATACAATATGACCCAAATATTCCACCTCCTAGACTCCAAAGAAACATTTTGATCTTTTTGCATATAATTGTTTCTCTTCCAATAGTTGTAGCACCCTATCAACATGTTCAACATGATCCTTCCAAGACTTAATGTAGATTAGTATATCATCAAAAAATACTAACACAAATTTTCTAAGGAATGGTTTGAAAATTGAATTCATCAAACCTTGAAATGTTGAAGGTGCATTAGTAAGGCCAAAAGGCATGACCGAAAATTCATAATGACCCTCATGAGTTCTAAATGCCATTTTCGGAATGTCTTCAATCTTCATTCTGATTTGATGATATCCCGAACGAAGATCCAACTTGGTGAAGTAAATTGATCCATGCAATTCATCCAGTAATTCATCAATGACAGGAATGGGGAACTTATCTTTAATAGTGAGCTTATTGAGCTCCCTATAATCCGGACACATGCGCCATGATCCATCCTTCTTGTGCACCAATACTACTGGAGCAGAGAAAGAACTTTGACTTGGTTGAATTATACCAGCCTCTAGCATTTCTGCAACCATATGTTCAATTTCACTTTTTTGGAAATAGGGATATCTGTACGGCCTGATGTTTGGAGGAACACTTCCTGGAATCTGATGAATAGCATGATCATGATCACGCATAGGTGGGAGACCTTTGGGAGTCTCAAATACCTTGGAATGATTGTCCAGGACTTTTTGGAGATCTGGAGAAATAGATGATTCTGATGTGGAAACATCTAGCGAACATAATTGTGCAATTACACCTCTTTGCTCCTTTTTTAGAAGCTTTGTCATACCATTAGAGCTGATTATCTTTCCTGGTTTCCCTAAAATAACCCTTAATCCAACTTCCTTTCCTTCCATAGAAAATTTGATGAAAATTTCTTGAAAATTAAAAGCTATTGTACCCAAGGATTGTAGCCATTGGACTCCTAGTACAACATCAGCACCTCCCATTGGAATGGAAAGCATTGGTCTAGTCAATACATATTCTCCCATGGATAGCTTGATATTATGGCACCTTCCAGAGCAATTTATTGTTCCTCCATTTGCAATCATCACTTGACACTCTGGTGCTGGATATAGGAAGCAATTCAATTCTTTTGCTACCCTACAATGAATAAAATTGTGGGTGCTTCCTGAATCAATCAACACTATTACCTTTTTCTTCTTGATTTGTCCTTCTATCTTGATGGTTTGAGGAGTGTTAATTCCTACCAATGCATTACAAGATATGGTCGGATTTATTTGTTCTTCATCCAGGCTTTGTTCCTGGAGTATATCTTCTTCTTTTGACCTTTCTTGCTCCTTTTCTTCTTCCTCTTCACAATCTATGTAGAATAATTTCTTCTCAGCACACTTATGACCTCTAGTGTATTTGCTATCACAACTGTAACAAAGCCCTTTTGCTCCTTTTTCTTCCAATTGTTGTGGTGTCAACCTTATAGGTTGTGGAAGACTAGGGGCAACAACACTTCCGTCTTTATAGTTGTGAGTGGTATGCTTCCTAGTTGCCATAATTTTGCTTTCCATTTTTCTTGCTAACCTGAATGCCTTCTCTAATGAATCAGGTTCCCAAAGGCAAACATCATGTTGGATATTGTCCTTTAAAGACCCTATGAACACATCAATCCTATGCTCCTCTGGAATATCTTTTACCCTTATGTTCAATTTTTGGAACTCCTCAATGTGCTCCATTATTGAACCGTTTTGTTTGAGACTTATCAATTGGCTAAAAAAAGTGTTGCTTTTTGTATCTTCATAATGTGCTATCAATTCTTCCGTAAAAATTTCCCAAGTGATAAATTTTTTACGAGAGCAAAGCCATTGATACAATACAAACTGATTTGGTTCCAAATATACAGTTGCCATACGTACCTTTTGTGTGTTTTGCACATTATTGAGATCGAAGAACTACTCCATCTGTAATATCCATGTGGTGGGATCCTTGCCATCAAACTTCCTCATATCGATTTTTGGAAAATGGTGGGTCTTCGATCCAAAATTAGAGTCTATGGAATCATGATTAACATTACTTTTGTTCACATCATGAGTTTCCTTTACAATATTTTCACCATTAGTAAGTATTTCTTGTAGAAAATTTGTCAAATCTGTCTTCAAATCTGCCATGTCTGTCTTCAAATCTGTCATGTTTGTCTTCAAATCTGTCTTCAAATCATCCATCTTAGCTTCCATGCCCTTTATCTTAGATTCCACACCATTTATCTTAGATTCCACGCCATTTATCTTAGCTTCTGTTAGCTTTTATGAGCGTGACATTTGTTGCACTTGTTCTTGTAATTTTGATATATCATGTAGCATTTCTTCCTCTTCTTCATGAGTCATGCTAGAGCTTTCAGGTTCCTTACTAGGTGTTTGCATTTTCTTTCCTCGGGGCATCAGTTACCAATAATAATGCTTTACTATGCCCTCTGAATTCCTTTAAACCAAGCTTACACAAAAATTAAAAAAAAAAAACTACACACCGTTTTTCACTTTATAGAAGCCTGATATTGAATCTGATGTATCTCTGTAATTTCGGATCATCCAATTCTGAAGTTGCGACCTATAGTATCCTTCTATGTCCTCTTTCCAATGCCACAAGTCTGACCCAAATTGGATCCTCCAAGGAAGAGTTATGTGAAATCTCCCACAATGACTTTCTTTTAGACTATTTCAGTAGAGCGAACTTGTACGACGTGCCATGAGTCACTGTTCCAACCTTTGGATCTGAAACTCGCATACAAGAAGCTACAGTCCGTCCTCTTTCTGTACCTTCTTATGAAATTTCAATCCGATCCTCAGAGAGAAAGTTATGACTATGTTCCCCAGGTCACCTGTTTTGAATGTAATTCAGGAGTCTGCAAAAATACCAACTTCCTCAGATCATATCTCCGTAAATATCGCGCTAAAAGATCTGAAATTCGCACCCAAGGTTCAGTGCGATTTATTATCAAATGGGTTTTTTTTGTGACTTCTGAAACATCACAAAAAAAAAGTTATAGTGAAAATTCCACGATGACCTGTTTGGAGCAGCGAAACCCTAGAATCCAAAGCTTTGATACCAAATGTTATGAAACCAGCTCAAGAAAAGATAGAAAAGATAGATCAACGCCTTATAATTCAGCCTCTTCGAGGGGGCAACCTCCTTTACATTACATAAATGAATAATTCTTGGATGATACAAATGACAAAACCTCCTTTCTATATATAGGAGTCTAAGGAGTCACAATATAATCCAGCCGACCTAACAATAATAATATAAAGCCACAAAAATAACAATAGAGGGATTCTATGGGGCACAGAAATAACAACATGGGGGTAATAGGGGCACAACAATATAAATAAGGGGTATAACTACAATAGTAATGGGTTAATCACTAGTATTATAGGGACCCAACATATTCTCTGGTATTTGGAGTGACCTATTGATTTGCTGTCTGTAAACTTAATGTTTGGACAATTTAGAGAGAGGAATAACTATTTTCAGCTTACCTATTTCCATTTCTAAGTTGAACGGTTTTTCTATCTGCACTTTTGTGTTGTGGACAACAATCCTTTCCTTTTCAGCTGAACTTTCATTGACCTTTTCTTGATTATGAGTGCTGTTTTGAGGTATTTCTGATTTGAAATTATTTTCAAGAGAGCAGTTTGGACTTTCCTTCGAAGAATGGGACATGTATGTCTGTTTTTTTAAAGACTGTGAATCTGATACATCTTCCACAATGAATTCCTTTGGGTTTGAGTCTATTTTATTAGAGGGTTCAATCAGGACCGCTTTATCCTTTGTCTTCTTTGGCTGTTTGGTATCCTTGACCTTGGTAGGTTCAGGCACATCTATGGTTCTACATCTTAGTTTGTACTGTTTACGAACCTCATAGACTGCTGCATCATAGCCTTCCTTAAAATCAAATGATTCTCCGGATTTGGTTTGGAATTGATTGAAATTGTGAGCCTCTTGGTCATCTTGTGTCAAGAATATTTGTTGCTCACTGTTCAATCCCATTAGGTTGATTTGGGTGTCCTCAGTTGGTTCACTAGATGTTGAGGCTTCAGCATAGTTCTCTTGGAATGGAGGTCTGATGTTCTGATGAGGGCCAGCCCTTCCCACATTAGGATTTTGATTTTTTCTAAAGTTTGGGTTTCTTGTATTGTTGCTTGGTTGGCCTTCCCATGATGATTTCCTTTCAATAGTTTCCACCCTATCCCCAAGTCTGTCCATGCCTTTAATGATTGCATCAAGTTTTTGTTCAAATGTTGAAGGTTCCTCTTTGAAAGTTGTCCTTCTTTTAGCTCTTGCCTGATTTCGTTTAGCAATTAGGTTTGCCTCCACACTAACAACTATATTTTGCATGTTTTCTAAGCTTGGAGGGGCTCTTTCCCTCAATTGGTATGCCATATCAGAATCAAATCCATCAGGAAATTTGATCAAAGCTAGATTAGGTGGAGGTCTAAGGTTTTGAGGAATGGTATTATAAACATTGTTGAACCTAGCACAATAGTCTTGGAAAGTTTCTTGTGGACCTCTTTCTAAATTGTCATATCCTGTTAAGATGTGAAGGGGGTCTTTCTTATTTTCCCATCTGTTTAAGAAGGATTGGTAAAGAGCTTCTGAATCAGCTATAGAATTTACAGGAAGTGCTCTAAACCAAATCTTCACATCACTAGTTAGACTTTGGACAAAAATCTTCATCCTCACATCATCATCATCTATTTCATAATTCTTAAAGTAATCTTGCATTTTCTTGGTGTGTTGCTGGGCAGTATAGGATCCAATACCATCAAAATATGTGATTTTACTTTGATAATCCTGAGGCATAGACCCTGGATTTCCAGCCAACTGAAGAGGAGCATAATGGTTTGCCATATTTACCGGGATAAATGGGGCAACAGGAAGAAATGGGACGACAGGAACAATAGGACAGTTGTAGAAATAGGTGCAGTGGATGGAAGTGTGGAGAAGGTGCTTTGAGAGGTGGATGAAGAACTAGGATAAGCAGCAGTCATGTGAAGATGAATTGAGGGTTTATCAGGAGTTGGGATATAGTTCTGCTGAACTGTTTCAAGGTCTAAATCAACAGAACTTTCTTGAGATTCTTGTCTCCTAAGGGCCTTAGGGATCAAGTTGGGATTTTTAAAAACAGCTGGAGGATCTGGGTCAGGGTTTTCTTCTTTGGAGCCAGCTTCTAAATTTGTTTTTGGTATTTACTAAGAATGTTTTAAGATCAAAATTTTTTCACAATATTCTATGAGAGTTTCTTTGAAATATAGGAGGCTTTGGGCTTTCGTTTGAATATGTTGAGACAGAGAAACTGATCAAATCTTTGGAATAGTTGTTTATAGCCTAAAACTATACTGGAGATTGACTGAAGCAGCTTTTATTTACTTCTGTAAATGCAGAGAAAAGACAGTTTTCAAAGGCTACCTGGCTAACTTCAAGCTCCATCTGTAGCTTTAGAAAACAGACAGCAGTTATAAACAAACATTTAGGTCCCCAGCGGAGTCGCCAATGATGTTATCACTCAGGTTGTTCCCTGCCTCCTGGAGGGAATACGGCCAAGGTAACCACTAACCAATCTTTTAGTTGCAGATCCTAGCCTACCTGCAACCAGAGAGGGATCTCTCTTTGTAATTTAGCTTTGTTTTGTAATATTTTAGGCCAGTTATGATGCACAGGTTTTTGTTTTAATTTTGTTGGAATGTGATTTCAAGCAAAGCTGGGGTGAAAGTCTAAGACAGTCTGTTCCATTGGGCTATGGAGTCAATGGTGGTGTACAACTAAAAGTGTTTCTTGGATATATCGTAATGCTATAGAGCAAGATAGGCAGTTTTGGAACAATTTTCAAATCTGGAAATGATGGAATGAAGTTAGGGAATGAAAGGCAATCAAGAATCTTTCATTATGCTGGCAGAGGGAAAATGTATGAGTATTGTCCAGGAGCAACTAAGAATTCCCAAACAGTATTCGAAATGAAGGAATTAGTGCAAACATGAGTAGTTAAGGATTCATGTCTATGACTAATTCTGAGGAAAACATAAGTAATATCAGAGATTGAGCACAGGGTGCAATTTAAACAAATCCTGAACTATTCTTCTTCTCTGTTACTAAGATTATGGAATACATATGAAATTTGCAAGCATAGAAAACATGTAACACAGTTAGAAAAAGTTATTGTTCCATTGAATGACTCAGGAATTTAGTAGCAAGTCCCAGAACATCATTAGCACATTCAGACAACACAGAAATCATGAGCTTCAACAGTCATTTGTATTAGAGAGTCTCAGAAATTACAGCGTAGCTTAGAGAGAAAATAACCAACCCCAAATACATATTATGGGGAGGTATTTATACAAAAGGGTGATACAAAATATCATGAAGATAAGTCTTTGAATTCATAACTTTCTTTACCAACTCTTAAGAAGTAGTAGATGAGGGAATAAATGCTGTAATAATTATGAATGTGCTAGCTGTCCAATCGGTCAAAGATATTTTGACTTTTCTGGGCTATGTGAGTCGGCTGCTTGCTGTGCATTCATTCTGTGTTTGCTGTCCTAATGCTGGTACGCTGTTTGTTGCTGTCTTGGTCTTCATCATCAGTGCTCGATTTCTTTGCATTCAATGAGCTGTAGTGACCATTCCATATCTACCTTGCGCTGGTTTTTCTTTGCTTTGACAGGTGGACCGTGCTATCTGTATGTGCTGACCTGTAGCTGAGCAAAAAGAATTAATAAACAAATCACCTGAACAATGTCTCCATCATTCCTTTCCACCAATCCTCTGTAGGCAACTGATGTCTTTGTATCTTTATCAATGTTTCATCAACTTCAGTGTATTTATAAAAGTTTGGCTGGACTTCAAAGAGATGTCTTATCTCATGCTCAATGTAAAACAGGTTTTCTAGTTTGTCATAGAGACTCTGTCCAGATGGAGGCCATGTTTCTTCTGATGTGCTTGAGGACGCTGTGATTTGATTGGAGGCATAGTTGTTTACCCTGTTGGCATAATGCTCATGAGATAGCAGTCTTCCAATGCTAATTACTAAACTTGGTAGCCCTCTGCTTTGTAATGCTGCAAACTTTATTCTGAACTTATTTACCTCTGCTTGCATTTCTTGGCATTTTCTTTCTAGAGTTTGTAGAAAATTCCTTAGGGTTAGCACCCTTTTTACTAGTAAGATGGTATCAATCCTGTTCCTAATACCTATCACTGCCAGTTTCTCTTTAATATGAGTATTTAGAAATTGAATCATCCTGTTGGCTTGCTTAGGCATATTGCCTAATGATGCTCTAGCCTTTTGGTTTTCAAATTGAGCTAAGCCTATCAAGTCCATTTGCTCATGTATGGTCTCAATTGATTGCCACTGGTCTGTGATGGATTGGCCGATCTTGGCCCACAAAATTTTCTTGACCTCAGCTAGGGTCCTATCAAGAGTAAGCTCTTTCTCTAGCTCCTTTATTCTTTTTTCCAAGGTTTTCACTTCCCTTGTCTTCTCAGCTACATCCTGCTTTGACTTGTCATATCTTTCCTCAATTTTGGCCAGCTTTTCTTTGGCCTCTTTCAATTCTGCCATCTGCACTTCCAGGGCTTTTATTTCTTTCATCATTCCCTCCATACTCGAGCTGGTCTCTTGATCTATTGTTGCTGTAGTTGTTGAAAGTGGTGCTGAACTTGAGGTACCTTCTTCTGATGTTGGATCAATGGGAGGGACTGTTGTGGTGGCCATAGGAGGAGCAGGTGTAATAATGTGAGCTGTTTGAATTGGCTGAGAGGCCAAATCTCCCTGTCTTCCTTGCAATGATCCCTCCAAGGCACTCTCTGTTTCTATCAACCTTTTATGCAAGCTCATAAGCAAAGTAAGCACATCCTGCTCTTCTTTTTGTTGTGTTATTTCTGTGGTTTGAGAATGTAGTGTTGCTGGTAGCCTGAGTTGTCTTCTAAGGGCTTCTATGTCTTCCTCTTTCTTTTTGATCAAGGCCTAAATTCCTTTTGGATCCTGGGGATCATGCCCAAACTCTACAATAATTTCCTCCAAGGACTTGATTCCATTGTCCTTGGCCTGTGATGAAGCTTTCTCCAATTCTAGTTGGGCAGAAGTATTGTGCAGAGAGTTTTGCAATCTATGGGCCAACAATGTTGTGTCTTCCAAGATAGAATATACCATTTCCACGGTCTTCTTGTGCAATTCAATCTGGTCCATCGGATGGATGTCTTTGGAGAGCACTTCCAGATTAGTTCTGATATAGTCAGTAGCCGATTGTGGTTGCTGCATTATAGGTCTAAAATGACTAAGAGTCATTTTGCCTTCTTGGATGTCATAGGCTGCCATTAGCCTTTGCTGATTAGTGGGAGCCATCCTTAGCAACTGGTTGTAGAGCTGGTACCTCACTGGCTCATTTATAGCCTTAATATTGGTGAATGCCTTCTTAATATCAGAGCCATGTCTGCTTTGTTGCCTGGTGGATGTGACCTCCACACCCTGTTGTCTTTCTTGCTCTGGCTAGAAGGAGCTGGTTGATGTTTCCATGCTTGGGGGTACTTGTTGTTCAGTTGGACCCTCTGGAATTTCTTCTTCTGAATAAGGATTTAATCTCTGTCTCTTTTCTCCTTGCTGATCTGTAGATGTCCCTGTAGGAGTCTCTTCCTATCTATCTCTTTTCTTGGCCCTTTCCTCATTAAGAGGAGTCTGTAATACAGGAATTTCAGTTGCCTTTGCTTGAGTTGAAGGGTCTTGCCCTTGACTTTGTTCATCTGTAGAAGCAGGTCAGTCTGCCATTGTTTCTTGCTGTTCCAAATTGTGCACTTGCTGTTCTGAATCCTGCACCTATTTTCCATTAGATGTTCCTGCTAGCGGAGCTCTTTCTTGGGCAGGTTGTTGGGCTGCCGTGGCGGATGAGGTGCCTTCTCCAAGGTGCCGAGGAGCTGTGAAAACACCTGTCCAAAAGATTCCAAGTCAACTGATTTTTCAAGGTTTTTTATTGCTTTTTCTGTTATCTCTTCTTCAGTAAGCTCCTCCACAAGTGTGCCCTCTACCCATTCTTGTTTGTTGGCATATTGTTCAATTTTATGGATTCTGTGATGGGGATACCCTGTGAGCGTGTTTTTGACCCTTCTAAAGCTTATGAAGTGTTCAGGGTCATATGGTGACCAATAGAAACTCAGTTTGAGCTTGAGTTGTTCTCTCAGAATCTCATCAGCATCCTTCCATGCTTCTTCCCTTTTATTGAAGATGAAGGGGCCCAATTGATGTCTTATTTTAAGCTGTGCCTTTTTCATAACACCATAGAAGTGTTTTAAGTCTGCACTGTTGAGCTGCCTGTAGTACTCCAAGGAAAAGAGTATCATGGGGTCATATTTTGGTAGCCTGCATGGGGCTAATTCATAGCCATAGATCCTTATTACAGTGTGGTTTTGGTAGTAATACCAGTCACCAATGTTGTATCCCTTTGAGAGATGTAGAATTCTCTGCATTTCAGCAGTGAGCCTAGGAGGAGGATCTGCTGACAAAAGGCAAGTGGCTGGGAAGACAAAGAGGTCAATGAATTCACAATATGTGTAGGGGGAGATATTAACATGATGGAACACTGATGACCAGAAAATCATAGATCTTCGCTCCACCCTAGCATCCAATTTCTTAAGGAGAACTAAGAAACTTTCAGACTGATAGTATAGCAGCAAATGATAGATATATGAGGTGTATTTGAATACCCTTTCCCTCTCTAAGTTCATGAACTTCTCATGAATCTTGTTGGCTATGAAGGTGGCATAGTCGTACTTGACAGTAGGGGGCTGTCCTAGAGCGAAGATAGACATCAAGGCAAAGACAATTTCATCTACAATTTCACTGGTTCTGAATCCCAGGATGTAGGAGACCATATCTATGAGCAATTTTCCCTCCTCAGTAAACCAAGCATGGTGATAGGGAATTGTGAATCTGGAGTAACACTCTAGTGACATAAACAGCTTGGCAACTTGGTCAATTTCTGCAGAGGACAACTTTGAGGCTTGATCCAGTAATTATTTCATGGAAAGGGAGACTAGAGGCTGAGTTGGCTTGAATTGCAACATCTCATTTATGGACTAAGGAGTAATGTAAAAGAGGAAATTTCTAGCAGGGTCCATCACTGCCCTTTGAGAAGGCTCATAGTTAGCACAACACTGATGGATGAGGTCAGGGAAGACATTTACTGAGGGCAGGTAGTACATTGGCATGTTGGATTCCCATATTCCCAATAGGTCATCTTTATTTCTGAGTTTATTCCTTATCTCATAGAAAGCCTGAAGGTGAGGCTTGACTCCCTCCATTTCAACAATTTGATAGTCTCTGTCTACCAGAGGTATCCATTCTAACTCTCTATGGGGTGCATTTAGTGGTGCAATATTTAAGGCTACAGGGGCCTCCATGATTTTACTGGGATTATAATTGGATTTGGTGTATACTTCAAAGAGGAAAACAAAGTCCTGACCGTGGTTTTTTAGCGAGGAACTTACAGTTTTAAGTTTTGTGCAAAGATGACCCCGCTGGATAGAATTCAAGGGAAAATAAAGAGTATGCAGGGCTCTACAACAAGTGAGTTCGAAAATTGTGGAGAAAGAAGGATTTTGCTGGTTTCTTTAGTGGTTTTGCAGGTGACCAGGGGCTAGATTTCGAGCTTTAATGGCAATTTTATCAGAGGGTGACAGAGTTCCGAGGTTTTGGTTGCAAATGAGTTTATACAGTGGGGCAGAGAGGAGAAGCTTGCGGGTGCCAATGTCTTCAAATTTAATTTTAGGTGTATTGGTGATTTTTGCAGAGAAACTATGAAAAACAGGGTTACGGGAGTTTCCTGGGTAAATACCTATTTTTGGAGATTGTGCTATGAAATGCGGTTGTAGGCAGAGCCGAGGAGGTCAGATTGCAGGTTTACTACGCCCGGGTAGTAGACTGGAACATCGAAGGCAGGTTGGACGTGATTTGCATGCAGAGACTTTCGCTATTGGTCGCGTAAAAAACAACAAAACATCACTTTCATTGGTTTTTAACGAAAATTTGTGATTTTGCGGGCTTTTGGCGCTTTTTTGTGCTGACGTCAGCGTGAAGTCACATGGCACTATAGCAGGGTACAGTGGGTAACGTGGCGCCTGATGTGGATGGGTGACGGGGCGGCCAGGGCGGACTGTACACTAGCGGGGGTGCTGACGAAAAGGCTGACATGGGTGGCGGGGAGGACAGGCGGCAAGCAGTTTGCTATCGGATCGCCTTTGGTACGGGGGTGGTATGTGTCAGCGTGGGCCCGATGCAATTAGAACGGGCCATGCATCCCCGCGTACGGCGGCAAAACCGCCTTCTATCGGGAGCTAACCCTCGTACAGTGGGGTCGCTCTGAAATCGGCGAGGGCCATCGGTTCTGGGAGGGCGGATCGGAGGGTTGACGGGATGCAAAGTTGTGGGTACGATACGGCGCGGGGACCCGCCTGTATATTTAAACATTATAAATTTATGTCGGGGGATAAACTTTAGTTTTAATGGGTTTTGTGGGTTCGGTGCATATGGTCACGGTTATTCATTTGATTAAATATCAAATGAAACCCAAAATATATGAGCGCGGTGGGTAATGTAGTAAGGTTTATGCGTGGGGGCAGACCATGGTTATTAATTTAACCAAATGTTAAATTAATCCCAAGGTATATACGCGAAAGGGCTAATATAAGTCCCAAATGAACTTTACATTTCCTAAACTTTGTATTATATGGCTATAGTGCCAAGGGGTGGGGATATTTACATTTTTTGGGTTTTTAATATAGTTTTTCTTTCTTTGTAAAAATAGGGGTGGGGAAATGACTTAGGGAGCTAAATAATAGAGTTAGGTGTTAATATGATTTTATGGAGTGAGATTGCATAAGTAAATTCCAAGTTTATAAAGTGGAAAACTTAGACATAAGAAAATGAGAGGAATGTGTAATGATGACTTTTTACACAAGAAATGTGGCTTATTTCTACTAAGCAAAATGAGATTTTAACTTAGTATTTCTCATAGAATGAAGTGAAATAGGACTATTGGGCAAATCACAATGTCCTTGAGGGGATGTTAGCAAAGATTTATGGGGGAATGATAGTGGTATTAGTCATGCTTCCACTGTTTTGCAAACAAACAACTGTCAAGGAACCAATGTCATTGATGAGATGAGTCTTTTTGATAAGACAAAAGTGAGCACCCACCTGCTTCTGCAACCTCAAACTACCTACCCAGCCTAATACACCTAACATTTTTTCTTCCTTTGGATTGGGTGCATTTGGACTAGCAAACCCTGATTGTCCTCTTTTTCTTTTGACTTCCCTCCTACCTAAGTCTACCCTTATCTCTTCCAAGGGCCTAGATTAAGTAGTTGGCTCCTTAATTTCTCTACTTATCTACTCATTTTCCAAGCTTGAACTGTTTGGACAAATATTCTTTCTCTATTCTACAACAGCAAATTTAAACATGGAATGGTCCAGATTTAACTGTTGGGCCACCCATCAAGTGTTGTAAGCACAATATCTGCACATTGTGAATTTGCAAATAAGATAGCAGTGGCATTTTTGACTGGCCACTTTCCTGGTCTTTCTTGGGGTTCATTTCTATTACTTTTTCCTGACCAATTTACTCTTTTTGCCCTTTGATTTTTCTTTTAGGGCATACCCTCTTTACATTTTTTAATTTTCCCTATCTGTATATAAAATATGGAACCTTTGTATCATGAAAAGATGAACATATTTGGCACTTCCCTGATCAATCATGAAAAATGAAACCTATTGGTATAGGAACCTAACACTAGTGTCCACTCAGATCTGCTAGTCCCACTAAGACTGGTAGCTATCTTAGAAACAAACAAACTAAAACCACTTTCATTTTCCTTTTTGAGAAGTAGATAAGAGTGGAATGAAGGACACCAACCTCAGTCTTGCGCTTGGTTCCTTTCTTGATTCCTCTCCTTTCTGACAAATCCTTGCCTCTTCTCCTTCATCTACCCAGCTTCAAAGAGCACCTGTGGAATCAAAGCAGCACAATACTATTGAAGAATAGAGATAAACAATCATAAAAAATATAGGACCAGATGTATATTGACCACACAAATGCATATATCATCAAACATACAAGAATGTGGAGGAAAACTTGAATAGCTTTATTAATAATCAAGAATAGCAAAGAGGATTATAACCAATTGTTTTGACCTAGCATCATCCTCCAGCGTGAAAGCCCTTCTTTCAACTCATGAAAAGCTTAGATCACCCAACACTATGATATTCCAACAAGAAACCAACAACACTTCCTTACAAGATACAAAATTCCAGCCTCTGGATCTCTAGGATGAGGGATCCATATATAGATGATTACAGGGGGGTAAGTCAGCTTCTGGGATTTTGATTAGTGTCCTCTCTCTGATAGTTCTTGATTCCACTTGGAGATTGATAATCTCTTACTCATCCCTGGGTGAATTCAAAGAGGCAAGTGTCACAAGAGAAGTTTCTGGAAGATTCCATGATCATCCACCTCGCAAACTATCTCTGCCATTTGTCCACTCTCACCTATTACACCCCATAGAAGGGCTTTTAGGTATGCATCACAACTCTCGTGTGCATTAGGTGGGATGCATCGCACTTTGACCATGGAGCAGGTGAGATGGTCCAGTTTTGACCAGTTCTGAGCAGTTTTTCATGGAGAACTTCTGGGAGATGATGTAATCAGCTGACCTTGTTCTTTTAGGGTATGGAACAACACTTTTAGGACTTAGGATCCCTTGGTTTATGGACATGTATGATTGGGGTTGCAGTGCCCAAAAATTTCTATAAAAATTCTCCCACTTATTTTTTTCTGTCCACAGGGGGCCACAAGAGAGCTTAGTCAATTTTCCAGCCCTAAAACACCCATTGTCTCTCTACACCAAGAGAACTTCTTAGAGCTTAGAAATTTTGTCAATGTATCTGTAGTGTTCTTCAAAGTGTCCACCTTTACGAGCAACACCATTTTGTCTTCTATCATATCCCTCACAAAGTGATACTAAACATCAATGTGCTTTGTCTTTGAATGATATGCAGGGTTCTTTGCTAAGAAAATTACACTTTAGCTGTCACAGCCTATCCTTATAGCTTCTTGTACTAACCCCATACTCGAACACAATCTCTGCAACCAGACTGCTTCCTTGCTTGCATGAGTGGCTGCCATGTATTCTGCCTTTGTAGTTGATAGTTCCACTACAGATTGTTTCTTACTCATCCAACTGACTGCATCTCCAACCCAGTCTACATCAACAAAGCCATGAATATCCAACACTCTGTCCAGTCCTGGTCTTCCTTGGTAGCACAAAACATAATCACTAGTGCCACGCAAATACCTGAAAACTCGCTTCACTACTGTCCAGTTCTCCTTCCCTGGTTTGGACATAAACCTGCTCAATACTCCCACTACATGTGCAATGTCTAGTCTAGTATAGACCATTGCATACATCAGGCTACTGACTGCACCTGCATATGGAACATGGGACATGTCCTCTTCCTCTTCTTGTGTTTTGGGACACTATTCAATAGATAAGCTCACACCTACAGGAATAGGAACCTTCACCGATTTACTATCTTGCATATTAAACGTCTGTAGTATTGTCTTGACATACTTCCTCTGGTTTAACCAGAGCTTCCTCTTTGCTCGATCTCTTTTAATTTCCATGCCCAAAATATAGTTTGAAGCACCAAGATATTTCATGTCAAATTTGGACAACAAATGGGTCTTCAAAACCTGGATAATTTCTTTGTCATTTCCAACCAACAACATATCATCCACATACAAGACCATATAAATAACACGGTCAAAAATTAATTTAAAATACACATAGTGATCTTCTTTGCTTCTGGTGAAGCCAAGTCCCCGTATAAATGTATGAAATTTCTGATACCACATCCTTGGTGACTATTTTAACCCATACAGAGACTTCTTTAACTTTCGTACCGGTTCTTTCTTACCCTTCATTGCAAAGCCTTCAGGTTGCTTCATGTAGATTTTCTCTTCTAGATCCTTGTGAAGAAATGTTGTCTTCACATCCATATATTCTACCTCGAAATCAAAAGCAATAGCAACAGATAAAAGTAATCTAATAGAAGTTACCTTGGAAACAGGAGAAAAAATATCACCAAAGTCAATTCATGGCACCTCGGAATAACCTTTTGCTACCAACTGAGCTTTTTATTTCTCCACCTTTCCTTCTGCGTTTGTCTTCTTCTTGAACACCCATTTGTTGCCAATGGGTTTCCTTCCAGCCAACAACTCCACCAGATCCCAAGCCTCATTTTTGTGCAAAGATGCCATTTCATCAACCATGGCCTCCTTCCAGAGTTTTCCATCCTCTGAATATACTGCTTCTTTCATAGTTTTGGGATCATCATCAGTAACAGACAAAGAAAAATTTGAATAGAAAGTAGATGGACTATACCTTTATGGCTTCCTTCTTTCTCGAGCTGATCTTCTCACAGTCAGAGTTTGTGGCTCTTCATCTTTTGATTCCTCCTTTGCTGTAGAGTCTGATTCTTCCTCCTTTAGCTCAAGCTCTATCTTATCAGGTTCCTTTGGTTGAAATTCATGTTTAATAAAATCTTTCACCTCTATGAACACCATATCTCGACTGTAGACAACCTTCCTTGTTATTGGGTTCCAAAGCCTATAACCCTTTAGACCATCCTTATAGCCAATAAAGATGCACTTTTCAGATTTACTATCCAACTTGGTTAGTTTCTCATTTGGAACATGTACATATGCATTACATCCAAATACCCTCATATGTGAAAGAGAGGGTTTCTTACCAATCCATACCTCTTGAGGAGTCTTAACCTCCAACGTTGATGAAGGTGACTTGTTGACCAGGTAACATGCAATATCCACACTCCTCTGCCCAGAATTCCTGTCCTAACCCAGCACCACTGACCATGCTTCTTGCCCTTTCCATCAACGTCTTGTTCATTCTTTCTGCAACTCCATTTTGATGAGGTGTATATGGAGTAGTCTTCTTCCGTGCTATACCACACTTCTTGCAGAATTCTTCAAATTCCTTACTACAAAACTCTCCACTGTTATCTGTCCTCAACACCTTTATCTTCTTCTCTGTTTTATTTTCCATGAGAGCCTTAAATTCTTTAAACCTTGTCAAAGACTTCAGATTTCTTCTTAAGGGAATATATCCATGTATTCCTTGAGAAGTCATCTATAAATGATACATAGTACACAGACTTACCCAGTGATGGAACCTTCACAGGTCCAAACACATCACTGTGCACAAGCTCTAATATTTGTTTCGCCCTCTTACTACAAGAGGGGAAACTCACCTGATTCTGCTTCCCATATACAAAATTTTGACAAAAATCAAAATATAGAGAGATATTACTCATACCTTCTACCATACCTTTACCATGAAGTATTCGAAGGCCCTTCTCTCCAATATGTCTAAGCCTTTGATGCCACAACATGGTCTTCTCTCCAGAGACCACTAGATTTTCTGCTCCACTTTTAGGAACCACAGAACTTTTGCACCCATCAATAATAGTGCTACCTTGTAGCTTGTACAATGTTCTAATTTGAACTCCCCACATCAATACTAGTGCTCCCTGAACCATTTTGCAGGTATCCTTCTCGAACACTGTTTTTACACCTGCATCATCAAGCTTGCTTACAGAAATCAGATTTCTGGCTAATGCAGGAATATGCAGAACACCCAAAATTGTTCTAACCCTTCCACCTTGCAACTTCAACTTTACTTTTCTGTGACCAATGATTCTAGCCTTCCTATCATACCCTAAGAAGACATCACCACCATTGTACTTCTCATACTCACAAAACCACTCTCTATGGTGAGTGAAGAGAAAGGATGCACCTGAGTCAATCAACCATGCCTCATGATCTACATGTGTACTTGAAGAAGCCAAGTACACATCCCCACCTTCATCTGAGGTGGTTTTCGCCTCTGCAGAAGGAGCATCATCAGATCCCTTTCCTTTATTAGGAGATGTAGATTTATAGTCACTTTTGTAGTGCCCTTCCTTTCCGCATTTCCAGCACACCACCGTTATAGGTTTTCCTGGAGATTTAGATCTCCTTCTAGATTTAGATCTCCCACTCGATGACTTACTTTTTTTTTTGTTCCGGGACCGTCCTCATACAGACAAGGCATCACCATTCTAGCTCTCCATATTTTTTCATCTCATCTCCTTCGTCAGCAAGGATGAGACTATTTCATCAAACTGTAAGGCAGTTGCATTGCTACCTATTGCAATAACCAGACTATCCCACAAATCTAGTTGAGAACACAACAAATTGATGCACTTATCTTCATTTGAAATTTTAATATCAACAGATGCTAGCTAACTTACCATAGTATTAAATCCGTTCAGATGCTCTGTCACTGAGTCTCCATTTTCATCCTCAGGTTATACAACTTTTTCCACAAGAACAGTTTATTCACCAGAGATTTAGATTGGTACAAAGTCCCTAACTTGTCCCACAAAGTCTTCACTGTATCTTCCCCTGATACATTCAACAATACTGAATCTGAGACACACAACCGTATTGTGCTATTTGCCTTCCAATCCAACTTCTTCCATTCTTCATCGGACACTCCCATTGGTTTAGTACCCATATCTACTACGATCCACTAATATTTATCCACCAATAGATCCTCCATATTTAGTTTCCACAACTCAAAACTCTAACCATTAAATTTTTTGATCTCTATCTTTCCACCTCTCACCATATTCTTTCACCACTAGAATCGATCTTGTAGATCTCCCACTAACTAGGGTTGACCACAGGCCCAAGCAAAACCCCTCAGCAACAAAGGTGTCCCCTTGAAGCCAAAACAACTCTGATACCAAATGTAGGTTTTAACCCTGTACAAAAATTACCTGCATACAAATTCTAAAACACATAAAATAAACAATGTGAGAGCATAACACATACACACAGAGACTTTCCCCTGGATCCCAAAACCCGGACTACCAGCTTGATTTTTCATTATGTTCCTTTCAATGCTACAATACATATTTATACATGCTGAAGCATCCAATAACATAGACCAAAAACTATCACATCCAAAACCATGGACCAAAAACCATCACGTCCAAAAACATGTGTGAAAATCATGCACAAAACCACAGGTGGGTCCACCCAACTTAACATAGGGTCCGAAACCAAAATTTTCCAAGGCGCTGTCCTGAACCCCATAAAGTGGGGTTACGAGTATGCCTCAAACCCCCCAGTTAACTACGTGGACTAGTCGTGGAAAGAATATAACACAACCCAACAAGGATGTAAAACATTTTGTGGAAATTTTTTTGGAATGTCAGTTAGTTAAAGTAGAAAATAGTCATCTAGTAGGATTATTGCAGCTACATAACATTCCTGAGTCCAAATGGGAAGAAATATCTATGTAATTTATTGTTGAATTACCTAAAACAACCAAGAGGCATAACTCCATTTTGGTGGTGGTAGAAAAACTTACTAAGAGTGACCGTTTTATACTTGTTAGAGATCTTAAAAAGGATCTGAAATATCACAAGTATTGATCAAGGAGGTGGTCAGAATTCATGGATTTCCTAAGAAAATCATATTAGATAGGGCCTCTATATTTATAGGAAGATTTTGGACTAGTTTCCAGGCAGCACTTCATACACAATTATATTTCAATACAACTTATCATCCAGAGACTGATGGCCAAACTGAAAGAGTAAATCATGTGTTATAGGACATGCTTAGAATTTATGTAATGGATCAACAATCTAACTGGGAAGATTATCTTCCTCTAGTGGATTTTTCTTACAATAACAGTTATCACGCTCCCTTGGTATCACACCTTATGAGTTACTGTATGGAAGACCATGCAAAACACCTTTAAGTTGGGATAGTTTAGAGGACATAATCTTGGTAGGTCCTGAAATGCTTCATGAAATGGAAGAACAAGTGTGTCATATAAGGCAAAGATTAAAGCATGCATAGGATAGACATAAGAGCTATGTTGATATGCATGGAGTGGATCATAGTTTTAAAGAAGGGGAATTTGTGTTTCTTTGAGTAAAACCTCAAAAAAGCCTTATTAGGTTTGGGAAAGGATCTAAGCTCTCTCCTCGATTTCTTGGGCCTTTTGAGATCATCGAAAGAGTTGGGCATGTGGCATATCACCTTTATTTACCACCAGTTTTTCATCATATGCATGACGTATTTCATATTTTGGTACTATGTAAGTATGTTCATGATCCTTCTCAAATTTTAGATTGGCATCAATTACAAGTAACAAATGAAGGGACTTTGAAGGTAGATCCAGTTTGCATTTTGGACCATCGCACTCAACAACTCAGACGTCGCATAGTGGACCATGTAAAGGTCCAATGGGACTCATACAGTCCTAGTTCCACCACTTGGGAAGATGCATATTATATGCGTCTTGAGTTTCCTTTTTTGTTTAGTTAAAATTCAGGCCAAGTTTACTCCAAGAGGGGGTGTATGTAGTTTCCTATTTTTTTTTTTCCTAGTATATTTTTGTCACTCCTATCAAGGATGATTTTTGATGAGTTATATATATGACCAGTTGATCACTTGATTGAGGAATAATGTTTGATATACATAGTTATATTTCCTTTTATGTTTATGTACGGCATATTGATCACTGGATTGGGGAACACTGCTTTATATAGTTATATTTCCTCTTATATGTGGTATCATTGATTATCTATATTAGATGGTTTTAGTTAAGTAAATTTTATACATATGTTTCCATTTTTGTATCTGATTTATGAAGTAGGTGTATGACATGGATGGTGATCCAAGATTGAGACAGATAGACCCATGGATGCTCATGGTTATGTGGAATAGTTGGTTAATTATGATTTATGGATGATACATGATTTATGTGATTATATATGTCTAATATTGTACTAAGTAGGATGTGGTAGGGTACTTGGTCATTTTCCAACAAGAATGTTCAATTATGAATGACTATGGAAGTCATTTCTTCAAAACCAAAATGACTATGGAAGCCATGCACCATTCTGGGTAAAATGTGATTAATTTATTTTCATTATGAAATTAATTTGATTCCTTTGATTTATGAGAATGTAGTGTGTGTAGGTTTTTGAACAAGGCCTTACCAGCGAACCATCAGATGGGTAAAAGATCACAATTAGTACCATAAGGAGAAATGCAGAGTTACAAAGCACAATAGATGAGAGGGCATGGAAATTAGGGCTTGGAGTCCTAAATCTAAGATCAGATGTAAATTGACCATACAAATGTAACAAGCATCACTGATACAAAAGAATGGAGGAAAACTCAAATAGCTTTTATTGATAAACAAGAAAAGATCCAGGAGGAGTTATAACCAGTGGTTCTGACCTAGCATCAACCTCCCAGAAAAGAAGCCCCTCTTCACCTCAAACAAAGCGTAGATCACCCAACAATCTGATGTTTGTCTCTAGAAACCAACAACAATTCCTTACCATATACAAATTCCAGCATCTGGATCTCTGGGATGAGGGATCCATATATATATATCTGTAAGGGGGATGAGTCAGCTTGTGATTTGATTAGTGTCTTCTCTCTGATAGTTCTTGCTTCCACTTGGATACTGAGGGCCTCTTACTCATCCTTGGTCGAATTTAGTGAGGCAAGTGTCACAGGAGAAGATTCTGGAAGCTTCCATTACCTTTCCACCTCGCGGAATGACACTGCCATTTGTCATTTCTCGCCCATCGCACCCCACAGAAGGGACTTTTGAAATGCAACGCACCCTCACAGTGTATCTAGGTGAGATGCAACGCACTTAGCCAGTGGAGCAGCTGCAATGATCCTGTTTTGACCAATTCTGAGTAGTTTCTCATGGAGAACTTCTGGGAGAAGCTGTAATCTGTTGACCTTGTTCCTTTAGGGGTTAAAACAACACTTTTAGGGACTTAGGAGCCCTTGGTTTATGGAAATTTCATGCTTGGGGTTGTAGGGCACAAAAATGTCTGTAACAGTTGCCCCCTAAAGTATGAGGCCGTTAACCTTTTGGTGTCGGGTGAAATGCTTTATTATGAGGATCCGAAGTTCTTTCATTGCTGGGAGGAGACCTGTAATAAGATACAATACAATACATTATCTTCATAATATTTTCATGATCTAGCTGAGGCGGGCATTCCCATGATCAGTTTTATAAATTCATTTTCATGTACATAGGACAGACAATCGTCTGAGTGTAGACTGATGATTCTGATAGAGCCATCATCCTTTTGGTAGGATGATTATTTGTGCTGCAATGATGTACACTTAATGTTTTTATTTCCCTGAATATATATCACAGCCTGGATGGATGAAACTAGATCCAGGGTCTTCAATCTCGTTTGATCTTCACTCGAAGTACAATTCGATCCATGTGAGAAATGTTCTGAAGTCGAACATGGAAAGACATCGCTTGATTACCAGTCAATGATGTAAACTGTTAACAAGCACGAGAGGAATCACCGATAATGATAATGACCCTCAAGGTACTGCAGTACAATTCACGTGGTGTGAATAAAGGACTTGGCGTCGAACACCACACAAAATCTTTTGGTCGAAGGCCATTGATGTAAACCTGTCGCCGGAAGTGAGAAACTTGCCATTGAGGCATGCAAGCTTCAAAGTACTGAATGGGTGTTCCTAGATCAACTTCTTGGATAATGAGATTATGTCGACAAGAAGTGATCCGTCACAGGAGGGCCTTAATGAATCCCACATCAATGACACGGAACGGAGCAAATGATTTTAATGGAGGTGAAAATGATCTGGTGATATAAGGTTCAGGGTGGCGGTCATGAAAGAATGGAGTATAATGTATGGTAGTGGGTGAGACATAGGTGAATCCTCTGAATGACTTCCCTTGAACATATTGGCGACACTGATGTGATGGATCGGTAGCATTAACCCCAAATATGGATGGTATGGCGTGACCATGGTGATGTGACCGGTGAATGAAACAACCCAACCCGACTCGGACACGGAGCAGAAGTGTCATGTTCAAGAGCGACTTGCTACCAACAAAGTTTCTTTGAGTTTTCTTCCCAATTTTTCCCCAGTCATTGCTGACCAGTACCTCTTTATTTTTGTCAAGCTTGAGGAGGATAACATATGCTTGTTCTATAATTTGCCCTTCGGGCAAACCCATCGCTATGTTTTAACGAGCCTAGCGATAGTGAAACTTGTTCTCGTCTATAGACAAGTTTGTCGCTATTAATCGTTTTAACGAGTTTAACGACAAAGATAACTCGGTCCTTTTCAATTTTAGAGAGTTTGAAAAGGAACGTAAAGGTAACTCCAAAATTCCTTTTTCGTCATCTAATCCCTTAAGTCCGAAAAAGTATAAAACAATACAGAAGGGATGAATTTTCAATACTTTTAACGAGCCGAACAAAACAAGCGCTCGATCTTTTTGTGTAATAATCCCTTAGGTCCAAAAAGATTAAAATCTAGAGGAGGGATAGCACTTCCTGTCCCTTTAACAAGCTGGAAAGGCCAATGGTTCGGCAATCTTTTCATATTTTACGAGTCAGTTGAAAAGAGCTTAAAGGAGACTCGTCTTTTGAGGAACGTGTGATAAAACGGGTAGTAGTTGATTCCAGGTAAGGTTTGGAATTTTCCAATCATGGCAGTGTCACAAGGATGGCTAGTGAAATCACTCTTCGCAGCTGTTCCTCAAAATGGGTAAACAATCAAATGGAGGTGAATGATCGGCCAATGAAAAAGTGGAGGTGACGGTGCAAACACGACCAAGGCTTTAATGGCTGAAGTACTACATTCACGATGGTTATTTACTGGGGAATAGTTAATTTTTTAACGAGCTTAAACGCGGGTGGAAACATTTGCTCATGTCTTATGTTTATTTTTTAACGAGCTTGAACTATGTGCTAAAACTGCTCGATTAATCCAGTCGTGTGATAAGAATGTCTCATATAAAAACGGCAACTTTTAGAGATTTGCCCCACATCCTTTCTTTATGCAAGTTAGGAAACGACCAATCCTACGAGTTTAAAGGGTTAGAGGTCCTATAAATTTAAAAAATAAATAGCCACTCTTCGCTTGCACTCCAAAAGGTTTGTATGCCCCCAGGTATAAAACAGAGTTTCAAGGTTACCCCTTCTTTAGTCTATTAAAACATTTGTTTTACCGAGAGAGGCCTACCTCTTACAGGTTACCCAAAGATTGCTCTATTCACAGCGCAAACAAAACACTTCTTCGGCGATGTCTATCGAAACAAACAAAGGTGAGCGGTGATGCCCGCCAACTCACATAACTTTGACAAGAGAATCTTGTTCTAGAATAACCCTCTCTTCCAATCACGGACGGGGGTACAGACTAGTCATATTCTCTCACGGAAACATACTTTATACCCGAAGTTTTCTTGTCGAAGTAGACCAGGGTGCATGCCCCCTGGGTTTCAGTCATGTCCCCCCGAATCACTCGCGCTCATCGGGTGGACGGACTGGAGATTGAGACATTTCTTGCGTGAAAAGACCATTTAGGGATGGTATATGACTATTTGCTATGCGTGATCCGGGAAATGAAAGTTGGTCTACGAGCTTGACCACTCTTCCTTTGTGTGGAAAACACATCACTCTAAAGAGTGATGAGACAATGGCTCTCATGCAATGAATATAGTCTCATCCAAGGAGTAGATTGTAATCCAGGGGTCCTTGAACTACCATCACGTTCATGTGAACGGTTTTCCCTCTCAATGTTATGGGCACATTGGGAAGGATCCCTAACGGTCGACTGGTTCCTTTATCAAAGCCTGTCAGATTTCTCATCTCAGGCAAAAGCGATGGAGAACCAAGCGCTTTCCAAGCAGTTGAGGAAAGGATACTCACAGAAGCCCTCTCATCTATGATGGTACCAGCCATAACCATTCTATATATTTGAACAATAATTCGGAATGGTACACTAGCTAGTAAACGGGGTTTGCCTAGTTGATTCCAGTCGAAGGAGACAACTAGGTTGCTTGGAGGTGGGACCGAATAGACGGCCGGGTACGACTCTGACGAACTTCCTTCCTGCGATAAAGGAACGGGTAAATTGCCCCTATGTTCGTTGGAGTCTGTGCTTATGAAAAGAATTTGGACGGTGTCATCCTTGTTCTCTTCAGTGATTGTATCATCCAAAGATGGAACCTCTGAAGGCAAAACCGGGTCAACTGCCGCCTCGACCTTTTGACTTTCATCTGGTATGGATTAAGATGGTTTATCTTCAATGATAGATGTTTCAGCCGACCACCTGAGCAGGCCAGCCGAATTTTCAACTGGTGACGGACTTGGCAAGAGTTTTTTATATCTAGGAGGAAGTCGTAACGGTGAAACCGGACGATCGTCCAAAACTCTTTTAGCCTCGTCTAAGAAGGGATAACGGTGGATGGCGTGATCGCCTTCGCACAGTTTACAAGGAAATCTATATTTTCCTTTTTGTCCTGGGGCTTCACTTTCACTAGTTGACGGTGTGTTTTCAACATGATCATCAGAGGTTGATGACACCGGGTTGTGCAAACGAGGAGACCAGTCCCTTAAGATCCGAGGGATGCAAGGACAATCTCTGTGATAGTGGTCTCCCTTGCAAATAACACATGGCGATTTAGGCCTAGTCGGTGCAGTGTGTGGATTTTCGTTAGACGACACTCGTTTGCCCCCATTCGCTTTTGGCTCCTTCTTCTTTTTCTCTTTCTTCTTCTTTTCCTTCTTCTTCTTAGGAAATTGACTTTTGGCTTTACCAGCCCCATCAAGCGAAGAGGAAGGAGGAGAGGAAGAATTAGAGGAAGTAGAAGGTTGGTGGGTAACTCTGGACTCGTCTAATTGCTGATTCGATTGTTTAGGAATAGTGGTGTTCTGAACGACAGAGGTTGAGAAGAGCCATACAGGCAAACCAATTATCAGTCCTGGAAGCAACAATGTGGCCATATGGGGTGCACCAACATCTCCCCAAGAGGAGAAGGGACTAGGATTTCCTCCAAGGGGAATTCCTTGGTTGGTGGACTCCATTTTCTCAACTCAAGATCAACGCAGGAAAGGGTAATGAATATTCCGTTTAAAATAAATTTTAGATGCTTTGACACAACTTGTTTTTTCAGTTTTTAAGAGTCGAGAAAAAACAAAAGATGACTCTAGTTGCCTTCGATTTTTAATGAGCCTGAAGTGACAAGTGCTTAGATGGACCTTTTCCATTAAGGAGTCTAAAAAGGAACGAAAGGGACTGCTCTGGAAATATAGGTAGAGGGAGTACCAAACCAATCGCAAAACTGCAGAATACTTTTTACGGTACGACAGTCAATCTTCCCGAATGTTGTGTTCAGTGCATTGCGATCGATAGGGCGGTAGACACGGCTTCCTATGGATAAAGGATTTAAGCCTATAGGGGTCTCCCAAAATATACTCAACGGTACGTGGGAGCACAAGTCCGTACTGGCACTTATCATCTCAAAGTCGAGGAATCACCCAACCATCAGTGAGAACAACAGTTACTAGGCTTTACGACGCCGGAATACGTCTCTAGCCTAGACCTCTAAATGTTGTGCGTTAAGTTCTAAAGCGTTGTTAGATTCATTAAATTTATTTTAAGTTGATCTTGTTTATGAAGTTTGCCTTTCGGGCTCACCACGAGATGTAGATGTAATTCCTAAAATGAAATCTAAGATGATAAACAAACCTTTTATCTCTTTTATGAAATGAAAATCCTAGCTACTAGGGAAAAGAAAGACATAATCTTTTCACAAAGAGCAAAGAGCACACTCTAAAATGCACTTTCCTAAATCAAGCCAATCAGACTGTCTATATGCAAATGCACATGCATGTATTTGTTTTTGACTTTCTTAGTATATGGATGATAAAAAGAAAGTTGATGCACAAATCTGAATTTCTTTTCAAGTGAAAAATATAAACAAGTTTCTTTTTGAAATAAAAAATGGAGGCGATTACAACACCTTACGATTTTGAAATGAATATTTTTTCTTGACACTAGAAAATTGGAAATTCAGACCAAAAGCAATAGTAACAGGATAATCGACCATCAACAGCAATCAAACTCTTTCCTACGATTGCAATCGACACTTGCGACAGATTCAAATCAAAGGACGATAGTAAGACTATGCTACTTTTGCAAAGGAGAACTGTAAATGACTCAACAAACACACAAAAACATCTACAGTTCTTTTGTACAAAGAAGGCAGAATAACAGCAAGGAAAAGGGGTTTCAAACAAACATATACTGATCACAGGCAGCAAAATTCAGGAATAGAACTGGAAATAATGAAGCACAGAAGCCACAGCTGCACAGAGCTAGTCTGATCAGTGCACCTGTAACACAGAGAATTTGAAATGCAGCGCAGGTTGTCCACTCGGGAAGTGCGCTGAAATTCAGAATCTCTGAATAGTACCTGCACTGGGCCAGAAACGAGACTCTGTTCGGGTTCCGGGTCACAGTTTGTAGTTCAGTTCTTGGTTTGTGGCCGAGTAAAAAGCAATCAGTAATTCAACAATCAGGGGTAGATCTAAGGAGGATCTAAGAGCTATCACAAGGGCAATCAGATAGTTTGTAAATCAGTTGTTTAAATCATAAACAGATCCAGTGAATGGATTGAAGCAGCAGTTATCTACTTTGCATTTGTTATGGCAAATGCAGTTCGAATGCTACCTGTAAGTTTATGAAACAAACAACAAAGAATGATAAATAAACAAACTAATACGTCCCCAGTGGAGTCGCCATTTTGTTACAGGGAAAAGTGTCTATATAGAACTGCTCTATCCCACTAAGGTGTGACAGCTGCCTTAGAAACAAACAGAGAAAAGCTACTTATGTTTTTCCTTTATGAATTATAGATAGAGAGGAATAGAAGGACTAACCTCTGTCTTGCGCTAATCCCTTGATTCGATCCCTCTCTTCTTTGATGGTCCCCCAGCTACTTGCTCCCTTGCAAGCCCAGCTTCACAAAGCACCTGCAAGATCACAGAAGCATAGCACTATGCAAAGACATGGATCTATATTCATAAACAATCTAGGATCAGATGTAAATTGACCATACAAATGTAACAAGCATCACTGATACAAAAGCATGGAGGAAAACTCAAATAGCTTTTATTGATAAACAAGAAAAGGTCCAGGAGGAGTTACAACCAGTGGTTCCGACCCAGCATCAACCTCCCAGCAAAGAAGCCCCTCTTCACCTCAAACAAAGCTTAGATCACCCAACAATCTGATGTTTGTCTCTAGAAACCAACAACAATTCCTTACCATATACAAATTCCAGCCTCTGGATCTCTGGGATGAGGGATCCATATATAGATATCTGTAAGGGGGATGAGTCAGCTTGTGATTTGATTAGTGTCTTCTCTCTGATAGTTCTTGCTTCCACTTGGAGACTGAGGGCCTCTTACTCATCCTTGGTCGAATTTAGTAAGGTAAGTGTCACAGGAGAAGATTCTAGAAGCTTGCATTGCCTTTCCACCTCGCGGAATGACACTTCCATTTGTCATTTCTCTCCCATCACACCCCACAGAAGGGAATTTTGAAATGCAACGCACCCTCACAGTGTATCTAGGTGAGATGCAACGCACTTAGCCAGTGGAGCAGCTGCGATGATCCTGTTTTGACCAATTTTGAGTAGTTTCTCATGGAGAACTTCTGGGAGAAGCTGTAATATGTTGACCTTGTTCCTTTAGGGGTTAGAACAACACTTTTAGGGACTTAGGAGCCCTTGGTGTATGGACATTTCATGCTTGGGGTTGTAGGGCACAAAAATGTCTATAACAATTGGTCTCACCGAATTGTAGCTCATGGTCTCGTAAAGAGATGGAGATGTTAGTCAAGGCCTTGCACTATGACAATGCTGATGGATATGATGCTATAACGGATGGATTGAAAATCTGGTTTCTCTTATGTGAATTCTTCAAGATTGATAATAGTCAAACATCTTGTAATGTTGTATGAATACCTCCCTAGTTAAGAGGGCGTGTTGAAGGAAATGTAACTAGGTTAGGTCTTCATAAATGCACTTTTGATATTTGTATTTATTTAAGAAAAATAAATATTATTTTTATAATATATTTCAATGAGTTTATTGCTCATTTAAAATAGGTCCAACACTATTTAATGTGCTATAGGTGAGTCAAATAGTCAAAAGAATAAGTTGAATACATTAAGGGAATGTTATACCTTGTATGTATATGTATTATGGTCAAGAGAACACCTCCAAGCAAAGTCAGAAGTCTCCTCCTAGCAATGGCACCACCAATAAGCTCATTCAAGCTCTCTACTCCATCAAAGAACCATCTGAATTCCACTCTACAAGTCGATCTACAAGAAGCTAGACAGGTCAGCCTAAAGGATTGTCAAGTTGGCCTAAAGAGGAGGGACAAAAATCTATTTATAGAGGTTGTCCACTCCTCATTAAAAGCACGGAAATAGCTCTAAAATCAATGAAGAAGAAGGTAAGGAAAACGAAGTGAGAAGGTCTCCAAAGGCAGCAAAGTGAGAGGGTACAACACTGAAGTTTTGAAGGTTGTTCGAAGGAATACTATAGTCACAAGTGTGGAAATCTGGGAGCTATTCCTGTGGCTAGGAAAAAAGTAAACCACAGTCACACATCCACCCTCGGTTGGGGCTAAAACTAGGCCTACAAGGCCTACTACTATAGCATGGAAGAAAGACCCTCAAGTGAAGAAGAAGGGCACTCAAACGAAGAAGGAAAAGAGGAAAAAATAGTCTCACGAGCTAGAATTTAGGGCTGCTAAACAGTCACTTCTAGTCTGCACCTACACTTTGAATAAGGAGCTCATTTGGTTGGAGAGTGAAGGACCATCATAATGGAAGGACACCTTCTCTAGAGCAAGTGTAATAAGGTTACTAAGAAGAATGAAGTGCTAGACAAAGATGGATGAAATGTCAGGAAAAAAAGTGCCAGAAGAAGTGCCAAAGTACATGGCGTAGAAAGTAGTGAAGACTTGACTTGTGCTTGGAGGATCTCATTTTTAGGGGTCTAGGGTTTGACATTGATCAAAAGAAGCTTCAATAAGAGAAATTCACTAAAGGGTTTTCCTCTCAAGAGTAGAGAGGATTTTACCTTGGTAGAGAGCCAACATCTTGTGTTCTTGTTTTTATGTTTTGATAGCAGTTTGATGAAGTACACACATATGCACTAATAAGAGGAAGGCAGATAATATAACAAGAAAAGTAAAAATACTCCACAAACATTATCAAGAAATGAAGAATCACACTACACTACTTTGCCCTAGATTCTTCAACAATTATGTTGCTGATAATTAAATCTTGATATGGAATGAAGATTTCATCAAACATAAAGAAAATGTTTCACACATGTACACAAGACTGAAAAAAATCACCTCACCAATCAAGTTTGATTATGCAATACTCTTGTTTAATTAATAATATCTTCCCAAACCAAATATATGTTTATGCAAGAATGTGATATAGGTTATCTATAATAAAGAACTCGATTGATAGCTCAATAATAATGATAATTTGTTCTTGCACCATAGATATCAAGGCAACCGAATTGCTAGCTTGAACTTCACAGAACCAAAGACATTGTTTATCTTTTAAATCATAAAGCCCTACAGAGGATAATAGACCCACTCACTAACATAGAGTTTCATATAGATAACCCTGAAGATTTTAACATAGTATCAATAGCTAGTATTCATCCACCAAAAGTAATGATTTATTTCATTCATTGTATGTCAAAAAACTTAAATGAGCATATAGTAATTATAAAATTGAATATTTAATACAAGAGGTTCTCCTTCACCCTCAATAGAATCTCCAAGTCTTGATTCGTTATCATTAGAAAAACTGTTACAAGACTAAGTGCTAGGGTTTAAACCTCGGTTCAAGAGATGACTTCAAAAATGAAAATATACTTTCAGATCTGAATCCTTATTGCTTATTACAAATGACGCACAAGGTTTCTCGACATTTGATTCAAGAAATAAATTTAAAAATAAATATAATCTTCAGATTTGGACCATTGCAATTCATTGTAAATGATGCACACAATTTTCTTATTATTTAAAATGCATCCAATACAAGCAATCAAAAATTCACACACATACCAGTATTAACCCACAATATATCACTCAGTAAAATGATTTGAGGGAAAATGAGTTGGTTTAGCTAGGCCCTAGCCAACCAAATTGTTTCCCTTTAAGGAAAATAGTTAAATTATGAAAAATAGATTAATCATCCATAGGAATCAAACAAGATAATTTCGTAAGCCTGACATTAAGATCCTTTCATTAATTAAAGAATCTTTGCTCAATACATGTGATGTAACAACAGATCGAACTCCAGAGGAGGTTGGGGTGATACAACCCTTCAAAATACCAAAACAATAAAATGTTCATAGTATCTCTAACCTATATTCTCCTATAACTTGATATATATACATTTTACAACAAGCTCTCAACCATATCAATCCAGTCACGAAAATTAAATAGGTTTCCAATTGATTCCTAACAATAGAAACCCTCACACACTCTGTTTCACTCAAACCATTTGTACGAAGACAAGAAAAAAAGCTCTACTGAAGACTAGGAGTAAAAACACATGGTCTCTTCCTTAACAACTCACATCGAACTCCTAGTCAAACTATCGAATCCAACGACCTTCCTAGTTTTGTGCAGGAACCAAAATTAGTGTAGGAATCTCAAGATCATGATCTTCCTATACCAATATCACTTCAATTTTGAAATTAATGACAAATATTGCAAAATATTATTTAGGTAACATGGTGGTAAGCTTGTAGTTAAAAAAATGTTAATCTATTTGACATTTTGTTAATTATAAGCAACCCTTACCCATTTTACCCAAAGAAACATTACAAAGGGATAGAAATGTATGCATAAAGGTTTGTTTATATTGTGAAACAGAGGTTAAGGCATGGGTATTCAGATAAGAATTAAATAAATTATAGGGTCTAAAATTCCCCCAACCTCATATTGTTGTGTGTATTCACACAACTATTCACTGACCTCTGCAAAAATAAAAAACTTGAAGTCCATTCCTTCTCATTTCTAGATTTGAATGTTGATCCCTCAGCCTTTGACCCGAATCTTATTTGTTGTATTTTAAATATCCTAGCATATGTTTTCATGTATGCCACCTGGATTCTCCACTTCTTCACCTACTCCTTCAGTCCAACTATCTCTACAAGTACCTCTTCATTTCTAGTCATCAATGTGGCATTCTGGGTTTCTGCACGCCTATGCAATACCTCCAACTCTTGAATCTATTGTCTTAATTTTTGAGTTTTAATTTTATTCTTCACAAGGGGTGTATCAGGAACAAAGCCCTTTATTTCTTCCTCCGTATGCTCATGGAATTATTTTTGTTTCTTCATATTTTTCATCATGGATGCAAGAGGGAAAAAGTCCTCTTGCTCTTATTCCCTCTGCTCCTTAATTTATTCTTGTTCCTCCTTCTTTTGTTCATGGATCACCTTTTGATTTTTTATTTTCTTCATTTGAAGACACCAGATAAATATTATCCTCATACTCTTCCTATTTTTTCTCTTGACTTGTGATGGGGGTACCCATCACTGCTAATCCTGCTAAAAGGGAAATGTTCCCTTCGTCAAGCACATGCTTCTTCCTACAAACTAAAACCATGTCACTAGCCATCCCATCATTTCCACCTACAAGGATATCCAATGGAGATTCTTAAAATATGGCACAATCTCCTTTAGATGATTCAAAGTCCACAATGACTTTAAATTAAGGAAAACTAGCAGGTTTTGATGTCTTCCTACAAGAAGAATGGTATATTTTTAGCGACCCTTGTGTTATCCTCGGAGGTGGTTATGGCACAACAATCTTAGTTGTCACACTCTTATTCATTTTTTGAATTTACTTCTACTGTTGTTTCTCTTGTGGAGGCCGAGTGGCTCTGAATTCCTTCTTATCCTTTCCTCCTTGTTGTTGTATTTCTTCTTGAGGCTGGGTAACACTGGATTCTTTGACCTTCTTATGCTTCTCTCCTTGCTAATTCTTTATGTTTATAACCCTCATGACACCTCCACTCTGGTATAACTCTAGGAATTCCTCCCAGGTAGAACCCCTCTTCTTCAATTCCTCACTAATTAGGATATTTACTAACCCATAATGAAAAATAGTGTAACCCACCTGATCTGCCAGGGTTTTTTGAATGCTCCTGGACATCTTAGCTGGACTCTTTAATACAAAAATATGGGAAATTGATTAACTTTCAAGACTCAAAATTCTTAAGGAGGTGAATATGATATAGGTAAGTCATGGAGTACCTGCCCTCACAAGTAATGAATTTTTGCAGGATAAACAACAAATTTCGCCATTTTTCAATCATTTCACTCCTTCCAATCAACTACACATCCTGCTCTTACTAGAAACCTGCACCATACTCCTTTTGTTATTTCAACTTTCTTAAACTATTGTTCCCCTGTGAGAGGAAACTTAGTAGCTTGGTAGATGAATTTCTTTGTCGATTCAAATTTTAACAAGCATATGGTCACAATGTTCCCATCAAAACTTTGCTTAAAGGATTTTGTAATGGATGAATCATATCCATTAAATTTATACAGTCAAGGAATCCATCCTACTTCCTATAGAATAGGGAGGCTCACATCATACTCTATTGTCCCCTTGACATATTTGACAAAGAATGGTTCAATATACACTGGTGCCATGGTATCTGTAATGTCACTACAACCTGCAATTCTACAATTCTTCACAACTCAAAAATCTTCAATGCTAGCACTCACAGATCTGCATAATGCTATAGTTCTTTTTCAATTCAAAAGTTCAATGGTGGAGGAATGATTTCGTTTTAATGCTCATAAGATTCCTGTACCATGCATTCATTTGAAATACAAGCCAATTCAGATTCCAATACCTGCATTGACACCTCATATCTTAACCCCTTATCACCCAAAATGGTAGTTACAACCCACGAGGTACAAGATTTAGTTAAAGGAAAATGTATTCAGTCAAGTTTTAAAATAGGCAAGGAAATGATGATTAGCACCAAAATTTAAGAAATAACTCTCATACGAGTTATGATTCCAGGGCATTGTGATTTGAATGATAGATAGTGGTTGGTTCACACATGATGGGAGAAAGAAATATGTTTAGTGGCAGTATTAAACATAATGACAAGGAATAAACAAGAAAACCTCCATACATGCATTTTATCCCTCATGATGATATTCCATGGGAATGGGTGTTTCTTGTAATGATAAAGGTTGCCTATATTTAATGTTGATTTATGCACTAACCATTCATATCCCTTTAGAAATTTTAACAATAATATTGAATTTACAGATGAAGATATAGGTACTCATTCTAGGATAAAGTCACCATCGTTACATATGCATGAGAGGTAATTTAGTCATGTATATAAATTAAAGTGGAATCCCATTTTATTAGAAAAGAATTTTCCTACCGACAAGTTGGTTTTCAAGTAGATCCTTACAAAACTACACTAGCAAGCTGGTTTTCACAATTATGTATTTATTTACTTATTTTTTTATATTTTTTAGTTTTTTGATTTTTTTTCTCTTCAATTATTCTAGGAAAAGAGTAGATTAAAAGATACTCACAGTAGGCTGGTATTCTCCCCTTCCCACCATTTTCAAATTTGACTATTGCAAAACTTGCATAAAGTCTTGCTTGGTGTTGGGATGAAGATACACTCTAAGCCTATGTCCACTCACCAAGAAAGCAATACCCTGTTCATAAATGGTTTTTATCTCCATTGCTCCATTCTTAAAAAATTTGACCACTTCGTAAGGCCCCAACCAACTTGTATAAAACTTCCCCTTAAATTTTTGAATTTTGAATCATATAGGAGCACCCAATTTCCTAGTTGGAGCTGCTTTTTCTTTATTAACTTATCATGCCATTTGCTGCATTGTTATTGCAGCAAGGTGGTCTGTTGAACAAAATCCCTTCTCTTCTCATCAAGTTCACTTAATTTCAAAAGGCATTGCTCTTGTGCCTCCGAGAGATCTAGTTGCAATTGGAATGCTGTTATAAAGGTCTTAATCTAGAATTGAATCGACAACAATACTTGTTTCCTTTAAACCAACTCATAAGGTGTATGATCTATGTTGTTCCTCCAAGTAGTTTTGTATGCCCACAAATGCTTCCAGTAATTTGTTTGCCCAATACTTTTTGTGAATATTTATAGTTTTTATAAGGATGGAGTCAAAGACCTTATTTATAGATTTTACTTGTCCATTTTCCTGCAGGTGGTACGGTGTGGAATTCTTGTGCCGAATCCTATACTAATCTACAATTCCTTTTACCATATTAGAAACAAATTGATGTCCATTGTCAGTAATGATTTCTCGTGGTACACCAAATCGAGAAACAATTTCAGTAAATAAGAAATAAACAACAATGTTTTCAGTAGCATAAGAAACATCTCTAGCTTCTACCCATTTTGTTACAAAATTTGTACAAACCAAGATGTCTTTTATTTAAAGATGTTGGGGCTATAGGTCCCATAAAGTCAATGGCCCAATTTTCAAAGGTCTCTAACATGACTTGCAAGCATAAAGGCATCTCATTAGCTTGAACAGGTTGGCACATTCGCTGACAACTATCACAACACTTAACATACTGTTTGTCATCCTTAAACAAGGAAGTCCAAAAGTAGCTAGCGCGAAGGATTTTATATGCTTTCCTTTAGCCAAAAAAATGCCCCCCACAAGGATCATCATGGCTGACTCTCATGATATCAAACACATGCTCTTCTCTTACACATATAACGATAATAAGATCAAGTCTTGTGTAGAAAAGATCTCCTTGAATCTAGGAGTATGAAAAACTACTTTGAATGATCCTCCACCTTTCTCTAGCGGATAGGTGTGGCGGGGTTTTTCTCGTGACAAGATATTTATCTATATCAAAAAAGAAAGGGGAAGTTTGTCGAAACAACAAAAATATGTCCATCTGGAAATGAATCATCTACGGGAATTGCTTGACCAAGATTATTTAATCTAGAAAGGTAATCATCTACTACATTTTATTTGTCTGGCCTATCAATTATGGTAACAATGAATTCCCGTAGTAAAAGAAACCACCTAGTTATCCCACCACTAGTTAAAGGTTTGTTCATCAAATATTTTATGGAAGAGTGATAAGTATATATAAATAATTCATATCCTGTAATATAGTGTATGAATTTATTAATAGAAAATTCCACACCTAGGAACTCTTTTTTTGCTACTGTATCATTAAGCCCAACAGATGACAAGTTTTTACTAGTGAAGTAGATGACATAGGATTGCTGATTTTCTTCTTGTCCCAACGTTGCACCAATGGAAATATCTAAGGCATTCAAGGAGATATGGAATGAAAGAGACCAATTTTGTCTCCTCATGACTGGTTCTTGTACTAATCTCTCCTTAAGATTATCAAAAGCTTGTCGACAATCCTCGATCCAATAGAAATCACTATCCTTAGCTAATAATCAGAAAAGGGGGGCAGCTATCCTAGAAAAATTATCAATGAATATTTTGTAATAACCAACATGACCCTGAATCCTCTCACTTCCCTTTATGGTTTTGGTACAGGTGTTGGAAATAATACTGAGAGGGGGGGTGAATCACTATTATCAAATTCTTTTCAATATATCTTCCAGATTTATACTTTAATTTATTCTTTAGATATTGATCATTAGTTTGTATGTCAGTACCATATAATAATGAGAAAGAACAGGAAAAATATATAATCACACGAAAGAACATGAGAAATAAGGTGGAAACCCAATGTGGGTGAAAACCAGCTACTGCAATATGTCTCTATCTTCTTTCAATTAGAAACTTCTTTTACAATGATTTTGTATTGGTGTAGTCCTTTACCAGTACGTAGGCTGCAACCTGCTGAGAGCTACAACCCTCTCTCGTTTTCCAGTCTCTCCTGGAAGGGAGCTACAACCCCCTCTCATTTTCCAGTCTCTCCTGGAAGGGAGCTACAACCCCCTTAGCTCTTGTACTAGCTAATCTACTAGTACGTAGGTGCTGACCTACTTCTTTTCTTCCAAGGACCACTTTTCATAAATTTTCAAACTAGATCCATAAACATCAAATAATCATCAAGTACATGTGAATCAACCAATATCCTTTTTCAATCAACCCATGAATCAACCAATAACTTCTCAGAATGCAGTAACCAGAACAACAATACCAATAATCTAAACCCAGAACTCTTTAGCAATAGATAAAAGGCAGCTAACAAATATTTCAAGAAAAGTCCGCAACTTCACCAATAGAAACCTGCGAATATCTGCAGCTCTTCTGTGTCTAAATTGTGCAGATCCACACCTGCTCCTTCTTTTGCTCTGCGTACCTCCGCACCTACTCCTTTTGTTGCACTGTGTACCTCTCAACAGATCCGCACCTGCATTGTCTGCCTGACAGTGTACCTCCACACCTGGTCCTTCTGTTCCTCTACATACCTCCACATTGTGCCTTCTGCTACACTGCGTACCTCCGCACCAATGCCTTCTACTTCGCTGCAGACCCCCGCACTTATGCCTTCTGCTGCGCTGCGGAGCCCCACACCTGCACTGTGGATCGCCTGTAGACCTTTGAATAGAGACAAATTAACAGTCCTCCAATGTGCCACAGACAGTCAGATCCACAGATCTGATCATGCGCTCGAGAGATCATGACCTATCAATAAATTCGCCTTGAATTTCACCTTGATTTAGATTTAGCTTTTCAAACCGATCACCCAAAATTTCAGATCTTAAGATACAAATTTCACAAGTGACTAGCCAAGTGATCTCCTTTCCCTTTTATAGGCAAGCCCTTATTCACACCATGGGACAAAACCATCGAAAACCAATACAAGGGATCCAAACCAGGGTTCAATAATTTATAACCTATACCACGGGCCAAAACCATAGGATCATGAACGTCGGGCTAAATACCAAGGGCCAGACATAATAATTCCCATGTGTGCGTGCTTTCTCTACATTGGAGTGAGTGGACTGGGGTCTGCACCTTCTGTTCGGATAACCTGCAGACATGACCGCACTTGGTGAACGACGTGCCTGTGGGCCCGCACCTTTTGAATGGTGTACCTGCGAACCCCTTATTTTCCATCATTTTGAGAGCCAGAACAGAGATTTGTCACTTGAGTAAGTTGCCATCAAGTACAACACCTGTGCCATAGCGCCAAACCTGAATCATAATGCCAACAATCTCCCCCTTTGGATTGGATGGTAACCCCAAGATCCTCAAAGTCATTCTCCCCCTTTGACATCAAGGGCAAAGGGCGAACCAAGATATTCTCTTCCTTTGTTGTCCATACTCCCCCTGAGTGCCTGCTGAAATTTCTGAATGAGCTCCCCCTGACTATAGACTAGATCTGCAAAAGAAAAATTCTTCAAGAAGAACCATAATCTACTATACACCATACATGACCTTGACAAGAGAGATAGAGACATATTAGCAGCAATATTCATATCAGCATCCATGTTCTCCTTTTGTACTTTCTCCTCCAAGATCTTCTACCATAATGCCAACAATGCATTATTAGAAGAATATATGCTCCCCCTGAACCTGTGCCATTCGATCTTCGACCAATCCATAACCCAGCAAATGTACGCGTATACGCCATATGAAACTCACGTACAACCAACAATCTCTGAAACATATGAGATTCAACAACAAGATGATGCATCAACTACCCCCAGCTTTTTCTTGAGGTATTCAAAGGTCTCCCTGGGCAATGGTTTGGTGAGTATATCAGCAACTTGTTCCTTAGAAGGAACATACTCCAACTTGACCTTTTGTTCAAGCACTTGTTCCCGAAGAAAATGATATTTGATAGGTATATGCTTGGTCTTTGAATGCATGAATGGGTTCTTTGAAATTCCGATAGCACTTGTATTATCACATAGGATGAAGATAGGTGGTGTACAAGTGATTTGAAAATCCTACAAGGTCTGCATCATCCAAAGGAGTTGAGTGCAGCAAGATGCAGCAGCCACATATTCCGCTTCAGCTGTAGATAAAGCAATCAAACTCTGTTTCTTGCTGAACCAAGATACTAATCTGGAACCCATAAAGAATGCACCACCACTTGTTCTCTTCTTGTCATCCACGCTTCCGGCCCAATCTGGATCTGTATAAGCATGAAGTGTGAGATTTGTATCTCTAGGATACCATAAGCCATAGTTTTGAGTTCCTTGAAGGTACTTGAAGATTCTCTTAACTGCCTGAAGATGAGTTTCCTTGGGATTTGCTTGAAATCTTCCAACTATTCCCACTGCATGCATGATGTCTGGTCGGGTACCTGTCAAATAAATTAGACTTCCAATCATGGATCTATAGGTTGGTTGATGCACTGCTGCTGATTCATCATTTGCACTGAGGCTGCATCCTGTAACCATAGGGGTACATACTGGTTTTGAATCTTCCATGCCATACTTCTTCAAATTTTGCTTGAGGTATTTGGTTTGAGACAAAAAGATACCGCCTTCATTTTGTTGGATTTGTAGACCAAGAAAATATGTCAGCTCTCCAAGTAATGACATTTCGAATTCTTTCTGCATCACCAAGGCAAAGCTTTGACTCATAGTTTCTTCATTGTTGCCAAAGATAATATCATCTACATACACAACAAGTATTAGCAATTTGTCATTTTCAATTTTTATATAAAGATTTCTATCTGCTGATCCCTTTGAGAAGCCTTGTTGATGAAAATATCTGTCCAAACGATAGTACCAAGCCCTTGGAGCCTGTTTAAGACCATAAAGAGCCTTTTTTAGTCTGCATACAAGATTTGGATCATTCCCAAGAATGAAACCATCTGGTTGCTCAATGTACACCTCTTATTATAAGTCTCCATTCAGAAAGGCTGATTTCACGTCTATTTGAAATACTTTGAACTTCTGAAAGCTTGAGAGAGCAAGGAACATTCGGATGGCCTCAAGTCTAGCAACGGGAGCAAAAGTTTCTTCAAAGTCTATTCATTCTTGTTGAGCATACCCTTTACAAACAAGTCTGGCCTTGTTTCTAATTACTTCCCCATTTTCATTCAACTTATTTTTGAAGATCCATTTTTTCCCTATGACATTCTTATCTTTTGGTCTAGGAACCAACTCCCAGGTGTTGTTCTTTTCGATCCGCTCAAGTTCTTCATCCATTGCCTTGACCCAGCATTCATCTTTGCATGCCTCTCTTACATTTTGTGGTTCAGTGGAGGAGAGTAATGCCAAATAGCTTGAAGCTTCTGCAATTGTTCTTCTTGTTTGTATGCCTACCTCCTTTTGCCCCAAGATTTGAGATTCTTGATGATTCTTTTGAACATACCTGGATGGAGTCTTCTCTTCTATCCTTATCTGTTCCTCTGGTGCCTCTTGAGGTTCTTCTTCATCATCAGTCTGATTTGAAGGATGATGTTCATCCTCTTCGATATTTTCATAATTTACTTGCCTAGGAATGTTTCCTTCTTCATCAACCACTATATCATTGCTGTCAACTATTCTTCCAAGTATTTTGTTGTAACACTTATATGCTTTGTTTTGAGGAGAATAACCAAGGAGAATCCCTTCATCTGCGTTAGGTTCAAAATTGCCAAGATGTTCATCATTATTCTTAATATAACATTTTCTTCCAAAGATTTTGAAATGTTTTATCGAAGGAGTCTCACCATACCAGAGCTCATGAGGAGTTTGAGTGCTGTTCACCCGGACATTTGTTTTTTTGAGAATAACGACCACAGCAAATGCAACTTTACCCCAGAAGGTTGCGGGAGTTCCAGATTCATCAAGCATTGCACGAGCCATTTGTTGAATCGTTCTGTTCATCCTTTCCACTACTCAATTTTGCTGAGGAGTCCTAGCTGTAGAGAATTCCCTTCTTATTCCATGTCCTTCACAAAAATCGAAAAATTCATTTGAGGTAAACTCCCCACCTCTATCAGACCTGAGGCACTTAATTTTGTGATCTGATTCGTTTTCAACCAAGGCTTTGAAAGATTTGAATTTTTCGAAGGCTTCATCTTTGTGCTTCATAAGTCCTATCCAAACCATCCTGGAGAAGTCGTCAATGAATAATATAAAGTATTCTTCTCCAAGAGGTGACCTTTTCCTAGATGGTCCACATACATCTGTATGGACTAGTTCAAGTGGCCTGCTAGCTAATCCTTCCTTCTTAGGGAAGTTAGTTCTAGTTTTCTTACCAAACTGACATGATTTGCATATTGTATTGTCTGGAATTCTGATGTCTAGAAGACCATGAACTACTTGGTATTTGCATGCTTTCCTTATTTGTTAAAAGATTAGATGCCCCAACCTCCGGTTCCATAACTAGGGTTCATCATTCTTGATCAAATAGCATTGTTGTTGTCCTTCTTCAAATATGTATAAATTATTTGGAGTTATTATGCCTTTGATCACTATTTTTCCTGTATCAAGATCATGAAAACTACACCCATTTGATCGAACTATTACCTCAGTTCCTTGATCGCACATCTGACTGACACTCAATAGATTATGCTTCAAGCCATCAACATACAAAACATTTCCAGCCTTGACTTTATCTTTCAACTGAACAGTGCCTTTTCCTTTTATGATTGCAGGGGTATCATTTCCAAAAGAAACTTTCTTTCCCTTTTCTAAAGCACTATATCATTGAAGTTTTTCCTTATCACCTCTCATATGCTTCGAACATCCACTGTCGATGTACCATTGATTTTCCTGTCCTTCTGCATATAAATCTATTCCACATCTTTCTGGTTGCGGTTCCTTCATTCTCCATGTTCTGGCATTTGAGGTTTGTTCCTTCTGAGTTGTCTTCCAAAACCTGCTCCTGCATTCAGACTCTTCATGACCGATGTTATTACAAATAGAACATTCAATTTCACTTTCAAGGGTGGAAAAGTTGTTATAGGTCCTTTTCGTGATTCCAATCATACTTCTTTGTTTTTGAGCTTCTCTAGTCATGATTGTCTTATAGGCAACACATTGAGCTGCTTTGTGACCAAATTTATGGCAAGAGAAACATTGGCCATTGAAGAAACTCCTGCGATTATCAAATCTATCACCCAACTAATTGTAGTTTCTATTGACATCCATTCTTGAGGCAAATTGGGAAGATTTTACCTGTGGCTGGTTGTAGCTTCTGTTTGTCCTTAAGGTAGCTTGCCCCCAATTTTCTTGATAGTCTTTGTTCGTTCTTGAGATAAATTGTCCCTGATTTACCTGATGATTTCTATTAGGCCTTTGCTGGCTCCTCCTTGCTGCATCAAGATAACTTTTGGAGGTGGATGCTTGAGATGCTTCTCCATTATATCCCAGACCTGTCTTGATTAGTGGAGAATGCTGCACATTGATAATCTCATCCAGAGTTTCAGACCCTTTAACAAATTTAAGATTAAGAGCTTTTGTTTTCTCAATATCTTTTCTAAGACTAACAATTTCACATTCCAATTTTTCGTGATGTTTTTCCCTTTCAGCCAGTTGACATTGCAGAGAATCAAGAATCACATTTTTCTCTTCTAAACAAATTTTGAGATTAGAAATCTCTTCATAAAGAAGTTCTTCATCTATAGCATCCATATAATCATCATCTTCAAAAGCCATTAAAAGTTTATAATTATTACCTCATTCATCTTCGTCACTGTTTGAAAGTCCATCACTATCTTCATGAGTGTAATAGCTTTTCTTATTTGCATTCTGTTTCTTGTTCCATCTAACAGGTTCCTTCCCCTTGTCAATATTATCCTTATGAGGAAATTTGGAAGCATAGTGCCTGACTCTTCCACAAGCAAAGCATTTGAAAGGTAACTTACCTCGGAATTGTCCAGCACCCCGTTGAAGGTTTTTGACAAAATTTGATTCTTCTTCTTCTTCTGACACATGTCCTGACTCATAGTAATCTCCTTTGCCGAAAGCCTTAAAGGAAACTTCTCTCCTGTCTGAAGGTCCTCCTTTCCTCATTCCATAAGCAGTCAGAATTCCGTGCAGCTGTGACATGGTAAGGTTTCGTAGATTCTCCTTTTCTTCTATTGCAGAAACTTTAGATTCAAACCCAGGGGACAAAGATCTTAGAACCTTTTCAACCACAACAACCTCTTTTATTTCTTCACCCAAATTTTTCATACAATTAACAATCTCATCTACACGAAGGAAATAGTTAGCCACACTTTCATCATTGTGAATTCTGAGATTTTCATACTGAATTCTGAGGGTTTGAATTTTTGCTCGTTTTACCTGATCATCTCCTTCATAGCTTAGAACAATATTGTCCCATATTTCTTTTGCAGATTTATACTGCATAACCTTCATGAATTCTGATTGAGATAGACATCCTAGTAGAGTATTGACAGCCTTTGCATTTGTTTCATATTTCTTCTTCTCAGCCGGATCTGTAGGAGTTGTTGATGGAAAAGTGTACCCTGTATCTATGATATCCTAGACTTCTGTACCAAGAGATTGAAGATAGGCAGTAACTCTTACCTTTCAATATACGATGTTTGTCCCGTCAAAAATTGGTGGCCTGATAGATGCTTCTCTCTCGTAGTTGCTCATGATGGTGGATCTTCCTTCAAGCGATCAAGCTTCTTCAGAAGGACCTGCTCTGATACCAATTGTTGGAAATAATACTAATGGGGGGGGGGGGGGGTGAATCAGTATTATCAAATTCTTTTCAATATATCTTCCATATTTATACTTTAATTTATTCTTCAGATATTGATCATTATTTTGTATGTCAGTACCATATAATAATGAGAAAGAATAGGAAAAACATATTATCACACCAAAGAACACCAGATATAAGGTGGAAACCCAATGTGGGTGAAAACCACCTGCTGCAATATGTCTCTATCTTCTTTCAATTAGAAACTTCTTTTACAATGATTTTGTACTGGTGTAGTCCTTTACCAGTACGTAGGCTGCAACCTGCTGAGAGCTACAACCCTCTCTCGTTTTCCAGTCTCTCCTGGAAGGGAGCTACAACCGCCTCTCATTTTCCAGTCTCTCCTAGAAGGGAGCTACAACCCCCTCATCTCTTGTACTAGCTAATCTACTAGTACGTAGGTGCTGACCTACTTCTTTTCTTCCAAGGATCACTTTTCATAAATTTTCAAATTGGATCCATAAACATCAAATAATCATCAAGTACATGTGAATCAACCAATCTCCTTTTTCAATCAACCAATGAATCAACCAATAGCTTCTCAGAATGCAGTAACCAGAACAACAATACCAATAATCTAAACCCAGAACTCTTCAGCAATAGATAAAAGGCAGCCAACAAATATTTCAAGAAAAGTCTGCAACTTCACCAATAGAAACCTGTGAATATCCGCAGCTCTTCTGTGTCTAAACTGCGCAGATCTGCACCTGCTCCTTCTTCTGCTCTGCATACCTTCGCACCTACTCCTTCTACTGCACTGCGTACCTCTGCGCATATCTACACCTGCATTGTCTGCCTGACAGCGTACCTCCACACCTGGTCCTTCTGTTCCTCTGCATACCTCCGCATTGTGCCTTCTGCTGCGCTGCGTACCTCTGCACCAGTGCCTTCTGCTTCTTTGCGTACCCCCGTACCTGCGCCTTCTACTGTGCTGCAGACCCCCACACCTGCGCTGTGGATCGTCTGCGGACCTCTAAATAGAGCCAAATTAACAGTCCTCCAATGTGCCATAGACAGTCAGATTCATAGATCTGATCATGCGCCCGAGAGATCACGACCTATCAATAGATTCGCCTTGAATTTCACCTTGATTTAGATCTAGCTTTTCAAACTGATCACCCAAAATTTCAGATCTTAAGATATTCAAATTTCACAAGTGACTAGCCAATTGATCTCCTTTCCTTTTTATAGGTAAGCCCTTATTCACACCATGGGACAAAACCATCGAAAATGAATACAAGGGATCCAAACCGGGGTTCAATAATTTAGATCCTATACCACGGGCCATAACCATAGGATCATGAACGTCGGGCTAAATACCAAGGGCCAGACATAAGAATTCCCACGTGTGCGCGCTTTCTCTGCATTGGAGTGAGTGGACTGGGGTCCGCACCTTCTGTTCGGATAACCTGCGGACATGACCGCACTTGGTGAATGGTGTGCCTGCGGGCCCGCACCTTTTGAACGGTGTACCTGCGAACCCCTTATTTTCCATCATTTTGAGAGCCAGAACAGATATTTGTCACTTGAGTAAGTTGCCATCAAGTACAACACCTGTGCCATAGCGCCAAACCTGAATCATAATGCCAACAATAGGAAGATGTATAATGACATTTATCTTGGATGGATCTACTTGGATACCCTTATTTGAGATAATATGGCCAAGGAACACCCCTGTTTTCACATCAATATACATTTCTTGTCACTCAAAGCAAGACATACCTCTTGGCACTTCTTTTGTATTTTCTCTAAATTCTGGAGAGCTTCTTGAAAATAATCACCAAATACTAAAAATTCATCCATATAAACCTATACACACTTGAGGTTAGTAAAAATAGCCAAGACTGCCATTTGAAAAATGGCTGGAGCATTAAAAATTCCAAAGGGAATAACTCGGTAAGCGAATGTTCCCTAGGGACAAGTGATGGTAGTCTTGTCCTGATCCTCAGGTGCGATATGTAATTGGTTGTAGCCATTGAATCCATCTAAGAATGAGAAGTACTTTTTACCTACAAGGGTGTCTAGTACTCGATCAATGAAGGGAAGGGGAAAGTAATCCTTGAGAGTGGATTTATTTAATTCTTTATAATTAATACAAATTTTCCACCTTCCCTCTTTCTTTGCGACTATTACCAATGGAAAGACCCATTGACTATCAGATATAGGATAGATAAAACCAGAATCTAAGATTTTTTGAAGTTCTTCTTTAATAACATCCCTTAGTGTAGGATTCATTCTCCTATGGGGTTATCAGACATGTTGGACACCCTCTTGAATATAAATATGATGGGTGAAAGTTTCAAGAGGGATGCCTCTCATGTCCTCATAACTCCATGCAAAGGAATCAAGATGATTTCGCAACAAGATCAAAAGTTGCTCTTGCTGGGATGGGTCTAGGTTTGAACCAATGTGTAAATATTTTCCTGCACTTACCTCAACAAGAGTAATATTTGGCTCGTGAACATCTGTGGTGGCTACCAAACTCTATAATGATGACGATGAGGATTGGGTATCACAACTTTCATGGAAAATTGGACTAAAATTTTGATGAAGTGATTCAAAATCCTATATAGTTTCCAAGTTATCCAGGAAATCTCGAATCACACTCTCGTTAGTCAACTCAATGTACTGATGAATCATGGAAATATATTGAGTCTCCTCATCACTACTATCATAATCCAACCACAAGATATCATGAAGCTCTTGGATAGATTTAGGAGGTGGGTACAAGGTGACCTTTTTCCTATCATCCCCATGGGAAATATGCATGTCACCAAAGAGACTACCTATATAGGAATATGCTATAGCAAGCCATGGTCGCCTAGAGAATAAAAGGTGTCCCCCAATAGGATTCTTTGGTTGTAGAACAAGGGAATATGTGGGGTATTCCTATGAATAAATTGAGACAACCACATCATCTAACACACCCTCCACCTTGATTTTGGATCTATTAGCAACTTCAAGCACAGTGGGGGTAGGACGAATGTGAGTCAACCAAATTTGTCCTATGGTATTCCTATTCATAACATTAATAACTGCTCCAAGGTCTATCAACACATTTGGAATGAGGATGTCACCTATTTGAACAAAGACAACTAGGTTTCCAGGATAATTATATTTCTCAAATTGAGCACATCCTATCATCAACTGAACTTCTCTCCCAACAAATTGGTTAGTGTGGGGTTCAACTATCTTCCTCCCTAGTTTTTTAAGATATATTTACCTAACAATTTTGGTACATATAAGAATCTCTTTTACACCCTACAGTAGATGTTCGGATAGGGTCCCCAGGGTCATTTTTGGGGTTAGTTTAACCAAATTTTGTAAAATTTTTGTAAAGAATGTAAAGTCTCCATGAAATGTGTATGTGGAGTGTTAGTGTCAGTCTTTTAAGCCTTTCTACAGTGATCAAACATGCTCTTACAAAGTGATTTTAGGGTGTCAAGCTCAAATTTTGTCATTTCAGTGAGTCTTCAAGTAAAATTTGGTCACTCGGTATTAGGTCTAGGATTTGTTTTCACTCCTTACAAAGTCTTCCAAGTATTGGTCCATGTCACCATTCGAATGAGTTTACCATCATTAAAATATTTGTCATCATTATTTCATGTTCCAATGGGTCATTTTACACCTTGTTTGTGCTTTAGTTGTGCTCAGGTAAGGCTCATTTCCCTCTCCTAGGGTTTTTGTTTTTGAGCAAGAAAAAATGAATTTGGAAAAAGTGAGAGAGTTTTTTGTCCAAAATAGGCCAAGGAAGAAAAACCTCCTTCACTTTTTACACAGGTGTCATGGTTTTAGAGAAATGTCAAAAATACAGTCGCTACAAGAGAGTTGTTGCACCTCTGGAGTGACCTTGGTAAAATCAAATTTTCTCCTAGATCGAATGACCAAATGACTTGCTTGATGAGTCAAATGATAAATATACAAATATCTTTCCAGTGATCTATCATGAGATCAATTTGGAGTTGAGGAATACGTTAAAAAGTTGACTGCAACAACACTCTGCATTTAGGCAATCTCATTCTACACATTTTGACCAGTCTTGGGAGATTGTTCTTTTGATAGGGAAAATTAACTCCAAATTAAAAAATTGAACATGTTTTGGAAAGTAGACTCGAAATTCATCAAACGAGCTATTTCGTGCCCAATTTGGACATTAGCAAGGCCTTCAAAAATGGTCTGTAAAAAGGCACTATGCACCAAAGTCCGGTGCTACGCATAGAACTGGCACTATGCACCTGGGTTTTTTCTACAGTGTAAAATTGAACTGGCGCTACGCACCAAACTGGCACTATGCACTTGGGTGAGTACGCTACGCACCTTTCAATGAAGTTCTAGATCATTCCAAATTGCATCAAATCACTTCAAAACCTCTCCATTGCCTTTTACAAGTAAGTACACTCATCACACTCATCTTGTCTCTTGAGAAAGGGTTTGCTTGCTAAGTTGGATGTTTTGGACTCCTAAAACTGAAACCCTAGATTTCATTCACTAAGTGGCTACATACCCTATCTACCCTATCCACTAAATTCCATTCCTATTTATATACTTCCTAAACCCCATTCCCTTCATAATTTCTCCACAATCTCATTCATACTCTCCCCAAACCCTATTCCCCTCATCAAAAACCCTACACACTCTTCCTAAAATCTATTCATTTCCAAAATCTCTTCATACTCATATTCATTGCACTTCATTCCATTTAGCCACCTTGTTTTCACTACATTTTTCACTATTTGTCCACATACAACCGCATTTTTCAAAACCAAAGGAAAACAATGGAAAGAGACAGTGATTATGGGTATGAGCAAGAGATTAAACATGACCAGGAAACTTGGCTTGAGAGGGTCAACTCACATCTTGAAGGACTGATCTACAAGGCCAACAGGGACAATAGAATGCTCTAGCACATGTCATATCATTATATGCCTCGAAACAAAATTAGAAATATGAGAATCAGGTGATGAAGGCCTTAAGGAGAAAAAAGGAGCAAGATAAATTGAAAATCTTGGTTGAAGCCTCACTAGCCAATCAAAGAAATTAATGATAGTGCCTTGTGCCAAATCTGGTTAAGTTTTGACAAGTTTTGGTCATTTTCAATTATTGAAATTTGCAACACAAAAATTTGCCCTAGGTGCGTAGCGCCATCGGTGCTACGCTTTTGAGTGCGAGACTTTTTGGAGAAATGGTTTGCATATTTGGATTTAGCATGATCAAAACATCAATACCTGAAAGCTTTAGCAATTTTGGAGCAATACTTGGTCACCTAAAGGTTAAAAAACCATAAAACAATGACCTCTCTCCCTCTTTTTGGACACACAGGAAGTAGTCTTGGGAGATTCCATTTTTGAGGGGAAAATGACCTCGAAATGCAAAAATTCAAGATGTTCTAGATACTAGACAAGAATACCTTTCCAATGAGATATCGTGGGATCAATTTGGCTAAGTGTAGGGCCTCGAAAATCAACTGAGAAGTGGCACTATGCACCTGGCTAGTGGTGCTACGCATAGAGCCAGTTTGCTAAAAAATCCAAATCCAAATTTCACCTATTTTTTCTACAAGTTGACTTTTTCTCTCATTTTGGATGAATTTATGATTGGAAATGATGCTATGCTATGTAAATGTAAATTTAAAATGACCTTAGAGGGAAGATTCATAATTTTGAGGTGGTTTTGGGGTCAATGAATCAGTTTCCATGGTTTTAGAGGCAAGCTGTTCCACTACCTATATTCTTGTTCCTAGTTTAGATATGGTTGAAATAGTCCCTTATCTCTTGGATTCGACCCGTGATGGTTGGAATAGGTGGTTTTGATGTCTATATTATTTATTTTTCAGTCATTAGCAAAGGTTGGACTCTCTTGGATGCTTTGAGCTACATTGTACATCTCTATAGCAGTTTGGCAAGGAAATAAACCAGGATTTGTAGCTAGTTTTGTGGGATTCTTGTGGTAATGTGCTTTTGCATAGTTTCTCCTTCTATAATTAGTTTTTATCATGAGTTATGTGTGACGAAATCTAATTCATTCCTCTAAACTAAGATGAAATCAAGATAGATAGGTAGAATACATTAGCTACAGTGCTCTGCCTTGGGAATCCATTTAGTTTTTGATGTTTTCTACTGTTTGAAGAGGACTCATTATCTTTGCATGCCCTCCTAAGCTCCTCACTAGTCTTTGACATATAATATCACTCAATTTCAAGTGCCAAAACACTTACCTACCTCACCCCACAGAACACCCTGCATCTGGACTTCATTTCCCGGACCCAAGGTTGCCTCCTCCATTTGATCCAGCAACAAAACCTTCAAAATCAACCAAAAACCATAGAGCTACTATACCTAGCCTAAAACCCAAATTTGATCCAGTCATCTCGACTGATATTGACAAGGAGAGAGCCCTCTCCCGACCTGGTAGGGCTAGCTACCAGGTTAAGCAAGGTTTGTGGTTACCCTAGAATTGCTTCAATTCAACCTGAGGTCAATCTAGGCTCTAACATAGTGGCAACCATACTGGCGAATGTAGTTTTATGTTCCTCAACAAAATTTATCGAGTTTAGATCTGATTGTTGATGGTGGACAACGATTAGACACCAGAAGGCTGAAATAATTCACCCGGTGACTCTAAATCAGTTTCAAGATCAAATCCAAGGACTCCACTGGAGGATGAACCTGACCAGTAGAAACATGAAAGGACAATATGGAAGGTTCAGGTATTCAAGTTGGAATTTCATCCAAGACATTATGTTCTTTGTTATAATTTATTTCTTCTATTTTCCCAAGAATGTCAAGAAGGATTTACAAAGTATACTGTATTCGAGAAAAGATCCTAGACCTGCATTTGATTCTTTCCCTTTGAAGATTGTGAATACAAAACATTTGCATGCCTTTGATCTTGATCAAGACCCTTCTTTCGAATCTTGTGATGACAATCGTCAAACTGACGAGCCTCGAGAGACCAAGATTGATTCTACACCTTTTGTATATACTCCTATACCTTGTAAAATTCCAGATAGATACAAGCCTCTCATTTTACCTCCTATATCCCATGTTTTCCCTAAAAATCATTACCTATATCTACCAAGATTTGATGGTGAGTGTGACAACATCACTACCGAGTGACATGTATTGAATTTTGAGTCTTTTCTTGACTTTTATGAGATTGATGAAGAAGATGTCAGTGTTAGGATTTTTGTTCTTTCTTTGCAAGGAAAATTCAAGCGTTGATTCAAAACCCTGCCTGATGCGAGCATCTCATATTTCCAGCAGTGCGTCAAAATTTTCCTCGACAAGTGGGTGGTCAGAAAAAACCCTTTCTTGATTCTAGACGAATATAACCAGCTAAAAAGATAGCCAGGGGAGACAGTACAACAATTTTCTGTCAAGTTTAACCAAGTCTATTTTTCAATGCTTGTTAATCTAAGACCTACTCTTGGATACTTCTCTCTTGCACTACCCAGATGCCTTTGATCCAGAAATGGAGTTTCAGCTGAGGGAAAGGAACCTTGCAACACTTGAAGAGATGCAAAACAGTGCAGTAGATGTAGAGGTTAATTTGCTGATTAGAAGGGCAATGTTGAAGGAAGAAGAGAGGAAGAACATAGATCTAGAGAAATCAACATATTTAGAGGTAAAGCTCAACATTTTGGTAAGTGTAGTCGAAGATATGATGAAAAATATCACCACAAAGAATGAGTATGATGTTTAAGAACATGGCTCACTGATTGAATAAAAACAAGTTGTTTATCCAAAACATTTTGTTTCTTATCCTAGTTGTCATAGATTTTATAGTGATTGTTTTATAGATCATATTAGAGAAGAGAGATATGTTGACCTGAAATGTATGCTTTATGATGTGTTTTATACTGATGATTTGCATAAGTTTGACTAGTATGATGATGATTATGTTCTCCAAACAGAAGCTAGTCTTGCAGACAAATCAGTGGCTCATTTGTGGAAGGAGGAGGTTCACTTTCAGCAACTCGAATACAATGATCAGCCATTAAATATTAGCTATGGAAGTGATGAGGATAGTGCAGTAAATGTTGAAGTAAGTGAAGGATCTTTGCCTTTTTGTTTTACTTCGTTTTAGTTCATCAGAGACAACTTTCGTGCAATCAGAAATCAACCGTCGATAAGTTTCGATCTTGACCATCTGGAGGGCAATGAAATCCTTGTTCAAGACTTCTCACATCTAGATTTGCAGCCCCTGAATGTCATTGAATGTCAGGTTGCAGATGAAGTCTTAGAAGGTGGAAAATATGATCAAGTGATGCAAGATGATTCCATACCATTCTGTTTTGAATCATTTTAGTTTTTGAAGGGAAATTTGCATAGTATATCTTCAAATGAGCAGGCTATAGAAAAACATACAATCTCATTGGAACCAATAGAAAGTGGGTTCCAACAGTCTTTTCAAGTTTTTCATGATCCAATAGCTAATGTGTTGGATGATGTATGTAGTCAAAGTCCTTCTCCATTAGCTAACTGTGAGCTTCAAACAAGTATTGATGCAAACTTGATCCGGCAGCCCGTTTCCTTGTCATTATCAGTAGGAGTCTCGTCACAAAGCTCAGATGAAAGTTTGCATTCGTGGTATGAGGAGAAGCAAAGTAATCCATTGGATGAGCTAAGTCCCAGTGCACATGAATTTCAAGATCCTTATGCAGTATTTTTGGAGGCGGATAGAGAATCCATATTATTCAACAGATTTGTTTACAAGTTTTCATGGGTGTTTCCTTTCAGTAGTTCTTTCTTGTTGTTCATAAACAAGCACTTGCGGAGAATTAAAACAACAACTAGAATTCTTACTTCGCTGCATTGGCTATTTCATTTCACTTGATCAGGTGATGAATGGAACATTTAGAGTAGATTTTATTGAATAAGCTCCATTTTGAGCATATTTTCTAGTTTGTCAGTTGTGTTTCAGTATTGAGTCATTTTCAAGTTAGTTGTGCTTTAGTATTCAGTCATGTAATTTCAGCTTGAGTTTTTGACTCCATGCCCAATGGATAAGGCTACTTGGTCTATGATGTTCTTGGCACCTCCAAGGAGCTGCCATCCCCAATGGAGCCAATGTTAGTGTCAGTATTTGAAGCCTTCCTCCAGTGATCAAACATGCTCTTACAAAGTGATTTTAGGGTGTCAAGGTCAAATTTTGTCATTTCAGTGAGTCTTCAAGTAAAATTTGGTCACTGGGTATTAGGTCTAGGATTTATTTTCACTCCTTCCAAAGTATTCCAACTATTGGTCCATGTCGCCATTCAAATCAGTGTACCATAATTAAAAGAGTTGTCTTCATTATTTCATGTTCCAATGGGTCATTTTACACCTCATTTGTGCTTTAGTTGTGCTTAGGTAAGGCTTATTTCCCTCTCCTAGGGTTTTTGTTTCTAAGCAAGAAAAAATGAATTTGGAAAAACTGAGAGAGGTTTTTTTCCACAATAGGCCAGGGAAGAAAAACCTCCTTCACATTTTACACAGGTGTCATGGTTTTAGAAAAATGTGAAAAATACAGTCACTACAAGAGAGTTGCTACACCTCTGGAGTGACGTTGGTAAAATCAATTTTCTCCTAGATGGAATGACCAAATTACTAGCTTGATGAGTTAAATGTTAACTAGACACAAGTAGATTTCTAATGAGCTATCATGAGCTCAATTTGGAGTCGAAGAAGACCTTCAAAATTTGACTGCAACAACACTCTACATTTAGGCAGCCTCATTCTCCACATTTTGGCCAATCTTGGGAGATTGGACTTTTGATAGGGAAAATAAACTCCAAATTAAAAAATTCAAGATGTTTTGGAAAGTATACTCGACAAGATTTCCCATGACCTATCCCCGCTAAATTTTGACACAAGGAAGGCCTTTAAAAGTGGTTTGCAAAAAGTCGCTACACACCAAAGTCCAGCACTATGCACCTAGGTTTTGTTTGCAACGTAAAATTGAACTGGTGCTATGCACTTGGGTGAGTGTGCTACGCACCTATCAATGAAGTTCAAGATCATTCTAAATTTCATCAAATCACTTCAAAACCTCTCCATTTTCTTTTACAAGTAAGTACACTCATCACACTCATCTTGTCTCTTGAGAAAGGGTTTGTTTGCTAAGTTGGATGTTTTGGACTCCTAAAACTGAAACCCTAGATTTCATTAACTAAGTGGATACATACCCTATCTACCCTATCAACTAAATTCCATTCCTATTTATATACTTCCTAAACTCCATTCCCTTCATAATTTCTCCACAATCTCATTCATACTCTCCCCAAACCCTATAAACCCTATTCCCCTCACCAAAAACCCTACACACTCTTCCTAAACTCTATTCATTTCAAAAATCTCTTCATACTCATCTTCATTCCAATTCATTCCATTTCTCCACCTTGTTCTCACTACATTCTTCACTATTTGTCCACATACAACCATATTTTTCAAAACCAAAGGAAAACAATGGAAAGAGACAATGATTATGGGTATGATAAAGAGACTGAACATGATCGGGAAACTTGGCTTGAGAGGGTTAGCTTGCATATTGAATGAATTATCAACAAGGCCAACAGGGACAATAGAATGCTCCAGCACATGTCATATCATTATACGACTCGAAACAAAATTTGTAATATGAGAACTAGGAAGCTTAAAGATAGGTTGATGAAGGCCTTAAGGAGAAAAAAGGAGCAAGATAAATTGAAAATCTTGGCTGAAGCCTCACTAGCCCATCAAACCAATTAATGATAGTGCCTTGTGCCAAATCTAGGCAAGTTTTGACAAATTTTGGTCATTTTCAATTTTTGAAATTTGCAACACAGAAATTTTCCCTAGGTGCGTAGCGCCACTAGCGCTACGCTTTTGACTGGGAGACTTTTTGGAGAGATGGTGTGTATATTTGGATTCAGCATGATGAGAGCATCAATCCCTAAAAGTTTCAGCAATTTTGGAGAAAAACTTCGTCACCTAAAGGTCCAAAAACCATCAAAAAATGACCTCTCTGCCTCTTTTTGGACACACAGGAAGCAACCATGGGAGATTCCACCTTCCAGGGGTAAAATGACCTCCAAATGAAAAAATTCAAGATGTTCCAAAAACTATATAGGAAGAAATTTCCAATGAGCTATCTTGGGCTCAAATTGGCTAAGGTTAAGGCCTCCAAAAGCAGCTGAGAAGTGGCACTATGCACCTAGCCAGTGGCGCTACGCATAGAGCCAGTTTGCTCAAAAATCCAAATATCGCCTAGTTTTTCTACAAGTTGACTTTTTCTCTCATTTTGGATGAATTTATGATTGTAAATGATTCTATGCTATGTAAATGTAAATGAAAAATGACCTTAGAGGGTAGATTCATCAGTTTGAGGTGGTTTGGGGGTCAATGAATCAGTTTCCATGGTTTTAGAGGCAAGCTGTTCCATTGCCTATATTCTTGTTCCTAGTTTAGATATGGTTGAAACAGTCCCTTATCTCTTGGATTCGACACTTGATGGTTAGCATAGGTGGATTTGATGTCTATATTATGTATTTTTTTATGTCATTAGTAAAGGCTGGACTCTTTTGGATGCTTTGAGCTACATTGTACATCTCTATAGCAGTTTGGCAAGGAAATAAACCAGGATTTGCAGCTATTTTTGTGGGATTCTTGTGGTAATGTGCTTTTTCATAGTTTCTCCTTCTATCATTAGTTTTTCTCATGTGTTATGTGTGCCGATATCTAATTCATTCTTCTAAACTAAAATGAAATCAAGATAGATAGGTAGAATACATTGGTTACAGTGCTATGCCTTAGGAATCCATTTAGTTTTTGATGTTTTCTACTGTTTGAATAGGACTCATGATTTTTGTGTGCCCTCCTCAACTACTCACCAGTATTATACCTACCATATCACTCAGTTTCATGTGCCAAAAAACTTACCTACCTCGCCCAAAAAAACATTCTGCATCCTGACTTCATTTCCTAGACCCAAAGCTGCCTCCTCCATTTGATCCAGCAACAAAACCTTCAAAATCAACCAAAAACCATAGAGCTACTATACCTAGCCTAAAATCCAAATTTTTTCCAGTCATCTCGACTGAGATTGATAAGGAGATAGCCCTCTCCTAACTTGGTAGGGCTAGCTACCAAGTTAAGCATGGTTTGTGGTTACCCTAGAATTGCTTCGATTCAGCTTGAGGTCAATCTAGGCTCTAACATAGTGGCAACCATACTGGGAAACGTAGTTTTATGTTCCTTAGCAAAGTGTATCAAGTTTAGATCTGATTTTTGATGGTGGACAACGATCAGACACCGCAAGGTTGAAATAATTCACCTGCTGACTCTAAATCAGTTTGAAGGTCAAATCTAAGGACTCCACTGGAGGATGAACCTGACCAGCAGAAACATGAAAAGAAAATATGGAAGGTTCAGGTATTCAAGTTGGAATTTCATCCAAGACATTATGTTCTTTGTTATAAATTATTTCTTCTCTTTTACCGAGAATGTCAAGAAGGCTTTACAAAGTATACTGTATTCGAGAAAAGATCTTAGACTTGCATTTGATTCTTTCCCTTTGAAGATTGTGAATACAAAACATTCACATGCCTTTGATCTTGATCAAGACCCTTCTTTCGAATCTTGTGATGACCATCATCAAATTGATGAGCCTCAAGAGACCAAGATTGATTCTACACCTTTTGTATATAGTCCTATACCTTGTAAAATTCAAGATAGATACAAGCCTCTAATTTTACCTCCTATATCCCATGCTTTCCCTAAATATCATTACCTATATCTACCAATATTGATGGTGAGTGTGACAACATCACTGCTGAGAGACATGTATTGAATTTTGAGTCTTTTCTTGACCTTTATGAGGTTGATGGAGAAGATGTCAGTGTTAGGCTTTTTGCTCTTTCTTTGTAAGGCAAAGTAAAGAGTTGGCTCAAAACCCTGTTTGATGTGAGCATCTCAAATTTCCAACAGTTCGTCAAAATTTTCCTCGACAAGTGGGTGGTCAGATAGAACCCTTTCTTGATTCTACAAGAATATAACCAATTGAAAAGACAGCTAGGGGAGACAGTGCAACAATTTTCTGTCAGGTTTAACCAAGTCTATTTTTCGATGCTTGTTAATTGAAGACCTCCTCCTCGATCCGCTCTCTTGCACTATCCGAATGCCTTTGATCTGGAAATGGAGTTTTAACTGAGGGAAAGGAACCTTGCAACACTTGAAGAGATGAAAAATAGTGCAGTATATGTACAAGCTAATTTGCTAATCAGAAGGGAAAAGTTGAAGGAAGAAGAGAGGAAGAACATAGATCCAGAGAAATCGATATCTTTAGAGGTAAAGCTTGAAATTCTGGTAAGTGCAGTGGAAGAGATGCTGTAGAAGATCACCACAAGGAATAATTATGATGTTCAAGACCATGGGTCACTGATTGAAGAAAAACAGGTTGCTGATCCAAAACATTTTCTTTCTTATCCCAGTTGTCATAGATCTAATAGTGATTGTTTTATAGATCATCCTGGAGAAGAGAGATCTTTTGACCTGACATGTATGCTTGATAATGTGTTTTATACTGACGATTTGCCTATGTTTGATCAATATGATGATGATTATGTTCTCCAAACAGAAGCTAGTCTTGAAGAAAAATGAGCGGCTCATTTGTGGAAGGAGGAAGTTCACTTTCAGTAGCTCGAATACAGTGATTAGCCATTACATATCAGCTATGGAAGTGAGGAGGAAAGTGCAGTAAATGTTGGCGTAAGTGAAGGATCTTTACCTTTTTGTTTTACTTCATTTCAGTTCATTAGAGACAACTTTCGTGCAATTAGAAATCAATCATTGATAAGTTTCGATCTTGACCATCTAGAGGGCAATGAAATCCTTGTTCAAGACTTCTCACATCTAGATTTGCAGTCCCCGAATGTCATTGAATGTCAAGTTGTAGATGAAGACTTGGAAGGTGGAAAATATGATCAAATGATGCAGGATGATTCGATACCATTCTGTTTTGAATCATTTCAGTTTTTGAAGGGAAATTTGCATAGTATATCCTCAAATGAGCAGCCTATAGAAAAACATAAAATCTCATTGGAAAAAATAGAAAGTGGATTGCAATAGTCTTTTCAAGTTTTTCATGATCCAATAGCTAATGTGTTGGATGATGTCTGCAGTCAAAGTCCTTATCCATTAGCTAACTATGAGCTTCAAACAAGTGTTGATGCAAACTTGATTCGACAGCCAGCTTCTTTGTCATTATAAGCAGGATTATCGCCACAAAGCTCATATGAAAGTTTGCATTCGTGGTATGAGGAGAAGCAAGGTAATCCATTTGATGAGCTAAGTCCCATTGCACATGAATTTCAAGATCCTTATGCAATATTTTTGGAGACAGATAGAGAATCCATATTATTCAACGGATCTATTTACAAGTTTTCATGGGAGTTGCCTTTCAGTAGTTCTTTCTTGTTGTTCATAAACAAGCACTTGCAGAGAATTAAAACAACAACTAGAATGCTTACTTGGCTGCATTGGCTATTTCATTTCACTTGATTAGGTGATGAATGGAATAGTTAGAGTAGGTTTTATTGAATAAGCTCCATTTTGAGCATATTTTCCAGTTTGTCAGTTTTGTTTTAGTATTCAGTCATTTTCAAGTCAGTTGTGCTTTAGTATTCAATCATGTTATTTCAGTTTGAGTTTTTGACTCCATGCCCAATGGATAAAGCTACTTGTTCTACAATGTTCTTGGCACCTCCAAGGAGCTACCATCCCCAATGGAGCCAATGTTAGTGTTAGTCTTTGAAGCCTTCCTCTAGTGATCAAACATGCTCTTACAAAGTGATTTTAGGGTGTTAAGGTGAAATTTTGTCATTTCAGTGAGTCTTCAAGTAAAATTTGGTCACTGGGTATTAGGTCTAGGATTTTTTTTCACTCCTTCTAAAGTATTCCAATTATTGGTCCATGTCACCATTTGAATGAGTGTACCATCATTAAAAGAGTTGTCATCATTATTTCATGTTCCAATGGGTCATTTTACACCTCGTTTGTGCTTCAGCTATGCTCAGGTAAGGCTTATTTCCCTCTCTTAGGTTTTTTGTTTCTGAGAAAGAAAAAATTAATTTTCAAAACGTGAGAGAGGTTTTTGTCCAAAACAGGCTAAGGAAGAAAAACCTCCTTCACATTTTATACATGTGTCATGGTTTTAGAGAAATGTCAAAAATACAGTTGCTACAAGAGAGTTTCTACACCTTTGGTGAGACCTTGGTAAAATCAATTTTCTCCTAGATGGAATGATCAAATGACTTGCTTGATGAGTCAAATGTTAACTAGACACAAGTAGATCTCCAATGTGATATCATGAGCTCAATTTGGAGTTGAGGATCACCTTCAAAATTTGACTGCAACATCACTCTGCATTTAGGAAACCTCATTCTGCACATTTTAACTAGTCTTAGGAAATTGGACTTTTGTTAGGGCAAATAAACTCCAAAATTAAAAATTAAGAATGTTTTGGAAAGTAGACTCGACAATATTTTCAATGAGCTATCCCGCGCCCAATTTTGACACTGGGAAGGCCTTCAAAAGTGGTCTCCAAAAAGTCACTATGCACCAAAGTCTAGCAGTACATACCTGGGTTTTTTCTACAGTGTAAAAATGAACTGGCACTATGCACCTAGGTGAGTGCGCTACGCACCTGTCAGTGAAGTTCCAGATCATTCCAAATTGCATCAAATCACTTCAAAACCTCTCCATTTCCTTTTGCAAGTAAGTACACTCATCACACTCATCTTGTCTCTTGAGAAAGGGTTTGTTTGCTAAGTTGGATGTTTTGGACTCCTAAAACTGAAACCCTAGCTTTCATTCACTAAGTGGATACATACCCTATCTACCCTATCCAATAAATTCCATTCCTATTTATATACTACCTAAACCCCATTCCCTTCATACTTTCTCCACAATATCATTCATACTCTCCCCAAACCCTACAAACCCTGTTCCCCTCACCAAAAACCCTACACACTCTTCCTAAACTCTATTTATTTCCAAAATCACTTCATACTCATCTTCATTCTTCATTCCATTTCTCCACCATGTTTTCACTACATTCTTCACTATTTGTCCACATACAACCACATTTTTCAAAACCAAAGGAAAACAATGGAAAGAGACAATGATTATGGGTATGAGAAAGAGATTGAACATGACTGGGAAACTTGGCTTGAGAGGGTCAACTCACATCTTGAAGGAATAATCAACAAGGCCAACAGGGACAATAGAATGCTCTGGCACATGTCATATCATTATACGACTCGAAACAAAATTTGCAATATGAGAATCAGGAAGCTTAAAGCTAGGTTGACGAAGGCCTGAAGGAGCAAAAAGGAGCAAGATAAATTGAAAATCTTGTCTAAAGCCTCACTAGCCCATTAAAGCAACTAATGATAGTGCCTTATGCCAAATCTGGGCAAGTTTTGATAAATTTTGGTCATTTTCAATTTTTGAAATTTGCAACACAAATTTTTTCCCTAGGTGCGTAGAGCCACCATTGCTACGCTTTTGACTCAAAGACTTTTTGGAGAAATTGTTTGCATATTTGGCTTCAACATGATGAGAGCATTAATCCTTGAAAGTTTCACCAATTTTGGAGCAAAACTTGGTCACCTAAAGGTCAAAAAACCATCAAAAAATGACCTCTTTGCCTCTTTTTGGACACAGAGGTAGCAACCTTGAGAGATTCCACTTTCGAGGGGCAAAGTGACCTCCAACTAAAAAAATTGAAGATGTTCCAGAAACTAGATAGGAAGACCTTTCCAATGAGCTATCTTGTGCTCAATTTGGCTAAGGGTAAGGCCTACAAAATCAGTTGAGAAGTGGCGCTATTCACCTGGCCAGTGGCGCTACACATAGAGCCAGTTTGCTCAAAAATCCAAATTTCACCTAGTTTTTCTACAATTTGACTTTTTCTCTCATTTTGGATGAATTTATGATTGTAAATGATGTTGTGCTATGTAAATGTAAATGTAAAATAACCTTAGAGGGTAGATTCATCATTTTGAGGTGGTTTTGGGGTTAATGAATCAGTTTCCATGGTTTTAGAGGCAAGCTGTTCCACTACCTATATTCTTGTTCCTAGTTTAGATATGGTTGAAATAGTCCCTTATCTCTTGGATTCGACCCGTGATGGTTGGAATAGGTGGTTTTGATGTCTATATTATGTATTTTTCAGTCATTTGCAAAGGTTGGACTCTCTTGGATGCTTTGAGCTACATTGTACATCTCTATAGCAGTTTGGCAAGGAAATAAACCAGGATTTGTAGCTATTTTTGTGGGATTCTTGTGGTAATGTGCTTTTGCATAGTTTCTCCTTCTATCATTAGTTTTTCTCATGAGTTATGTGTGACAAAATCTAATTCATTCTTCTAAACTAAGATGAAATCAAGATAGATAGGTAGAATACATTAGCTACAGTGCTCTGCCTTGGGAATCCATTTAGTTTTTGATGTTTTCTATTGTTTGAAGAGGACTCATGATCTTTGAATGCCCTCCTCAGCTCCTCACTAGTCTTTGACATATAATATCACTCAATTTCAAGTGCCAAAACACTTACCTACCTCGCCGCACAGAACACCTTGCATACTGACTTCATTTCCTGGACCCAAAGTTACCTCCTCCATTTGATCCAACAACAAAACCTTCAAAATCAACCAAGAACCCTAGAGCTACTATACCTAACCTAAAATCCAAATTTGATCTAGTCATCTCGACTGAGATTGACAAGGAGAGAAACCTCTCCAGACTTGGGAGGGCTAGCTACCAGGTTAAGTGTGGTTTGTGGTTACCCTAGAATTGCTTCAATTCATCCCTAGGTCAACCTAGGCTCTAACATAGTGGCGACCATACTGGGGAACGTAGTTTTATGTTCCTTAGCAGAATGTATCAAGTTTAGATCTGATGTTTGATGGTGGACAATGATCAGACACCGGAAGGCTGAAATCATTCACCTGGCGACTCTAAATCAATTTGAGATCAGATCCAAGGACTCCACTAGAGGATGATCCTAACCAGCAGAAACATGAAAGGACAATATGGAAGGATCAGGTACTCAAGTTGGAATTTCATCTAAGACATTATGTTCTTTGTTATAAATTATTTCTTCTATTTTCCCGAGAATGTCAAGAAGGCTTTACAAAGTATATTGTATTCGAGAAAAGATCCTAGACCTACATTTGATTCTTTCCCTTTGAGGATTGTGAATACAAAACATTTGCATGCCTTTGATCTTGATCAAGACCCTTCTTTCGAATCTTGTGATGACCATCGTCAAACTAATGAGCCTCAAGAGACCAAGACTGGTTCTACACCTTTTGTATATACTCCTATACCTTGTAAAATTCCAGATAGATACAAGCCTCTGATTTTACCTCCTATATCGCACGCTTTCCCTAAAAGTCATTACCTATATCTACCAAGATTTGATGGTGAGTGTGACAACATCACTGCTGAGAGACATGTATTCAATTTTGAGTCTTTCTTGACCTTTATGAGGTTGATGAAGAAGATGTCAGTGCTAGGCCTTTTGCTCTTTCTTTGCAAGGCAAAGTCAAGAGTTGGTTCAAAACCTTGCCTGAGGCGAGCATCTCAGATTTCCAGCAGTTCATCAAAATTTTCCTCGGCAAGTGGGTGGTTAGACAGAACCCTTTCTTGATTCTAGAAGAATATAACCAACTGAAAATAAAACTAGGGGAGACAGTACAACAATTTTTTGCTAGGTTTAACCAAGTCTATTTTTCGATGCCTGTTAATTAAGACCTCCTCCTAGATCCACTCTCTTGCACTACCAAGATGCCTTTGATCCGGAAATGGAGTTTCAACTGAGGTAACAGAACCTTACAACACTTGAAGAGATCAAAAATAGTGCAGTAGATGTAGAGACTAATTTGTTGATCAGAAGTGCAAAGTTGAAGGAAGAAGAGAGGAAGAACATAGATTCAGAGAAATCGACATCCCTATAGGTAAAGCAGGACATTTTGGTAAGTGTAGTGGAAGAGATGATGCAAAAGATCACCACAAGGAATGAGTATGATGTTCAAGATCATGGGTCACTAATTGAAGAAAAACAAGTTGTTGATCCAAAACATTTTCTTTCTTATCCCAGTAGTCATAGATTTGATAGTGATTGTTTTATAGATCATCCTGGAGAAGAGAGATCTATTGACCTGACATGTATGCTTGATGATGTGTTTTATACTGATGATTTTCCTAAGTTTGATGAATATGATGATGATTATGCTCTCCAAACAGAATCTAGTATTGCAGACAAATCAACGACTTGTCTGTGGAAGGAGGAAGCTCACTTTCAGTAGCTCGAATACAGTGACCAGCCATTACATATCAGCTATAGAAGTGTGGAGGAAAGTGCAGTAAATGTTGAAGTAAGTGAAGGATATTTTCCTTTTTGTTTTACTTCGTTTCAATTCATCAGAGAAAACTTTTGTGCAATCAAAAATCAACTGTCGATAAGTTTCGATCTTGACCATCTAGAGGGAAATGAAATCCTTGTTCAAGATTTCTCACATCTAGATTTGTAGCCCTCGAATGTCATTGAATGTCAGGTTGTAGATGAAGACTTGGAAGCTGGAAAATATGATCAAATGATGCAAGATGATTCCATACCATTCTGTTTTGAATCATTTCAATTTTTGAAGGGAAATTTGCATAGTATATCCTCAAATGAGCAGCCTATAGAAAAACATGCAATCTCATTGGAACCAATAGAAAGTGAGTTGCAAAAGTATTTTCAAGTTTTTCATGATCCAATAGCTAATGTGTTGGATGATGTTTGCAGTAAAAGTCCTTCTCCATTAGATAACTGTTAGCTTGAAACAAGAATTTATGCAAACTTGATCTGACAGTCGGTTTCTTTGTCATTATCAACAGGAGTCTCATCACAAAGCTCAAATGAAAGTTTTCATTCGTGGTATGAGGAGAAGCAAAGTAATCCAGTGGATGATCCAAGTCCCATTGCACATGAATTTCAAGATCCTTATGCAGTATTTTGGAGGCGGATAGAGAATCGATATTATTCAACAGATCTGTTTACAAGTTTTCATGGGAGTTGCCTTTCAATAGTTCTTTCTTATTGTTCATGAACACGCACTTGCGAAGAATTAAGACAACATCTAGAATGCGTACTTGGATGCATTGGTTGTTTCATTTTAGTTGATCAGGTGATGAATGGAACAGTTAGAGTAGGTTTTATTGAATAAGCTCCATTTTGAGCATGTTTTCCAGTTTGTCAGTTGTGTTTCAGTATTGAGTTAGTTTCAAGTCAGTTGTGTTTTAGTATTCAGTCATGTAATTTCAGCTTGAGTTTCTGACTCCATGCCCAATGGATAAGGCTACTTGGTCTACGGTGTTCTTGGCACCTCCAAGGAGCTACCATCCCCAATGGAGCCAACGTTAGTGTCAGTCTTTGAAGCCTTCCTCCAGTGATCAAACATGCTCTTACAAAGTGATTTTAGGGTGTCAAGGTCAAATTTTGTCATTTTAGTGAGTCTTCAAGTAAAATTTGGTCACTGGGTATTAGGTCTAGGATTTTTTTTCACTCCTTCCAAAGTCTTCCAATTATTGGTCCATGTCACCATTCGAATGAGTGTACCATCATTAAAAGAGTTTTCATCATTATTTCATGTTCCAATGGGTCATTTTACACCTCGTTTGTGCTTCAGTTGTGCTTAGGTAAGGTTCATTTCTCTCTCCTAGGGTTTTTGTTTGTGAGCAAGAAAAAATGAATTTGGATAAGGTGAGAGAGGTTCTTGTCCACAATATGCCAGGGAAGAAAAACCTCCTTCATGTTTTACACAGGTGTCATGGTTTTAGAGAAATGTCAAAAATACAGTCGCTACAAGAGAGTTGCTGCACCTCTGGAGTGACCTTGGTAAAATAAATTATTCTCCTAGAT